>JBBGZY010000444.1:2400000-3000000 GCA_037952925.1 Lithobates clamitans
TGAGTATTTGTTAAGAGAGTTGTTTGTAATTGTACAGCAGAATTTCCTTAATTTTTGGAATGCAAAACAAGACCTTTATAGCTTGAGGTCCATCATTTTCTGTGAATGCGGATTTTGAGAGAGGTAGAGAATTCTCACAGGGGCACTTTACATTTTGGAGTGTGTCACATCTGATGGACAGAAGATGTTTATTTTGGCATTTTATCTATAGCAGTTTATCACAGCACAATATATCTGGGACTTTTAAATATTAATAGTTTTTTATTTATTGATGTATTGTTTGTTTATATGTGTTCACATATGTTTTGCATATCTAACATTTTGGGATTTTTCTGAAAGCTACAAAAAAATTTTTCCTGTATATATTATATTTAACACTGCCTTTCTGTAGAAAAAAAAATCTTCTTTTGCTTTTACTTTATGTATTCATATTGCATTATTATTTTTTTGTTTTCAATTAGTTAACAGAAACAATGGAAAAAATACAGGTTTGGGGTTTAGTGTTTTAGGTTTGTAGTTTAATGTTTTAGGTTTCATTTTTATGGGGTAGGTACATTTTACTTAAATATAATTTTGTTAGGGTCTTTCATCTCATACTAGTGCAGTACAATTTACTGCAGCATTGCATTTAAACCATAAATCCCCTTATTGCCTCGGGTACTAATACAGTTAGGGATTGTATGGAGTCTGTACAATATTTATCTTGCTTTTTATGTGAAATAAATACACTCTAATGTGTATTTTTGGATTAAAAGCAGAATGTTGTTTCTCTAATTTAAATATGGCTTACCAAAATAAACACTACTTATGGAGTTTCCTTCTTTTTTGTGAAATGCAGTATGTACATTTTAATGTGGATTGTTGGGATTTAAATCTGCATGCTTTATGTCATTTTTAAAATGTCGCCTACTGCTGCAATGTACTGGTGTCTATGGAGTCTGTGTAATATTTTTTTTATTCTGTGAAATATATAGATACATATATATTTATTATTATGGATTTTTGTGATGAAACTCCTTGTTTAAATGTTATGAAAATATATTCCTTGCTAATACAGAGGAGAACAACATTGTGGAAATTTGAAAATAGATTTCCAGAGATTAAAAATAAACTGGTACCTTTTAAGGAATTACCAGATTATTAACAACTGTGTGGCAAGCTACAGGAATGTCTAACAAAAAAAAATTGATGTTAAAAAAAATATACATATAAAATTCAGAGAGATATTAGTGATTACAGAAAAGTATGGGGACATACAGTGGGGACGGAAAGTATTCAGACCCCCTTAAATTTTTCACTCTTTGTTATATTGCAGCCATTTGCTAAAATTATTTAAGTTCATATTTTTTCCTCATTAATGTACACACAGCACACCATATTGACAGAAAAACACAGAATTGTTGACATTTTTGCAGATTTATTAAAAAAGAAAAACTGAAATATCACAATATAAGGGGGTCTGAATACTTTCCGTCCCCACTGTAAATGGCAGGTGGCATAAAAAACTGCCCTCTGATGCCGCGTACACATGAGCGGACTTCTCGTCGGACTGAACTCCGAAGGACTTTTCGACGGAGTTCCGGCGAAGTCCTGACGAAACGGACTTGCCTACACATGATCCCACCAAAGTCTGATCATTTCGAACGTGATGACATACAACCGGACTAGAAAAGGATGTTCAATAGCCAGTAGCCAATAGCTGCCCTCGTGTCGTTTTCGGTCCGTCGGACTAGCATACAGACAAACGTTTTTTTCTATAGGAATCGAGTCCGTCGGAAAGATTTGAAACATGTTCTATTTCTAAGATCCGTCAGATTTTTCGACAGAAAAGGTCAGATGAAGCCCACACACGATCGGAATGTCCGACGGATTTGTTCTGTCGCACCTTTTCTGCCGGAAAGTCCAGTCGTGTGTACGCGGCATAAGGAATCTTCAGGATTGAGGAAAAAGTGAGGGAATTTACATTTAAGAGAATTAATAGAGGAAGAAACCATTCAGGAAACTTTTATAAACATGGGGAAAAATAATTTTGGGGAAGGGGTTTTTTACCTGAGCAACACTGTTTTAACCAAAAGAGATACTGAGATTTTAGACCTGGTATTACATTTGCACATAAGAGACCAATTAATACATTTATTACCTACATAGTAATTACTTGTGGAAAAAAAAACCTTTTTCTAATCTAGGCACTACAACTAAAGCCAATAACATATCTGGTATACCTCACTATGCTCATAATGGATTGACTAATAGGTCTGTGTTTATTCCCTCTATGGTATCCAATCAGTTTACTAAAGTATTTAAAACCATGGTGCATAAAAATATTAGCAATTTGAGTACAAAAAATAACTATATTGTATTAAAGCAGGGATTAAAGAATTAGAAATGAAGAAGGACCTTGTTATCAAACATGCAGATAAGAAACGGGGATTGTCTTACGTATTAACAGAAGAAAAAGATGACTAGAATTTAATCAAATAATGGATTATAGAATATATTTAAAACCTTGAAAGCAGACCCAAAAGGTAAATTTATGAAAGAACTGGTGAAAGAAGAGAAAAAAAGAAATGATATGTACATTTATGAAACTACTGGTAAAAGAAAAGACAAAAAGTAATGATAGATACAGTGCTCAGCATAAATGAGTACACCCTAACAGATTTGTGACACTATGGGACACTATTGTCAGAGAAGGGTTTTTTCCAGCCGCATCCACCATGGTCCTGCGTGTGTGCGCGGTGGATTGGCACTCCGGCACACGCGCGCGCGCGGCCCGATGGAGCGACACATGCGTGTGCGCGATAGTACACGTGTGTGCTGTGACCTGCGCACACCCGTTGTGACACTCTGGCGGGGCTATTTAAAACAGCTCCAGCGCCCAGATGGGTTGCTGGTTTGTCGTCAGCTTCCTGTTGCTTCCTGCTTTCTGTTTGACGTATCTGATTACCTGTTGTGACTCGGACCGTTCTCACCACGCTACTACTCTCCTGGATTGACCCTTGGCCTGCTTAACGGACTTGGCTTGCCTGCCACCAGTGTTTGACCCCCGGCCTGTTTAACGGACTTTGCCTTGCCTGCCACCAGTGTTTGACCCTCGGCCTGTTTAACGGACTTTGCCTTGCCTGCCACCAGTGTTTGACCCTCGGCCTGCTTAACGGACTTTGCCTTGCCTGCCACCAGTGTTTGACCCTCGGCCTGTTCTACGGACTTGCCTTGCCTGTTACTAGTGCCTGACCCCTGCAACCTTTGATGCGGCTCTGCAGTCTTCCTTCGGGAACTCTATACCTGCTGGTGGCCTGTGATCCTTAGTGCCACCCATTCCCTGTACCATCTCCAGGGGATGGGGTGCGCGTAGTTGCAAGGGCCAACAGCTCTCGGCATCTCTGCCTCGGTAAGTACTCTCCTGACAGTACAAACCAGCCAGATATCAGAGGCCGACAGAGCACGTTCCCCTCTAGAGATCTTGTGCCAGCAGGTCTCGGCTCTTACTGATGCAGTCCAAAAACTACAAGAGGGCTATACCCAAATTGATAGCCGCCTTCAGCAACTATCCGGTCCACCTATACCTGCACCCACCTACTAGTGGGGCCTCCACCTCGCAGTCCACTGCAAGCCTAACCGTAGTAATGGCGCTCCCTGAGCCTAGGGTCCCTACACCTGAGCGCTTCTCAGGAGACCGTAAAAAATAAGAATGCCTGCTCTCTCTACCTAGCCCTCCAGCCCAGGACTTTTTCTTCTGACAGAGTTAAAATGGTGTTTGTCATCTCCCTTCTAGCTGAGGAGCCACAAGCTTGGGCTCACAGTCTGATGGAACAGAGGAGCTTCCTAGTCGTCTACGGGATGATATTCTCATTTTTTCTGCTACCATTGAGCTTCACTGAGTCCATGTTAAAAAGGTCCTCACCATACTCAGAAATTATAAACTGTACCTCAAAGCTGAGAAATGTGAGTTTGAGAAGACAGTTGTGCAGTTCCTGGGATTCATCATCTCTACCAGTGGGGTCGCAATGGACCCACAGAGGGTCAAGGCAATCCAAGAATGGCCAGCCCTGTCAGACAAAAAAGGGGTACAATGATTCATTAGGTTCGCTAACTTTTATAGAAGATTTATTGTTGGTTTTTCATCCAATGTGGCACCCATCACCCAGCTCACACGACAATACAACCGTTTCCAATGGTCACAGCAACCACAGGAAGCTTTTACCAAGCTTAAGACCTTGTTCATATCCGCACCAATCTTGCGACATCCTGATGCGGCCCTAATATTCGTATTAGAAGTGGGTGCTTCGGAAACCGCTACAGGGGCTATCCTCTCCCAGAGACATGGGCCCAGGGCGATTTTACATCCTGTAGCCTTCGCATCCCGGAAACTGAGCCCGCCAGAACTAAATTATGACGTAGGTGACAGGGAGCTGCTAGCCATCAAGTTTGCTCTAGAAGAGTGGAGGTATTTACTGGAAGGTGCATCTCATCCTCAGGACAGCCTCAGGACAGCAAAACAGTTGAGGCCCAGACAAGCCCGCTGGGCTCTCTTCTTTTCTGGATTCAACTTTCATATATCCTATAGACCGGGCTCAAAGAATGGAAAGGCAGATGCACTTTCTCAGATGTTCTCTGTAACCCCTCAAACCACTGAACCTAGTACTATCCTCTCTCCGCAAAACTTCCTTGGATTTCGTTCCATGGGATGCAAGGCCTTTGGCTCTCAGAACCTTTCATGATCACAAACTCGCAGGCCACTTCGGAACAAGAAAAACTGCTTAACTGATCTGTTCTTTTTGGTGGCCAGGGTGGAGACATGATTGTAAAGACTATGTCTCTTCTTGCTTACTTTGCCAATGCAATAAGGGTCTAAACACCAAATCCTGGGGTCTACTCAAACCCTTGCCCATCCCGGAACAGCCATGGGTGGAAGTGTCAATGGACTTTATTGTGGACCTACCTGCTTCGGGGGTGTTTACCATCATCCTGGTTGTTGTTGATCGCCTCTCCAAGATGGCGCATTTCCTGCCCATGTTGAGCACCCCCCTCTGCTTCAGATACGGCCCATACCTTCCTCAAAGAAATAATTAGACTTCATGGTGTGCCCAAAAGTATAGTCTCAGATAGAGGTGTCCAATTTGCCTCCAAATTTTGGAAGGAGCTCTCCAAGACCTTGGAAATTAAGGTGTGCCTCTCCACTGCGAACCATCCCCAGAGCAACTGCCAGGCGGAGAGGTCATATCAAACTTTGGAGCAGTACCTCCGGTGTTTCTGCTCCGGTTTTCAGGATGATTGGGTGACTCTTCTGCCATATGCTGAGTTCGCTTACAACAACTCTGTCCACTCCACAACTAATCAAACACCTTTTTGGGCAAACTTTGGGTTCCATCCTTCCTTCCTCCCTAACAGCATTCCTAAAATGTCTGTCCCTGTCGTACAAGACCGGATAGCCTCTATCCAATCTAACTTCAAAGAATTCAGGACACCTTACAGAAAGCTCAGGACAGTTATAAGAGACAGTATGACAGAGGAAGGAAGGAGAATCCAATCTTCAAGGTTGGTGAGGAAGTCTTGTTGTCAACCGCAAATCTGAGATTACATCTGCCCTCACGGAAACTTGGGCCAAGGTTCATTGGGCCGTTTAAGATTAAGAGGATGATCAACCCTGTGGCATTTGAGCTGGCATTACCAACCTCCTACAGGATACATCCAGTATTCCATGCATCCCTGCTGAAGCCCTTGATGGCCGGCCCTTTCCCCGGGAGAAAGGAATCTCCTCCTCCGCCAGTTAAAGTGGACAGGGAAAACAAATTCGAAGTGGAGTCTATCTTGAGTTGTAGGAAGTGGGGCAGACAGCTCCAATATCTAATCCAGTGGAAGGGATACCATCCTGGGGACAATTCCTGGGAGCCCGCTAGGAATCTACATGCTCCTCGTTTAATTCAAGCTTTTCACCAGGAACATCCAGAACTGATTTCCAGTCTGGGCGTCCGCCCCTCGGGGGGGGGGCACTGTCAGAAAAGGGTTTTTTCCAGCCGCATCCGCCATGGTCCTGCGGTGGATTGGCACTCTGGCGTGCATGCGTGGCCCGATGGAGCGGCGCGTGTGTGCGCGATAGCACACGTGTGCACGCGGTGACCTGCGCACGCCCGTTGTGACGCTTTGGCGGGGCTATTCAAAATGGCTCCAGCGTCAGTTTCCTGTTGGTTCCTGCTTCCTGTTTGACGTATCTGATTACCTGTTGTGACACGGACCGTTCTCACCACACTACTACTACTACTCTCCTGGATTGACCCTCGGCCTGCTTAACGGACTTGCCTTGCCTGCCACCAGTGTTTGATCCCCGGCCTGTTTAATGGACTTTGCCTTACCTTCCACCAGTGTTTGACCCTCAGCCTATTTAACTGACTTTTCCTTGCCTGCCACCAGTGTTTGACCCTCAGCCTGCTTAATGGACTTTGCCTGCCACCAGTGTTTGACCCTCAGCCTGTTCTACGGACTTGCCTTGCCTGTTACTAGTGCCTGACCCTCTGCTTGTTTACAGATTTGACTTGCTTCTCCCAGCATTGGATCCTTCGCCAGTTCCAAGACCCCTGCAACGTTTGATCTGGCTCTGCAGTCTTCCACCTGCTGGTGGCCCGTGCTCCTTAGTGCCACCCATTCCCTGTACCATCTCCAGGGGACGGGGTGCGCGTAGTTGCAAGGGAGAACAGCTCTCGGCATCTCTGACTCGGCAAGTACTCTCCTGACAACTATACTACAAAATATTCCCACAAACAGGGACCATTAATTACAACCAAGACTTGTTAATTTGCACACACAAAAAGTATTTTTCCTAACAAATTAATTCAAGACCATGTTGCAAAAATGAATACACCCCAATGAAAGTCTTAGGAGCACAGCAAAATTTTAGACAACAAAATCCTAATTAACAGGAATTCAACTACAGGTGAGTCTAGTTATTCATTAAACAGGTGTCCAGCAGATGTTGATTTTAAAATGGCGTTACTTAACAAATAAAACCCCTTCCCATGTCATGCTGTCAGCAATCGCATCACATGGAAGAGAAATGTCACTAGGCCTGAAAAAGAAAACACAATACGGCGTACACTGCAGAGGAATGGCATGCTTCTCCTAAAGCCCATGCACAAAAAAGCCTGCCTAGAATTTGCCAGGGCCCATGCTGAAAAAGAAAAAGACTACTGGGACTCTGTACTCTGGAGTGATGAGACCAAGATAAATGTTTTTGGAAATGATGGCTTCAAAACTGTATGGCGTTGCAAAGTTGAGGAGTACACAGAAAAATGCATGGTGCCTCCAGTGAAACATGGTGGTGGCAGTGTCCTTCTGTGAGGCTGCATGAGTACTGCTGGTGTTGGGGAGCTGCATTTCATTGATGGTATCATGAACTCACAGATGTACTGCTCTATATTGAAAGAGAAGATGCTACCATCACTCCGTGCCTTTGTCATCGTGCACTTTTCCAACATGACAATGATCCAAAACACACATCCAAGGCCACTTCTGAAGAAGAACAGGGTGAAAGTGATTCATGGGCCAAAAATGTCTCCTGATCTGAACCCAATCGAACATCTGTGGGGAATTCTGAAGAGACAAGTTGAGCATCACTCTCCAGCCAGCATCCAGGCTCTAAAAGAGGTCATTCTTGAAGAATGGAAAAAGATAGATGTTGCAATATGTCACCAACTTGTCCATGCCTAGAAGACTTGGTGCTGTTCTTACAAATCATGGAGGTCATACAAAATACTAGATGTAGTAGTTTTTCTTGTGGGGTGTATTCATTTTTACATCAACTAATTTGAGTAAAACTGAATATTTTGTAATCTAAGTTACAGTATATTATTAACCTTACTTTCATGAAATGAGCTATTGATTAAAATCTTACTTTTCAAAAGGGGTGTACTCATTTATGCTGAGCACTGTAGATAGATAGATAGATAGATAGATAGATAGATAGATAGATAGATAGATAGATAGATAGATAGATAGATAGATAGATAGATAGATAGATAGATAGATAGATAGATAGATAGATAGATAGATAGATAGATAGATAGATAGATAGATAGATAGATAGATAGATAGATAGATAGATAGATAGATAGATAGATAGATAGATAGATAGATAGATAGATAGATAATTAGACATTCACCTACAACCAGTGGTTGCTATGGCCCTGTCTTTTTTAAAAGATAGCCAACATTTGAGTGCATTATTAGCGAAGTCCCATTGAATGAAGATGACATTTTTATGGCAGTAAATTTATTGTATATGAATAGGTCGATAGAAAAGGTGGTCAAATGGATCTTAGAGAAGGAATTTAAGTTGCATAGTAAACCTATTACTGTATAATATGTCTTCATTTTGTAATGAGCTGAAACTATATTTTGGTATGGGGATGAATTTTAATGCAGGCTAAAGGGGTGGCAATGTGGGCTAAAATTTCTCTAGTGTTACAAAGTGCTTTGTGGAAAAATCTAAGGATGAGTATATTTTTAACCGCTTCAGCCCTGAAAGATTTTACCCCCTTCCTGACCAGAGCACTTTTTGCGATTTGGCACTGTGTTGCTTTGACTGACAATTGCGCGGCCGTGCACCATTACACCATAACAAAATTAACATCCTTTTTTTCCCACAAATAGAGCTTTCTTTTGGTGATATTTGATCACCACTGTGGTTTTTAGTTTTTGAGCTATAATAAAAAAAAGAGCGACAATTTTGAAAAAAAAGCAATATTTTTTTACTTTTTGCTATAATAAGTATCCCCCATATATATATATATATATATATATATATATATATATATATATATATATATAAAACAAAAAAATTAATTTTAATTTTTTGAATTTTTCCTCAGTTTAGGCCGATATGTATTCTTCTACATATTTTTGGTAAAAAAATTGCAATAAGCGTATATATTGATTGGTTTGCGCAAAAGTTATAGCGTCTACAAAATAGGGGATAGTTTTATGACATTTTTATTATTAATTTTCTTTTATTAGTAATGGTGGTGATCTGCGATGTTTATCGTGACTGCGACATTATGGCTGACACATTAGACACTTTTGACACTATTTTGGGACCATTGTCATTTATACAGCGATCAGTGCTATAAAATTGCACAGATTACTGTGTAAATGACACTGACAAGGAAGGGGTTAAACACTAGGTGGCGATCAAGGGGTTAAGTGTGTCCTAGGGAGGTGTCCTAACTGTGGGGGGATGGGCTACCACTGACATGACAGCGATCACTGCTCCCGATGACAGGGAGCAGTAGCTCCCTGTCATGTGACTAGGCAGAATGGGGAAATGCCTTGTTTACATAGGCATCTCCCCATTCTGTGGCTCCGTGACACGATCGTGGGACACCGGCGGACATTGAGTCTGTGGGACCCGCGGGCACGGTCACGCTGTACTGGGTAATGTGCTGGGTAATTTATATTTTCAGTTGTTCTTAGTGAAGCTATCCACTGATGTAGTACCGATTGCACTTTATTGTTAGTATGGATTTTTTATGTTTACACATTACATATATTTATGGCACTGAGTGCTGTGTCACACAGATTTACCATAGTGTATCAAAAGTTTTCTTTGATATTCACACAGCAGCTGTCAAATTTATTTCAATACTTTTTTTTTTAGCATGGACATTTCACATATAATTGGGGATATTTTGCTACATTTGCAACATATTTAAAGATGAATTCCAGGTATGGTACATTTTACATAGTTATATTGTTCCAGCTTGGACCAATGTAACTATGTATATACCATACCTGGTCAAAGCCCCTGGAAGATAGAAATCACTGAAGTAGACACCACTACTCCAATGATCTCCACTTGCTTCCAGGTCACATCCGAGAACACTTTGCATTCATTCAGAAGATGTAAAGCATTCTCTGAATGTCATCCATGCATCACAATGCACCAAAATGTTTGAAAATGCATCATACCAACCACAAAGAACAGGACCCAGAGGAAATTGGAGATCAACCAAAGTAGCGGTGTCTGCGTCAATGATTTCCAGCTTCCAACACCATTGGCCTAGCATGGTATATACGTTGTACATAGTTGTAAAGTATCCATTACCTGGAATGTCTTTTTTTAAAATAGAAAAAAAAAAATCATGAGGAAATAATATGTATTGCGCAGATGTGCTGCAAATATATGTTTTTTTTTAATTATTATTTTATTTTGCCAATGCATACACTTGAAATAAAAAAATAGCAATGAGAGCTCTCATTTCTATTCTCACAGGTGTAATGCCCTGTACACACGGTCAGACATTGATTGGACATTCCGACAACAAAATCCATGGATTTTTTTCGGATGTTGGCTCAAACTAGTCTTGCATACACACGGTCACACAAAGTTGTCGGAAAATCCGATCGTTCTGAACGCGGTGACATAAAACACGTACGTCGGGACTATAAATGGGGCAGTAGCCAATAGCTTTCGTCTTTTAATTTATTCTGAGCATGCGTGGCACTTTGTGCGACGGATTTGTGTACACACGATCGGAATTTCCGACAACGGATTTTGTTGTTGGAAAATTTTATAGCACACACTCAAACTTTGTGTGTCGGAAATTCTGATGGAAAATGTGTGATGGAACCCACACACGGTCGGAATTTCCGACAACAAGGTCCTATCACACATTTTCCATCGGAAAATCTGACTGTGTGTACAGGGCATAAGAAATATTATTAATAAATAGCTACAAAAAGTATAGTATTCCTCATACAATGCTATTAAATATACACCTAATATATAAAGATAGGATCAGAACAAATGAAACACAGGTTCACAGCAGAACGCAAATTCCTGCATGAGCCACTGTCCAGTCAATATTGACAAGGAAGTGACAAAGATAAACAGTTTGAAAGGTTAAAGCAATTTATGTTACATTCATATAACTAATTTTAATAAGAAAGCATTTCTGTTTGTAAAGTAAAAAGTCACACCTAACATTACAAATGTGTAAAAAGTAAAACTTTATTTGATAATCGGTGCAATAATAATAATATGTGCCATCGACAAAATCGACAACATTCGGAAAGCAATTCATCAGAAAATAACAACCAACCTCACCCAACCAATGCAAAAAGAGGATATCGACACGAACATCACTCAACCACCAAAGTTCTCTTTGTCCCCAATCACCACGGACACGACTAAAAACATCATCAGAAGCCTTCGCGACAGCACATCACCGAACGACATCATCCCCACCAAATTGTTCAAAGCATGTTCCGACATCCTGGCCCCCATCCTAACACATCTCATAAATCAATCATTCAAAGAAGGGACTGTGCCAACCTCCCTCAAGCAAGGCATCGTCAAACCCCTGCTAAAGAAACCTAATCTCGACCCTAAAGACCCTAACTGCCGCAGACCAATAACAAGCCTCAACACCATCTCCAAGATTATAGAGAAAGCAGTAGTACAGCAGCTACAACACCACCTGGAGACACACCACCTCCTGGACCCTCTGCAATCAGGCTTCCGCCCAGGCCATGGCACAGAAACAGCACTTCTCAAAATATGGGACGACGCCCTTGAAGCAGCAGATGACGGGGAACCGAGTCTCCTGGTACTGTTAGACCTCAGCGCAGCATTCGATACAGTGGACCACAATACTTTACTTGTCCGCCTCTCAGAAGTTGCAGGAGCCACAGATTCTGCCCTAAAATGGTTTACATCCTTCTTAGAGAATCGCTCTCAGACGGTTAAACTGGGAACATTCACCTCGGAATCTCGGGCAGTCTCCTGTGGAGTCCCTCAGGGCTCACCCTTGTCACCAGTGCTATTTAACATCTACATCCGCCCGCTTCTCAATATCATCAGGAAAACGGACCTCTGCTTCCACTCATACGCAGACGACACCCAACTCTACTTTCGCATTAATGGACAGAAAGATCATCATCAGCAACTACAGAAATGCCTCACTTTAATCAATGACTGGATGACCGCTAGCTCCCTCAAACTTAACGAATCAAAAACAGAACTTCTTCTCCTGCAAGCCAACAAAAATTCCAAAATTGAGACTCCGTGGACACCACCCTCCATCCTCGGACAGACCATCTCCCCCAGCACCAAAGTCAAGAGTTTTGGAGTCATCTTTGACTCAGGAATGACAATGGATGCACAAATAGGATCGGTGGTGAGCGGATCTCACCACCTCCTCCGCCTGCTTCGCAGACTCATCCCCTTCATCCCAGAAGAGGACAAAGCGGCAGTTGTGGGAACGATCATCAATTCCCGACTCGACTACGCAAATTCCCTCTACGTAGGTCTACCCCAATACCAGCTTGCGCGCTTGCAACTCATGCAGAACACGGCGGCAAGGCTGTTAACAGGGAAAAAGCCCTGGGAATCCATCTCCCCATCCCTAAAAAGCCTACATTGGCTAACGGTGAAGAATCGGATCACATTCAAGACCCTCTGCCTCACCCATAAATGCATACAAGGAAACGCTCCGCAATATCTCCGGGAAAAAATAAAACACTACACACCGAATCGCAGTCTTCGATCAGCTAACCAAAACCTCCTCCTCATTCCCAAATACCGCTACAAAGCAAAGGGAGAACGTAGATTTGCAGTCCAAGGACCTCGACTATGGAATGCTCTCCCAACCAACCTCCGCATGGAAGAAAACCACCAGGCCTTCAGGAAAAAACTAAAGACCTTCCTTTTCTAGAAGCTGGCTACAGAGAATACATCTAGCGCCTTGAGGCGATTCAGTTCGCAATTTGCAGCGCTTTACAAGTTATTCATTCATTCATTCATTCATTTTGTAACATGACTACAAAATTATGTGTTTCACAACTAGAGTACAAAGCAATAAAGGTTTAGTGGTCCTGTTAACATTACATGCACAGTGAAAATGTATTTGTAAAACATGTACACATTGTTATATATGTATAGAGTGCTGTCATTTGGAGACAATTATATGCTAATCTTGCTCATTTCATGATTCATCAGAGTCTAAAACATTGCAGCAACTGAGCCACTAGTGCCCCACTAATATAAGGCCGTACTCTCAGAAACCTTTTAATTTACCACTTGGGCACCAGAAGGTTTTACCCTCTTCATGACCAGGTCATTTTTTGCTATTCAGCACTGTGCAATTTTAACTGGCAATAGCTCAGTCATGGAACACTGCACGCAAATTAACCACTTCAATACAGGGCATTTTCACCCCCTTTCTGCCCAGGCCAATTTTCAGCTTTCAGCGCTGTAACAATTTGAATGACAACTGCGCGGTCATGCAACACTGTATCCAAATGAAATTGTTATCATTTTTTTCCCCACAAATGTAGCTTTCTTTTGATGGGATTTGATCACCTCTGCGGTTTTTATTTTTTGCACTATAAACAAAAAAAGAGGGACAAGTTTGAGAAAAACACAATATTTTTTACTTTTTGCTATAATAAATATCACAAATTGTTTTAAAAAAAACACATTTTTCCTCAGTTTAGGCCGATATGTATTCTTCTACATTCATCTACAAAATAGGGGAAGGATTTATGGCATTTTTGTTATTTTTTTTTGTTACTAGTAATGGTGGTGTTCTACGATTTTTATCAGGACTGCAACATTGCGACAGACACATCAGACACTTTTGACACGATTTTGGGACCAGTGTCATTTATACAGCGATCAGTGCTAAAAAAATGTGCACTGATTACTGTATAAATGACACTGGCAGGGAAGGATTTAACACTAGGGGGTGATCAAGGGGTTAACTGTGTTACCTAGGGAGTGATTCTAACTGTGGAGGGATGGGACTGACTTGGGGAGGAGACCGATCGGTGTTCCTATATACTAGGAACACACGATCTGTCTCTCCTCTCCCCTGACAGGAGGTGGATCTGTGTGCTTACTCACAGATCCATGTTCCTGCTCTGTGACGAGCAATCGCGGACATCGCGGCCGCTGGGCACACGCACCGGCTCCCGAGTGCCACGCCCCCTATACCACTGGGAAGCCGAGGACATCATATGATGCCCACCCAGAAGGGGAGATCCCACCTGCGGATGTCATATGACTATACGTGGGTAATAAAGTGGTTAAGTCACAGAAATAGAGCTTTCTTTTGGTGGTATTTAATCAAAACTGGGTTTTTTAATTTTTGTTATATTTTTTTTCTTAGTTTCTGTTATAAAATTTTGCATAAATTTAGGTCAAAATGTAGTCTGCTACATTTCTTTCTTTACATACTATCACCAGTGCAATATATCGTCATCATATGAGTGGCGTGATGGTGATCACGGATACTGACTGGTGATAGTATTAAAAAAAAAACTATGTTTTTTAATCATTTTTTAAAAAACTTTTTTTCCCTTTTTTTTTTCTTTTTCAGCATTTATTATATACTGTCATCAGAGTAGTTCAGTGTCACCATAGTGGCACTGTACTACTCACTACTCACTACTCTGGGTTTTACATTGTTATTGCTTATAATAGTGATGATCACTGTTATAAGCAACAGTTTTACTGTCATGAATGGCTTTCATTCATGACAGCTTGCTTACTATTGTGATCTATGATGACTACAGCTAATTACATGGTACAGGGCACCAGGTACCATGTGATAGCTGTAGCCCAATCACATCATCACAATAGTAAGCCAGTAAGTAAGCCTGTTTTGCTTCCATGTAAACATGTGATAATTATGATTGGTCATAGTGATCACATGATACCCGAGATGCTCACAGCGCTGTGATCCACTGTGTCTGGGGATCGCGCCAGTGCGCATGTGCACCGCGACGTACCATTATGTTGCAGTGCCTGCAGCTGCCACCCGCTCACAGTAAATGTACTATGGGCAGGTAGCAAGTTGTTAATGTACAGCTAAAGCCAAACCTTTTTTTGATTTGCATTACGTTTGGAATTGTTAAATCTTCTGTCAGTTTTTTTTTTTTTTACAGTCTATGTCCTATTGGGGAGATTTTCCTCCACTTTCTTTCCCATAAACACATGTGGAAGCAGGAGCAAATTGCTTCAAAGTGAAGGAGATCCTTTCTTAGACAATTGTCAGCAAAACAAGTGTCCACTTTGGAAGACTTTCCCTTTATTCCTAATCCTGTTATAGCTCAAAATTTTGCATTTTCCCATACTTACAGTGATTACTCAGGAAAACAGAGAGCGAATATCTGCTATGGAGACACTCACAACATAAAAAATCTGACAAAGCTTAAAGCGGAGGGCCACCCTAAAATGAAAAAAAAATGCATTAATATTCTTTAAAAAATTTAAAAGAAAACATTTGAAAAAATTTTTTTTTAACTTACCTGAAACCCCTGTTGCTAGGCAGTCTTCCTAATCTGCCTCTTCCTATTTCGCTTCCTCCTCTTCGGCGAGCGGCCCCGTTGCCTTCTGGGACATGTGTGTGTCCCAGAAAACAAAGGGGCCATTCACAAAGCGCCGCGCGACTCACGCATGCACAGTAGGAAACGTGCAGTGAATCCGCAAGGCTTTACTGCCTGTTTCCCTTCATTAAGATGAATCTGATGGATGGATCAGCCTCGGGGGGCCAACATTGCGGGCTCACTGGACAGGTAAGTGTCCTTATTAAAAGTCAGCAGCAACAGTGTTTGTAGCTGCTGACCTTTAAAAAAAAATTGCGCCGGAACACCCCTTTAAGTTCTCTATCCAACACTAAAATGAAGGCCTCTTGGGCCCCCTCCCTAGGGAAAGAGAGCCTTGACTGATGGGGGCATGGCTAGGTGCATGACAAGGGGAACGATTGGTTGGGACATGTGGGATGGGCCTGAACGCAGGGAACGCGTGCCCAAGGGAATTCTGGGTCTTTTGGAAAAGTCGGTTGGAAGAGCTGCCCATCCTCCCACCCCCTTTTTCCTATATTATGGTATGTCACAGCTTACTGTGGTTTTCTTGACCTTGCCAGCAGTTAAAGTTACTGTAATTGGCAATGCCCTTGATGCAAAATTGGAAGTAGGCTGTCTGTCCAGCACTTATAGTAAGGACAGGCCCCACTTCCCTCTTTTGGTTAAGTGCTCACAGTACAACTGTGACTGGCACTGGTTAAATATGTTGACATGTTATGTGTTGTAATTTAATAAAGCTGTGGCCTTGCCCTTTCCAACCTAATGGTTGTAAGTGTCTTATTTAAAGGGGGAAAGGGCAAGGGTGGTGGGGGATTTGATCCCTTTGTGTTACGTTAATTGGAACCTAAGCCCATTGCGCCTCAGCAGTCAAGACATTTAGATACAGTTTGAGCAACATAATCATAAACACTTAAATTTATATAGAAATTACAGGTGTAACGGGGAGATCATGGCTCCATTCATAATCCCATAAACTTCTTTTTTTGCTTTCATATAGCTTTTGGCATAAGGCTGCAATTTCTAAGGACTTTTGTTCAATCCCCAGTTTACAAAAAAACATAGTATTTTGTCTACAACAATGAAGATGTGCAGGACTTCCATATGGAAATGAAGGAACAATGACAGCTTTAGAATGGGACAACCAAAGCATCAAGTCAGGATATCAGCTGCTAGGATTTGTAGCTTCCAGGTAGATTTTAATTATTAATACCAGGTTAAGGACCTGTGTCAGATTGATTGTGTTTGTGTCAAAACTGTTTCTTTCCTCATACAAGTCAATGGGAATGCAAAAGCAGCTTTAACCACGTAATACCAGGCACTTTCCCCCCTTCCTGCCCAAGACAATTTTCAGCTTTCAGCGCTGTTGTACTTTGAATGACAATTGCACGGTCATGCTACACTGTACCCAAACAATGTTTTCCCACAAATAGAGCTTTCTTTTGATGGTATTTGATCACTCCTGGGGTTTTTATTTTTGGCGCAATAAATAAAGAAAAAAAACAAAAATTTTGAGAAAAAAAGTTTTCCTTTGTTTCTGTTATAATATTTTGTAAATAAGTACGTTTTCTCTTTCACTGATGGGCACTGATGAGGTGGCACTGACGGGCACTGATAAGGTGGAACTGATGGGCACTGATGATGTGGCACTGATGGGCACTGATGATGGGCACTAAAATGCAGCACTGATGGCCACTGATAGGCAGCACAGATGGGCACTGATTGGTGGCACTGGTATGCAGCACTGATGAGCATTTATAGGCGGCACTGATGGTCACTGATAGGCGGCACTGATGGTCACTGATAGGCAGCACTGATGGTTACTGAAAGGCTGCACTAATGGGTAATTATGGGTGGCACTGATATGTGGCACTGATGGGCACTGATAGGTGGGCACTGATGGGCACAGATAGGTGGCACTGATGGACACTGATGGATGGCACTGATGGACACTGATAGATGGCACTGATGGGCATCACTGATAAGGAGGCACTGGCAGGCATTATTACTGGGCACTGACTGGCACCATTTGTGGGCACTGATTGGCATTGATTTTGGGCACAAATTGGCATCCCTGGTGGCCATGGGTGGCATACTTGGTGGTCATCAGTGGTGGCAATCCCTGGTGGTCTTGGTGATATCCCTGATGGTCTGAAGTGGGCATCCTCGGGAGGGGCTGCGCTGATAATCAATCAGCACAGACCCCCTATCTGGAGAGCAGCCGATCGGCTCTCCTCTACTCGCATCTGTCAGACGCGAGTGAGGAAAAGTCGATACATGGGTTTTCCTGTTTACATCATGATCAGCTTAATCAGCCTGATTGGACACAGCTGATCACGTGGTAAAGAGCTTCTGTCAGGGGCTCTTTACCGAGATCGGTGTTGCCGTGTGTCAGACTGACATGCCGCACCAGTAATTGCTGCGCTGCGCGCCCCCATGGGGCTGTTATCCTAGAAGACGTCATATGATGTCCAGTCATGATAACAGAACCACAGCTAGACCCTCATTACTCTAAAGGCGGGACGGGAAGTGGTTAAGCAGGATTATGCAGCTTAGAAGGAAGTCAAAAGTAAGCCAAAATGAGGCCAAATGCACCAGTGTCAATGAACTCTGAATGAGCTTAAAAGTGTCTCTAACCAATTTCAAATACAGGTGGAACCTTTGAACCTGAAAGCAAGTTGCATTTACCCATTAACACAAACCCAAAATCTGTCAACACAGGCCCTATATTAAATATAGAGAGTTGTGGAACATTTTTTTGTAATCCTTGCAGCATCTGAAGAAGAGCCTTAACCAATATTTTTCAGGGCTGTTTAAAATAATTCATACATTTCATTAGGCCCGTTCACAATACCCATGCTATACAGACAGGATAACCAATGTGATATTTCAGAGGGATGTGGAGGTCTCCTTTATCAAGGATATCCATGACTATTATAGGGCGTACACACGGTCGGAATTTGTTCGGACATTCCGACAACAAAATCCTAGGATTTTTTCCGACGGATGTTGGCTCAAACTTGTTTTGTCTACACATGGTCGCACAAAGTTGTCGGAAGATCCGATCGTTCTAAAAGCGGTGACGTAAAACACGTACGTCGGGACTATAAACGGGGCAGTGGCCAATAGCTTTCATCTCTTTATTTATTCTGAGCATGTGTGGCACTTTGTCCGTCGGATTTGTGTACACACGATCGGAATTTCCGACAACGGATTTTGTTATCGGAAAATTTTATCTCCTGCTCTCCAACTTTGGGTGTCGGAAAATCCGATGGAAAATGTCCGATGGAGCCCACACACGGTCGGAATTTCCGACAACTCGCTCCGATCGGACATTTTCCATCGGAAAATCCGACCGTGTGTACGGGGCATTAGACTGTCTGTGTGACGTGTTTTTTAAGTAAAAGAGTACTGGAATACTGGAGAATACCGGAGTGCTGGCCATATTCTACAAACTATCTCTATTGACACCGCTCATTTGTCCTTATTCTGTTGTGACAGCACACCTGTTGTATCATAATAAGATCGATTCATGCAGCATACTAAATGCCCTCCCAGACACCATAGTCAAGCATACATGCAAAGATGTTCGTTTCATCCTTAGGCCTCATGTACACGGGATGTTAAAATAACGTTATGAAAATGCCAGTAGCTTTGCAGTGATTTTTTAAAACTTTTTTCAGCTTTTTTCAACGTTTTTGCAATAGTTTTTTTTAGCGTTTATTAGCGTTTTTAGCGTTTTTCCGCGTTAGCGGTTTTTAGCGTTTTTTTTTTTTAAATGTTTTTTCAATGGATCAAAAACATTAAAAAACATTGGTGAGCTACGTTTTTGAGCGTTTTTGAGCGTTTATCAGCGTTAGAGCGTTTTTACAGCTGAAAAACGTCTCTCAGAACCCACTGGTCCTGGGTTTTTTTTACAGCTTAAAAACGCCTATGCCATTTGCAGCTCAAAAACACCTAGGTGGTGTTTTAAGGCCTCATGCACACGGACGTTTTTACAGCTGCTTTTTTGAGCGTTTTTTGCAGCTTAAAAGCGTCTGTCTATGTTAGTCTATGGCTTCATGCCTACCTAGGCGTTTTTGAGCTGCAAATGGCATAGGCGTTTTTAGGCTGTAAAAAAAACCCAGCACCAGTGGGTTCTGAGAGACGTTTTTCAGCTGTAAAAACGCTCTAACACTGATAAACGCTCAAAAACGCTCAAAAACGACGCTCACCAAGGTGTTTAGCAGGGCTTAGCTTTTTTTTGTGCCAGAAAACCACTCACAAAAATACAAAATAGAAGGTTTTTCTCTGCCTCCAACCGTTGAGCTTAAAATATGCCTCTAAATGACCTAATGTGCATGGACACATACTGTAGGATAAAATTAGTTGCTTCTACAGGTAAAATGCTAAACTCCTCTAGGAGCAGCCTTTTTTTAAGCCAGTGCACATGGATCCTAAGGTTTAATGTACACGGGACATTTTAAAACCTCTCCTGAACAATTTAACATGAAAGATAGCAAACGACGTTTAAACACGTCTGTTTTGCCGTGTTTACGTGCCGCGTTTAGCCCCGTTTACCCGCGTCTAGCCGTGTTTGCGTTTAGGAGCGTTTTTTTTTTAAATTGTCAAATTGAAATTGTAATGAAAAACGCCTGCAAACAAAATGTGGCTAAACGCGAGTTACCGCGTTTACATGCATTTACAAGCTTTTACACGCATTTGGCGTTTCAAATGCCTCTGAACATTCGCCCTGAATGCATTTTTTTGCTTTCGAAATAATGCTTCTAAACTCAACTGCCTAGAACAGACTATAAACAAAGCGTTTACATGTACTGATAAGATAACATAGAGGAGAGTTCAGGAGCAGCTGAAAAAAAACGCCCAACTATTCCTAAACAATCGTTGACCAGCAGTAGTGTACATGAAGCCTTCATCGTCAAAGACATTTGCACATTCTATTTAGACTATACATTTCCCTATGGCTGCACAGTTGATAATAGATTATAGCAGGGTTGTCAGATAGGATCACCTAGGTTTCATTTTAGGTTTTCTTGCCTATATTTGATAGTTGTAGTTCAATAAACACTTGCCATTTGAACCCACGGATATCATCTAGTTTCACACAATTCTATTTAAGTGACTGCTAACTTATAATGTTTAGGCCGAAACCAAAACATGTTCCAGTCACACTGAAAACTGAATAAAACAAATCGTAAAACAAATATAAAACTAAACAAACATTGACTTGCTGGTCTTGCATCAACATTTGCCACTTTCTCTTGGCATTACATCAAATTGAATAATTTTGTCAATATGTACAGTGACTAAGGCATGTAAGGACAGTCTGATAAAAGGTATTAAGAAAAAAGATTTTAATATCACTGACATTTGGATAACAGCTATCTTTAGAGCAGATAAAATATTTAACTTCAGCAATGAGCAAGTATCGTATTATATTACTCATATACTTACAGTATTATGCAAATAGTTAAAACTTGATGTTGTCTTGACCTCCAGAGTCCTTTGTACCTCCATATCTGCTGAAGTATGAAAGGGATCTAGGTCAGGAATTTTCAAAAGAGCAGAGGGATCATATTCTATATTTCTCCCACTACTTTTCCATTGCAAGAAAAAAGCAAGAGTTGGGCTATAAAGTGCTCACTCGCTGGTATAGGTTCCTGGCTCTATCCCAAGGTGGTAAATATCTGCTGGAGATGTAAAGCGAAAAAAGGCACCATCCTTCATGTCTTCTGGTCCTGTAAGAAACTAGATAACTTTTGGTCTCAAGTCAGGTAGACAATAAAAAACCTCGCTGACTAGAGACAGATCCAGCCAAAGACATACTGCACCACTCTGATCTCTTGAAGAAAACATATAAGAATTTCATGCTAGTCTACCTGTTGAATGCAGCCAAGGCCTGTATACCGATACAGTGGAAGCAGGAATTACACCATATGTTTTCCTTATGGTACACCAAAATAGCACAAATCCACTCCATGGAAAATATCATGGCCTCTGTGAAAGGCAAGGAAGAGAAATTCAGGCGCAAGTGGTCTCATTGGTCCCTTTTCACCTGTTCACCGGCCTATCTATGGAATGGCCAATGTTATTTCTACTGAGCAAAAGGGATGGGCGAACGGTTCGGCCCGAGCATAAGTTCGGGCCAAACTTTCGTTGTTCGGACGTTCGGTCGTTTGACTGTTTGTTCGCCCCCCCCGAACCGACCACAATGCATTGTGGCATTGAACAGTTCATTGCAAGCCCTGATTGGCTGAAGCAGTGAAAGCTTCAACCAATCAGGGTACAGAGCACTGGTAGAGTCATGATTGGACACTGTCATCATGACTTTATCCAATCATGGCTCATTCCCGCCCCACAGTATAAAAGTAGTCTTTCAATGGCAGCCATTTTCAGTGTGATTTTGGTGTGGAGAGAGATAGAACAGGGCTCTGTTCAGTGCTATTAGTTAGTGTGCTATACTGTGCTATTTTGCTTCAATTGTCAGTGTAGAATATTAGTTTAGTGTCAGTCTAGGGATAGTGTGAGTGTAATGAGGAGGATCATCATTTAGCTTTTCACAGTGTGCAGCTAGAGTAGGGACAGCTCAGATAGTTTCAGTGTAGTGTAGTGAGACTGTGTCAGTAATCTTGACATTAGTATATAGCTAGAGTAGGGACAGTTCAGATAGCTTCAGTGTAGTGACGGTTGAACACCATCTATTTGATTGTGTTACTGCCAGTTTAACGCCATATTGTATTGCGTACGTTACTGCCAGTTTAACGCCATATAGTTTTGCGCGCATTACTGCCAGTTTAACACCATATAATTTTGCATGCGTTACTGCCAGTTTAACGCCATATAGTTTTGCGTGCGTTACTGCCTGTTTAACGCCATATAGTTTTGCGTGCGTTACTGCCAGTTTAACGCCATATAGTTTTGCGTGTGTTACTGCTAGTTTAATGCCATATCGTTTTCTGCGCGTTACTGCCAGTTTAACGCCATATCGTTTTGTGTGCGTTACTGCCAGTTTAATGCCATATCGTTTTGCGTGCGTTACTGCCTGTTTAACGCCATATAGTTTTGCGTGCGTTACTGCCAGTTTAATGCCATATAGTTCTATGTGCGTTACTACAAGTTTAACACCATATAGTTTTGTGCGTTACTGCCAGTTTAATGCCATATTGTTTTGCATGCTTTACTGCCAGTTTAACACCATATAGTTTTGCGTGCATTACTGCTAGTTTAACGCCATATCGTATTGCGTGCGTTACTGCCAGTTTAACGCCATATAGTTTTGCGTGCGTTACTGCCAGTTTAACGCCATATAGTTTTGCGTGCGTTACTGCCAGTTTAACGCCATAACGTTTTGCATGCGTTACTGTCAGTTTAACGCCATATAGTTTTGTGCGTTACTGCCAGTTTAACGCCATTTACTTCTGTGTGAGTTACTGCCAGTTTAACTCCATATAGTTCTGTGCATCACTGTACGTTTTTTGCATTATATTGCAGTATATCATATTGTATCCATGGAGTGTGTCTGTGTAGTGTGAGTACTCAAATTAAAGGGCACCAAACACCTCTTTACAGTGATTAAAGTGCACCTTGGTACAGATTTCAACTTCTCCTTTACATTTGCTTATAAGCACTGCCCCCTCCCTCCCAATAATGTCTGGGAGAACAAGGAGAGGCAGACGTTCCCTTGGATCTGTAAGGGGGCCAGCAACAAATGTGTCCACAGGCAAAGGTGGACGTGGTGGTCGGTCCTCAGGCAGGGCATCATTTCCTCTGTTTAGTGAGTTTGCCTGTGCTATCCAGCCACAGCATGCAGAGGAGGTGGTGGACTGGCTTACTAAACCTTCCTCATCCTGCTCATCCTCTGTCACACAAGCAGAGACAAGTGCGCAGTCCCCTGTGGTTGCCAGAATGGACAAACCTGCCTCCTTGTCCACATCTATTCCTGCCATAGCCCTAACATCAACCATTGAGGAGTCAGATGAGTTATTTGACCACAGCATCAGCCACTTGCTCCTTGATGATGCCCAGCCATTATTGGATTCAGATGCTGGTTCTGAGGTTGAGGATGACAGGAACATGGGTCTAGAGAGAGTGAGGAACACTGGTAGACAAATTGGCATTCATGTTCCCCAAGCCACAGCGTGTTGCCAAGTTGTCTCCAGTGGTAATGATGAAGATAGAGGAGATTGAGATGATGATGTAAAGCGCTCATGCTGTAAAGCGCTGCGTAAACTGTTGGTCCTATATAAATCCTGTTTATTAGTAATAATAATAATAATAATGATGATGATGATGAGGTCGCTGATGTGACTTGGGTGCCAGATAGAGCAGAGGAGGAAACTGAAGGTGAGGCGGCACAACCCCAAGGAGGTCGGCATCAAGAAAGAGTAGAGAGCAGCCACCCTATTCCATCACATACTGCAGTTGTTATCTCCCGGCCCACTCCCCACAGCTCAGCTGTCTGGGCCTTTTTCAGCACATCTGCAGCAGATCGCACTGTTGCTATCTGCAAACTGTGTCACAGACACATCAAACGAAAAAACACCAACCATTTGGGTACCACATGCTTAACAAGGCATTTAACGTCCAACCACTCAGCCGGTTGGCAAGAGCACCTAAAAGCCACTAAAAAGGGGCACAAATCTGTCCCTCCTCCTCCTTACCCACTTCAGTCTGCTCCTGCGATACAGAGTCATTACCTTTCAGCAGCCTCCACTGACAGGGATGATGGTATAGCACAAGGTGTCCAAGGTCCTAGCAGATCATCTGCCAGCAGCACACCACCAGCTGTAGACTGTAGCCGACAAATTTCTCTGCCCCATCTTCTGCAGCGGAAAAAAAATACAGTCCCTGCCACCCACATGCCCAGCGCCTGAACGCAAGCTTGTCAAAGCTGTTGGCTCCCCAACTTCTGCCTTTCAGCCTGGTGGATTCTGCCCCCTTCCGTGAATTCGCACAATGTGCTATACCACAGTGGCAGGTTCCCAGTCAATACTACTTTTCACGTAAGGCCGTTCCATCTCTCTACCATCACGTGGAAGGGAATGTTCTGGCATCATTTGGCAAGGCAGTCAGCCATAAAATCCACCTTACTGCTGATGCGTGGTCCAGCAAGTTTGGGCAGGGACGATATATTTTGTTCACAGCACACTGGGTAACGCTGCTTGCAAGTCAAAAGGATGCAGGACAGGGCTCAGTGCTGCAGCTTGTTGTGTCCCCATGTCTCCATACAGCTGGTGGTGATGATGCCAGACCTGTGAGCTCTACCCCCTCCTCCTCCTCCTCCACCACCTCCATTCCCTCCTCTGCAGAATTGTCCTATGAACATCAGGTACCCCCTAAGCGTTCAAAGGGCTTTTCCCAGAGTCAGGCTAAAAGTTGCCATGCAGTGCTTCAGCTGGTGTGTTTAGGGGACGGGAACCACACCGGAGAAGAGATTTTTGCAGCTCTGCAAGGACAGACCCAGAGGTGGTTCACACCATGCCAGCTGGCGCCAGGAATAGTGGTGTCCAATAATGGCTCAAACCTCTTGTCCGCCCTTAGACAGGGAAAGTTGACACATGTGCCATTCCTGGCACATGTCCTCAATTTGGTGATGCAGCGTTTCCTAAGTACGTACCCAGGGTTACAAAATGTACTAAAGTAGACCAGAAGAGTCTGTAGCCATTTCAGGCGGTCATGCACAGCCAGTGCTCGGTTAGCTGAAATTCAGCGGGAATTCCACCTGCCAGTATACCGCCTGATTTGTGACACGCCCACCAGGTGGAACTCAACTTTGGGAATGCAGCAGCAGCTATACATGCAGCAGAGGGCCATCAACGAGTACTTGTGTCAGTACGGCACGACGACAGGCTCAGGCCGCCTCGGCTTTTTTCCCCATGCCAATGGCTGATCATTAAGGATGCATGCACTGTATTGTCACCATTTGAGAAGGTCACAAGGATGGTGAGCAGTGACAGTGCATGCATCAGTGACACAATCCCTGTTGTGTTCCTGCTGGAGCAGACTCTGTGTGGCATTATGGACAGGGCACTGGAGGCAGAGCAGCAGGAGGAAGAGGAAGACTTCCCTTCCTCTTAAGGCCCACTTTATGCAGACACCATCATTCCTATGTCACAGAACACACAGGAGGAGAGAGGGGAGGAGGATGAGGAGGAGGATTCTGGCTTTCCAATCCCAGGACCCTTGGGAGCAGTACATGGCTGGGAGGAGAAAGTTCCAGATGCTATCATCCTGAGTGACCCCGAGGAGTCTGCTTCTCAAGCCTCTGGAAATTTGAGGTGCATGGGCAACCTCATGCTTCAAAGCCCAAGGATACGTGTGAAAGGACCCAAGAATACGTGGCATAAAGGAGAAGGATGATTACTGGTTGGCAACCCTCCTTGACCACCATTATAAGGGGAAGGTCTCTGAACTCATCCCATCCCCACAGAGAGTGCAGAGGATAAAATCTCTTGAGGACACATTAAAGAGGATTTTATTGAATGTTTTTCCTGACTCTAGTAGGTTACAGTGTGGTGGAAAACGTTGTTTTGAGTCTTCTGTTGGTCAAGAAAGGAGCGTTGGAGAAGGCATCCACCTAAGTGAGGCATTTCAGAATTTTTTTAGTCCTTGCTGCTCAGGGCTGTCAGCTTCCACATCACATCAGCAGCGTCTGCATCACATGGTGGACAATTACCTCGGGGCCAGAGACGGAGAGCTTTCCAGCTGACGATCCACTGGCTTACTGGGTCATGAGAATAGACCACTGGCCAGAACTTGCCCGGTATGCTATTGAGTTGTTGGGCTGCCCTGCATCCAGTGTGCTTTCAGAACGGGCATTCAGTGCTGCAGGAGGTTTTGTTACTGATCATAGAACGCGTCTGTCTACAGACTCTGTGGACCGTTTGACTTTTATAAAAATGAATTAGTCCTGGATTACCAGCTATGAAGCCCCTGATGCTGACATCACTGATTAAGTCTTTTGGGGATGTGGAATCTCTGCAGGATTTCGAGGCTGCCTAGCTTTGAGGGTGTTCAATCATTTCATCTGGAAGAATGTTTTTGGTATTGGTTTCATGCGCACAATTAACACCCAAAGACCAATTTTTCTGCACCTGTTTGACAGGTGTATATCATTGCAATTTTTTACAGCAAGGCAAATTCTTGCTTACATCAAGAGTACCTCTATAGGGTTACAGTGGGAAGGCACCACCGACACTCAAAGACTAATTTTAACGCACCTGTTACTTCTATCCAAAGTCAAAGTGACACCAGAATGTATCCAAAAAATCTCTAATCTTGTTCCCTTCATTGTGGCCTCATCATACACACTGGCTCCCCAGCTGTTGCTGAGCAAAATAAAGGCAGCTTGCAGGAAAAATGTCATTTGTTTTGGCTTTATAAATTCAATTATTGCTGCAGCAGATTCTAGACATGGTACAGATCTGCTACTTGACAGTTAGACTAAGGGGACCCCCCGGGCACTATATTGGAAGGAATTTTTCATTTTTAGGCTTTCACTTTAAAAATCAAAAAATCACTGCTCATTTAAAAATGATGTTTTTCACAAACTTTTTTTTATTGATCCATGTCCCCCGGGGCAGGACCCGGACCCCTATATCCATTGTATGCCTAAATACTTGCATTTAAGCCTTCAAAATGTGCACTTTTGATATTTGAAGTTCGGGTCCCATTGACTTTAACGGGGTTCGATATTCGGGTCTGAACGTTTGCGGTGTTCAGAAGTTCTGGTCCGAACCGAACAGGGGTCAGCAATGCACCGGCCCGCTGCCACTAAATGTCCTGCCCATCAGTGCACATGATGAATTCACGTGCACCCAGCCCACGGTCATTGTAACCACCTCGCGCCCACACTATAGCCAAAAATTCCCAGGAGGGCGTCCATGTACGTCCTTCCAGAAATATGCTCCAGGCGCGCCCCTGCGGGCGTGCATCAGGGAAAATACCTTGTCCCTTGGACACAGCCAGTCACAGATTGTGGTAAATGGCCAAACACAGTGGCCATTTACCACATGACCGGTGTTTCCAATGAGAGATGATCTCAAATGTAAACATATGAAATCATCTATCATTGACAGCTCTCCTTCCTCACACAGAGACCGCTGTGAGGAGGGAGAGCGATGTGTGAGTATTCTACAACTGGTTCAAGTGCCAATACAGTTCCCAAACAGTGCCCATTAGTGCCTACAGTGCCATTAGTGCCCACAGTGCCATTAGTGCCTACAGTGTCATCAGTGCCCTCAGTGCCATCAGTGCCCACAGTGTTATCAGTGTCCACAGTGTCATCAGTGTCCACAGTGCCATCAGTACCCACAGTGCCATCAGTGTCCACAGTGTCATCAGTGCCCACAGTGTCATCAGTGTCCGCAATGCCATTAGTGCCCACAGTGCCATGAGTGCCCATCAGTGCCCACAGTGCCATCAGTGCCTATCAGGGACCACAGTGCCATCATTCCCAACAGTACCTACAGTGCCATCAGTACCCCAAATGTAAACATATGAGATCATCTCTTATTGACGGCTCTCCTTCCTCACACAGAGACCGCTGTGAGGAGGGAGAGCAGATTGTGGTAAATGGCCAAACACAGTGGCCATTTACCACATGACCGGTGTTTCCAATGAGAGATGATCTCAAATGTAAACATATGAAATCATCTATCATTGACAGCTCTCCTTCCTCACACAGAGACCGCTGTGAGGAGGGAGAGCGATGTGTGAGTATTCTACAACCGGTTCAAGTGCCAAAACAGTTCCCAAACAGTGCCCATCAGTGCATACAGTGTCATCAGTGCCCACAGTGGTATCAGTGTCCACAGTGCCATCAGTTCCATCAGTCCCCACAGTGCCACCAGTGTCCACCGTTTCATCAGTGCCCACAGTGTCATCAGTGTTCACAGTGCCCACAGTCTCATCAGTGCCCACAGTGTCATCAGTGTCCACAGAGCCATCAGTGTCCACAGTGCCATCAGTGTCCACAGTCTCATCAGTGCCCACAGTGTCATTATTGTCCAAAGTGCCATCAGTGCCCACAGTGCCATCAGTGCCCACAGTGTCATCAGTGTCCACAGTGACATCAGTGCCTGCAGTGCCATCAGTGCCCATTAGTGCCCACAGTGCCATCAGTGGCACAGTGTCATAAGTGCCACCATGTCATAAGTGCCATCAGTGTCACCGTGTTTTCAACGTTTCCTGTGTTTGTTTTCTTTATTAATGTTATAATTACTGTTCTGTTATTAATGTTTAAAAGTAAATGTTATTCAAAGTTTCATGTATTTTGTTGATTATTATTATCATACAACGGGCTAGGGATCAGGGCACTGCTATAAAGTGAAAACCATCTTAATGTGCAGCAAGACAGTTTTCACTTTATACGCCAGCACCAGTGGCCGGGTGTCACAAGGAAAGGGTCTGGAGACATGCTGGGGCTGCATGAGAGCAATGGAGAGGGTGAGTATAAGTTGAACAAACTAATCGCTGCAGGGAAGGGGGGGGTGGGAGACCCTGCACGATACCAGAGCCTCCAGGGAGTGAACCTGCATGCTCCCCCAGGGTGAACTGACTTTGTATTAGTGAAGCACCTTAAAGTGAGGTAAACCTGTACTGTTTTTGTGAAACAAAAAAAAAAAAAAACTGTACTGTTATTTTTACTATGTTGGGATTATTATTATCTTCATTTTTAGCAGGTGAATGCGGCCCTCCATACATTCACATCCATTGAAGTGGAAAAAGGTTGCTGACCCCTGCTCTAGACCTATATGCCTTTCGGCATACATCTAGCATAAATAATAGAGACAGATCTATCTTACACTAGGCTGAACTGTTAAAGTTCAGCATCATTAAGACGATACTTTGTGTATGTAAATACAGTACAACATAAGTTTCACAAATAATTCTGTATTTTTCTATTTTTCACAACTATATAAATAATGTATAAATCAATGACATAGTTCTTTTACCTCCACTGTAATCAGTGAAGCAGTTTGTGATTGTTTGGGCTGTTTTAGACTCCACTGGCTGCAGGTTTGATTGCTTTCCTCTGCCTTCTGAAGTATTGCATAATGTAGTGGCCTGGAAAGGTTAATCAGCAACCTGAATATTTATGTTGTCTTGGCCAATCCCTGGGGAGGTGTACCCAGTAAGTGGCTGCAGAGCACATAAATAGTCTGGAGCCTATGACAGCCCTATTCTTGTCCAGGAGAAGTTCCCAGCCTGAAGGGCTGCTGCCCTTCTGGGCAGTGCATCTGAAGTTCTTACAGGAGCTCATTAAGGTCCCAGACAGACTAGAGCTGGGGGGGGGGGTACTGTCTTGAGAATAGCTGGAGTTGATCAAGGGTTTTCACTGAGGAACTGGTCTGGAGAGCTCTAGGGGCGAAATGTTTATCTGATATTGGATGGAGGCATCCAAGTATCCCAGGACATTGTGAAGACAGACGCAAGTGTAGGATCCTAGTAGCTGTTTGCTGCTACTATTCCTATTGCATCACTTATGCCAGTAGCTTGCTTGAATTGAAACATTTCCAATAGTGTCTCAGTGCTCTGCTTTTGCCCTTAGATGCTACTAGAGGGACTGTAAGAAGCTTTGACAAAGTGGAGAGTGTCCTCTTGTTGCTGCGCAGTGTCACTGAAGTATCCCATAGCTCCCTGCATCCCATTTGTTTTCAAGTTTACAGATAAGCATCAAAAGAAAAACCCCTAGACTGTTCATTTAGCCAGAAAGAGTTATGCCGCATACACACGATCGGACATTCCGACAACAAAACCGTGGATTTTTTACCTACAGATGTTGGCTCAAATTTGTCTTGCATACGCACGATCACACAAATGTCGTAAATTCCAATCGCCAAGAACGCAGTGATGTACAACACGTACAACTTCACTATAAAAAGAAAGTTCAATAGCCAGTGCGCCACCCATTGGTCTCCTTCTGCTAATCTCATGTTCATCTTGTGTTAGTAGAAGTTTGGTGAGAGACGATTCGCACTTTTCAGCCTCATGATTTTCAGTTCGTTACTGCTCTTCAGTTTGTGCTTGTGGGTTCGTATCTGTTCTTCAGTGCATGTTGTCAGTTCGTTACTGTCTTTCAGTGCATTCTATTTAATAGTTTGTGTCTGTTTTGCAGTGCTTCCTTGTCCGCTCGTTTTTGATTTTCAGCTCGCTCTTCTCAGGCCTTTCTGATTTTCAGTGCGTTCTGTTAGTTCGTTCTGACCAGCAGACCGTTTTCTAGCCATGTTGCTGGTATGTAATTGTCATAGAGTTCGTGCTGTGCAAGGGCTTGGTGTTGGAGTTCTTGCTTTGACCAAAGTCCAGTCCACGAACAAGGCGAGGAGGAGTTCATGGACGAAGAATTGGTTGCTCCAGCATGACCAATTCTCTCATATGCCTTTGTTGCAGGAGATCCGGGAGAATAATCCTGATGATTTCAGGAATTATATCAGGATGACGGACCCCGTTTTTCATCTGTTGATTTTGCTGTCCCCTTATATTATGAAGCAGGACACCTGCATGCGGCAAGCCATCACTCCTGAACAAAGGCTAGTCGCCACCTTGCAGGACTTGGTGATGGGGAAAAGTTTGCAGGACATCAAGTTCACGACTGGCATCTCCCCCCAGGCTCTGGGAATCCTTATTTCAGAGACCTGTTTTGCCATCATTCAGGTCCTGCAGAAGGACTATATTAAGGTAAATTTTATCCTTTAACATCACATTCTATGTATTTAATGTTTGCTAATGTATTGTATTTATTTCATCATTCTCTAATTACCATGATTGTAATATGCTGTGAATGTCCTCTTTGTCCTCATGCATGCTGGAAGCTTTTAAAGTTCCTTTTTTGTCCTTCATGCATATTTGCCTTTACTAACCTCCCCAGCATGCTATCCTGGGCCCATACACACATAGTCTAGTCACTTAACAATGTATTTTGCCAGCTCCATTGTAGTGCTTACCCTAAACACCCCCTAAAATGTGTCCAAATGTTATTTTTGTCCTTAAATTCATGCATAGTGCAAGAGGCTTTTTTTGGGGGGGGGGGGTAAAACTCATTTGGAACCATCCCTCCCCCCCAACCGCTAAATCAACTGATACCAATACTCTATCTGCTGACTTTTCCAAACCCATACACACTATACCTACCTCTTTTGTGTTCATATTTATGAATGGATTCACCAAAGCATGTGGTGCAAGGGCCTGCCTGAATATTTTCAAATAGTACTGTTTAAAGTTTTGTTCACTTTTTATCTTGATAGGTAATTGCAGAATGTAAAAATGTGCTTCAATTTGTACAGTGTGTATTCATATTTTTGTATTATGACACTTCTAACCTGTCCAGTGGGCTGCCAATAGTGTAAGTTAGGAGGGGCTGGCCAAAGTAACACACATTATTTATGCATTCAGCTATCAATGAAGTGGAAGGGGTTACCTGTCCAAAACATCTCCCCCACCCTAAAATTTTTACAATGGGCCATCAGAGGGGGTGAGGAATCTGATAAGTGTACCTTATAGTTTTGTCTTTAAATACTCATTTCAATAAATGTTATACTTATGTTGGCCAAGAATGTTTGTGTTTAATCTGCTTGCAATGTTATGTGCAAAAGTACTATTTTTTTTTTCTTGTTTGACTCCACAGTTTCCTTCAAACACACAGGAATGACAGACTGTCTTCCCAGTTTGCCCAGCATTGGGACTTTCCCAACTCCGGAGGGGCAATAGATGGGAAGCATGTCCACATAGTCCCATCCCCCCAACTCGGGGTCATACTATTACAACTATAATGGGTTTAATAGTATTGTGATGTTGGCAGTAGTGTCGGCGACATACGAGTTCCTGTATGTGAATGTAGGGAAAAATGGGCGGATGTCGGATGGTGGAGTCATCGCCCAAACGGAGTTCTTCAGATGTCTCCAGAATGGTGGCTTGGGCTTGCCACCTCCGGAAGACAATGTGGCTGGTCTCCCGTTTGTGTTCATCGCTGATGAAGTGTTTGGGCTGGGTGACCATCTGATGCGGCCGTTCCCCATGAGGACCTTCACGCTGGACCAGAGGGTTTTTAATTGCCGGCTGGCCAGAGCCAGAAGAATGGTGGAGAATGCGATTGGAATAATGGCCAGCCGGTTCCGCCTATTTCTCACCGCAATCAACATGGCGGAATATAAACTGAATCGTATTGTCCTTGCATGCTGCATACTCCATAATTTCCTAAGGAAAAAATGCAACAAACTATGTGGCATCAGTTGGGACTGAGACCGCCTTTCAAAATACAAAAACCTTGACGGCTCTTGAAGCTGGCCTTCCTGCCTTGCCCCCCCAAAGTGCCTGCGAAGTAAGACAAAAGTGCGTAGAGTACTTTGCGTGTAGGGGGGGGGGGGGGCATTAATATGCCAGACAATGTGTAAAACATTTTTTAAATACATTTTTTTGGTATAAACTAATATTTCATTTGATTTACTACTTGTGTTTCGTTTAGCTGTCACATATGTTATCCAATGGCCTTTTATATTTGGCCATTTTCTTCAATAGTGCAAACGTAATTTATTTGATACATGCGGTGACAATCTCTTCTTTAGCTAACTTTTATTTTGTGGGTCTGCTACACACACACATTGTTTTTGTTGTTAATGTATGTAATGCATTAATGATAAAAATAATCATCCTTTTCAGCTCCATGAATTAATTGCTTTGAGTCCCTAAAATTGCCTGATTGGGGCAAATTTTAGAGCACTGTGGGGGTCATTTACTAAAGGCAAATTAACTTTGCACTACAAGTGCACTGCAAGTGCACTTGAAAGTGCACTGAAACTGCACTGAAAGTGCACTTGTAATACAAAGTGGATTTGCCTTTAGTAAATACCCCCATTGTCACTGTAATTACAAGAACCCTCTCCAAAAACTGGTATTGAGCATTGAAAGAAGAAGCCACACATTGTTGAGTATAAAACATTTTATCCGTGCACATTCACATGTGCGTTAGAAAGGGTTTTTTAACAAACCATCCTCTTTGGTGTATAACATTTATGTGTGACAGGATATAGCCTTTTTTTGGTTAAACAATCATGTTTAAAACCATAATAACATACACAACTCAGGAACTTACAAGGTTCAACTTTGATAAATTGAAGGCAATATGTGACATTAGTATGTCCAAACTGTGTTGATTTTGCCTTCATTAGATGGGGTGATGTCACCCCTGTAAAAGTCAAATTTTGAAGATGCACACACGTTGGGAGTCAAAATGTGTATTTCCCTCCTGATCCCATGCCTAATGTCAACATGTGCTAGCTCCCATCATAGGGGATCAATGGACATGTTTCGGGGGTGCAACCCCTTCCTCTCATTTACTTTAGTTGCGAGGAAGAGGTTGTACCCACAACACGCGTACATTGATACCCTGTGATGACAGATAGCACATGTTGACACACTGTGTGCATCTTCAAAATTTGGCTTTCAAATTACTTTAAAACTTTTGTAAAAATAAAAAATATAACGACAAACTGTAAAAATTTTTGGGTGTTTTAGATTCTGCCTAAAACATCAATGATGTTGAGTCTTTTTTCCACATCATTGATGTTTTCCTTGATCTTCTCTAATTCCCGATGGCACACCATTATCTCCCTGATGAGGATCTGTGCACTTGCACTGTTGAAATGAGTTTCTTCTTCCACAACATCCACATCACCTAAAAATAAAAAAACACACCATGTATTATAAATATGCAGGCATACATCTATTACCTGAAGCAGTGATCTCAGACACTCACCTGTTGTGGTCACTATTTCAACTACATCATGAACCTCTCCTCCCTCCACATTTTCTTCAAGGTGTGTGGGGATTTCCCCTTCTTTAGGAGGTGTGGGGTTTCTGGGGTCCTTAGATGTCCCGATTCTTTTCTCCCCTATGTGAATAAAAAAAAGGTATACTTAGCACATAGATATTTGAGGCAAGAAATAGGAATATGAAACATTGCTTGGAAGTGTCGTACAATTGTCTGTTTCGACAGAGTTCCAAGCTGAAGACATGATGTTTTCCCTTTCTTAAAGCTGGAATACTTACCTGTTTTGTTAAAGTATCACACATGGAGAAACCCCTAGTATCCACTGGAGCACCTGTGTGGGACACCCTAAAAAGGGTGTTCTGGTGTCCCACACTAGTGCTCCTGGGTCCAGATGTGTAAACAGCTGCTAAGTGTCCTCTCCTTACACTGAATCAAGTTTGCATTTCATTCATTCTTGTGGCATCTTCCCAAACTCTCTAAAACATGCACTAGTCACCCCCACACTTAAAAAGCCCTCACTGGACCCCACCAATCTCAACAATTTATGTCCCATCTCCTTACTCGCCTTCTCCTCCAAACTTCTTGAAAGACTGGTCTACAACCGACTAAGCGACCATCTGACCATGAATAAACTTCTTGATCCCCTTCAGTCCGGTTTTCGCCCTCAACATTCCACGGAAACTGCTCTCCTTAAACTCTCAAATGACCTACTAACGGCTAAAACCAGTGGACACTATTCTGTACTACTTCTCCTGGATCTCTCTGCTGCCTTTGACACAGTGGACCACCCCCTCCTCCTCAATAAACTCCACTCCTTTGGTCTCCGTGACTATACTCTTCGCTGGTTCTCATCCTACCTATCCCACCGCTCCTTCAGTGTCACTTACAACTCTACTTCCTCCTCTCCTCTTCCTTTCTCCGTTGGGGTCCCCCAAGGTTCTGTTCTTGGACTTCTCCTTTTCTCAATCTACACCACCTTCTTGGGTCAGTTGATTGCCTCCCACGGCTTTAAATATCATCTCTACGCTGATGACACCCAAATCTATCTCTCTACCCCCCAGCTCTCTACATCTGTCTCCTCACGCATTACCAACTTACTAGCAGACATATCGGCCTGGATGTCACATCACTTCCTCAAACTCAACCTATCCAAAACCGAGATCATGATATTTCCTCCCTCAGGTGCCACTTCCCCTGATTTCTCTGTCAATATCAACGGCTCAACTATCAACCCATCTCCCCACGCCAAGGTCCTGCTCAGCGGGTGCTGCACCCCTCTGCCAATCCCTGCATTGGCTGCCACTCAGTCACTGAATTAAATTCAAGATACTAACTATAGCTTACAAAGCCATCCACAACCTGGCCCCCAGCTACATCTCTAACCTAGTCACAAAATACCAACCTAATCGTTCTCTTCGCTCCTCCCAAGACCTCCTGCTCTCAAATTTCCTTGTCACCTCATCCCATGCTCGCCTTCAGGACTTCTCCAGAGCCTCTCCCATCTTCTGGAATGCTCTACCCCAATCTGTCCGATTTTCTCCTACTTTATCCACTTTCAGACGATCCCTGAAAACTCATCTCTTCAGAGAAGCCTATCTGGCCCCCACCTAACAACTGTACATTTATCTTCTCAATCAGCACATCACCCACAGTTATTACCTCTTGTATCTCTTGACCTTCCCTCTTAGATTGTAAGCTCTAAGAGCAGGGTCCTCTGATTCCTACTGTATTAAAGTGTATTGTATTTGTACTGTCTACCCTCAAGTTGTAAAGCGCTATGTAAACTGGTGGCACTATATAAATCCTGTATAATAATAATAATAATAAAATTCTAGTTACAAACCCATCTAGACAACAATGTACTAAACTTATTTTAATACAAATAGGCTTTAACAAATGTAGTTAACCTGCATCTGCCAAAAACATTGTATTAGTGGTCGAACAAACAATGTTTACTATGAACGATTACTGTCCACACAAACCTGAAACTTGCCATTTTAAACGCCATTTTAAACTGCACAACAGTAAAGAAAATCACATGGAGCAGCATGCAAGTAATAATAATACTACGACCACAGGACAAATACGTTTTAGAAGCAGTTTTCTGATCCTTCTGTACTGATCGTGCTCCCTCAATTTCAGGTCTGACCAGTGTATCCTCAATTGCTCCTTGGATTGTCGTACCCCAACATCCCTGTGCAGACTTCTCACAGCTTTAGTCATGATCTTGGCCTTTCTCTCATCAGGGTTTGGGTCTGGTCCATACTTCCCATCATAGTCGACCCTCTTCAAGATATCCATCATCTCTACAAAGGCCGTATTTGAGGCCTTAAAGCTCCTCCTGGATTGGGACGTTTCTGGCTCCAGGCTTTAGTCATTGTTGCTGCTATTATCACATTGTCTGTTGTCTCTCCGCCATGTGCGCTCCCACTCCGCCGAAAGAGAAGGGCCGGGGAATGCACTAGAAAGAAGGCCAGGGGCAGAGTTGCATGCATGCGCAGTGTATATAAAGCATAACACGCGTGCGTCGTACGTATGATCTGTGAGCGGAAGACGGAGTAGCATAAGCGCCGAACGTGCAAACGAAGGTACAATTTTAACTTGGGGCATCAGTGGTTAGTGGCCTATACTGCTTGTAGATTGAGGCCTATATTGGGACAAGATTAGAAGAGTTTCGCCTGACATTAGGTTTTATCTTGTGTAGTTTCTTGCAAAGAAAATGGATACATTTAATGACCATGACTTCCTCCCCAACTTCATTGATAAGTACAGGGAGCTGCCCTGTCTGTGGCAAGTGAAACACCAATTTTATAACAACAAACTAAAGAGGAAGGCAGCGCTGGATCAACTGTTGGAATTGGTGAAGCCGGTGATTTCCACGGCAGACATCAACTATTTGAAGTGCAAAATTGGTGGCCCGAGGAGCACATATAATAGGGAGTGCAAAAAGATCCAGGATTCCATGAGATCAGGAGCAGCAGCAGATGACATTTATGTCCCCAGGCTTTGGTACTACGACAGACTGCGTTTTTTGTCAGACCAGAGTGAACCCAGGACATCACTCTCAACCCTTCCCTCCACACTTCCTTCCACATCAGCTGAGGCTTCTGACATACAACCTGGGCCTTCCACCCAGGAAGATGTGGAAGAGCCCAGCTTGAGCCAGGTATAGCATTGTTCAACATATTTCTTGTCAAAAAATGAATGATGTTAACTAGATGTTATTATTGATCACTAATTTCTGATTTTACAAAGTGGTCGATAGACAATAGTAGCCAAAAATGATTGGGACAAGAATGAAAAATGCTGGGGTCAGAATGATAGTCTTTTCTATTTGTTAACATTCAATTTGCAACAGTCATGAGCTCAAAATTGTGTGTGATTGATGACCAAAAAACTAAAACTATGTCCCATTTTCATACACAGGAAAGTCTCAGCCACTAGGAGGCCGTGGAAATTGGCATCCGGAAGGTGGCTGTGGAAAGTGGCCGCCAGGAGGTGGCCGTGCCCAGTAGCCTGACCGAATCCCAGGTTCCTCCCCTCCACCTTCCAACAAAAAGGACCAGGAAGGCAAGGAACCTGGAGGAGTCAGCGACTAATTTGATTTGGCAGACTACTGCGGTCCTCACAACCGCCCCCAGTGTACAAGGGTCCTTTGCGTGTATGACGGCCAGTAAAGTGCAAGTAATGGAGGAGGGCCAACAGCTCATCTGTGAGGAGGTCATATTTCAGGCACTAAATAAGGGGGTGAGGGGCCAACTCACCAATAAAAGCCACATCTGTGAGTTAGACCATATGACTCCTCCATCACCTCCAGCAACACCTCCAACACCACAGCCACAGCCTGAAAGGAAGCGTGCAAGGAAGTGTTCAGAGTGATGGCCTGGGTTTGCTGTGGTCTGGCAAAAGGCGCAGATCTCTCAGAGTCCTGGACCATATTGTGCTCCCTATTAAATGGGCTCCTCAGACTACCAATTTTGCCAGTTAAATAATTGATGTCTGCCCTGGGGTACAAAGGCTTCACCAATTCCAACTGTTTCTCCAGCGTTGCCTTCCTCTTTATTTTGTTAGGACCCCTAATAAATGTTTAAATTTTGTTTGGACAAATAATTGTGTTTTACTTCAAAAAGGAGAGTTTGTTTGTGAGTAGGCAGGTACATTTCAAAAATATGTGGACAAAATGTAATTCTCTGTTGTATCGACAACCCCCCCCAAAAAAACAGTGAAAAAAATAGTGGAAATTCATGAAACTCGTGAATTCTGCACAAGAAAAACAAAAAACAACAACCAAATGTCTATAACATTGTGAAATGTAGTGATAACAAAGTAAGTGACACCAAATAGATACTAAACCAATGATGGTGAATAAACTGATGGGTATACAGTGGGGCAAAAAAGTTTTTAGTCAGCCACCAATTGTGCTAGTTCTCCCATTTAAAAAGATGAGAGAGGCTGTAATTGTCATTATAGGTATACCTCAACTATGAGAGACAAAATGTGGAAACAAATCCAGACAATCACATTGTCTGATTTTTGAAAGAATTTATTTGCAAATTATGGTATAAAATAAGTATTTTGTCAATATCAAAAGTTCATCTCAATACTTTGTTATATATCCTTTGTTACCCATTTCTCCATGCAGATCTCCCCTAGAGCAATGATGTTTTCGAGCTGTCGCTGGGCAACACGGACTTTCAACTCCCTCCAAAGGTTTTCTATGGGGTTAAGATCTGGAGACTGGCTAGGCCACTCTAGGACCTTAAAATGCTTCTTACGAAGCCACTCCTTCGTTGCCTGGGCGGTGTGTTTGGGATCATTGTCATGCTGAAAGACCCAACCACGTTTCATCTTGCTGATGGGAGGAGGTTTGCACTCAAAATCTCACGATACATGGCCCCATTCATTCTTTTGTGTACACGCATCAGTCGTCCAGTTCCCTTTGTAGAGAAACAGCCCCAAAGCATGATGTTGCCACCCCCATGCTTCACAGTAGTTATGGTGTTCTTTGGTTGCAACTCAGCATTCTCTCTCCTCCAAACACGACGAGTTGTTTTTCTACCAAACAGTTCTACTTTGGTTTCATCTGACCATATGAAATTCTCCCAATCCTCTTCTGGATCATCCAAATGTTCTCTAGCAAACCTCAGACGGGCCCGGACATGTACTGGCTTAAGCAGGGGGACACGTCTGGCACTGCAGGATCTGAGTCCCTGGCGGCGTAGTGTGTTACTGATGGTAGCCTTTGTTACGTTGGTCCCAGCTATCTGCAGGTCATTCACTAGGTCTCCCCGTGTGGTTCTGGGATTTTTGCTCACTGTTCTTGTAATCATTTTGACCCCACGGGGTGAGATCTTGCGTGGAGCCCAAGATCGAGGGAGATTATCAGTGGTCTTGTATGTCTTCCATTTTCTAATTATTGCTCCCACAGTTGATTTCTTCATACCAAGCTGCTTGCCTATTGCAGATTCAGTCTTTTCAACCTAGTGCAGGTGTACAATTTTGTTTCTGGTGTCCTTCGACAGCTCCTTGGTCTTTACCATAGTGGAGTTTGGAGCGTGACTGTTTGAGGTTGTGGACAGGTGTCTTTTATACTGATAACAAACAGGTGCCATTAATGCAGGTAATAAGTGGAGGACAGAGGAGCTTCTTAAAGAAGAAGATACAGATCTGTGAGAGCCAGAAATCTTGCTTGTTTGTAGGTGACCAAATACTTATTGTCCACCATAATTTGCAAATAAATTCTTTCAAAAATCAGACAATGTGATTGTCTGGATATGTTTCCACATTTTGTCTCTCATAGTTGAGGTATACCTATGATGACAATTACAGGCCTCTCTCATCTTTTTAAGTGGGAGAACTTGCACAATTGGTGGCTGACTAAATACTTTTTTGCCCCACTGTAAGAACAGTGAAATAGTGTTCAGATAAATAGTTATGACAAGTGATCCAAAAGAAATTATGAAATTCCTTTAAAATGAGCACCAAAAATGTACAAATATATTTAAAAAGTCCATAATAAATCTCCAAAAATGTGTAAAATAGTCTGTGACGTGATATAATGAAAAGGAGTTCTATTTACTAAATCTTGCACCACACCTCCGTGTCCATGATTCCACTCCCCTTTAAGAAATGCACTCACCAGCTTTCTTTGCCTCACACTCTCGTGTTCGGCTAAAACGCCTTGACCCACACAAAAGGGAGTGAATGATAACCTCCGAACTCCCACCGTTAGCATCCAGGGTTTCAACATATATAAACTCTCTCCACATGTAAATAAAGAAGTGCACCAATAGTGTGATAATGTACTAGTAATTTAATAAAATGTAAAAAACTCTTACACCATTGCACTCACATAATATAAAATCACATCAAGCAGAGAAAAATTCCACAACAAGAACACTCCACGCAGTGTAAACCAGTGTGTTGTGGTCGCGGCGGACCCAAGGTGTGCTGTAGTTGATAACAGCCTCACCCGCTCCTCGGAGCCGATCCCCCACTTCCTGGTGCATCGTGTCACGTTACAGTGTATCGCGTCACACATAGTTGATTGCCGTACAGCCACACCCCAACATGATGGTAGCCTTTGTTACGTTGGTCCCAGCTATCTGCAGGTCATTCACTAGGTCTCCCCGTGTGGTTCTGGGATTTTTGCTCACTGTTCTTGTAATCATTTTGACCCCACAGGGTGAAATCTTGCGTGGAGCCCAAGATCGAGGGAGATTATCAGTGGTCTTGTATGTCTTCCATTTTCGAATTATTCCTCCCACAGTTGATTTCTTCACACCAAGCTGCTTGCCTATTGCAGATTCAGTCTTCCCAACCTAGTGCAGGTGTACAATTTTGTTTCTGGTGTCCTTCGACAGCTCTTTGGTCTTCACCATAGTGGAGTTTGGAGCGTGACTGTTTGAGGTTGTGGACAGGTGTCTTTTATACTGATAACAAACAGGTGCCATTAATGCAGGTAATAAGTGGAGGACAGAGGAGCTTCTTAAAGAAGAAGATACAGATCTGTGAGAGCCAGAAATCTTGCTTGTTTGTAGGTGACCAAATACTTATTGTCCACCATAATCTGCAAATAAATTCTTTCAAAAATCAGACAATGTGATTGTCTGGATATGTTTCCACATTTTGTCTCTCATAGTTGAGGTATACCTATGATGACAATTACAGGCCTCTCTCATCTTTTAAGTGGAAGAACTTGCACAATTGGTGGCTGACTAAATACTTTTTTGCCCCACTGTAAGAACAGTGAAATAGTGTTCAGAAAAATAGTTATGACAAGTGATCCAAAAGAAATTATGAAATTCCTTTAAAATGAACACCAAAAATGTACAAATATATTAAAAAAGTCCATAATAAATCTTCAAAAATGTGTAAAATAGTCTGTGACGTGATATAATGAAAAGGAGTTCTATTTACTAAATCTTCCAGCACACCTCCGTGTCCATGATTTCACTCCCCTTTAAGAAACGCACTCACCAGCTATCTTTGCCTCACACTCTCGTGTTCGGCTAAAACGCCTTGACCCACACAAAAGGGGGTGAATGATAACCTCCGAACTCCCACCGTTAGCATCCAGGGTTTCAACATATATAAACTCTCTCCACATGTAAATAAAGAAGTGCACCAATAGTGTGATAATGTACTAGTAATTTAATAAAATGTAAAAAACTCTTACACCATTGCACTCACATAATATAAAATCACATCAAGCAGAGAAAAATTCCACAACAAGAACACTCCAAGCAGTGTAAACCAGTGTGTTGTGGTCGTGGCGGACCCAAGGTGTGCTGTAGTTGATAACAGCCTCACCCGCTCCTCGGAGCCGATCCCCCACTTCCTGGTGCATCGTGTCACGTTACAGTGTATCGCGTCACACATAGTTGATTGCCGTACAGCCACGCCCCAACATGTTTCGTCACACAGACTTAATCATGGGAAAAACATTTCAAAAATACAATGTCAAATTAACAAGGGACACCAACACCAACCAACCTCTTTGAGGTTAATAAATACAAGATAATAATGGTGTTGTGGTAACTTGACACACAAATTGACAAAAAATATTATGGAGATCACTATAAAAATAAAGTTTTTCAGGAGATCTTGAGAAAAAAAAGTAGATCACTATAAAAAAAAGAAGATTATTCTAGAGATCTTGCGAAAAAAACTAACTAAAACAAAGATTATTCATGAGACCACGAGAAATAATAAGAAATCCGTTTATCAGAACTCTGTGTGAATATCAACAGCAAAGCAACTTCATTATTCTAGCATTATACTGAAGAAGAGAATGCGCTGCATTGAAAGATTTAAAAATTTGCAGCGTGACGAATGTGCTATTTCCATTACGAACGTTAGTTTTACAAGACTGAGCGCTTTTGTCTTGTACTTGAATCCAAGCATGCGTGGAATTTGGTACTTCGGACTTGTGTACACACGCTCAGAATTTCCGACAACAACATTTTTTGTCGGAAAATTTGAGAAACCTGCTTCCAAAAATTTGTGAGCCGAAATTCCGACAGCAAATGTCAGATGGAGCATACACACGGTCAGACTTTCCGACAACTAGCTCACATCGAACATTTCCTGTCGGAAATTCCGACAGTATGTACGCAGCATAGCTGTTGCTGTGTGCATGGATGCCTCTACACCAATTTGGGGAAAGAACCTGGGCCAAATCAGTGGGCCCTTTCGGGGGGAGTGCTACAGAAACATCTGGACTGGGTCAAGGTCACTGGCCACACAGAAGATTCTTTGACTATTATGCAAAAGCTATTATGAACAGGCACCTCTGTTTTATGGTGTGTGTACTGTATGCATGTTTGTATAAGTTAACAGAATGACAAAAAAAATGGAAACACAATAGAGATGATTAAACTAATTTGAACAAAGATGTAGATATCAGTTGCAGCCCTGGTCTGCAATGCTGAGAGGAGCAGCTGTGTCTGCTGCTGGCCTGCTTGTTTTTTACACAGATGCAACTTGGGAGGAGACTGTTATTGTGGAGTTGTGTACAGCCAGTGTTGAACCTGCCCTCTGCCCAATAGGAAGGCACACAGAATGTGGACTGCAAGTGTTGAGGGATGTGTGGTTCTGACAGACTGAGCTGTTTTATGGACTAAACAAAACTAAACTGTGTATCCTACAAGACACTGGGGCAAAGAAAAAAGGTTGTTCCATGTTGTTTCCCAGGCTTAAGAGAAAAAGTGTGAAGGCTAGCGTTGCACCGATACCAATACCGGTATCGGTGCCGATACTAAGCATTTGTACTATTACTTGTACATCCCTAGTGGAGTCTATTTCTGAGATGCCTGCATGCACATTTGGCTGCTAGTAGATTGCTCACTGCTGCACCTGATGCCGCGTACACACGACCGGACTTTACGGCATACTTGGTTCGGCGGACCGGAGTCCGTCTGACAATTCGATCGTGTGTGGGCTCCAGCAGACTTTTTTTCCCAAAAGTTCGACGGACCTAGAAATAAAACATGTTTCAAATCTTTTTGATGGACTCGAGTCCGGTCGAAAAGTCCACTCGTCTGTATGCTAGTCCGACGGACAAAAACGGACACTAGGGCAGCTATAGGCTACTGGCTATGAACTTCCTTGTTTTAGTCCGGTCGTACGTCATCACGTACAAATCCGTTGGACTTTGGTTGATCGTGTGTAGGCAAGTCCATTCATTCAGAAAGTTCGTCGTAAAGTCTGTCGAAAAGTCCGCAGGACAAAGTCTGCCTTAAAGTCCGCTCGTGTGTACGCGGCATGAGAGGGAGACAGGCACAGACACAGACATCTGAGGATATTTTAAAGAGCCATGGATGTTGCTGGAGGCTGCTGCCGTGCACAGGGGGAAGGATGCTGCAGACACAGTCTGGCTGTATTTCACCAGTATATAGAGGGAGACCATCTGCTAACACAAGAGTTTGGTAAGAGGCCACTGGCCAACTCCTCATTTCAGTTTGAGATATGAGGGATAGCGCTGCCTGCAAATATCACAGAGACAGTGGCTTTTATAGTGGTTAAAGGGACCAGAGTCAGTGTCATCATCAGTTCTTAAAGGGACATTATCCTGATTGCTCATACATAACAATTGGGCCTCAACAAGCTGGGCAGAAAAAGAGAGTATATTACGGACTGCTAAACTGTTAGAGTGGTGTGAAATTCTTTAGTTAGCCCCAATATAGGGTGGTGGCTGGTGCTCAAAATTTTTTGGGGGGTGCAAACAAACTGAAAAATACTGACCACCCCCCCATCAATTGCAGCCTCACTGTGCCCATAAAATGCAGCCATTGTGCCCATCAAATGCAGCCACTGTGCCCATCAAATGCAGCCATTTTGCTCATAAAATTCAGCCACTGTTCCCATCATATGCAGCCATTGTGCCCATCAAACGCAACCACTGTGCCCATCAAATGCAGCCATTTGTGCCCGACATATGCAGCCACTTGTGCCCATCATATGCAGCCACTGTGCCCATCATATGCAGCCACTTGTGCCCATCATATGCAGCCACTTGTGCCCATCAAACACAGCCACTGTGCCCATCATATGCAGCTACTTGTGCCCATCATATGCAGCCACTTGTGCCCAATAAATGCAGCCACTTGTGCCTGTCAAATGCAGCCACTTCTGCCCGTCAAATGCAGCCACTTGTGCCCAATAAATGCAGCCATGTGTGCCCATCAAATGCAGACACTTGTGCCCAGTATATGCAGCCACTTGTGCCCATCATATGCAGCCACTTGTGCCCATCAAATGCAGCTACTTGTGCCCATCATATGCAGCTACTTGTGCCCATCAAACGCAGCCATTGTGCCCATCAAATGCAGCCACTTGTGCCCATCATATGCAGCAACTTATGCCCATCATATACAGCCACGAGTGCCTATCATATGCAGCCACTTGTGCCCATCATATGCAGTCACTTGTGCCCATCATAAGCAGGCACATGTGCCTATCATATGCAGCCACTTGTGCCCATTAAATGCAGCCACGTGTGCCCATCAAATGCAGCCACTTGTGCCCATCATATGCAGCCACTTGTGCCTGTCAAATGCAGCCACCTGTGCCCATCATATGCAGCCATTTGTGCCTGTCAAATGCAGCCACTTGTGCCCATCATATGCAGCCACATGTGCCTGTCATATGCAGTCACTTGTGCCTATCATATGCAGCCACATGTGCCTATCATATGCAGTCACTTGTGCCCATCATATGCAGCCACTGTGCCCACCGACCACACGGCTCTGGCAGCAGCAACCCCCTCTGGCTCTAATCAGGTGCTTCAAAAAGTACCACCCCCTCCAGCCCCCGCCATAGAAATCCATGCATCTGGCATCCTGAAAGGGGCTGGGCGCATGCATAGGTGGGGCGGTGCCCGTGAGCCCACAGTGCACGGACCGCCACTGATAGGGTTACTTTCTACACCCACTCCTTGTTATAGTTTAACTGTTTAGTGTATCATTGTTGTTGTTTCATATCTCTTTTGCTACCTTTTTACTGAATATTATTATATAATAAGATATAGTTATCTGCAATAACCCCACCCTTCCTCCAGCCAGGTGTATCAGAGTTTGTGATGCTATTTTCACATTTGTGGGCACAGGAACAGGAATCCAATACATCCAGCAGCTCCTTCAAGGATAAGCGCTACACAGTGAACATTTGTCTAATGACATCAGAATATCTTTGGACATTTTGGGGGGATTACTTGTTTTGCTTTGTATGGCCTTGCATCCATCCCTGTCCCTTACCATCCTTTTCTATTGTCAAGTTGCACAGAGGATATTGATCTGAAGCTGGACTCAGTACCTTTGTCAATTAACAAAATTCCTGGTCACTAATCACTGGGCAGGTTAATCAAGAGGATCAGAACTCCTATCAGGTTTCTACTGCTTTTCTGGGTTTAGAGAGATTCTCCCTTATTTCCTGTCCTACTGATGTAAGTTTCTCCACACCAGAACTAAGGTGAAATCTGCAACAAGGACACATACAAAATAAATCTCACAGGGCAGGCAGTGTACTAAGGGGGGGGGGGGGGCATTCCACACCAGGTGCTGAATCTCTGGGTGTGCTAAGGCCTCCCAACATTTGTTTTGTGTTGCATGACAGTTGTTTGCATCAGTTTGTAATACCAGTCCTGGGTATCAATGGTATGTGTACTTTCTGTCCCAGGCTTCGGTGTTATGCATAGGCATGCGAAAAGGGTGTGCCGGGTATGGCTGGGCACACCCCAATCACGCCATGCGCATTAGCATTAACACTCTGTGTGCCAGGGGGAGATATATACAGTATCTCACAAAAGCGAGTACACCCCTCACATTTTTGCAAATAATTTATTATATCTTTTTATGTGACAACACTGAAGAAATGACACTTTGCTACAATCTAAAGTAGTGAGTGTACAGCTTGTATAACAGTGTCAATTTGCTGTCCCCTCAAAATAACTCAACACACAGCTATTAATGTCTAAACCGCCTGCAACAAAAGTGAGTACACCCCCAATGATGCGTACACACGATCGTAATTTCGGCCCGCAAAAGACCGATGAGGGTTTTTCGTCAGAAAATGTGACTGTGTGTATGCTCCATCGCACTTTTGCTGGCCAAATTCCAGCCAGCAAAATTGAGAGCATGTTCTCAATTTTTCGGTCAGAAAAAGTTCCTATCCAAAAATGCGATCGTCTGTGGCAATTCCGACGCGCAAAATTCCTACGCATGCTCTGAAACAATTCGACGCATGCTCGGAAGCATTGAACTTCATTTTCTCGGCTCGTCATAGTGTTGTACGTCACCGCGTTCTTGACGGTCGTAAGTTCAGCAAACTTTTGTGTGACCATGTATATGCAAGGCAAACTTGAGCGGAATCCCGTCGGAAAAGCCATCATATCTTTTTCCAACAAGAAGTCTGATCGTGTGTACACGGCATTAGTGAAAATGTCCAAATTGGGGCCAAAGTGTCAATATTTGTTTTGGCCACCATTATTTTCCAGCACTGCCTTAACCCTCTTGGGCATGGAGTTCACCAGAGCTTCACAGCTTGCCACTGGAGTCCTCTTCCACTCCTCCATGACGGCATTACAGAGCTGGTGGATGTTAGAGGCCTTGCACTCCTCCACCTTCCATTTGAGGTTGCCCCACAAATGCTCAATAGGGTTTAGGTCTGGAGACATGCTTAGCCAGTTCATCACCTTTACCCTCAGCTTCTATAGCAAGGCAGCCGGCCACGCGCGATCGCGTTCATGAGAGCAGGAACAGGGATCTGTGTGTGTAAACACACAAATCCCTGTTCAATCAGGAGAGAAGAGACATATTGTTTGTTCCTACTAAGTAGGAAGAACGATATGTCTCTTCTTCTAGTCAGTCCTATTCCCTCACAGTTAAAACACACCCAGGGAACACACATTTAACCCCTTGATCACCCCCTAGTGTTAACCCCTTCCAATGCCAGTGACATTTACACAGTAATGAGTGCATTTTTATAGTAGTGATCGCTGTAGAAATGTTAATGCTCCCAAAAATGTGTCAAATCTGTCCGCCGCAATGTCATAGTACCGTTAAAAATTACAAATCACTGTCATTACTAGTAAAAAAATAAATAATAAAAATGCCATAAAAATGCCATAAATCTTTCCCATTGTTTGTAGACGTTATAACTTTTGTGCAAACCAATCAATATATGCTTAATGCGATTTTTTTACCAAAAATATGTAGAAGTATATTGGCCTAAACTGAGGAAGAAATTTGTTTTTTAAAAACATTTTTTGGGGATATTTATTATAGCAAAAAGTAAAAAATATTGTTCTTTTTTTCAAAATTGTTGCTCTTTTTTTGTTTATAGTGCAAAAAATCAAAACCACAGAGGTGATCAAAGACCACCAAAAGAAATCTCTATTTGTGGGAAAAAAAGGATGTAAATTTTGTTTAAGTACAACTTTGTATGACTGCACAATTGTCAGTTAAATCGACGTAGCGCCTGCCATATTACAAAAAATGGCCTGGTCATTAAGCAGCCAAATCTTTTGGTCTGTAAGTAGTTAATAAAATTTAACCTACAACATATAAGTTTACATGGTGAAAAGAAATGTATCCAACCCATGAAATTCTATGTATTGGCAAATATACAATGTTTCACAGTATGTAAAAAAAATATAAAAAATAAAAAATAGAAGTAAGTCCACCTTCGCACATGTATTTCCAAATGAATGATCATGCTAGGGTCGCGCTAGGAATTAATTCCACATGAAGAAAGTGGCACCACCGTGCTGAGTAAATAAGATGAGCCACTTACCAGAGAGAATAAACCTACCAAGAGATCATATTCATGCATGTAAATCATCCTTATAAGATAAATGGCCAGACAGCTTCAAAACCTAGAGTCATGCCGTGTACACACGGGCGGACTTTTTGACCGGACTGGTCCGACTGACTTTCCGACGGACTTTCGACGGACTTTTGACGGACTTCCGACGGACTTTTGAATGAACGCACTTGCCTACACACGATCACAACAAAGTCCGACAGATTCGTACGTGATGACGTACGACTGGACTAAAATAAGGAAGTTGATAGCTAGTAGCCAATAGCTGCCCTAGTGTCGGTTTTCGTCCGTCGGACTAGCATACAGACGAGCGGATTTTTCGACCGGACTCGAGTCCGTCGGACAAATTTGAAACATGTTCTGCCGTGTACACACGGGCGGACTTTTCGACCGGATTGGTCCAACGGACTTTCCGACGGACTTTCGACAGACTTTTGACAGACTTCCGACGGACTTTTGAACAAACGGACTTGCCTACACACGATCACACCAAAGTCCGACGGATTCGTACGTGATGACATACGACCGGACTAAAATAAGGAAGTTGATAGCCGGTAGCCAATAGCAAACGGGTGACCCCACCCCCTCTGTTGCAACGGGGAAGCCATGGGAAAGTCCCAGTGGTGTTAGAGGGGGTGGGGTCACCCAGGTATGTCACCGGGTGGCCCCACCCTCAATTATATAAGAACTGTCAAAGGTGAAGAAGTGTCACACGGCGGGAGCCTCCCATGGAGGCGGATCGGTTGCAGGTTTTTCTGGGTTTTTTCGGTCCGTCGACGGAGCGATATAAGAAGATGAATGGACATCATGGGACATTTTTATTTTTATATTTTTTAATAAAGAACTTGTCCCAAGCTGTGTCTATTTTTTAAACATTTTGACACTTTTTGTGAAATGGTAGGGGTACATTTGTACCGCGTTTCAATTCACACAGGGGGCAGGCCAGAATCTGGGGATCCCCTTGTTAAAGGGGGCTTCCAGATTCCGATAAGCCCCCCGCCCACAGACCCCCACAACCACCAGGCAAGGGTTGTGGGGATGAGGCCCTTGTCCCCATCAACATGGGAACAAGGTGCTTTGGGGGGCTACCCCAAAGCACCCTCCCCATGTAGAGGGCATGTGGCCTGGTACGGTTCAGGAGGGGGGCACTCTCTCATTCCCCCTCTTTTTCTGTTGCCTGCCAGGTTGCGTGCTCGGATAAGGGTCTGGTATAGATTTTGGGGGGGACCCCTACGCCATTTTTTACAACATTTTGGCACAGGGATCTCCTTAAAAAAAATACCAGACCTGAAGGGTCTGGTATGGATTTTGGGGTGACCCCTACGCCATTTTTTTTAAAAATTTGGCACAGGGTTGCCCTTAATTTCCATATCAGTCCCGAAGGGCCTGGTATAGATTTTAGGGGGACGTCCACGCAATTTATTTTTTTTACATTTTGGTTTGGGGTTCCCCTTAATATTCATACCAGACCCAAAGGGCCTGGTAATGGAATGGGGGGATCCCATGCTCTTTTTTTCAATGAGTTTTATCTATATTGCAGAGACCCGATAATTCATTACAACCGCGATCAGTTTTAAATGACAATTTTTCCCTTAGAAATGTCATTTTGCTGTGGTACTGTTCTAAACATGGGGAAAATGCGCCATTTTACAGACAAACTATAGACACCCCCCAGGCATGATATTTAAAGGAATATTTCATTTTTATTGTTTCACTTTAAGCATTAAAAAAATCACTGCTCCTGAAAAACTGACGTTTTTTGAAAAAAAATTTGCATTGATACATGTCCCCTGGGGCAGGACCCAGGTCCCCAAACACTTTTTATGACAATAACATGCATTTAAGCCTTTAAATTAGCACTTTTGATTTTTCATGTTAGTGTCCCATAGACTTTAATGGTGTTCCGGCAGCTTTTGAATTTGCCACGAACACCGCATATTGCTCGGTGTTCGCCCAAACATCCGAACAATCAAAGTTCGACCCGAACTTATGCTCTGGCCGAACCGTTCTCCCATCCCTACCAAGCAACTCCAGCCACTGTCTCTGTCCTCATTGGATAGATTGAAAGCAGCGGGAGCCATTGGCTCCCAGAAGCACATTTATGAGGTCAGGCAGTGATGTTGGTCAAGAAGGCCTGGCTCGCAGTCTCCGCTCTAATTCATCCCAAATGTGTTCTACCTGGTTGAGGTCAGAACTCTGTGCAGGCCAGTCAAATTCTGCCAGCCCAAACTCTCATCCATGTCTTTATGGACCTTGCTTTGTGCACTGGTGGGTAGTCATATTGGAACAGGAAGGAGCCATCCCCAAATTGTTCCCACAAATTTGGGAGGACGAAATTGTCCAAAATGTCTTGGCATGCTGATACCTTAAGAGTTCCCTTCACTGGAGATAAGGGGCCAAGCCCAACCCCTGAAAAACAACCCCACACCATACTCCCCCTTACACCAAATGATTTGGACCAGTGCACAAAGCAAGGTTCATAAAGACATGGATGAGCGAGTTTGGGGTGGAGGAACTTGACTGGCCTGCACAGAGTCCTGACCTCAACCCAATAGAACACCTTTGGAATGGATTAGAGCAGAGACTGCGAGCCAGGTCTTCTGGTCCACATTAGTGCCTAACAGTGCAGTCCCTATAGTGTATAACATGCAGATAAATACAAAAAAATGACTCGAATTTCGATGTCCCTCAATTATGTTTAAAAGCAATGTTCACGTATGGTATGAACGGGGACACAGGGAGCACGCAAGCGCAGTATCATTGACATTGCGCGTCATGCGGGAGGAGGATATATAAGAAAGATTGCCAGTCCGTCTAGCCAATCCCATGAATAAGTCCGGTGTGACGAAACATGTCGGGGCGTGGCTATACGGCAATCGAGGAAGCTTGACGTAGGACGCTGTGACAGGCGGCGCCATACGAGTGAGCGGGGAAGTGGCTACGGAGGGCTCCAAGGGACGGGTGAGAGTGTTTACGTTCACCGAGCACCTGGGTCCGCCGTGACCACCATACGTCCAGGTTACCGTTTGAAGTGCTGTTGGTGACAACCAAGTATTGCTGTGCTGTTTTGCGTTATTGAAAATTGGAAAATGTGAGTTTTATGGTGAAGGAGAGTGTTACTTTTATTAAAGTGTGTTGCGTTACTGCACTATTGGTTCGCTTTTCCTTTTTTTCATGTGGAGAGAGCATTTGCTTATACACTGCGGTTTACCATACGGAGATTGTTTGGAGGTTATCACTTTACCCCCACTGTGTGGGAAAAGCCTACAAGCCAAACACGAGAGTGTAAGGCAAAAAAAGCTGGTGAGTTTGCTCGCTGAAGGGGAGTGGAATCACATTCACAGCGGTGTGGTGGAAGATATCATCATTGAAGATTATAATTTTGATATTGTCACTACTACTTCACTATGTCACCATTTATGTTTGGACTTTTTTATTGATTTTTTTTGATTTTTTATTATTATACACAAATGGATTGCATGAGGAGTGTTTATTAGTAACACTGTTTAGTTCTTTATTATGGACACATAATCTTATCACTTTCAGTTATCACATTGAGCAATCACTGTATATACAATGTTCTTGAATTGGGGCATGTTTTAGGTTTTCAGCGCTGCTATTTGATCACACTATTGGTGAGGGCGATTATATAGTGTATCATTTATTCTATATCACATGAGTTTTCAATTATAAGCAGCTGCTCAGAGGGAGGGGCTCATCCCATAAGCGCAGTGTTTGGCACACAGAAAGGGGCGTATTATCTGTGTACCATATCAGCAAGATACAAAAAAATGACTGTCTTAGTTTCTTTTATGTTCATTATTGGTATTCATTTAAATGTATAATTATTACAAATAATAATTTTTATGTATTTAGGAGGAGCTATAAAAACAAAATAAACCTTGGGTGTCAAATAATCCTAGTTAAGCCACTGTGTCTTGTATCATCATCAGGATGGGGCATGAGAGTAAATCTCAATAAAGTAGCCTTGGATAGCTGTAAAACCCTGACAGGGGTTTAACCCTTCCCAATTCTATCCACAACCTGAGAAAAAAGGTCTGTCTGGACATACACCTCACAGCTTATCATTATGCAACCCCCCCCCCCCACACACACACTAACACACACACACCCTCTTCCATCAGTCAGCCGCACATGTCTGATGCACTTTGCTGGTTCTCATAAACTTGAGATCTTCAGGTGACCACCTTACACCTGTTGCCATCTTTAGGCCGGGTTCACATATATGCGACCGTGAGTTTGTGCCTGGGGTCCGGTATGTGTCTGTTCACTGGTTCAGATGCGACTCAGGTCTGAATTTTCGCCTGAATTTGCACCTGAACTGGACCCAAACACGCACAGGACCCTTTTGCAATCCGCTCCGCAGCTAACCCGGACCTGTGTCAACCAGCTCCATTGAGAGCCGGTCACACTCGCATGTCATGCGAATTGGCTGCAGAGAAACCTGCATCCAATTTGCATATATGTGAATTCAGCCTAAGTCATCATCAACTTCACATTAGTACAACATCTGTATATTTATAAAGCAGTGCATGTGACATCCACTAAACACAGGTGAATGAATCATAATAATTCAAAACACATGCACAAGGAAGATTCACCTAAACTTAGTGTTTGGTGAATGTCAAAACACATGCACAAGGAAGATTCACCTAGGCTTAGTGTTTGGTGAATATCAGATTTACTACTTAGTAAATAGGCCTTAGCCCAGGTTCACACTGCTGTGGGATTCAGTTCAGCTGAACTCGCACGATTTCATTCCCGCATGTCAGTTTGACTTCGGGGGGGGGGGGGGGGGGACAATTTCAGAGACATCTCTGCGGGTTCCTGCACAGATGTCTATTGAAATCGCAGCCGAAGTCGCCAAAAGTAATACAGAAACTACTTTTTGGAATCGGTGCAGCGCCACAAATTCGGACGGTGCCATTGCTGGCAATAGCCACCAAGTTGGCATGCGATTTGACATGTCAAATCGCATGCCAAATTGCATCAATGGGAACCTGGGCTTAAAGTGTATTTGGTAATGTTTGCCAGTGTTTTCTACAACAGTCACTAATTGTCACTTCCCATTTAGTTTCTTTAGCAGTAAAAGAGGATTTACTAATTGGCAATGTTATATACTATAAGGAGTATATACTATATGGAAGCAGCTGCAGGAAGTGAGTGGAGTCAATGTTACTTAAAACAAATGGCATCAGTGAATGTATAGTTGGACCCTGTCAAATACCTGCTATCATCTCTGCATTACTTATTTTTCTGACTTTTTTAGCAGCCCCCAGTTTTTTATTTAATCAAGCAGAGATGATAGCAGGCATTTGACAGGGTCCAACTATACATTCACTGATGCCATTTGTTTTAAATAACTTTGACTCCACTCACTTCCTGCAGCTGCTTCCGTCTTCCTAGCTACCAACAGGAAGATCTTCTTGCTATAATAAAATGATCAATTACAGTAAGAAAAAACAAACAATACATAAGCAAATGTGCAGTGCTGTCCCTTTATATAAATATGAATTAAATTAATATAAGAGTAAAAATCCAAATGTGCATATCATAATTAAACAAAAAGTCTACCAAAAATGTAAAATCAGTGCCAGCAGAAGTAAGTATAAAATTATGAAAGTCCACATATCGATATAAAGTCCACCAGAAAAAAATTAGAAAAAAATCCTCCCGTAACACGCCACCCTTGTGTGCCGACCACCAAAGATCCACACAGCTGCTTACCAGAGGGATAGGCCTCAAATGCAGGGAGGTTTAAAAGTTCTTTATATATAAGAACCAATAAGGACGGATGGATGGTGGTTGATCAAAATCGGGCACAATCCTCCACGAATCAGCACAGCTCCAATTTGGTTGCACACAGAATCGCCCATCATCATATCAGTCATTCACACATAAGAAAGTATGGAAAGCCGCAATAGTGTACTACGTTAAAACACCATTTATATATTAGGCATGTACTCACATATGCGAAAAGACATACAGCATAACGCAATTTAGCCGCCAGACACCCTGGCAGCCGTGGTGACATCACGGCGTTAGCGCCACCCTACGCATGTTATCCAAAAATATATCTTTAAAAGGACTTACGGATATAGTGGTGAAAGTGTGCAGTAAAGACTAAATAGGCTGTAAATAGCCACCAGAGGGTGCTCCCACCCATCGGCCTAAACATTTAAATACAGCATCCCATGCTAATGCCTAATACACATGATAAGAATATCGGACGAATAATCATCCATTTTTTTTGTGTATGCCAATATATGGAAATATGGAAAACCGATAGGTTACTACAGTTGCGAAAATTCTCTTACGACAGAATACAACTTCAGAAGTGATGCCATTTATTGTATTGCATGGTTTTGGTCAAATACCACACTAATTAATGAAAACCGTTTGTTCTGCTTTCGAACTAGAAAATCTTTTGTGCTTGACCCTTCTAAAGTTTCACATGAACTGTCATGAACGGTTCTCGAAAGCTGTGCAGTAATGACCAGATTATCGGATGACCGCTCTGAAAGCGGTATTTTTCATCTGATTGTCTCATTGTGCGTGTTAGGCTTAACACAATACCCAATACTAAAAAAAAACACAGCGGCCAAGGTACACCATTTTTTAATAAACTAAAATAATAAAAATAAAATAAAAAGCTAGAACAAAAGACAAAAAAAGCCACTTTCCACAGGTAATAAACAAAAACCAATACCTGAGGGTTTTAAGCTAATATTGCTTTATTTTATATGTATTTAAATGTCAGCACCACACATTTGCTTATGCACTGTTTGTTATTTTGTGTGTAAATATAGGTGAAGGCAGCTGCTTTTGTTAGATAACTAATGAGCAGTTTTAGAGCATGGTTTGTTTTAGTTAACAAGAAAAAACTGTTAGAACAGCAGTAAGCCAGTTGCCTGACCTGCAAGGGGCATTTTTGCATGTGTGATAACTTTCAAACTGCCACCTGGGATATGTGACTAGGGATGAGCCGAACACCCCCCTGTTCGGTTCACACCAGAACATGCGAATAGGCAAAAAATTTGTTAGAACACGCGAACACCGTTAAAGTCTATGGGACACGAACATGAATAATTAAAAGTGCTAATTTTAAAGGCTTATATGCAAGTTATTGTCATAAAAAGTGTTTGGGGACCCGGGTCCTGCCCCAGGGGACACAGATCAATGCAAAAAAAGTTTTAAAAACGGCCGTTTTTTTTTTCGGGAGCAGTGATTTTAATAATGCCTAAAGTGGAACAATAAAAGTGTAATATTCCTTTAAATTTCGTACCTGGGGGGTGTCTATAGTATGCCTGTAAAGGGGCGCATGTTTCCCGTGTTTAGAACAGTTTGACAGCAAAATGACATTTCAAAGGAAAAAAAGTCATTTAAAACTACTTGCGGCTATTAATGAATTGCCGGTCCGACAATACACATAAAAGTTCATTGATAAAAACAGCATGGGAATTCCCCACAGGGGAACCTCGAACCAAAATTTAAAAAAAAATGACGTGGGGGGTCCCCCTCAAAATCTATACCAGACCCTTCAGGTCTGGTATGGATTTTAAGGGGAACCCCGCGCCAATTTTTTTTAAAAAAATGGCGTGGGGTCCCCCCAAAAATCCATACCAGACCCTTATCCGAGCACGCAACCTGGCAGGCCGCAGGAAAAGAGGGGGGGACGAGAGAGCACCCCTCCTCCTGAATCATAACAGGCCACATGCCCTCAACATTGGGAGGGTGCTTTGGGGTAGCCCCCAAAACACCTTGTCCCCATGTTGATGGGGACAAGGGCCTCATCCCCACAACCCTTGCCCGGTGGTTGTGGGGGTCTGCGGGCGGGGGGCTTATCGGAATCTGGAAGCCCCCTTTAACAAGAGGATCCCCAGATCCCGGCCCTCCCCCCTGTGTGAAATGGTAAGGGGGTACAAAAGTACCCCTACCATTTCACAAAAAAAGTGTCAAAAATGTTAAAAATGACAAGAGACAGTTTTTGACAATTCCTTTATTTAAATGCTTCTTCTCTCTTCTATCTTCTAACTTCTATCTTCTATTTTCTATCTTCCTTGGGTTTCTTCCCCCATCTTCTTCTTCTTCTGGTTCTTCTGGTTCTTCCTTCGGTGTTCTCGTCCGGCATCTTCCTCCGCGGCGCCGACGTCTTCTTCCCTTCGTCTTCTGGGCTGCTCCGCAGCCTGCCAGGTTGCATGCTCGGATAAGGGTCTGGTATGGATTTTTGGGGAGACCCCACGCCATTTTTAAAAAAAATTTTGGCGTGGGGGTCCCCTTAAAATCCATACCAGACCTGTAGGGTCTGGTATAGATTTTGAGGGGGACCCCACGCCATTTAAAAAAAAAAAAATTTGGCCGGGGTTCCCCTTAATATCCATACCAGACCTGAAGGGCCTGGTATGGAATTTAGGGGGACCCCCACGTAATTTTTTCTTTTATGTGTATTGTCGGACCGGCAATTTATTAATAGACGCGAGTAGTTTTAAACAACTTTTTTTCCTTTGAAATGTCATTTTGCTGTCAGACTGTTCTAAACACGGGAAACTTCCCCCCCTATACAGGCATACTATAGATACCCCCCAGGTACGAAATTTAAAGGGATATTACACTTTTATTGTTTCACTTTAAGCATTATTAAAATCACTGCTCCTGAAAAAACAGCCGTTTTTAAAACTTTTTTTTGCATTGATCCATGTCCCCTGGGGCAGGACCCAGGTCCCCAAACACTTTTTATGACAATAACTTGCATATAAGCCTTTAAAATTAGCACTTTTGATTTCTCCCATAGACTTTTAATGGGTGTTCCGCGGCTCTCGAATTTGCCGCAAACACCGCAAATTGTTTACTGTTCAGCGAACTGGCGAACAGCCGATGTTCGAGTCAAACATGAGTTCGACTCGAACTCTAAGGTCATCCCTATATGTGACATAGCCATCCCAGAAGCCAATTGTAGACATGCCGCAGGGCCTCTGAGAACCTGTGTGTCTGCGCATGTGTGAAGGGTTTGGCGAATGTGCTCACATGTCACGGACATCTTTGCCAGGTCCCATTGAACTGGAAGAGACTCACAGTTGGTTTGCACATGTGCCGCATCTCAATTAAAGATGGCGGCACTGGAGAAGAGGGGTGAAGGGAGAACTGCAGAATTCCTCTAAATATCATGCCTGGGGATGCCCTTAAAGTGCCTGTGAAGTGGCAGATCTGTATGATACATATATAACCTACAACAGAAAAGCTGACATATACAAAGAAAAAATATATATATTTAAATTGCTGGCAAATGTCAGCGTTGTCGGCTTCCCTTATTAATGTAAACAAGCAGCTGAGGGTTTCTCTCATCTATACCAGCCCATTATTGTAGATGAGGGTCTGATAGGGTCTTTCCCTAAAATACATGCCAGACCCTTATCCCTGATGAGGTATGGATGTCAAGGGGGGCCTCATGCTAAGAATAACAAAAAAAAACAACTGTGTGGGGTTCCTTTCAAATTCCATACCAGACCCTTCAGATATGGTATGGATTTTTTGGGGGCCACCTAATACAAAACTAAAAAATAAATAAATAAATAAAAAGCGTGGGGTCCCCCCTCCCAAAAATCATACCAGACCATGCAAAATTATTGCTCAGTGAAAATATTTTAGTTTCTATTTTTTATAATTCAATTTTAATATACTGTATGTTTTCTGGTCAATTAATAATATATATATATTTTTTTTTTTTGTGGTGAAATCTAAGGGACAGCATACATTTCAGACACAATATAGAAATATAATACTTTTAAATTCTTAAATGTCTCAGAGCATATTTTTTCACAGAAAACTGGCTAACTTTTCAGCACTTTTTTCCCTGTCTATCTCCTCTTCAGACGATGACAGAAAGTGTAAGTAGTGTGAATCATCATCCCTCCTTCCAAAGAAATGTTTGTCTTCTGCCTCAGCTTTCCTGTGGAGACTTCTTTCTTTAGGGATGTGTGCTCTTTTCCTTTTGACCTAATTGAGGGCCTCCAAAAACACATTCAGATGAAAACATGTCCAACCTCCACTAGTTGTCACTGGAAAATATGACACTCTCCCGATGAAGGTCAAGAGTATGTGTTATGTTTTGACAAATGTCTGAAACCATTAACCAACACCGCTCCAAATTCTTTAGGCTAGGAAGTAATGATTTCATAATTGACTGTGTATCAATGTCAATCACCCCGGTGTAAAACAAGTGCTACGTTGTCCTTAGAGACATTTTGCTGGAAATAATGTAAATGTTATCCTAACCTACTTTGTGTTAAGGTTACAATATATATGCAGAACATGAATGTGAATAACATACATTTCCTCGAGTTCTAGTTAATTAAGTGGTAAAAACAAGACTAAGGTTCTATAATTCAGCCTCTGAGTCTCAACCCTGTTCTGGAAACATAGCTACAAGTAAAATATAAGATATACCAATATGGTATTACTAGATAGATAGATAGATAGATAGATAGATAGATAGATAGATAGATAGATAGATAGATAGATAGATAGATAGATAGATAGATAGATAGATAGATAGATAGATAGATAGATAGATAGATAGATAGATAGATAGATAGATAGATAGATAGATAGATAGATAGATAGATAGATAGATAGATAGATAGATAGATAGATAGATAGATAGAGATTTTAAAAAGCTACATCCCTGTTCTACAACATATCACTCATTTAGCCAATTTCTATTTCACCTGTTCTGGATAATTAGAGACAATCTGGTGCAACTTGCAGGGTGCCAAATACAGCCTACAGAATTTTAAAATATGACAGTACCTTATTAAAAAAAATCTGATATATTAGTTATGACATATGGTATTAGGGAACAGATGAAATGTACAGTACAAAATTATGACTTTGGAAGACATTATTATTATTATTTGTATATACAGGATTTATATAGCGTAGTTTACACAGCACTTTACAATATAAAATGGAAACAATGCAGTTAAAATAAAATAAAATACAAGAGGATTAAAAGGGCCCTGCTCAGAGGAGCTTACAATCTAATAGGGTGGGGCAGGTGGCACAAAAGGGTTCTAACTGTGGGGAATGAGCTGATGGAAGTGGTAAAAGATTAGTTGGAGGTGTAATAGGCTTCCCTGAAGAGATAAGTTTTCAAGGATTGCCTGAAGGCAACTAGAGAAGGAGATAGCTGGACAGGTTGAGGTAGAGAGTTCCAGAGGATGGGAGAGGCTCTGGAGTAATCCTGGAGATGAGAATTGGAGCAGGAGACAAGGGAGCTTGAGAGTAGGAGGTCTTGAGAGGAGCGGAGAGGATGGTTTGGGTGATATTTGGAGACAAGGTTGGTGATGTAGCTCAGGGCAGAGTTTTGAATGGCTTTGTATGTTGTGGTTAGTATTTTGAATTTAATTCGCTGGGCGATCAGGAGCCAGTGTAGGGATTGGCGGAGAGGGGGGGCAGACACTGAGCGGTTGGTAAGGTGGATCAGCAGCATTCATGATAGACTGAAGAGGGGATTATCTAAGGAGAGGTAGGCCATAGGGATAACGAGGGAGTGAATGAGTAGATTGGTGGTTTCATTCGTTAAAAGGGGGCATATTTTAGAAATGTTACGGAAGTGAAGTCTACAAGCTTTTGACAACGATTGGACTTGGGGATAAAAGGAGAGGTCAGAGTCTAGGATTACACCTAGCACCCTGGCATGAGGAACGGGATTGATGGTTGCATTATTGATTTTGATAGAAAAGTCATGGAGGGGAGCATGGGCAGAGGGGAATATTATTAGTTTGCTTTTAAAGAGATTTAGTTTAAGGAAGTGGTGCAACATCCATTTGATTTGTCAGTTAGTAAGTCAGTAATGCGAGAGGAGACTGAGGTGAGGAGTAGACAAATAGATTTGGGTGTCATCTGCGTAAAGATGGTATTGGAAGCCATGGGCGGTTATCAAGTGACCAAGGGAGGAGGTGTAGATAGGGAAGAGAATATCACGAATGAATCAATTTTTAACTACTACTTTTAAGAACAAGAAAGTTCAGGCCTCATTCTTAAACACGTAAATGGTATAGTGTGTTTTATACCATCACCATTCACAGTCTCATAGGGCATCTGGCCAAACACAAGTTTTAGCACTGGTGCCCTATTACTGGTGCCCTGCAGTTTGAGTATGTGTGATTTATCTGCATTATGTGGTTTTAGGTGCACTTCCATTGACCTCTTTTAGACTGTGTATTTTTATCAAAGTGCATTAAAGTTCTGCATGCTGCATCATTGATGCACTTTCAGAAAACGCATGATCTCATAGAAGTCAATGGAAGCAACACAGATAAAATCACACTGCACCCATACCACAGTGCACTGGTGTGAACCCAGCATTAGAGTCTATGACACTAAATTACATTGGTAATTGCAGATTGCATAATGTGCAGTCCATTACTACAGCTATGAATGCATACGGCCTTAAAGCGGAGTTCCACCCTAAAGTGGAACTTCCGCTCATCGGATTCCTCCCCCCCTCCGGTGTCACAATTGGCACCTTTCAGGTGGGAGGGGGGTGCAGATACCTGTATAATACAGGTATTTGCACCCACATCCGGGTATAGCTAGCCGCAGCTAGCCGCAGACTCCCCGCCCACCCCCGTTGTGTTGTGGGAAATACACAGTTCCCACAACACAACGGGGACCAGTGCAGACGCGCAGCGCGACTCGCGCATGCGCAGTAGGGAACTGGGCAGTGAAGCCGCAACGCTTCACTTCCTGATTCCCTCAGTGAGAATGGCGGCGGCAGCACCCGAGGATCGAGGGACGGCTCAGTCTCGGGTGCTGACATCGCTGGACCCCGGGACAGGTAAGTGTCCTTATTTTAAAAGTCAGCAGCTGCAGTGTTTGCAGCTGCTGACATCTAAAAAATTTTTTTTTAGTGAAACTCCGCTTTAAGGTAACCGAATTCCGATTGAAATTCAGCCAATCCAACAAGGAGCTGCTAAAATTTGATCAGTGTGTAGGTTGTCCCACTGAACAGAAGTTGATTGTTTAATTGACTTCTGTCAAATGGACATGTTGGAAAATTTTCCATCAATTGGCAGCCGCAGCCAACTAGCTGCAGCAGCTGGTCAGTATATAGTTGGATTTTAAGACATCATCCTCCTGATGTTGATCTTTTCTGCAACAAAGCAGGCTAACGCTAAGGCTTGTAAAACTCCTAAACTTCTGCAAAGCCAAGACTTAGACCCTAATCAGTGAGAAAATGATGACAAAACTGAATGACAACATGGCCAAATTTGATAAGATCTAGGCCTCGTGGATAAAGCATTTCATCCCAACTAATTTTGACCACTGACTTCTCCATTTATAATTTAGTGATGCTATGCCCATGGATCAGTTTCTTCCCAGCTGTGGAATTTCACCCCCCCCCCCCCCTCCATCTACTGCTCATTCAGATTCTGTTCCCTATTTACCCTCCTCATGCACTTTGCTCTTACTTATTATAATACTGACTTTCCTATTGTACAGGTAACCACATGCTATAACTACAATAGGATCACCAAGCACCTCTTCTCTTATTCATCTACATCTCTTATCGCAGTTGCTTATATGACACCTACCCTTATTCCCCTACCTATTGCATAATTACACATACCCCACCTTAATGTAAGTTCAATACTATTTGTTTTTCTCTGTACTGGTGGGTGACGTTAGTTGCTTTTGTTGTTGGTTGACATATGACTTATTATACCCTGTCTTAATTACCTGCGCATTTTCACATTGACGATTAAATAAAATATATTGAATTGAAAGTATACAGTATATATCTAATGCTAGCTTGTTTTAAACATCAAACAAACTAATCTGCACCTTTTATTAATGTCAGGGGCAGTATAGAATATATACATATTTAGATTTCCTGCTTAAACATTTTTCGTTAAGAATTGATTGATAAAAACCTAAATAATATATTAGTGCAATATATAATACATATGTAATGTGCTTCTTCATTAAAAAAATACTTCTTTCCATTTGAGTGCCTTATATTTAATATGTTTCGCTTCATGCACACAGCAAACCTCATGAAGAGGAAAATAACTAAGTTCTAAAAAGATCTTATCAAGAAGTTGAAGAAGGGCATATTCTATTATCCAAAACAAAACTTAGCTTTGATAAATTGCTTGAGAAAAAAAAATGTTACGTAAGGAATTAAAATGTCAACATTATTTTTTAACATGCGGACGTTCATAATTCCCGATATTTTTTGCTAAACAGAAACTGAAGTACAAATATTCCATTCAGCATAGATCTTATTCAGACAAAAACCGCAAAGTAAATCAGGAGGTCTGGGTATTCCTAGACATTGTAATCAGCATCAAACCTATGTTATTTAATGTTATTTTGTTCATCCTTCTTTTAAAAGCTAACACATGTTAACCTTTTAGTGCAGAGAAAGACTAGCAAGTTAGAGCAGAAACTGGATTTAAAACTATGTTTCTGATTATTCCAGAATGACAGGGGTGAATTATTATAGGTCTGGAACAACTGAATATAATTTGTAAAAGGAACTACCGCCTTCGCTGTTATCTGAGAGTTTAAAACATTATGTGAGTTTATATTTAAATGCTGAAGCAGATCAAATGGTGAGGTGTCCAGCCATCCAACGTTAACTGTCATATTTCTTATATTGTCGGAGGATAAAAGAAGACACCACCTGGTCTTCACATGCTAAATCATGAATTTCTGTACTCAAGATTTTACAAATAAGCTCTGTCATTTTTTGACTGGGTATTTTAGGTCAACTCCAGGTGATAACTAAAATGTTAAAGAGGAACTTCAATCCCTTCCAACACCCCCTTCTCCATTTCCCCAAACTTACCTTTTTGATGGATAATCCACACAAAACATACTCACACATGCAATGATCCAGCTGTTTTCTGTAGGGATTTTAGCTGCTGCACACTGGGTTCTGGGCCACCATCTACATAATCTGTGATGTCATCAGGATGCTGGCTTACTCTTCTAGGTTCTTGCAGCCAGCCCCTCAATGATTTGCATGCTCCATCAGTGGGCCAGCTGCAAGTACCAGGAAAAGACAGTGGGCTGCCTGATGAGGAGCCATAGCACATGCGCATCCCCTATAGCCTCTTGGGATCCATGACATCTCTGTGGGCCAGACTAAACATGCTTTGTGAAACAGCCTGCCAGCTTGTGGGTTCCCAGCACAGTTCTGGACTTGACATACTCATTCCCCATGTGCCAGGCGTTAGCTGTTGCTCTCTCCAGGTGCCCTGATGCTTAGTGAGGATTGATCCTGGTCACAGCAATACAACAGCTGGCATTGTATGCAGCTTGATAGCTTCTATGCAACCCCATGGCTTTCATGATAAGAGCACTGTAGCATTATACAGAAAATAAAAGTAATGTACCTCACCAATAATAAGGCTTACCTGTACGTACAGTTAATATCTCCTAAACGTGCACGGTTTAGGAGATATTCACAAGTGTAGTAGCTGGTGACGTAACCGGCACTTGCGCACAGTGCTATGAATGGACGGCACACTTGAGAGTGCTGTATCATGATCGTGTCTCCGGTGCGCATGCAGGGACATCAGCACAGCTTGGCCTTTCAAATGGCTGGAGCCCACAAACCCGGAAGGACGAATGAGTAAAAATTGAATCCCTGTCAGCAGTGACAGCGCACTGTGGAATGGATGCATTTTATAGGTAAGTCTGTCATAATGTGCTAGTATACAGTGAATACTAGTGCATTATGACATTAGCCTGTAGGGAAACCATTTTTTGTACAGTTTACTACTGCTTTAATTGTCTGTTTATCTTTGGGAAAAAGAATAAGCACAAATACAGTCATGGCCAAAAATATTGGCCCAGAAAATGTATACAATTACAAATGTTTAGGCTTTCTCATGTTTATTTCTTTAGTTTGTATTTGTATGACACAAAAAAATGGAGAAGCAAAGCCAAATCTGACATTCCAAGCAAAACTCCTAAAATGGACTGGAAAAAATTATTGGCACCCTCATTTTAATATTTGGTAGCAGGTAGCACACCCGTGGAAAAAATGACTGAAATCACTCGCTTCCTGTAACCTTCAATATGTTTCTTACACTTTTCTACTGGGATTTTTGACCGCCCTTCTTTCGCCAACTGCTCCAGGTCTCTCCACAGGTGCTCTGTGGGATTTAGATCTGAACTCATTGCTGACCAGTTCAGTACTCTCCGGTCCTTTGTCTTAAACCATTTCTGGGTGCTTTTTGACGTGTGCCTTGGGTCATTGTACTGCTGTGTGATCCATGACCTCTGACGGAGACCCAACTTTCTCACACTGGGCCCCAGAATTCTTCGGTAGTCTTCAGATTTCATAAGGCCATGCACACAGTCAAGACATCCAGTGCTAGAAACAGCAAATCAACCCCAAAACATCAAAGAACCTACACCATGTTTGACTGTAGGGGCTGTATTCTTTTAATTAAAGGCCTCATTTCTTGTTCTTAAAACAGCAGAATGATGGGCTTTACCAAAAAGCTGTAATTTTGTTTCGTCTGTCCACAGCACATTCTTCCAAAATAATCTTGGCTTCCTCAGGTAAGTTTTGAAAAACTCCAATCTGGCTTTTTTATGTTTCTGTGTCAACAGTGGGGTCCTCCTGGGTCTCCTACCATAGCATCTCTTTTTATTCAGATGGCGACGTATAAAGCAAGCTGAAGGTCAGCTTGAATTTCTCTGGAAGTTGATAACATTTCTTTATCCCCCATCGTTGCAATCTTTAACCAATTTTTCTTTTTGGTCCACGTCCAGGGAGATTAGCTACAGTGCCATGGGCTGTAAACTTGTTGACAATGTTGCGCACAGTGGACACAGGAACATTAATATCTCTGGGGATGGACTTGTAACCTTGAGATCCATGCTTTTCCACAATTTTTGTTCTCAAATCCTCAGACAATTCTTTGCTGCTCTTTCCCTCCTCCATGCTCCATGTGGCACACACAGACACACAACAGAAAGGTTGAGTCAATTTTTCACCATTTCAACTGGTTGCCGGTGTGATTTCTATATTATCAGCACCTGTTAATTGATACAGGTGAGTTTAATTACAAATTACAGCAGCATCACAAGCTTGGAATGCAATTATTTCTTATAATTTTGAGAAGGTGCCAACAATTTTGTCCAGTCCCTTTTTAGAGTTTTGCATGGAATGTGTCAAATTTAGCTTTTTGTTTCTCCACTTTTTTATGTCATATCAATACAAACAAAAGAAATAAACACTAGAATGCCTAAACATTTGTAATTGCAACAAATTTCTGGACGGAGTAGTGCATTATCTGACAGAAATACAGGGGGGCCAATATTTTTGGCTATAACTGTATTTGCCTTGTTTCCTGTTCCTTTATCAGCTGGCACTCTCCTCTGCTGTCCAACTCCAAGGATGTAGGTTGGTCTTGGACATCCTCCTAATCTATGCAAAACTGCTGGTCCTGTATGTGATCAAGTCAGAGAGCTGTGAATGGCTGGGCAGTGAAACAAAGGATGCTTCAGGGGTACCAGTCTCACAGAGAGGGAGAAGCTTTGAGGAGGGTGAGAAACTAGGTAAGTATTTATATTCATTTCTCCCCTAGCCAAATGAGCATTTAAACCATGTATTGTGGGTGGTTCGCTGCATGGGTAACTTCAACAGCAGCCCAGAGTGGGGCTTTAAAGACACGGATTGTGACTAGGGATGAGCTTCGAACATGAGTTCGACTCGAACATCGGCTGTTAGATCGAAGATTATGGGGCGGCGAGCGGCGCGTCACGCCCCATAATGCACTGCGTAATCGAAGGGCATTGCTGGCTGATGATTGGCCAAGCATGCACTATGACACGCATGCTTTGGCTAATCGAAGCGCTGTCAGCAAGAGAGCCATAATTGGCCAAAGGCAGGGTGCCTTTGGCCAATTATGGCTCAGGGGGTTAAGTCCACGCCCCACACTATATAAGGCCGCCTGCACGTCGGCCTTGTGTAGCATGTTGCTGGCGGAGAGAGAGATAGATAGAGTGTCATTCCATTTACTTTGAGCAGGCAGTTTATTCAGTTAGCTAGATCTCACTGCAGACCATTCCTGCTGTACTGTTTCTAATATACTTCTGGCAGGCAGTTGATTCAGTTAGCTGCAGGGTATTTAGTAATATATATATATATATATATATTCCGGCTTTGTCCCTGCTGTACTGTTTCTAATATACTTCAGGCAGGCAGTTGATTCAGTTAGCTGCGGTGTATTTAATATGTATATATATATATATATATATATATATATATATATATATATATATATATATATATATATATACACACAGTCAGACTGGTATATATATATATCCACTGCATACAGTTTAGCTAGATCTCACTGTAGTCCGTTTCTGGTGTACTGTTTCTAATCTACTTCAGGCAGGCAGGTGATTTAGTTAGCTGCAGTGTATTTAACATATATATACAGTCAGACTGGTATATAAATATATCCACTGTATCCAGTTTAGCTAGATCTCACTGCAGACCGTTCCTGGTGTACTGTTTCTAATCTACTTCAGGCAGGCAGGTGATTAAGTTAGCTGCAGTGTATCTAATATATATATACAGTCAGATTGGTATACAGGTATATATATATATATATATATATATATATATATATATATATATATATATATATATATATATCCACTTTAGCTAGATCTCACTGCAGACCATTCCTGGTGCACTGTTTCTAATATACTTCAGGCAGGCAGTTTATTCAGTTAGCTGCTGTGTATTTAGTATATATATATATATATACATCCCGACTTTATATATATATATATATATATATATATATATATATATATATATATATATATATATATACACTGTATCCAGTTTAGCCAGATCTCACTGCAAACTGTTCCTGGTGTACGTATTCAAATACACTTTCAGGCAGGCAGGCCAGGCAGGTTATTCAGTGATCTGCAGTGCATAATATATATATACTGTCTCCTACATATATATTCACTGCATTCTAGTCTAGCCAAGCCTATATCTGACTGCAGGTTGTTCCTGGTGTACGTTTTCAAATACACTTTCAGGGAGGCAGGCAGGTGATTCAGTGATCTGCAGTGCATAAAATATATATACTGTCTCCTACATATATATTCACTGCATTCAAGTCTAGCCAAGCCTATATCTGACTGCAGGTAGTTCCTGGTGTACATTTTCAAATACACTTTCAGGCAGGTGTGCAAGTGATTCAGTGATCTGCAGTGCATTAAATATATATACAGTCTCCAACATATATATATATATATATATATATATATATATATATCCACTGCATTCTAGTCTAGCCAAGCCTATATCTGACTGCAGGTAGTTCCTGGTGTACGTTTTCATATAAACTTTCAGGCAGGCAGGTGATTCAGTGATCTGCAGTGCATAAAATATACAGTGCCTTGCAAAAGTATTCGGCCCCCTTGAACTTTTCAACCTTTTGCCACATTTCAGGCTTCAAACATAAAGATATAAAATTTTAATGTTTTGTGAAGAATCACCAACAAGTGGGACACAATTGTGAAGTGGAACGAAATCTATTGGATATTTTAAACTTTTTTAGCAATTAAAAAACTGAAAAGTGGTGCGTGCAAAATTATTCGGCCCCTTTACTTTCAGTGCAGAAAACTCACTCCAGAAGTTCAGCGAGGATCTCTGAATGATCCAATGTTGTCCTAAATGACTGATGGTGATAAATTGAATCCACCTGTGTGTAATCAAGTCTCTGTATAAATGCACCTGCTCTGTGATAGTCTCAGGGTTCTGTTGAAAGTGCAGAGAGCATCATGAACACCAAGGAACACACCAGGCAGGTCCGTAATACTGTTGTGGAGAAGTTTAAAGCCGGATTTGGATACAAAAAGATTTCCCAAGCTTTAAACATCCCAAGGAGCACTGTGCAAGCGATCATTTTGAAATGGAAGGAGTATCAGACCACTGCAAATCTACCAAGACCTGGCTGTCCCTCTAAACTTTCAGCTCAGACAAGGAGAAGACTGATCAGAGATGCAGCCAAGAGGCCCATGATCACTCTGGATGAACTGCAGAGAACTACAGCTGAGGTGGGAGAGTCTGTCCATAGGACAACAATCAGTCGTACACTGCACAAATCTGGCCTTTATGGAAGAGTGGCAAGAAGAAAGGCATTTCTCAAAGATATCCATAAAAAGTCTTGTCTAAAGTTTGCCACAAGCCACCTGGGAGACACACCAAACATGTGGAAGAAGGTGCTCTGGTCCGATGAAACCAAAATCGAACTTTTTGGCCACAATGCAAAACGATATGTTTGGCGTAAAAGCAACACAGCTCATCACACTCAACACACCATCCCCACTGTCAAACATGGTGGTGGCAGCATCATGGTTTGGGCCTGCTTTTCTTCAGCAGGGACAGGGAAGATGGTTAAAATTGAGGGGAAGATGGATGCAGCCAAATACAGGACCATTCTGGATGAAAACCTGTTGGAGTCTGCAAAAGACCTGAAACTGGGACGGAGATTTATCTTCCAACAAGACAATGATCCCAAACATACAGCAAAATCTACAAAGGAATGGTTCACAAATAAACGTATCCAGGTGTTAGAATGGCCAAGTCAAAGTCCAGACCTGAATCCAATCGAGAATCTGTGGAAAGAGCTGAAAACTGCTGTTCACAAACGCTCTCCATCCAACCTCACTGAGCTCGAGCTGTTTTGCAAGGAAGAATGGGCAAGAATTTCAGTCTCTCGATGTGCAAAACTGATAGAGACATACCCCAAGCGACTTGCAGCTGTAATCGCAGCAAAAGGTGGCTCTACAAAGTATTAACGCAAGGGGGCCGAAAAATTTTGCATGCCCCACTTTTCATTTTTTTATTAGTAAAAAAAGTTTCAAAAATCCAAAAGATTTTGTTCCACTTCACAATTGTGTCCCACTTGTTGGTGATTCTTCACAAAAAATAAAAATTTTATATCTTTATGTTTGAAGCCTGAAATGTGGCAAAAGGTTGAAAAGTTCAAGGGGGCCGAATACTTTCGCAAGCCACTGTATATACAGTCTGCAACATATATTTATCCACTGCATTCCAGTCTAGCTAAGCCTATATCTGACTGCAGGCCATTGCTGGTGTACTTTTTCAAATACACTTTCAGGCAGGCAGGCAAGTGATTCAGTGATCTGCAGTGCATTAAATATATATATACAGTCTCCAACATATATATATCCACTGCATTCTAGTCTAGCCAAGCCAATATCTGACTGCAGGTAGTTCCTGGTGTACGTTTTCAAATACACTTTCAGGCAGACAGGCAGGTAATCCGCAGCACATAAAATATATATACAGTCTGCTACATATATATATCCATTGCAATCTAGTCTAGTCAAACCTATATCTGACTGCAGGTAGTTCCTGGTGTACGTTTTCAAATACACTTTCAGGCAGGCAAATGATTCAGTGATCTGCAGTGCATAAAATATATATACAATCTCCTACATATATATATCCACTGCATTCCAGTCTAGCCAAGCCTATATCTGACTGCAGGCCATTGCTGGTGTACGTTTTCAAATAGACTTTCAGGCAGGCAGGCAGGCAAGTGATTCAGTGATATGCAGTGCATTAAATATATATACAGTCTCCAACATATATATATCCACTGCATTCCAGTCTAGCCAAGACTATATCTGACTGCAGGCCATTGCTGGTGTACGTTTTCAAATAGACTTTCAGGCAGGCAATTCAGTTATCTGCAGTGCATAAAACATATATACTGTCTCCTACATATATATCCATTGCATTCTAGTCTAGCCAAGCCTATACCTGACTATAGGCCATTCCTGGTGTACGTATTCAAAGACACTTTCAGGCAGGCCAGGCAGGTGATTCAGTGATCTGCAGTGCATAAAATATATATACAGTCTCCTACATATATATCCACTGCATTATAGTCTAGCCAAGCCTATACTTAACTACAAGCCATTCCTGGTGTACGTTTTCAACGACACTTTCAGGCAGGCAAGTAATTTAGTGATCTGCAGTGCATTGAATATATATACAGTCTCCAACATATATATATCCACTGCATTCCAGTCTAGCCAAGCCTATACCTGACTGCAGGCCATTGCTGGTGTACGTTTTCAAATAGACTTTCAGGCAGGCAGGCAGGTAATTCAGTGATCTGCAGTGCATAAAATATATATACTGTCTCCTACATATATATCCATTGCATTCTAGTCTAGCCAAGCCTATACCTGACTATAGGCCATTCCTGGTGTACGTATTCAAAGACACTTTCAGGCAGGCAGGAAGGTGATTCAGTGATCTGCAGTGCATAAAATATATATAATAAAAATCAGTGTGGCGCTAAAAAGGAGTGTCCTTTATTGGGCAAAGCCAAACAGAATGGTGTCTGGAGGGCAATATGCACAACAAAGATAGTTAATGAAAAAGTCCTGTGAGGACTGTTGAAAAACTCCAGAAAAGGTAAATGGATGAGTGAATGAATGAATCATATAAAATAATAATATATAAAAATAGAGTGACCTGAAAGGTGGACCAATATCTACACCAATATATGTGTGAAAAGGGGGGGATGATGAGACACAAAGCTCAGCAATAGGGGGTAATATTCAAAATAAGCCGTGAAATTGTGAGTATAATGTGCAACGCAACCAAATTGCACATGCAGTGAATTGTATATAAATAAATAGGAGTTGTGCACATCACAGGTGTATTAAACCATAAGATAAAGTTAATATGTGAAAAGAAACCAATGACAAAGGTACTAATACAATGAAAGGTCCATCCGGAATACAAGTAAGTGAAATGGTGACTCAAAGTCCAAATAATGTAGTAAGAGGCGATCAGCAACCACCAAGCCCAGTGTGAGAGGAACGATGGATCCAAGGATGGCATCCACGAGTTGCGATCTTGAACATCTGTGTGAAAAGTGTAGGCATAAATACCCTTACCAGAAAGGATGGACTCCCAGTCAGCGACTTGGGAGTCAAACGGGCTTGTATCAAAGTAGGGGAAGTAGCTCCTGGTTCCCAACGGCTGAAGATGATGAAGGAGTGGTGATGTTCACCGACTCGATCGCTCCGATCTCACCGACCTGTCACTCCAGGGGTTTCAGTGGTGGGTACTTGCTAAGGATCCAGCCTCATAGGAAGGGTGTCACTCCTCAGAGATGATGGGAAAAAGAAAGAGGCTTCCCCATAGTATAAATCAGCTAAGAACCAGCTTTATTAAAATAAAATAATAAAAGCACTCTGGCCCTTTAAAAAACAAACAACGAGAGTAGCGCTAAAATACAAATGGTGGCAGAACAGGCATAACAGACCCTACGCGTTTCGTCCGATAGGACTTCTACTGGGGTATATGCTCGTCTGCCACTTGTGCCTGTATATATAGATAAACTAGTAATGATCAAGAAGTGACAGCTGTTCGCGCCATGTAAACCGTCATTTCCGGGTTGTGGGAAAATGGTGTCCGTATCTATCATGATCCAATCACAACGGAACTAAAATCGGCATAAAGCCAAGCCTCAGTATGGGTAGGCCAATCATAGTGATGCCATAAGTCATGTTATCGGAACCGTGTCCGAGGGTGGGTCACATGTTTGTCAATCATCCTATAGGATCCCAATACGGACAATACATGTCCTCAACCTATCGCAAGGCGACAGGAATGGAGTATAACATCCAATCCGGGGATGTGGTGAGAACGTGTGACGTCATTCCGGCGTGCATCCGGAAGTGACGAAGACGCAAGTGGTGGTGAACCGCAAAAGCGTACCTCAACTCGTTCTAAAAGAAAATACAAGGCGGAAGTGTTAGAACTTGGAGCGCAGTGCGGTCCAACCATCAATAGAAAAACAGAGGAGGTAGATGTATCTAAGGACGCTGACATGGCACGAACATTGCTGAACTCAACAATAAAACAAATACACATAAAAATGTACAATGTACAGTATTGTATCGCTAAAACCAAATACAATAATGAGGTATATGAGTCCCTGTCATTATGGAAGTTGGTAAGTAGCTAAAAAGAAAAAACGTCTATATGTAGGCGTATGAACTGAAAAGCTAAAAAATCCAAAAATATGGGCCGAATGATCAAAAATAATAATAAGATTGTGTGAAGGAAAAACTAATAAACTAGAAAAATCTCTATATCAGTTTGGAGCTGGCTGAATGGAATAACAGCCAGCCCCATAAGACTAAAGGGCTATTAACAAATGTGTAGGTATATTACCCCAGGGAACAATTATCCAGCCCGTATACAAAGAGGGAACAGGACTAGTATGACGCCTTAAAGAAAAACAATGACAATAAGCCAGAGAAGAGTTATGACTGATTAATAAAAGAATTGATATCCCATTCAATGTTAAGGCCAAATGGCGAATAACACTTTAATTGGTGTATCCAGAAAGTTTCCAGTCTAGATACACCCCTCTTCATTGATTCTCCCCTCCAATGAGGGGTGAATTTATCAATAACTTGGAACTGGGTTCCATTAGGATCTTGGTTATGACAATGCCGAAAGTGATTGGGTACGCTATGGTTTGTAAGGCCTTTTTTAATATTGGCTATGTGCTCGTTCCCTCTAATTGAGAAGGTACGTATCGTGCGCCCCACGTACTGTTTTTTACAGGGACACGTGATCAAGTAGACCACGTATCTAGTGTCACATGTCAAAAAATGTTTTATCTGGTACTCCTTCCCAGTGGAGGTGGAGACAAATGTCTCAGTCTTCCTCCGTCCACAGATGTTATGCATACAAACATTGCACCGTTTGCAGGGGAAAAAACCTTTCATATAATGGAAGAAGGAGCGAGTCACCGGGGGGTCAGTGGTGTTGGGGGCAATCTGGTTTTTAATAGAAGGGGCCCCCCTATAGATGACACCACTGCGTTCTGGAAGAACAGGGCCTAGAATGGGGTCATTTTTAAGAACTCTCCAGTGTCTCGCTATGATTTCTTTGATCTGTCTATGTTGAATAGAAAAATTAGTTAAAAGGGACCATTTATGTCTGTTATCGGGACCACTTTTAGGTTTAACAGCTAGCAGAGATTCTCTATTAATCTGGGCTATGTTATTAATTTCGCTGTCGATTTCCCTGGGGTCATAACCTCTGTCTATAAATCTGGACTTCAGAATCTGTGTTTGGTGGAAATAGTCCGTAAGAGTACTACAATTACGCCTAATCCGTGTAAACTGACTGCGAGGTACAGATTTTAACCAAGTGGCATGGTGACAACTATCGACCGGAATGTAACCATTCCGGTCGGTGGGCTTGAAAAATGTCTTAGTTTCTAAACGGTTATCAACCACTAGTATCTCTAGATCCAAAAAATGAATCGCAGAAGGGCTGACCTCATACTTCAGTTCTATCCCAATATCATTATCATTTAATGTGCGTAAAAAATCATGCAAAGATTGGGTGCTACCCCTCCATAGGGGGTCTGTTTGTTAGACTTAAGAATCTTATGTTAGCGGAACTTCATCTAGACTGGGATATTGTCTTTTTGGAGCAGTATTCTAAGGAACATATGGTTCCGAGGGGACTAAGGTGGAATGTGTCTCCACAACAAGGTGACCCAGACCTGGAATCTTGGTTCCGATATTTTAATGAGGTTGGGATCTCCCTCTTAAAATTTCTAATAGATAAAAAGAAAGCAAGAATGGTTACTATAGACAGAGAGATAAAGGAGATCAAAGATAAGTTGGTATCTTTTAGATCTTCCTCTGAATATGCCACACATTCAACTGCCCTCAGAACCCTCCTAGAAAAAGAAGAGAAGGACCAAAAAATCAAAAAACAGAAAAAGTATACCAGGGATGTCAATGACTACAAAAGTGGCTGTGTCTTCTCCTGGCAAACGGTGGATGAGGTACCTGCTGCCCCTGAGATGGGTCCACGGCAGATGGATGTTTCGGAGCAGCAGTACCCCCAATCCCAACCGCTCCCATCTAGGAGTGTTGACATGATAGATCATAGGAGTAATGAATATCATCCGCCTGCTCCCCCTAAAACCCCGAAAAACTATCGTAAGGGCCCTCCGGTTAATTCCAGAGGCAGGGATAGAGGAGGGAGAGGTAGAGGACAGAGAGATATATCCTCTAACCAGAACCATCAAAGATCTACACCTAGGAGAGAGAACCATTATGAATACTATGAACACTCTTACTCACAGAGAACGCCTGTGCGGACTTATAACAGGTACTCCCCTTTGAGGAATGAGAGATCATGGGAGAACCACAACTCCTATCACCCCTACAGAGAAAATGATTCTAACTATTACAACAGATCACCTTTCAATTATAACCAACAATCGGCCCCCCCCTATCATGGGGATTTTCCCAGGGAACTAGTGAGACAAAAAAGGGCCATAGACGGAAACGGGGGACTAGAGGGGGGAGGCGCTCCCGACAAAAGAAAACGGGTTTAAAAGGGAGTGGGATATTCAATCTCAGCAGAGCAGATTTATCTGAGGCGGAACTTTTGGTCCTGGAAAAGGGCTTAAAGTTCGCCCCACCCAAAAAACTAAACAAATTCAGTACTTTTATAGACGTGCAGAAATATGTGCGGAAATTAAATGTACAGAGATATATTATTGCCAATCCCACTAGACCCAAAGTTGAAATAAACTCTCATATAGTCCATTCAGGACTTTCTAACCCTTCCCTCTTCAACCCTCCGGGCCCCACTGCTCCCTCTATTAAGGTTTTTCGGGATTTGGTCTTGCAAGACCTTGATAGATTACCTACCAAAAAGTCGTACAATGATCCAACTTTAAAAATCGGACTTAAAAAATTGTGTGAACGGAAAGATTTAATTATCCGTCCAGCGGATAAAGGAGGAGGGATAGTCGTTTTGGATAAAAACGACTATCACCTAGAGATGACCAGAATCCTGAGTGATACTGACACCTACTCGAGGATTTATACTAACCCCACATCTACTTATAAAAAATCACTTATAGACCTGGTAGATACGGGGTTCCAACTGGGCATCCTTAATAATAAAGAAAAAAGTTTTTTGATTCCGGTGGCCCCAAGAATCCCGGTAATCTATTACTTACCTAAAGTGCATAAAAACATTACACAACCTCCTGGCCGCCCTATCATCAGCGGCATTGATTCCATTACTTCCCGCATAGGAAGATATATTGATTTCTTTTTACAACCCATCGTTCAATCTGTACCATCATATCTTAAAGATACCAAGGACACCATTTCCAAGCTAAATAGTATTACCTATAGCAGTGATCTTCTCTTGGTTACAGCTGACGTTACGTCACTATATACTTCCATACCCCACCATGCCGGCTTTGCAGCAGTTGAACTCTTCCTGTCTAGAGAAGAGTCCATCCCTAAAACCCAACAGCGATTCATCATGGACCTTTTACGGTTTGCTACCAAACATAATTATTTTTGGTACAATGGTGATTTCTTTATTCAACAGAAGGGAGTGGCTATGGGCGCTAAGTTCGCCCCTAGCCTGGCCAATATCTTTATGGCCCGTTGGGAGGAGGATGTCGTCTATGCTCTTGACCCCCCAGAGCTGGCTCTCTGGGTGAGGTACATAGACGACATCCTCCTCCTATGGAGGGGTAGCACCCAATCTTTGCATGATTTTTTACGCACATTAAATGATAATGATATTGGGATAGAACTGAAGTATGAGGTCAGCCCTTCTGCGATTCATTTTTTGGATCTAGAGATACTAGTGGTTGATAACCGTTTAGAAACTAAGACATTTTTCAAGCCCACCGACCGGAATGGTTACATTCCGGTCGATAGTTGTCACCATGCCACTTGGTTAAAATCTGTACCTCGCAGTCAGTTTACACGGATTAGGCGTAATTGTAGTACTCTTACGGACTATTTCCACCAAACACAGATTCTGAAGTCCAGATTTATAGACAGAGGTTATGACCCCAGGGAAATCGACAGCGAAATTAATAACATAGCCCAGATTAATAGAGAATCTCTGCTAGCTGTTAAACCTAAAAGTGGTCCCGATAACAGACATAAATGGTCCCTTTTAACTAATTTTTCTATTCAACATAGACAGATCAAAGAAATCATAGCGAGACACTGGAGAGTTCTTAAAAATGACCCCATTCTAGGCCCTGTTCTTCCAGAACGCAGTGGTGTCATCTATAGGGGGGCCCCTTCTATTAAAAACCAGATTGCCCCCAACACCACTGACCCCCCGGTGACTCGCTCCTTCTTCCATAATATGAAAGGTTTTTTCCCCTGCAAACGGTGCAATGTTTGTATGCATAACATCTGTGGACGGAGGAAGACTGAGACATTTGTCTCCACTTCCACTGGGAAGGAGTACCAGATAAAACATTTTTTGACATGTGACACTAGATACGTGGTCTACTTGATCACGTGTCCCTGTAAAAAACAGTACGTGGGGCGCACGATACGTACCTTCTCAATTAGAGGGAACAAGCACATAGCCAATATTAAAAAAGGCCTTACAAACCATAGCGTACCCAATCACTTTCGGCATTGTCATAACCAAGATCCTAATGGAACCCAGTTCCAAGTTATTGATAAATTCACCCCTCATTGGAGGGGAGAATCAATGAAGAGGGGTGTATCTAGACTGGAAACTTTCTGGATACACCAATTAAAGTGTTATTCGCCATTTGGCCTTAACATTGAATGGGATATCAATTCTTTTATTAATCAGTCATAACTCTTCTCTGGCTTATTGTCATTGTTTTTCTTTAAGGCGTCATACTAGTCCTGTTCCCTCTTTGTATACGGGCTGGATAATTGTTCCCTGGGGTAATATACCTACACATTTGTTAATAGCCCTTTAGTCTTATGGGGCTGGCTGTTATTCCATTCAGCCAGCTCCAAACTGATATAGAGATTTTTCTAGTTTATTAGTTTTTCCTTCACACAATCTTATTATTATTTTTGATCATTCGGCCCATATTTTTGGATTTTTTAGCTTTTCAGTTCATACGCCTACATATAGACGTTTTTTCTTTTTAGCTACTTACCAACTTCCATAATGACAGGGACTCATATACCTCATTATTGTATTTGGTTTTAGCGATACAATACTGTACATTGTACATTTTTATGTGTATTTGTTTTATTGTTGAGTTCAGCAATGTTCGTGCCATGTCAGCGTCCTTAGATACATCTACCTCCTCTGTTTTTCTATTGATGGTTGGACCGCACTGCGCTCCAAGTTCTAACACTTCCGCCTTGTATTTTCTTTTAGAACGAGTTGAGGTACGCTTTTGCGGTTCACCACCACTTGCGTCTTCGTCACTTCCGGATGCACGCCGGAATGACGTCACACGTTCTCACCACATCCCCGGATTGGATGTTATACTCCATTCCTGTCGCCTTGCGATAGGTTGAGGACATGTATTGTCCGTATTGGGATCCTATAGGATGATTGACAAACATGTGACCCACCCTCGGACACGGTTCCGATAACATGACTTATGGCATCACTATGATTGGCCTACCCATACTGAGGCTTGGCTTTATGCCGATTTTAGTTCCGTTGTGATTGGATCATGATAGATACGGACACCATTTTCCCACAACCCGGAAATGACGGTTTACATGGCGCGAACAGCTGTCACTTCTTGATCATTACTAGTTTATCTATATATACAGGCACAAGTGGCAGACGAGCATATACCCCAGTAGAAGTCCTATCGGACGAAACGCGTAGGGTCTGTTATGCCTGTTCTGCCACCATTTGTATTTTAGCGCTACTCTCGTTGTTTGTTTTTTAAAGGGCCAGAGTGCTTTTATTATTTTATTTTAATAAAGCTGGTTCTTAGCTGATTTATACTATGGGGAAGCCTCTTTCTTTTTCCCATCATCTCTGAGGAGTGACACCCTTCCTATGAGGCTGGATCCTTAGCAAGTACCCACCACTGAAACCCCTGGAGTGACAGGTCGGTGAGATCGGAGCGATCGAGTCGGTGAACATCACCACTCCTTCATCATCTTCAGCCGTTGGGAACCAGGAGCTACTTCCCCTACTTTGATACAAGCCCGTTTGACTCCCAAGTCGCTGACTGGGAGTCCATCCTTTCTGGTAAGGGTATTTATGCCTACACTTTTCACACAGATGTTCAAGATCGCAACTCGTGGATGCCATCCTTGGATCCATCGTTCCTCTCACACTGGGCTTGGTGGTTGCTGATCGCCTCTTACTACATTATTTGGACTTTGAGTCACCATTTCACTTACTTGTATTCCGGATGGACCTTTCATTGTATTAGTACCTTTGTCATTGGTTTCTTTTCACATATTAACTTTATCTTATGGTTTAATACACCTGTGATGTGCACAACTCCTATTTATTTATATACAATTCACTGCATGTGCAATTTGGTTGCGTTGCACATTATACTCACAATTTCACGGCTTATTTTGAATATTACCCCCTATTGCTGAGCTTTGTGTCTCATCATCCCCCCCCTTTTCACACATATATTGGTGTAGATATTGGTCCACCTTTCAGGTCACTCTATTTTTATATATTATTATTTTATATGATTCATTCATTCACTCATCCATTTACCTTTTCTGGAGTTTTTCAACAGTCCTCACAGGACTTTTTCATTAACTATCTTTGTTGTGCATATTGCCCTCCAGACACCATTCTGTTTGGCTTTGCCCAATAAAGGACACTCCTTTTTAGCGCCACACTGATTTTTATTTTATCTCCTTACAATTTGTCTGATTGTGGTGTTGGCTGCTTCGCTTTGTGGTTGGCGCATTATTAATTTTGAATTTTGTCATAAAATATATATACAGTCTCCTACATATATATCCACTGCATTATAGTCTAGCCAAGCCTATACTTAACTTCAAGCCATTCCTGGTGTACGTTTTCAACGACACTTTCAGGCAGGCAAGTAATTTAGTGATCTGCAGTGCATTAAATATATATACAGTCTCCAATATATATATATCCACTGCATTCCAGTCTAGCCAAGCCTATATCTGACTGCAGGCCATTGCTGGTGTACGTTTTCAAATAGACTTTCAGGCAGGCAGGCAGGCAGGTAATTCAGTGATCTGCAGTGCATAAAGATATATATACAGTCTCTTACATATATATCCACTGCATTATAGTCTAGCCAAGCCTATACCTAACTACAGGCCATTCCTGGTGTACGTTTTCAACGACACTTTCAGGAAGGCAGGAAGGTGAATCAGTGATCTGCAGTGCATAAAGTTATATATACAATCTCCTACATATATATCCACTGCATTCTAGTCTAGTCAAGCCTATACCTGACTGCAGGCCATTCCTGGTGTAATTTTTCTAGTAATCTTCAGGCGGAGTTTTGCTAATCCAATTTTACTGCATCTCTGGAAGGCCACCAAGGAAAGGCAGACGCTCTCAGGCCACTAAAAGAGGGCAAGAAAGCTCTGTGTCTACAGCCAACAGTGCTGGTCGTGGACACGGTGCATCTTCAGTATGTGGCCGTGGGGCACGCTTGTCCTTTTTTTTTGACAGCTGGCTGTGTTGAGCCACAACATGCAGAAAAGTTGGTAGAGTGGATCACAAAGCCGTCCTCATCCTCCTCATCCTCTGTTACCCAGGCTAAGATAAGTTTGGCTGCCAATGCAGCTGCCAAAGCTGCCTATTCCATTGGCTCAATGGCATCAGTCACTTCTCCCCTTCCCACCATCATGTCCTGAGGAGTCCCCAAACTGTTCGACCACAGTGTCGGGTACATGCTGCAGGAGGATGCGCAGCGTTTTGAAGGCTCCCATGAAGGTACCTAGGTTGAGGATGAAGGCAGTAACGTGAGCCCAGAGAGAGGGGGTGCCCAAGAAGGACAAGAAACTGGCAGTCATGTTCCCCCAGCTGCAGCATACTGCCAGGTTTGCTCCAGTGGCAAGGAGGGAGAGGATGATGAGGTCACTGACTCTACGTGGGTGCCTGATAGAAGAGAGGAGGAGGATGAGGCACATCTCCAACGAGGCAGGATGCCCTCCAGGGGCCAGCTTAAGGACAGCCGACTGACTGCATCACACCGCAGAGCTCCGCATATGCAGGGCGCTGCTGACTCGCCTTTTTTCAAAAGTTCTTTGGTGTGGGCCTTTTTTGAGATGTGTGCAGCAGATCACACCATTGCTGTTTGCAACATATGTCTGAAGCTTATCAAGCGTGGCCAAAACAGCAGCCGCTTGGGCACCACATGCTTGACCAGACATATGTCGAGGTTTGGCTAAATTGCTAGCACTCCAACTGCTGCCTTTTCAGCTGGTAGACTCTGCCCCCTTTCGAGAATTTTTGGAATGTGTGGTACCTCAGTGGCAGGTTCCCAAACGCCACTTTTTTTCTCGGAAGGCCATTCCGGCTCTCTACCGGCATGTAGAAGGCAATGTCTTGGCCTTTTTGGACAGGGCAGTCAGTGGTAAGGTGCATATTACCTCACTGTACTGTTTGCCCAAAATCCATAAGAGTCTGACTTGCCCCCCAGGACGACCCATAGTCAGTGGCATCGATTCGGTCACGTCCAGGGTGGGCAAGTACATAGACTTCTTTTTGCAACCCCTAGTACAGCAAATGCCCTCTTACATAAAGGACACTAAGCACGTGATACACTTACTGTCTCAGCTGAAACCCAATAGTCGAACATGGTTGGTTACAGCGGATGTAACTTCATTATACACCATAATTCCACATCAGTTGGGATTTGCAGCTGTTAAGCATTTTCTTAATGCACTCTCCAAAATTCCAATTAAACAGCAGGACTATATCATGGAGCTATTGGACTTTGCAGCGAACCATAATTATTTTTGGTACAATCAGGAGTACTATCGCCAGCAAAGAGGGGTTGCTATGGGCGCTAAGTACGCCCCTAGCTTGGCTAATCTTTTCATGGCCAAGTGGGAGGAGGACGTCATCTATAAGGACCGTAGTCCACACCTGGTCTTTTGGGCCAGGTATATAGATGACGTCCTCCTCCTTTGGGAAGGATCTATTCCCGAGCTGGATGAGTTTTTCTCCCATATTAACAGCAATGAAAGGGGGATAAGGTTTGTGCATGAAGCCAGCCAAGAAAAGATCAATTTTTTAGACTTGACCATCTATAGGGAATTAGACTCTTTCAAAACGATCACTTTTTTCAAAAAGACTGATCGAAATGCATTTATACCCCTTGACAGTTGCCATAAGGATAGCTGGCTTAAGTCGGTACCTATGAGCCAGTTTGTCAGGATGAGGCGTAACTGTTCAAATGTGGAAGATTTTAGAGTTCAAGCAAACATTCTGAAAAAGAGGTTCCTGGAGAAGGGGTATGAGGGTGAGCCACTGGAGATCCTCATAGAGCAAGTAGAAAGACGGGACAGATCAGAACTTTTAGATATGGCCCCCAAAAGAAAGAAAGAGAGTCCTGTCATTCCCTTCATCACTTCCTATTCAACTCAGCATTACCAAATCAAGAAAATTATCAGTAAACATTGGCACCTGTTGGGCAACGATGGACTGATCAATACTTTTTTGCCTAAAAAACCTCAGATAATATTTAGAGGGGCTCCCTCGTTGAGGAATATTATTGCCCCAAATGTAGTTGACCCTCCTGGTAAAAGACTGTCCTTCTTCCAAGGTCTCTCTGGCTACCACCAATGCCGTAGGTGCCAAGTCTGTAAGCTCAATCTAATTAAAAACAAGAAAACAGTATCATTTGCTTCTACTAGTACCTCTAGGGAGCACAAAATAGAACCATTCATAACATGTAGTTCCACTGGGGTAGTGTACCTGCTCCAATGCCCATGCGGTTTCCAATACATAGGCAGAACCAAACGTACCATGCAGGTCCGTCTCGGGGAACACATAACCAACATCAAAACAGGCTTTAAATTCCATTCCGTTTCCAAACATTATGATATGGTCCACAATCGGGACCCGGCCAACACAATCTTTCTAGCAATAGATAAGTATGAAGCACACTGGAGAGGCGGATCTTTAGTCAGGGAACTATCCAAGGTGGAAATGGCGTGGATCCATAGAGTACGATGTTACACTCCTTATGGCCTCAATATAGACACAGATGTCAACTCTTTTATCGATAACAGTTAGGGAAACTATATGTGAACCAGTCCTGAGTTCCCTGTGGCACCGTGAGGGTGGGAGGTATACATTGAGGTTCATTTTGTATTATTTCTTTATTTTATTTACATTTTTTCTGGTATGTTACACTTTACAATGTGGTTTTTCACAAACTTAACCCTAAACATGACAAGTAATCCCTATTTAGTAGGGGTTGTGCCATTATGGTTGTTTTTGTGCCCATTTTGCCTTTTCTAGTATCTAGAAGAGTGCTCAATATTTGCTGTGGCCAGACAACAGATGATCTATGGAGCCTAAGTGCACCCGTATTTTAATCGTTTATCACCATTTTTTACTTTTATTTTTTGTAGTTTTTTTCTTTCTTTCTTTTTTCTACAGTGGTGGGGCAATATAATATATACTCTATTATATGTGCTAATATTTACGCTTTCAGATTCCTATGTTTAGATCTAGTAGTCACATTCAGGGTAATTAAACATGCAATCTGGATTCTGACCACTAGATGCCACCACTCCGTTTTGCTGATCTCTTAGTATCGGCGCTGATATTAATATTTATGTGAAAGAGAGGTGCATATCTTGAGTTTTGCCCCCTCTTTATCCATAAAATACAAGTAGAGTATATATATTTTCACTTTAGGCTAAGGGAGAATACCCAATAAATACCGGAACGTCTCCCTGGCAATTCACTGGCATCTGCCCCATTGCAATATGGCGGCACTTGCATCACGGGCAGCTCGGACCTCAGGATTGGGCGGTCCTTCTTCTGATGAATAAGTATATAACTGGTGGTGATCAGCACGCCGCCCGTGCCCCTGGACGACGTCAGGTTTGACGAAACGGTGTAGGGAGAGCGGCGTGCTGACGCCACCAACATACCAACACGCAGTCCCGGAAGTTACGGGCGTTTGTTTTTAGAGAGCCGGCCGGCTTGTTTTCTGATTGATGCCTTATTATTCCAGATTGATGTAAGTGCATTACTTTTTTATTAATAAAAGTTTTAGACGTTATACACTATGGAAGCTTTTCTTTTTCTCATATGACTGGCCCATGGATATGCTGATGAGACTCATTTAAGGAAACCACGGATACTTTATCTGATGTTCCATCCCAAGACTGTAGCTGGGTCATAAGCTAAAAAGCGTTTGTGATCTCCTTACCAGAGATCAAGGGAGCTGGTAAGAGGCAGTTGGCTTATAGGTGGAGGACTGTCCTATCTTCTACACTTGTTTCTACGGTGGTTATAAGTGTGTTGTCACCTTGATTGAAGATGTGGATAGATACCTTTGTGAACTCTGCACGGACTGATATTTGACACCTGTATATATGCTACGGATGGACTTAAAACTATATGTGTGCAACACTGAGTTTTGTTTTTTCTAGCGCAGTTTTCTTTCTGTTACTATATTACCTCATGGTCCAGCAGGCATGGACAGGAACGTTACCTTTCTTTCACCACACACTGGGTAACCCTGCTAGCAGCTGGGAAGGATGCAGGACAGGGTGCAGTAAGGTTGGAGCTTGTTCCGCCACCACGCCTCCAAAGTGGTGATTTTGCCACACCTCTCTCCTCCACCCCCTCCTCTTCTTCTTCCTCTATGGCCTCTTCCTGTGCAGATTTGTCCTCGGAACCAGCGATGCTCCGTAGGCGTTCTAGGGGCTATGCAAGCACTCAGGCAAAAAGATGCCATGCGGTGCTTGAGTTGGTCTGCTTAGGGGACAGGAACCACACTGGGGCAGAGATTCTGGCAGCTCTGCAGGGGCAGGTTCAGAGGTGGTTGACACCACGCCAGCTTCAGCCAGGAATGGTGGTTTGCGACAGTGGCACCAACCTCCTCTCTGGCCTCCGACAGGGACACTTGACTCATGTTCCCTGTTTGGCTCACATCCTTAATTTGGTGGTGCAGCGGTTCTTGTGCAGGTACCCGGGCTTACAGGATCTCCTGAGGCAGGCTAGGAAAGTCTGTGGGCATTTCCACCGGTCATATAATGCCAGTGCTCGGTTGGCTGACCTTCAAAAGGAATGCAACCTGCCCAAGAACCGCCTCATCTGTGACATGCCTCCAGGTGGAACTCAACATTGGCAATGCTGCAGAGGCTGCACACGCAGCAGAGGGCCATCAATGAGTACCTGTGTGAGTATGGCACCAGGGCAGGGGAGCTTGGCTTTTTTTTTTGCCACGCCAGTGGCTAATGATCAAGGATGCATGCACTGTCCTGTCACCATTTGAGGAGGCCACGAGGATGGTGAGCAGTGACAGTGCATGCATCAGTGATACTGTCCCTCTTGTCTTCCTGTTGGAGAACATGCTGCGTGAAATAATGGACAGGGCACTTGAGGCAGAACAGAGGGAGGATAAGGAGGACTTCCTTACCTTTCAAGGCCTCTTTTATCCAGACAGTATTCCTGCAGGCCCGCCTATCACACAGGAAGAGGAGAAGGAGGAGGAAGAGGAGGATTGTGTAAGCATGGAGGTGGAGCCTGGCACTCAGCATCAACAGCATTCTTCAAGGGCTCGTTTACAGTCCCCAGAAACCCATGGACTTGTATGTGGCTGGGAGGAGGTGGCTACGGATCATGTCGTCCTTAGAGACCCAGAAGACTCTGGACCGAATGCCTCAGCAAACCTATGCTGCATGGCCTCCCTGATCCTGCAAAGCCTGTGAAAGGACCCTCGGATTTGTGGTATCAAGGAGAGGGATCAGTACTGGCTGGCAACCCTTCTTGATCCACGTTACAAGGGTAAGGTTAGAGGGAGCAGAGGATGAAACATCTTCGGGATGCCTTGCAGGAAGGTTTGTGCAATGCATTTCCAGAGCCGGGGAGGTTACAATTTTCTGGTCCTCCTGGACAACGTTTTGCTGAGGCTTCGGTCAGTCACAGAAGGAGCGGTGGAGAAGGTGGCCGTCTGACCGATGCGTTCAAACAATTTTTTAGTCCGCAAGGTCTGATCAGTTCCAGCAACCATCGCTACCATCTGATTTACATGGTGCAGGAATACCTTGGAGCAAGAACAGACTTGGAGACCTTTCCAACCGAAAATCCACTAGGTTACTGAGTCTTGAGGATGGATCACTGGCCAGAGCTTGCACAGTATGCAATTGAGCTACTGGCCTGTCCTGCATCCAGTGTTCTATCTGAACGCACATTCGGTGCTGCTGGAGGCTTTGTAACTAATCACAGAGTGCGCCTGTCCACAGACTCGGTTGATCGGCTCACCTTCAAAAAAATAAATCAGTCTTGGATCAGCAGCTACCAAACACCTGATGCTGATGTAACTGATTTATTTCTTATGAATGTGAGATCCCTTGAAGACTGCCTATGCTGATGCTGAGTGACTATCCTGTTATGCTGAGTGACTATCCTATTCCTCCTCAATGTTCATGATGATAGCTTCTAAGAACATTTTTGGTTCTGGGCACCAACACCAGTGCCTAAAGCCCAATTTTTCTGCCCAGTTTAACAGGAGAGTGTAATTACAATTTTTGATCTAATATTTCACAGCAGGGCCCATTCCTGCGCCCACCAAGAGTAACTGTGAGGGCTTACAGTGTTGTGGCAACACCACCAGCAAAGGCCCAAATTTTCTTACCCTGTTTAACAGGGGCATGTAATTACAATTGTTGATATAATATTTCACAGCAGGGCCCATTCCAGCGTCCACCAAGAGTAACTGTGAGGGCTTACAGTGTTGTGGTACCACCACCACCACCACCAAATGCCCAATTTTTCTGCCCCTGTTCAACAGGGGCATGTAATTACAATTCTTGATATAATATTTCACAGCAGGGCCCGTTCCAGCGCCCACCAAGAGTAACTGTGAGGGCTTACAGTGTTCTGGTACCACCAACACCTAAGGCCCAAATTTCTGCAGAGTATATAGGGCAGGCCGTATAGTATATACAGGCGGTCCCCTACTTTCAAACATTCACTTACAAACAACTCCTACTTACAAACCAAGGGAGACAGCAGGAAGTGAGAGGAAATCTACCCCTAGGAAGAGAAATTCTCTCCTGTAAGTGTTAATATGGGAAAAAGGTGTCTCCACTGATGCTTTATTATTACCAATCCTTGTTTCCCTAAAAAACCCAAATTTTCTAAATCCAAATGTCATTGGGACAGAAAGTGAGGTGAAATCTTATGAACAGGGCACATACAGCAAAACAAATGTTACAGGGGTGATGATAACCCTTCCCTATGTTATCCAAAAAGCTTAAAAATAGATTTTTTGGCTGGAGCTACACTTAAAAAATGTACCTGTTCCAAATTACAATTTACGTTTACAATTACAAATTACATTAGATTGAACTTACGAACAAACCTACAGCCTGTCTTGTTCGGACCACCTGTATACTGCTGTTCAGAGTATATAGGGCCTGGGGGCCCCACGCCTTTTCTTTTTTTAATTTGGGTGCGTGGTTCCCCTTAATATCCATACAAGACCCAAAGGGCCTGGCAATGGGCTGGGGGGTTACCCATACTGTTTTTCTCAATAATTTTCATCCATATTGCCAGGACCTGACATTACATTACAGCCGTAAACAGTTTTAAATGACTTTTATTCCTTTAGAAATGTCATTTTGTGCAGTGACTGTTCTAAACACACGTCACTTTATAGGCATACTGTAGACACCCACCAGGTACGATATTTAAAGGAATATTTCACTTTTATTTTTTTCACTTTAAGCATCATTAAAATCACTGATCCCGAAAACACGGCCGTTTTTAAAACTTTATTTTGCATTGATACATGTCCCCTGGGGGAGAATCCGGGTCCCCAAACCCTTTTTAGGACAATAACTTGTATATCAGCCTTTAAAATTCGCACTTTTGATTTCTCACATTCGAGTCCCATAGACTTTAACGGTGTTCGAATGTTCGCGCAAACTTTCGGTCCGTTCACATGTTCTGGATACAAACCGAACCAGGGGGTGTTCAGCTCATCCCTAATTGTGACTCTACTGACCCACATTAAAGACATTTAGGAAGATAAGAATCTAAGCAACTATAGGCATTTAACTATCAGGATAGCCAGGTGTACAAGCAGTGCCGGCCCAAGACATTGTGCTGGTACCAAGAATGAAATGCTGCCCCCCCCCCCAAAAAAAAATCACGACGCCCACCAAAATGCCCCCACATCCATTATTTTATATCATGATAACTAAAGTGGACCTGTCATGGCTCTATATATGTATATAGGAGTATAAAGAGGACCTGTTATGGCTCTATTCATGTATGGGAGTATAAAGAGGACCTCTCATGGCCCTATACGTGTATATATAAGTATAAAGAGGACCTGTCATGGCACCATACATGTATATATAAGTATAAAGAGGACCTGTTATAGCTCTATACATGTAAAGGAGTATAAAGAGGACCTGTCATTGCTCTATACATGTATAGGAGTATAAAGAGGACCTGTCATGGCACTATATGTGTATATATAACGTCAAAGAAGTTTATTGTAAAGAGTTTTAGACAGTACAGTACAAATCAAAGCGGTGTGTACAATACTAGCAGTATACAATTCTCCTCCTGCAATTTTATAAGCATGGTATCATCTTTATCTGATGAATAAACTTAAGCTTAAATAGTTACAGGTTTATTTAACATTTGCCAAAATGGCGTATTATTTGTTCGTTAAGCTTAGATCACTTACAAATCTTCAATATGTAAGATATTGTTTGCTTCGTTAGCTAGCTTTGATTTTTCATATTTATATATATTTATAACAGAGACAGGGGGAAAGAAGTGAGGTAAAGAAAAAGAAAGAGAAAATAAGGACAAGAAAAAAAAAAAGAGGGGGGAGAAGGGGGATGTATATGTTTAGTAAAGCAGATAAATTTAATTTTTTTCCCTTTTTCCTTTTCCCTTTTTGTGTCTTAAAAGGTATAGATAAATTCAGAATCAGATTTGGTGGAGACTGGTCGTCTCCACAGTTGCAGTCATCAGGTATCTCTAGTCTATATCGCAGACCTCTAGTGGTTCATTATTTTATCATAGGCTTCGGAGGCCTTAAAGGCGAACCATGGAGACCAAGTCTTTTGGTATTTTTCGGCTTTGTCCTGGGATTGTGCCAGGGTATCTTCCATATAACATGTTTCAGCCACTTTTTTTTAGCCATTCTTGAATGGGTGGAGGGTGTGTGTTTTTCCAGTACAGAGGTATTAGTGCCTTAGCAGCATTAAGTAGGTGGTTTGTTAAAGATCTTTTGTAGCGCCTGATGGGGAAGTTAGTGATATGAAGTATGGCAACTTGCAGCATTGAGTGTAATCCTGGTCTCCGTGATTTGCCTCACAATTTTCCCGACTTCAGACCAATAGTTTGTTATTTTGGAACATTCCCACCACATATGCAGGAGGGTGCCTATCTCTTCTCCACATCTCCAGCAAGTGTCAGAAGCCTGTGGGTACCATTTCTTTAGTTTGTCAGGGGTAGCATACCAATGCGTCAGGAGTTTGTAGGATAACTCCTGAGTTTTGATGCTGATCGAACAGCTATGAGAAAGAACACATGCTGTCTCCCACTGTCTGTCAGTTATGTCTGTTTGTAGGGCGGAGGACCAAGCCTTGCGGAATCTATCGTCTTTAATCCCTTTCGTCTTTTGTAGCCATGCATACGTGACAGATGTTGCCCGGTTACATTGCGACCCGTTAGAGCAGATTTCTTCTAACTCCGTCAGCTCTCTAGAAAGTTGGGGTTTCCTATATTTATCATTTAAGAAGCTACGGATCTGGAAGTACATCCACAGAGGAAGTCTAGGGAGTCCGATGTCAATCTTTAGAGTGGTAAAGTCTTTAATTTGGCCTTCGTGAAAACAGGTCTTTGCAGTGAGAGGTTGTGTGAGGTCTAGGGCCTGTAAACAGGTGTTTCTGGGGCCCGGAGGGAAGTCAGGGTTATCAGTCAGGGGGGTGAGCGGGCTGACACTGGAGGTCAGGTCTGTGTTTTTAGCTACACTATGAAATAAGTGTAATGTCGTGCCAGTTAGGGGATGTTTTTTAAAGAGGGAGTGATGAGCTTTGAGTGGTGTCCAAGGAGCAAATTTCAATGGCGTTTGATATAATGAGTTCTCCAGTATTACCCAATCCTTAGTTTCCTCATGACAGTGCCAATCAATCACTCTCGTGAGATGTGATATATGTGTATATATAAGTATAAAGAGGACCTGTCATGGCTCTATACATGTAAAGGAATATAAAGAGGACCTGTCATGGCTCTATACATGTATATAGGAGTATAAAGAGGACCTGGTAACTATTTGTACCATCCACTGCCCTACTGACGCCGTCCACCTCCCTCCCCACAGACTCCCCTTCTATTTTATTGTTCCCCCCTCGATTAGATCAGGGAACCCACCCATCAGTGTCCCCTGCGCCGAAAGACCCCCATTAGACTGCCTTACCGAGAGCTTCTTCAAGCCAGGAAGTGTGGGAGCTGGAGTTCGGGGTGGAGCTCCTCTACTGTAGTGCTGTTTTCCTTCCTTCCATTGTGTGGGGAGCATTGGGGAGAAGTGTGTCGGCAAGACATAGGATTCAGGACACATCCGAACTGGTGCACTCACTCACAGGGCTGCTGTTAGCAATTATTAGGGCCCCATACAGCCATCCTCATGGGCCCCCCATCCCCTGAGGAGGGAAAGAGGTGGGGGGAGGGAGATGAGAAAGGGGAAGGTGAGGCAGGGGGGAAAGGGGGAGGAGGCAGGAGAGAGAGGGGGTGAGAGTGGGGGTGAGAGGGGTGGGGATGAGTGAGAGAGGGGGTGGTGGTGAGAGGGTGGGGGTGAGAAAGGGGGAGAGTGACACAAGTAAAAAAGGCGCAGTACAAAGTACCTCAGTCAACTGTTCCTATAAGTGCAAGGGCAGAATCCACACAAACATATATAAACCATATAAACCAAAAAGGACCGGAAGCCAAGTCCAATGTACTGGAAAAGAACACAAGGAAAAGGGGCGCCACTGAGTATGTATCAAACACAATTTATTGATAAAAAGCAATATCCATGCACATGTAGAGCTGAAATGTTGAGTTCAGGTACATCTCCAGCAGGAGAAAGAGAGAAGAACTACAGGTAGCAGCGACTACAGGTAGATGCTTGACAAAGGAGTGCAGCTATTCTTTCCATCGATAGCGAGCTGACTCGGAAACGCGTCGCACAGTAGTGACGTCACTGCCCGGCACCACTATGTTTGCCATTCAAGCCTCGGTCTAGCTCCGATCACACGGCTGTGTCGTGTTCCTACCACGGATGCCGGACGAGGCGCTGCTCTACACTGCTACACAGCTGAAGACCGGATCTGATGCCCTGATCTCCCCTTTCCCGGAACCCACATCATTTCTGACGGCTCCCCTGTGATCTCCTCTTTTTGGTGTGTTTTTGGACTATCATGTCAGCTTACTGCAGCCCATCACCAGTGGACGAGATGTGATGTCAGTACATACGGATTCGCTGCTACCTGTAGTCCTCCTCTCTTCTTCCTGCTGGAGCTGTACCTGAACTCAACATTTCAGCTCTACATGTGAGTGAATATTGCTTTTTATCAATAAATTGTGTTTGATACATACTCAGTGGTGCCCCTTTTCCTTGTGTTCTTGTGAGAGTGGGGGCTGACACAGAGGAGAGGGAGCTGACACAGAGGAGGGGGGACTGACACAGAGGAGGGGGTGACAAAGGGGAGGGAGGCTGACACAGAGGAGGGGGGATGACACAGAGGAGAGGGGGGTGAAAGAGGAGGGGGTTGACACAGAGGAGGGGGTGACACAGTGGAAGGGGGTGACAAAGAGGGGGGGTGACACAGAGGAGTGGGTGACACAGAGAAGGGGGTGACACAGAGAAGGGGGTGACACAGAGGAGAGGGTGACACAGAGGAGGGGTTGACACAGAGAGGGTGGTGACACAGAGGAAAGGGGGGTGACACAGAGGAGGGGGTGACACAGAGAGGGGGGTGACACAGAGGAGAGGCGGGTGACATAGAGGAGGGGGTGACACAGAGAGGGGGGTGACACAGAGGAGGAGGTGACACAGAGAGGGGGGTGACACAGAGGAGAGGGGGGTGATACAGAGGAGGGGGTGACACAGAGGAGAGGGGGGTGACACAGAGAAGGGGATGACACAGAGGAGAGGGGTGACACGGAGGAGGGGGGTGACATGGAGGAGGGGGGTGACACAGAGGAGGGGGGTGACACAGAGGAGAGGGGTGACACAGAGGAGGGGGGTGAAACAGAGGAGGGTGGGTAAGCTGACAGAGCAGATGAGACCTCAGGAGACACACATCGTGAGGCAGGACTCCGGGAGCAAACAGGCGTGATTATCGAATCCACGGTCCAGCCCCGCCCCCGTCTCCACACATGACCAGCTCCGCAGGGCCATTCACCGACCCGATCATCCTCCTCTCTTCTTCCTGCTGGAGCTGTACCTGAACTCAACATTTCAGCTCTACATGTGAGTGAATATTGCTTTTTATCAATAAATTGTGTTTGATACATACTCAGTGGTGCCCCTTTTCCTTGTGTTCTTGTGAGAGTGGGGGCTGACACAGAGGAGAGGGAGCTGACACAGAGGAGGGGGGACTGACACAGAGGAGGGGGTGACAAAGGGGAGGGAGGCTGACACAGAGGAGGGGGGATGACACAGAGGAGAGGGGGGTGAAAGAGGAGGGGGTTGACACAGAGGAGGGGGTGACACAGTGGAAGGGGGTGACAAAGAGGGGGGGTGACACAGAGGAGTGGGTGACACAGAGAAGGGGGTGACACAGAGAAGGGGGTGACACAGAGGAGAGGGTGACACAGAGGAGGGGTTGACACAGAGAGGGTGGTGACACAGAGGAAAGGGGGGTGACACAGAGGAGGGGGTGACACAGAGAGGGGGGTGACACAGAGGAGAGGCGGGTGACATAGAGGAGGGGGTGACACAGAGAGGGGGGTGACACAGAGGAGGAGGTGACACAGAGAGGGGGGTGACACAGAGGAGAGGGGGGTGATACAGAGGAGGGGGTGACACAGAGGAGAGGGGGGTGACACAGAGAAGGGGATGACACAGAGGAGAGGGGTGACACGGAGGAGGGGGGTGACATGGAGGAGGGGGGTGACACAGAGGAGGGGGGTGACACAGAGGAGAGGGGTGACACAGAGGAGGGGGGTGAAACAGAGGAGGGTGGGTAAGCTGACAGAGCAGATGAGACCTCAGGAGACACACATCGTGAGGCAGGACTCCGGGAGCAAACAGGCGTGATTATCGAATCCACGGTCCAGCCCCGCCCCCGTCTCCACACATGACCAGCTCCGCAGGGCCATTCACCGACCCCCATGTCTGCCGCCCGGCCTGCCCCGCACATGGCCCATTCGGCCAATCACAGGGCACCCGCTGGCTCAGAGCGCACCACTGTGTGACAGTGATAGCGGCGGGCACGGGATCATGTGCACAGCCCCTCTAGATGGGGTCAAAACCAGACAGGTGACATTGTGGCAACCCTAGCTGGCTTGCGGGCGGCAATTTGCTCGTGGTCCCATGGTAGGGCCGGCCCTGTGTACAAGACAACTGTAGGATTAAAAATCTGAAGAAAGAGTTTCCTGGGTGCCCTATTAAATTCCACATTCCAATGTTTAATTGACATTTGGACTTTTATACCACACATTCATTCATTCAAACTTTTTTTAAAATGCCGTTTTATTACTGTGTCCCTATTTTGGGAGATTTTCCTTCATGTCCAGGTGAGGAATATCAAATAGACAGGAAATCTATCAAAGTGGGTCACAGAAAGCAATTAAAAAGTTGGCAGTGTTTCTACTCTGTTTCTTTTTCTTAAAAAGAAAAATTGGGCTGAGGTTGATATGCCCCCATTGTGGGTTATAAAACCAGATAAAGTGGTAGAGAAGACTATAAATAAAGCAGATATATAAATAAAAGCTGAATAATACTGATAAGATATGAGTCACAAAAATCACATGCTTTTGTTCCACCAAATGAAAATTAAATGATTTCTTTTAGTTAAAAGGAATTTATAGTTTTAGCAGTTTTTTTATTTAATTACAATTAAATATTTAAAAATATAATTTTCTTGACAAGTTAATGCTGATCAATAACTTTTCTTTGATAAATATGTGCATGTAATAAACTTGATATAAATATGTAATAAAGTTTATAATAGTAAAAATGTAAAATCATATATTAGTTTCCACATTTCAATTATTTATAGCTTACTCCTATTAACTCTTTAACACGGACTCCTGGTGGCACTTTCAGCTTTAATGATTGGGAGGTGGTGCATCCTATGTATCTTGTGACTACTGTGAATTGCTCTCACAACAATCACATGTTCGGGTGACCATCCTGATCACTCTTGGTCAGAAGCCTTGATCAAGAGCTATCAGTGACAGCGCGGTTAGTTTGCCAGGAGTGTGCAGTGAACTTGATCTCAGCACAAAAGCTTATGCTGCTGTGGACACATATGTGTGGTGGATGGGTGCTAAAGCCCACCTTTCTTGTCCCTTTTATATGCATGTATGTGCGTGAGCAAGGTGCAGCTTGATGTGGTGGGCAGCAAACATACAAGTTAGGCAATAGTGATATATTGTTGAAAGGTTCAACACAGGTCAACTAGGTCCATCAGGTAGGCACATCCATCCGGAGCCATTTGCAAACCGTAACAGTGGTCTGTAAACTTGAAGATGCAGACAGCATCTGAAATGTGTAGCGTAATACAGCCTGGCCAGTCCATGTCCAAAAGGGAAGGCTTCATGAAGCAAGGTAGACGTATTGCACTGCCTCTACTCCTCTGGAACCTTTTCCTATCTCTTAAGCACTATCCCTGCCAGACGGGGAACCTGTTACTACACTAGCCACTCACATAAAGTGTGTCAAACCTGGGAGCCTAAACAGACTCTGCCTGGCCCAAGAGGGCTGCTGAAGTCATGTAGGGTGCCAGAGTCCAATCAGACAGCTGTTTACTTGTGACCACAGGAAGTCATAGAGGAACCAAGTTCCTCACAACTTCCTTTCTCATTTGCATTGTCGCTTCGGTCAAGCGCCACCTGCAATGAGGAGTACAGACTGCACCTGCCTACATGTTGTTAGCAAAAGCTTATTTGGAAGGATCTTGAAGTTTGTAAACTTTGTGACGATCCCTGCATATTTTCTAGAATTCTGTGACACACATGTACTAAGCCCTGTGAGTCACAGCCTGCTCTGTCACACATTTTACAGAGCCTGCCTTCTGATCTACAGAGATGCTAAAATGAGGAGTTTCAGAAGGGGGAGTCAGAACAGGAACCACTGCTTGCAGGCAGCAAGGTACCATGGGACATGTAGTCCTTAGAAATGGAAAGTAAACAGAAGACAACCTGCAAAGCATGCAGAGAATTCAAGAGAATTCAAGAAGTTGTAAAACGAGATGGCCAGCAGACATGGAGAATTCAGAACATGAAAAGGAGATGTTTCAAGCAAGCTTATATTAGATTGTCAATAATAACTATTGTTTGTATTGTTATTACAATACTGATGTTATAAATTTGTAGCACTACCTCAATAGGAGCTGCTGGATAGGATGAGTCCTTCATTCTTTTGCTCAACCTTTTCCAGAACCTTAGCACCTCTGACACACTAGGTTGAGCGTACAAACCTACAATACCACAGAAAATCACTGAAAGCAATGCTTAGTACCCAATAATAGTGATATATCAAAGAAAACAAGCACTAAACCAGGTAGTAAAGGCAAAGCTAATATAATGGATAGTAAATAGGCAAGCATAAAATGGATTACCAATGATAATAACAAATTGATTAAAAGTAAGGACTAGGCATAAAATGACATCTAGGCTACTTTCACACTGGGGCCGCCCGAGCGTTAGCACTAAAGAACGGCTCATTTTAGCGGCACTGTTTAAGTGGCGCTTTTCGGACGCTAGCAGGGGTGACATTTTTCAGCCGCTTTACAGGCGCTATTTTTAGCGCTAAAAGGCCTGAAAACCGCCTCATTGTGAAAGGGGTCTTAGCATTCAGATCAGTATAAACAGTAGCAAGGCCACCTCAAATGCAGTAATCAACAGTAGTAAATATATTTTTTTTATATGTTTACTGAAGTTTTCACATACATAAACAAAAGTACGCAAAAACCTAAGGTAAACCAGTAAAAACTTAAAATATAAAAAAAAGGGGGGAAAAAAAGGCACAAAAAAAATTTGTACGACCCACAAAGGGGTGTGCAGCAATACATAGAATAAGATGAAGATTATTTGTGTGAGTGGCACATGGATTTACAATGTGTGGTTGATAAGAATCGTTGAAGCAGAATGACAAGGTTACGGCAAAATACATGTAACATTAATTGTCAACAAGCCCTCCAGAGATGACCATGACCTGGTTAGGGGATGCACATAGACTGACTTTGGTCAGTAACTGACCACTGACACGTCGGCGCATCTGTGTACACCAGTGTGCATAAGACACACAGAAACTGGCTCGGCCCCACCCCCGATTCCTCCTAACTGGCAGTGATTGACAGCAATGGGAGCCAACAACAACCACTTTAACTCATTGTAACTAATTTGCTAAAGACAAATAGAGAATTTTCCCCATAACTTAGTGGTGAAATTTCACTTTGCAAAGATTACCCAGTCATATGCAAGAAAAAGTAGAAAACTGTTTTTGCTTGCACATGATTGGATGATGGAAATCAGCAGAGCTTCACCTCATTCACTAAGCTAGGGGAAAATTCACTTGTAAAGTGACGCGCCTGTTTGCTTTTAGTAAGTCATCTGCAATATCTTATCTGATATATATCATGCCATGACATACTCATGGGGCAAATGTAGGTACTTGGTTGCCTCCTAACAGTAGTTATATTTGTAACAGAATGATAGTATTGCTCAGATCATGCAATGCTTCTCTCCTTTGACCCACACAAAGTAAACTTCAGGAAAAAAATGTATTCTTCCTGCAACATCGCATATTAGCACAGTATGAAAGCCTTACCTTGAAACAAAGTCCTCCATTGGCACGCGGTCACCACTGACTGTGCTTCCATCTTCACCTGGTCTTTCTTCCAGGTTTGCAGGCTCTGACCACTTGAATGGCTAAGCTGCGACAGCGTCACTCTCGCACAAGCGCGCGGGACAGAGCTCCAAAGGAATGGCATGAGAATGCTTTTCCTACAGATCACATGCACCGGTGACGTCACCGGTTGCCAACCAAGCAAATATCTCCTAATTAATGCATGTTTAGGAGATATTCATTTTACCTACAAGTAAGCTTTATAATAAGCTTACCTGTAGGTAAAAATCACAGAGAGGAGTTTACTACCATTTTAAGGGATCAGGATTTTTTTCCTGTGGCCAAAGTAGAGGGTTATGCAGTTCTTCTTTAAGCATACTTTTATAATAATTATACAGTAAAAATTATTTGAGTGTAGATTACAAACCAAATATTCTGTCTTCTAAATGTGAGTCAGAGCACTTTTCCCTTGATGAGTCTTAAAAATGATGCTGCAAATAATTTGCAGCTATTATGAGACTGCCATCTCTGTAGCAGCTAATTTAATCCAATCAAGGACAGAGAGCGCTATTCATTTAGCCCTTTTGTAAATACACATTTCATTTTCACATTAAGATTTTCTGGGACATATGTCACTGCTAAATGTGTAATTGAATAAAACCAAAAATCCTGAATTTACATCTGTTACAGAAATGGAATGTATGCTATGTAACATGGAAGGTAAATTATATCTGCTTATTTATCTCTTTCATTTTTGGCAGACTGATAGTTTATGGCGATATTTTCTGGCAAATGTATAATTTGTTGATTATAAGAATGAGCAATGTTTGCACATGAAAGCATGAAGCAGAAAACACGAGTTTTGGAAGCATCTGACAAAACAGTTAAGAGACATTAGTAGTCAGCAAAACTGGTGTTAGCTTAGGAAATTGTTCTCTACATTAGAAGCAAAAGTTATAATATATGTAAAGTCTATGTGAACCCATACAATACACATCTCTTGTTTGCTTCCTTGGAACTGTTAAACATATCATTAATTGTTTAATAAGAGCCAAAAAAAAAACAAAAAACCTTTTGACCGTGTCCAGTGCACACTTCCGGTGTTCTTACTTTACACTACAGAACAATTACTCTTTTTTCTGTGGAGATTATGAGAATGATCAGGATATAGTAGTTTATCCAACAACAGGGCAGGGCTAACACAAAGTTTTGCAATTTTTGTCCTCAGCAAAAGCACGTGGTATCATTCCACAAAGAAAAATTAGGAGCTGGGTGAATTTCTGGCAGATCAAAGGTATTTTTCTCTACTTATAGAGTTGTATTGCTTATGTGTTTTTTTTCCTGACACATGCTGTCATGTACCTTCCTACCTGCTTAGCTAATTTAATAGGCTGTGCTGACTGGGGTGTTATGCACATCCCAAGGCAGAAGTCTATAATGTTAAAAAAAAACCTGCCCTTGGGTCCACTGGTCTGATGATGTCATGGGTGCTCTTCTCACAAAGTAACAGGTGGCAGTCCTTACAGATGCATTGAAAGGAACTAACATAATGATGTAGGAGCACTGTGCAGCACAGTAGTACTTTAAACCCTGGCTTAGTGATTAAACCACCCCAGGGGGTGAGTCCATCCTGCTACTGCTAAGGCTGTGATGAAGAGGGTATTCCCTCGTAATGCGTAAGCCGCTTATGATACCATCTGGTTCCTCCTATACACCTGGTCCAGGTTGAAGGGTGTCTAGAAGACACAGCTTCAAATTCTTTGAGCAATGTCAAGCCTCTTTTAAACGTTTGTTTGTGAGTATGACTCTTGTTTTTACTATTTAAATAAATTTTATCTCTGGTAATGCACAAGGTCGGTGCGCCCTCCCTGTCTTTCTAGGTGAGTCCATGAGAGCCTGGGATCATAGGAAGTGGGGTGAATTACACTGGCCATCATTTAACCCAAGAAAAGTGAGGACATCTTGTAGCGATCAAGCAGTGTTGCTCGGGAGAGCTGCAGATTAAAGGTGACACTTTTATCTTTTTCGTTCAGTCAATTTCTACTGCTTTTTTTTTTTTACATTTTTTTTTTCCAAAAAAAGTAAACACATACGTTGCATGTTCAACCATAAAACAATGCCTTTTATTTTTATCTTTTAATGGGCTATGTGTTTTTCTATTTATCTGAGGTTCTGCATTGAAGTTGACCAGTGGAAAAAATTATACTGAAGCTGAGATTAGCATTGAACATGATGTGCCAGATTGTAACTTTGTTGTGACAGTCCTCCTCTCTGCTTCCAGAGCCCCCTGCAAATACTAACTTTTTGATGTTCGGTATTTCTATAGGTATAGTTAGCTCGTTGTCTTCCCATGTAGTAATGTTTAGGCCTAGTAATTGGTAGCTCAAGCATTGAACATTGCATTGTGGGAGGGGAGTGTCTATTTTGGGGAGAGCTCCTACAATGCTTATGTGTAGCAGATGAGGCAGGCTCTCACACTAATGGCATGATGTGGTATCTTATGGTGCCTTCTACCTGCTAACAGCCTTAGTGTAAAGGGACAGTCTACCAAAAAATTATATTTTACGTATAGGTGGAACCTAGTGGACTGAGTTAGCCTCTGGCTTCTTATATATATCCTAAATACACTAACAATGAGATCTTCCTGCCATTATTCCCCACATCTGTTCCTGTCCACCTGAGAGTTACGAGTGTTCTCATTTGCCTTTGCACATTCCAGCATTCTTCATAATTTAAATTAAATAAAGGTCCAACAGGGATAGTGAGAATCCATCATAATATCCACAATAGGTGTGTAGACCCAGGAGCAAAGATCTCACTAATATCAGTTTTTGTGTTTTGGGGTGGACTGACCCCGTACATTTTTTACAGTACCAATTCACTTTTACTGCTGCTGTTACTGTTAGGATTGTGCTAATCTGTATAGCTTCACTAACAGCAACAAGCCTGTTATATCAATAGTAACAGCCCTGGGATTCACACAAAGGTAGCCTTCAATTAAAAGTAATATCACTTTCTCTGTTTTTTATTTTTATATTACCTCACCTCACTTCAAAGAACACAAAACAGGTTATGTTAATTGCACATTTTTTCTGTAATATAGCATGCACTACTTTTTTTTAAAAAGCTGACCAAGTGTCAGAAACATATGAATGTGAACAGCTCACCTTACAAATAGTAGAGAATTGTTCACTGTACATCGTATGCATGTATGTAAACATTAATATAGGCATTAGAATTTTTCTCTGTGGCTGTGAATTTACATTTGTGGGCTAGCCGGTGCCATAGACAAGGTCAGCACCAGCTGACTCTCATTGTATGGTGCATGGCATATATGATGTTCTGGCATTTAGAGAGATGACTTCGCCTTTTAAGGATGGTTGGCATTTCCACCTGACTGATTACAGGTACTGTGGGCTGATTTACTAAAACTGGAGAGTACAAACCTGGTACAGCTGTGCATGGTAGTCAATTAGCTTCTAACTTCAGCTTGTTCAATTAGGCTTTGACAATAAAACCTGGAAGCCGATTGGTTTCTATGCACAGCTGCATCAGATTTTTGCACTCTCACAGTTTTAGGTCCCTTTCACACTGGGGCGATGGGTGTGTCGGCTATTTTTAGCGGTGATTTACCGTCAATTTCGCAGCACTATTTGCGCTTTTACCCCCGCTAGCGGCCGAGAAAGGGTTAACACCCGCCAAGAAAGGGTTAAAACCACCCGCAAAGAGCTGCTGCAGCCCATTAATATCAATGGGAAGGAGCGAAGGAGGAGCGGCATACACACCGCTCCTTCACCGCTCCAAAGATGCTGCTAGCAGGACTTTTTTTAGCATCCTGCCAGCGCACTGCTCCAGTGTGAAAGCCCTCGGGCTTTCACATTAGACAGACAGGAGCAGCTCTTTCAGGGCGCTTTGCAGGTGCTATTTTTAGCTCTGTAGCGCCTGCAAAGTGTCCCAGTGCGAAAGGGGGGTTAGTAAATCAGCCCCAGTGTGTTTTATTTATAGAATAGTGGAGTAATTCAGTATTCTAAAGACTTGTAAACATCTCGGTATACTATATAATATTTGACCTATTAAACTGTTACTTTGCCATGATTAGTTTTTTAAAATAAAGTAAAATAGAAGTAACTATTCTAGATAAGGACAGTAATGCTTTGTTGCAAAAGTAAAAAAAATAAATTAAAGACAAGGCTCATTTAGTAGTGACATGAATATAAAACCATGTGACTGTCTTTAAAGTTCTGCCTGTTTCAGTTACTTACCAGCTGATTAGTTTATGTCTTGTGATTACAAATATTTTTTTTATATTGTCTTGTATGTGAACTGAGTCAGCTTTTATTTCCTCTTTGCCAAAGGACATGCTGTACTTGAAAGACTATGGAACAAAATGTCAGTTGTATTGAATTCATTCATAAATAAAAACAGGTTTTCAACTTGAGTTAGGTTGTCATATTATTGAACATGTCCAACTGTCCCTTGCTGGTCCCAAATCCCTCCAGCATTCCATCTTGTAGGCTTCATCCAAAAATAAATCAAATATTCTATTGGCCTCTACTGTTTTATTTGAAAGCGGGTATAGTGCTATCATGTGTCTGGTTGGAGGCTGAAGTGATGAGAGGGCTTTCCTTGCAGCTAAGGTTGAACCACTCTGGGAGTTGATGACAGGGAGTGCAAGGTTCAGAGGAGGGCATGTGCTGTTAAGTTGGTCTGCTGAGAGCTGTTTTAAGAAGTGTTTAACTAAGTGATTCTCAGGCAGGTAGTTAGGAGTGACAGCAGGAACACAGGGAACAATTGTGGTGGGGCAGGTCCAGTGCAACAGCAAATGATATGATAACAACCATGGAGGAAGCTGGATTACACTGGCAGGGCAGAATTGGAGAAGCGTAGTGGAGGCCGAGATCCAAGCCAGAGTCATTCAAGGGAACATTCAAAGTTCCAACAGCGTGTAGACAGCAGAATGCAGCTGAATGGACAGTGTCTGTAGATAGGGAAAGAATGCGGCCTGGCTGTACTGTGCCCAAACAGGCAGGTGTCCAGAGATGTTTGCGAACCCTATGCATTGCCTCCTCGTCAGGAACCTTTCCCTGCCTCTAGTTCTGTCCTTACCAGGCAGGGTACCTGTTCCTATTCTACCAACTTGCAAATGCGTGCCAAACTTGGGAGCCAAGGCCTTATGTAGGCTCTGCCATGCTTGCACATGTTTGGATGATAGAAATCAACAGAGCTTTCCCTCATTTCAGAGCTTCCCCTTAGATCTAGCGCAACTGAACTTGCAGTGCACAGTATATTGGCTTCAGTAAATTAACCTCCCTGTTCCTCTTCACATCCCCTCCAACTGCAATGCTGCTGTGGAAGAGCGCCATCTGCAGTGGAGAAAGAAGACTGAACCTGCCTACAAACTGGATTCACAACAAGAGGTCAAGCAGAGAGAAAGTCTGAGATGGTAACAAAGAATTAGGATAACACAGCATACATGGGAGCAAGGAGCATGGGTAAGCTGAAGATAATCCAGCAATCTTCTGTCACTGCTTCCTTCATTAAATAGGGCCTTTAGTGCCAGTTACGAAACTGGACGGGTGTGCGTAATGCTTCTGCAGGAGTCCATGTTGGATACTGGCAGAAATAGCATGCCTATGTCTTCTCACATGCGCACCTCTATTCTGGACAGTGGCCTGATACATGTACAAGGTTGTGTTGCATACTTTCAATTATTGGTGCAAAGGAAAAGCAGTAAACATTCAAATTGATGTTTTCATTTTTAACTCCACAGACAATATTTTGTGCTGTGTCAAAAGATGGTTCTGAAGGAAACGCTAAGACATCTTTGGGCTGCACTTAGTTGGCAGTAGCTTACACTATTTCACTCTATACCCAAAGTTATATCCACCCTAGTTATTCCTGTACAGCAGCCTCTTAGCAATAAAATTATTTATTTTATATTACCAGCTTCATTCCTGCTGCTTTTCTGACATTGCTGCTCCAAAGTAAAAATCCATTTACCTAATTAAGCATACAAATATCCTATAATGTATTCATCTGGATGCCTCTCAAGATGTGCTTACACCAAAAAAAACGGGTGACTTGTATGGCAACTCAAAATGGACCCATATTGGTCATGTGAATAAAGGAAGTGAACTGCCAAAGATGAAAGTTAATTTATTTTTAAAGTGTCTAAGGCTGCCATCGATTATACAATTTTCTTATTAAATTTCTTTTAGAATTACCTTCAACTATGTAGAGCAAGGACCAGCCTGATTGCATATAAATTGAAAATGTTTAGGTTTGACCTCATATTATATGGTTTCAGTTAGAGATGCACCGATACCAGTATTGGTATCGGTGCTGAAACCAGCCATTTTAAGCGAGTATCGGTACTCGCCCAAATGCTCCCAATACCAAAACGTTGTGGTGCGATTTGCATCAATACAAAATGAATGGGTGCAATTCGCACTGCAATAAATCACATGCAATTTGAATAGGAAAGTGGTGCAATTCCTGTCCGAATCACATTCGCTTTCCCCCACTGCTCCTATGTGTGTGTATAGAAGCTCCATCTAGTGGGCAGTTTAGAACTCACAAAATTCACCAGAGGGAGTCCTGTTCCAGTAAGTGGGTAGAGATAGATTAGAAGTTTAAAGCAGCAATCATTTATTGGAAAACTGGAGCTCCTGGGGGCAGGCAGTGGGCCCAATGGATGCCGGATCGATGGACGTCCTCATTGGTTGCTCGCACAGTACTGTCTCCATAGTGAAGCACTTCCTCCCGCTCCTGGTGTTTCCCCCAGCCAGCGGTGACAAGCCCTGATCGCAGCTGTCATTTTTGGGTGCCCTGTCTGTTGCCTGCTCCGTCCATTGATCCGGCATCCATTGGGCTCATCGCCAGCCCCAGAAGCTCCAGGGTTAGAGGCAGCCATTCATTCCTCCAGGCTCAGCAGAGTAAACAGTCACAGTGCCTTACTGGCACACTACCATCTCCCTGCATGGGCTTGTCATCTATGTACCTAATGTCATCAGTCTGTTCAGTTTTGCAATAAATGATTGCTGCTTTGTACTTCTAATCTGCCTCTATCTACTTACTGGAACAGCGCTCCCTCTGATGTATTTTGTGAGTTCTAAACTGCCCACTAGAAAGCCATTCTATATACACACATACATGGAAATCGCATGCGTTTCTTTGCAGTGAGATTTGCGCCAATTTTTTATGTTGGCGCAAAACGCACCACAAAATATCGTTACTCGGTATCGGCGAGTACTTGACCGAAAGTATAGGTACTCGCCGATGAAAAAATGGTATCGGTGTAACCCTAGATTCAGTAGAGCTAAAGGAAAATTGTACTAGAAAATTGTATAATGTATGGCCAGCCTAAAGGTTAATTAATTTTTTTCTTAAAATAATAAACACCCTGTACTTACTTGCTCTGTGCAATGTTTTTGCACAGAGCAGCCCCGATCCTCCTCTCCTTGGGACCCCCGCCAGTGCTTCTGGTCCCTCCCCCTTGGTGAGTGCCCTCATAGGAAGTTGCTTTCTCTGGGGGCACTTGTTCATGCTCGCTCCCGAGTCGCCTCTGTGTGTCTATGGGACACGTAGAGCGTGGCTCAGTCCCACCCTCTGCTCCCTCCTCACTGGCTGTGATTGACAGCTGTGGGAGCCATTGGCTCCCACTGCTGTGTCTCATTCAATGAGAAGCGAGAGACCCTGTGCAGAGTAGGTATCAGGCTCATGTAAGTAATGGGGGGGGGGGGGCTGTGTGGGGAGCTGACCATTGAGGGTTTTCTAACTTGATACATAGAATGTATGAAGGTAATTAACATTCACCTTTTAAAACCACTTTAAAGTGGAGTTCCACCCTTTTTTTAGTTTATTAAAAGACATAATTTACAAAAAGTATTATTGCTACTGACTTTTAATAAACAGACACGTACCTGTCCCATGGTCCAGCGATGCGGCCGCATGGAGCCTATCTCCTCTCCCCCACCTCTCCGCGGCACTGTCATAGCAACTGTGGGCACCTGGCTGTGACAGCTTACGGCTTCACGGCCAGGTGCGCACTGCGCATGCGCGAGTCACACTGCTATTGGCCAGGCAAACTTCTGGGACCTGTGAGATGTCACAGAAGATCGCTGGCACATGGGGGCCACCAAGGGCGAGAGGAGAAGTTGCCTAGGCGGCCAAGAAGAGGAGGGAAGAAGTGAGACAGGAAGTCCCACTAAAAAAAAGGTACACACTCCCCCCCACACAAAAAACTACATGCCAATTGTGGCATGTCAGGGGGCGAGGAGTGCTTAAAGCGAAAGTTCCACTTTTGAGTGGAACTCCACTTTAATAAGGAATGTTCAAGTCACAGTCCTAGTGTCACCAGCCGTACACTTTCGATCCATAGCAAAGAGAATAGTATATTAAAAATAAATCACAGCTCAGATCTTTCACATTCAGGAATCCATTAAACAATAAAAATGTTTATATTATAAGCTACAATAATGTTTAGATTTATACTGACATCTAAATCTGTGAGTGAATAGAAAGGAAAACATTGTTCCAAACCCAATCTGTTCTAACATAAAATATTGAAAAAGCATGTAACATTGCTGGAAGAAAACAAACTAAAATGTTCCCATAAATTGTAATTGTGGTCTAGTGTCCTTTTCATTTTTTGTTTTCTTCTATCACCCAGATGTTAAATGCTTAGGGCACATGTCTTACTGTACTCAAAGTTTTACAAGGCAACACAATAAGCAAACAAAGATGTTTTTGTATTTCATGTATAAAAATGTTTGTGCTTATTTGTGTATATTGGTTTATGGTTTTTGAGAAGGTGTGGAGCTATGAGATTAGAAATTCAAGATATTTAGAAAATCTGCTCCATCCCGTTATTCACAAGCGTACAAGTCTTTGGTCGTCAATGTGTAGGTCTATGACCTTGCAGCTGGTGTGAAGCTAAAAGATAAAAAATCTGAAAGATTTAGAAAATCTGAACCATCCCTACAATTGCAACTGCACAAGGCTTTGATTTCTTCCAGTGATTCAGCTACTACTCATATACTATTATAATAAAAAGGTACTTTATCACTATTACCCTGTCTTCTCCATCTCAGCTCCTTCAAAGTCGCATGCTGATCTGAAGTCTGTGAGGGGGAATATTACTGGCATGGGAAGGGTGAGGTGGGGCAGGTAGAAATATCATCAGTAAAAGTATTGAAAACATAGTAAAACATAGATGCTGTCATTGCTGACCTGATTTCCTTCATTGCTTCCAAATAACCAACCCAAAACAAGCATACATCGTGTACCTCAGAGTAAGGTCAGAATACCTGAACCGTGCCCCAGATGATGTCAGGTATGACAAAACGCATGGGGCAGAGCCTGTTTGACATCACTACATTAATGCCAGAAGTGGCTGAGAAGCTATCCTGTGTGTACCCGCTTGTTTTTATTCCAAAAAGCGCTTTTTTCTTGGAGAAAATGTGAGTGGTACTATTTTTCTATTCAATAAACCTATTATACACTGAGTTATGCTATGTAAGGTCTTTTTTTTAACATATACCATAATTTTCGCTCCATAAGATGCACCTGACCATAAGACGCACCAAGGTTTTAGAGGAGGAAAACAAGAAAAAAAAATCTGAACCAAATGTTGTACTAAAATATTTACCAGTGCCCATGAAATGCAACCTGACCTGTGCCAAAGAAATGCAGACTTACCAGTGCCATAAATGCAGCCTGACCATTGCCAAAAAATGCAGTCTGACCATTGCCATAAACCCAGTCTGACCATTGCCATAAATGCAGCTTTACTAGTGCCATAAATGCAGCCTGACCATTGCCCTAAATGCAGCCAGACCATTGCCATAAATGCAGCCTGACCATTGCCATTGCTCGGACTGCTCTGTCTTCTGTCTCAGCAACAGTGTCAGGCCCAGCTGGGAGATTGCCTGGCTCTCGCGGGGGCTTGGGATGTCTGTCCTCCGCTCTCATGCCTCTCTTCCGGTACTAACATGGCGGCAGCGGTGGGGGGGCGGTGCGGGGGGCGGTGCCTGGTGTATATTCGTTCCATAAGATGCAGAGACATTTTCCACCATATTTTTGGGGGAAAAAAGTGCGTCTTATGGTCCAAAAAAGATGGTATACTGTGGAGCATTTGATTACCGAAGTGTGCAGTGGTATTGCCTGTGACGGCCCATCATCATTGAGGGTCATAGGATATCGCTATATTACATGCCCAAATCTGTAGCGGATGGTCAATTTTATCTGGTAAGCCTTGTGTTTGATCACTGGGTGAAAGTCTGGACACACGTGTTTCCGTTGGAAGCTGCTATTACACTTCTGATTTCGCTCAACAATGACAGATTGATATCCGATCACTGGAACTATTGTGGACTTTATTTCTTATCACTATCCCTTTCTTTTCCTTTTTTTCTTTTTTTTTTGGGCACAACATTTTGTATTTAATTTCTGATGCTATGCTATTATATCACATGGTATGTTGCAGCTGTTTGTTTTCTTTGGATTTTAGCTTGACTTAGCGCAGTTGTCATTACCATTTTATAAGAACACCTAAACTGCATATTTGTTGTGGGTCATCGACTGAAAGAACTAAAGCCAGAGGGTAAATAAACCTGCGCCTAGAGTTTGCACACCAAAGTATTTATATATTCTGAACAAGCAGTAAAAGCACTTTAATCCCTTAACGGCTCCCAGCCCTTTAAGGGGTTTCTGATGTTGGGGGGCGGGATGGAGTTTCTGATCATGTGACCACCAGGATTGGCTGTGTCACATAATCAGATAGCTCCTGATCGACAGGCCAGGAAAGGGGGGGGATAAGCAAGTACCCCCCCTTCTGAACCATACCAGGCCATGAGCCTTCAACATGTGGGGGTGGTCCCCATATTGATGGGGACAAGGGCCTCTTTCCCGTAACCCTGGCTGGTGGTTGTGGGGGGGTCTGCGGGCGGGACTTATCAGAATCTTCCCGCAGATCCCGGTCCCCCCTATGTAAATGAGTATGGGATACATTTTACCCCTGCCCATTCACCAAAAAAAAGTAGTGTACTGTGACAAAAGACAAGAGACAGTTTTTGACAAGTACTTTATTAAAAATGTCTTCTTTCTCCATCTTCTTCTTCCCCCACTTCTTCCTCCGGTCTTCTTGTTCTTCCTACAGTTTTCTTGTTCTTCCTCCGGTGTTCTTCTTTTTTCTGCCGCCGCAGAGGAAATTTTGAGGCTTTGTTGATGGAGAAGGTCTCCTATAGTGCAAATTCCTGCAGTGAACCAAAGCTGAATAGGTAGATCTGGGGAGAGTAGTTGCATGTAGAGGATTGGAAGAAGCCACAAGATGTCGTTGTGGATTCCTTGAGAGTTTTGATGTAAGGCCTTCCAGACTGAGTTTGTGGCATTTACAGTGGGTAAGAAGGAACATGGTGCAGGGAAGTTCATCCATATAGCTGCCAATAGCAGGTGTGCAGCACAGGAGATTGCTGTTGACTCAATTTGGAGCCATAAGGAGGTAGTGCGATGGGTTTACCACTATTTTGCTTGGTCTAGGAGGACTGCCTTGTAATACCACTTAATATTGGGTTCTCCCAATCCAGAGAAAGCTGTAGGTGTGCTTAAAAGTGAAGCTTTTAATCAAGGCTTGTGGGCTGCCCAGATAAAGGAATTAAGAGTTTGTTGAATTTTGGCGAGATCTGTTGGTAGCAGTGGTAGCGGTAGGGTCCTAAAAAAGTGGAGGATATGTGGGAGGAGAAACATCTTAGCCAAGGCTATACGTCCGGCCCAAGATGTATTAATAGACATCATGGATGAGCTTATGGATTGACGTTTCTGGAGCAGAAAGGAGAGGTTCGTTCAGGGAAGCATGGAGGAAGAAGATACCAGTTAAATGCACAAGTATGTCATAGTAGAGGTAGGAGCCCAGGAGAAGGGTGATATTTTGGTAATGTCCATTTTAAGTGAGGGTGTGAGGGAGATGATAACCATGGATGAGTTAGAGTGGTTTAATTTGTACATAGATATCGCATTAAAGTCAGCTAGTATCTGGCATAAAGGGGGAATTGAATGAAGTGGATCAGTGATGCATTGAGACCTATTTTATGGGGGGTGTCCCCAACTGAAATCCCAGAAATGAGAGGGTTGAAGCAAATTGTTTGAGCAAGGGGTTTGATCACTAAAGCAAAAATCAGGGGTGAGAGGGGGCTTCCCTGTCGGGTGCCATTAGTTATCGAAAAGGAGTCAGAGAGAATGCCTGATGTCCATACTTTGGCACTAAGGGTAGTGTATAGACCCAGGATGGCCTGCAAGAATGTACCTTCTATGCCAAACTTCCTCAAGACAGCCTCTAGATATCCCCAATGAACTCTGTCAAATGCCTTCTCTGCATCAAGGGAGATCAGAAGAGAAGGTGTTCAATGGTACTCGACCCAGTGGATGAGGTCTACAAAGCAGCGAGTTCCATCTGAGGCCTAGCGCTTGGGGATAAATCCCACCTGATCTGGGTGTATGAGTTGAGGCATGTGTTGGGCAAGGCGGGAGCTAGTAATTTGGTTTACAGTTTGAGGTCTGTGTTAAGGAGGGAAATGGGTCAATAATTGGCTGGATCATGTGGGGATTTACCGGGTTTGTGAATAGTGGTTATGACAGCTTCTAGGGATTCAGATGGAATGTTTCTAGTAGCTAGGAATCCATTGAGGGAGTTACAAAGATGGGGAACTAGTTGCTCACAATAAGTTTTGTAGCAATCATTACTAAAGTCATCCGGGCCCCGGGCCCCGGGCCTTGTGTAGAGGAAGGGCTTTAATAGTGGTCTGGACTTCTTGTGTTGAGAAGGGTTGTGCGGGTGCTGTTACCTGTGTGTGGGAAAGGAAGTTCTGAATCGATGTCTGGTGGGGTTTGGGCTCAGTAAGGGAAAGGCTAAGGTTATATAGTTTAGAATAGAAGGAGCCAAGTTCAGCATGAGTAGCCTCTGAGGGATCTTGCTTGTTACATGCTTTGGGAGTTATTATACTATCAAGAAATATGTTACGGGTCGCGTTGCATTTTTTTCTCTCCTGAGCTCTCAGCTTTAATAATGTTCCTCGAATGACAGACTTGTGGGCATTCCACAGGGTGGTGGGGTTAGCAACAGATCCAGCATTAGGGATAAAGAAGTCCCTAATCGCAGAACCGACCTGCTCCCTATTATCTTTGACACTTAGTAGGGAAGTGTTCAATCGCCACAATTTATGAGATGTGCTGGGGGGGATAATACAAGGGGGATAGATACAGGGACGTGGTCAGTCCACAATATTGCTCCAATGGAGGAGGTGGAGATGGACTGAAGTAGTACTTTGGAGGTCAGGAATAGGTCGATCCTGGAGTAAGTCCTCTGGGAATTTTAGTTAAATGTAAAGTCCTTCTCCGTGCCATGTAGACATCTCCAGGGGTCATAGAAATCTTCTAAGAGTACTAGAAAAGAAAGAGCAGTAGATCTTCTCCTCTTTGGGGTGGAAGAATCTAGGGAGTGGTCTATTACTTCATTACATTTACCGCACAAAATGAGTTGGTCTCTGGGATAGTGTTGAATTTTTTGCATGACGGTTTTGTAGAAGGATTTTTGACGGGTATTAGGGGCGTAGATATTAGCGATAGTCAAAGGTTTGTTGTTAAAAGAGGCTGATAGAATTAGTAACCTGCCAGAAGAATCTTGTTCTATGTGTGATACGGTTAAGGATACAGTAGAGTGAACTGCGTTCATAACCCCTCTCTCATTTTTATCAGTTTGAGAGTTGAAGATATGTGCAAATAGCTTGTGAGAACACTGCGGGGGGGTTGACCAAGGAAAAATGTGTTTCCTGGATACATAATATGTCGGTGCGTTGGGCAATCACTTCCCTCCATAATAGGGATTGCTTGAAAGGGCTATTCAAGCCTTTGACATTAAGGGAGGTGATTTTGAGTGACATGAGTTCTAATACGACAGATGTCAAAGTGGCACAGAGAAATAGGGGTCCAATTAGTCGCTAAGAGTATAACATATGAGTCTCAAGGACCAAAATGTAATAGTAACGTTTACAGATACACAGAATAGATAAGGCAAATTATGTCTACAAGGTATCTATGTACGTTGTAGAAGCTATATAAGCTTAGTTAAAATACAGTTTCAAAACGACAAAAGTATACTAGAGTAACCTGAGAACTGCTGTGTGCTTTGTACACAATAGCAGTAGGGCGGGGAGAGTCAGCAATAGGGATGAGCTTCGTGTTCGAGTCGAACCCATGTTCGACTCGAACATCGGCTGTTCGACCGTCCGTCGAATTGCGAACGATATGGGCCGTTCGCGCCAAATTCGTGTGGCGCGTCACGGCCCATAATTCACTGCGGCATCGCAGTGCATTGCTGGCTGATGATTGGCCAAGCATGCACTATGACCCGCATGCTTGGCCAATCACAGCGCCGTCAGTAGAGAGAGCTGTAATTGGCCAAAGCCAGGGTGGCTTTGGCCAATTATGGCTCAGGGGATTTAGTACACACCCCACACTATATAAGGCCGCCTGCACGGCGGCCCTGTGTAGTGTGTGTTCCGGTGTGCTGAGCGATAGAGAGAGAGAGAGACAGTGTCATTTGATTTGAGTTAGATAGATTAGGCAGAACAGTCAGTCAGTTAGCTGCACTTACAGTGTATTGTGTATATATATGCATCCCAGGTGTTGCATATATATATATACACTGTATTCAGTTTAGCTAGATCCGTTCCTGTTATCTTCTATCTAGACTATTTACATTCAGTGCAGTGTGTCCTGCTCACAGTGTTCAGCTAGATCCGTTCCTGCTATTTACATTCAGTACAGTGCTTCCTGCTCACAGTGTTCAGCTAGATCCGTTCCTGCTATTTACATTCAGTGCAGTGCGTGCTGCTCACAGTGTTCAGCTAGATCCGTTCCTGCTATTTACATTCAGTGCAGTGCGTCCTGCTCACAGTGTTCAGCTAGATCCGTTCCTGCTATTTACATTCAGTGCAGTGCGTCCTGCTCACAGTGTTCAGCTAGATCCGTTCCTGGTATTTACATTTAGTGCAGTGCGTCCTGCTCACAGTGTTCAGCTAGATCCGTTCCTGCTATTTACATTCAGTGCAGTGCGTCCTGCTCACAGTGTTCAGCTAGATCCGTTCCTGCTATTTACATTCAGTGCAGTGCGTGCTGCTCACAGTGTTCAGCTAGATCCGTTCCTGCTATTTACATTCAGTGCAGTGCGTCCTGCTCACAGTGTTCAGCTAGATCCGTTCCTGGTATTTACATTTAGTGCAGTGCGTCCTGCTCACAGTGTTCAGCTAGATCCGTTCCTGCTATTTACATTCAGTGCAGTGCGTCCTGCTCACAGTGTTCAGCTAGATCCGTTCCTGGTATTTACATTTAGTGCAGTGCGTCCTGCTCACAGTGTTCAGCTAGATCCGTTCCTGCTATTTACATTCAGTGCAGTGCGTCCTGCTCACAGTGTTCAGCTAGATCCGTTCCTGCTATTTACATTCAGTGCAGTGCGTGCTGCTCACAGTGTTCAGCTAGATCCGTTCCTGCTATTTACATTCAGTGCAGTGCGTCCTGCTCACAGTGTTCAGCTAGATCCGTTCCTGCTATTTACATTCAGTGCAGTGCGTCCTGCTCACAGTGTTTAGCTACATCCGTTCCTGCTGTTTACATTCAGTGCAGTGCGTCCTGCTCACAGTGTTCAGCTAGATCCGTTCCTGCTATTTACATTCAGTGCAGTGCGTCCTGCTCACAGTGTTCAGCTAGATCCGTTCCTGCTATTTACATTCAGTGCAGTGCGTGCTGCTCACAGTGTTCAGCTAGATCCGTTCCTGCTATTTACATTCAGTGCAGTGCGTCCTGCTCACAGTGTTCAGCTAGATCCGTTCCTGCTATTTACATTCAGTGCAGTGCGTCCTGCTCACAGTGTTTAGCTACATCCGTTCCTGCTGTTTACATTCAGTGCAGTGCGTCCTGCTCACAGTGTTCAGCTAGATCCGTTCCTGCTATTTACATTCAGTGCAGTGCGTCCTGCTCACAGTGTTCAGCTAGATCCGTTCCTGCTATATACATTTAGTGCAGTACGTCCTGCTCACAGTGTTCAGCTAGATCCGTTCCTGTTATCTTCCTACTGACAGGCAGGCTTGTCTGGTTACAGTATATAAAGCTACCTGAAGAAAATTACAGGTGTTCTATCCCAGCTTAGTGCAGCTACAGGCCATTAGTATGTCTGGAAGGCCAAGAAGGAGAGGCAGACAGTCACAAGCCAATAAGAGAGGGCAAGCAGGCTCTGTGTCTAGTGCTGGTCGTGGAGACGGTGCATCCTCATCAGCACGTGGCCATGGGACACGCTTGGCCTTTTTTTCGGCAGCTGGCCGTGTTGAGCCGCAACATGCGGAAGACTTGGTCGAGTGGATGACCAAGCCGTCCTCATCCTCCTCATCCTCTCTCACCCATGCCCAGGGTGCTTTGTCTGGCAAAGCAGCGGCCTCTTCCCTCAGCTCAATGTCATCAGTGACTCCTTCCCTAGCTCCACCATGTCCTCATGAGGATTCCCTCGAACTGTTTGACCACAGTGTTGGGTACATGCTCCAGGAGGATGCCCAGCGTTTGGAAGGCTCTGATGATGATACTGAGCTCAATGAAGGCAGTAACATGAGCACGGACAGAGGGGGTGCCCAAGAAGGACAGCAATCTGGCAGTCATGCTCCCCCTGCTGCAGCATACTGCCAGGTTTGCTCCAGTGATGAGGAGGGAGGGGATGATGAGGTCACTGACTCAACGTGGGTGCCTGATAGGAGAGAGGAGGAGGAGGAGGAGGAGGAGGAGGAGGAGGTGGCACATCACCAACTAGGCAGGATGCCCTCCAGGGGCCAGCCTAAGGGCAGCACATTGACTGCATCACACCCCAAAGCTCCACATGTGCAGGGCGCTGCAGTCTCTGCGCGTTATTCAAAAAGTTCTTTGGTGTGGGCCTTTTTTGAGACGAGTGCATCAGATCGCACCGCTGCTATTTGCAATATATGTCTCAAGCGTATCTCGCGTGGCCAAAACATCTCCCGCTTGGGTACCACATGCTTGACCAGACATATGTTGACCTGCCATGCAGTTCGTTGGCAAGCGTATCTAAAAGACCCACACCAAAGAACAAAGACGATCTCTCCTTGCTCCTCATCAGCTGAGATTTCCAACCCCACTAGACCTTCAGTCCTCTCTGCGACCTGCAGTGAGAGGAATGAAGGTGTAGAATTAGGTGTGTCACAGCCAAGTACTTATGGGCAATCTGCTTTTGGTACACCGACGTCAGATTGTACCAGGCAAATTTCCCTGCCCCAGCTGCTGCACCGCCGAAAGAAGTTTGCTCCCAGCCATCCACATGCCCAGCGGTTGAATGCTAGCTTGGCAAAATTGCTAGCACTTCAACTGCTGCCTTTTCAGTTGGTAGACTCTGCCCCCTTCCGTGAGTTTGTGGAATGTGCGGTTCCTCAGTGGCAGGTACCCAAACGCCACTTTTTCTCACGGAAGGCGATTCCGGCTCTCTACCGGCATGTGGAAGGCAATGTCCATGCCTCGCTGAACAGGGCGGTCAGCGGTAAGGTGCATATTACCGCTGACTCATGGTCCAGCAGGCATGGACAGGGACGTTACTTAAGTTTCACGGCGCATTGGGTGACTCTGCTGGCAGCTGGGAAGGATGCAGGACAAGGTGCAGTAGTGTTGGAGGTTGTTCCGCCACCACGCCTCCAAAATGCTGATTGTGACACACCTCTCTCCTCCACCCCCTCCTCTTCTTCTTCCTCCATGGCCTCTTCCTCGGAACCAGCGGTGCTCCGTAGGCGTTCAAGGGGCTACGCAAGTACGCAGGCCAAAAGATGCCATGCGGTGCTTGAGCTGGTGTGCTTGGGGGACAGGAGCCACACTGGGGCAGAGGTTCTGTCAGCTCTGCAGGGGCAGGTTCAGAGGTGGTTGACGCCACGCCAACTTAAGGCAGGAATGGTGGTTTGCGACAATGGCACCAACCTCCTCTCTGCCCTCCGACAGGGACAACTGACCCATGTGCCCTGTTTGGCTCACGTCCTTAACTTGGTGGTGCAGCGGTTCTTGGGCAGGTACCCGGGCTTACAGGATGTCCTGAGGCAGGCCAGGAAAGTCTGTGTGCATTTCCGCCGGTCATATAATGCCAGTGCTCGGCTGACGGACCTCCAAAAGGAGTTTAACCTGCCCAAGAACCGCCTAATCTGTGACATGCCCACCAGGTGGAACTCGACGTTGGCCATGCTGCAGCGGCTGCACACGCAGCAGAGGGCCATCAATGAGTACCTGTGCGACTATGGCACCAGGACAGGGTCAGGGGACCTTGGTTTTTTTTCCCCACGCCAGTGGGCCATGATCAGGGATGCATGCACTGTCCTGTCACCATTCGAGGAGGCCACGAGGATGGTGAGCACTGACAGTGCATGCATCAGTGACACTGTCCCCCTTGTCCACCTGTTGGAGCACACGCTGCGTGGAATAATGGACAGGGCACTTGAGGCAGAACAGAGGCAGGAAGAGGAGGACTTCCTTAGCTCTCAAGGCCCCCTTTATCCAGACAGTGTTCCTGCGTGCCCGCCGATCACACAGGAAGAGGACGAGGAGGAGGAGGAGGAGGAGGAGGAAGATTGTGTCAGTATGGAGGTGGAGCCTGGCACTCAGCATCAGCAGTCTTTAAGGGATCAGTCCCAAGGAACACATGGACTTGTACGTGGCTGGGAGGAGGTGGCTGCGGACGTTGTTGTCCTTAGTGACCCAGAGGACTCCGGACCGAATGCCTCAGCAAACCTACGCTGCATGGCCTCCCTGATCCTGCAAAGCCTGCGTAAGGATCCTCGTATTCGTGGTATCAAGGAGAAGGACCAATACTGGCTGGCAACCCTCCTTGATCCACGTTACAAGGGTAAGGTTGCGGACCTTATCTTGCCATCGCAGAGGGAGCAGAGGATGAAACATCTTCGGGAGGCCTTGCAGAAAGGTCTGTGCAACGCGTTCCCAGAGACTGGGAGGTTACAAACTCCTGTTTCTGGACAACGTGTTGCTGAGGCTTCGGTCAGTCAAAGAAGGAGCGGTGGAGAAGGTGGCCGTCTGACCGATGCGTTCAGACAATTTTTTGGTCCGCAGCCCCAAGGTATGATCGGTTCCAGCAACCATCGCCAGCGTCTGTTTTACATGGTGCAGGAATACCTAGGGGCAAGATCAGACTTGGACACCTTTCCCACCGAAAATCCTCTGGGTTACTGGGTCTTGAGGATGGATCACTGGCCAGAGCTTGCACAGTATGCAATTGAGCTACTGGCCTGTCCTGCATCCAGCGTTCTTTCGGAACGCACATTCAGTGCTGCTGGAGGCGTGGTAACCGATCACAGGGTGCGTCTGTCCACCGACTCGGTCGATCGGCTGACCTTCATAAAAATGAATCAGTCTTGGATCACCACCAGCTACCAAGCACCTGATGCAGATGTAACCGAATAATTTTTTTTGAAATCTCAGATCCCTTCAAAGACTGCCTATGCTGATGCTGAGTGACTATCCCTGAGTAATTATCCTCTTCCTCCTCAATCATCACGCTGATAGCTTGTAAGAACATTTTTGGTTCTGGGCGCCACCACCAGTGCCTAAGGCACAATTTTTCAGCCCCTGTTTAACAGGGGCGTGTAATTACAATTTTTGATGTAATACTTTGCAGCAGGGCTCGTTCCTGCATTCCAACTAGAGTGTCTGTGAGGGGTTGCAGTGTTGTGGCACCAGCACCAGTGCCTAAGACCCAATTTTTCAGCCCCTGTCTAACAGGGGCGTGTAATTACAATTTTTGATGCAATACTTTGCAGCAGGGCTTGTTCCTGCGTTTCAACTAGAGTGTCTGTGAGGGGTTGCAGTGTTGTGGCACCAGCACCAGTGCCTAAGACCCAATTTTTCTGCCCCTGTCTAACAGGGGCGTGTAATTACAATTTTTGATGCAATACTTTGCAGCAGGGCTCGTTCCTGCGTTCCAACTAGAGTGTCTGTGAGGGGTTGCAGTGTTGTGGCACCAGCACCAGTGCCTAAGGCCTAATTTTTCAGCTCCTGTTCAACAGGGGCATGTAATTACAATTCTTGATCTAATATTTCACAGCAGGGCCCTGTGAGGGCTTACAGTGTTTTGGCCACAGCAACACCTAAGGCCCAAATTTCTGCTGAGTATATAGGGCAGGACCCTACTTTCAAACATCTAACTTACAAACGACTCCTACTTGCAAACGGAAGGAGACAACAGGAAGTGAGATGAAATCTACCCCTAAGGAAGGGAAATTCTCTCCTGTAAGAGTTAATATGGGAAAACAATTTTTCCTTTCCACTGATGCTTTCCAATCCTTGTTCCACAAAAAAACCCAAATTTTCAAAAAACATTTTTCATTGGGACAAAAAAGTGAGGTGAAATCTTCTGAAGAGGAGGAAAGACGCAAAACAAATGTCACAGGGGTGATAACCCTTCCCTATGTTTTCCAAAAAGCTTAGAAAAGATTTTTTGGCTGGAGCTAAACACATTAAAAATGTTCAAAATTACAAACAGATTCTACTTAACAACAAACCTACAGTCCCTGTCTTGTTTGCACCGCCTGTATACTGCTGTTCAGAGTATATAGGGACCTTTCCTTATTTTAATTTGGGTGCGGGGTTCCCCTTAATATCCATACAAGACCCAAAGGGCCTGGTAATGGACTGGGGGGTACCCATGCCGTTTGTCTCACTGATTTTCATCCATATTGCCATGACCCGACATGACATTAAACCCGCAAGCAGTTTTAAATGAGATTTTTTCCTTTAAAAATGACATTTGGTGCAGGGACTGTTCTAAACATGGGAAACACGCGTCACTTTACAGGCATACTATAGACACCCCCCAGGTACGATATTTAAAGGAATATTTCACTTTTTTTTTTTTACTTTAAGCATCATTAAAATCACTGCTCCCGAAAAAACGGCCGTTTTTAAAAGTTTTTTTTGCATTGATACATGTCCCCTGGGGTAGGACCCGGGTCCCCAAACCCTTTTTAGGACAATACCATGCAAATTAGCCTTTAAAATGAGCACTTTTGATTTCGAACGTTCGAGTCCCATAGACGTCAATGGGGTTCTAACGTTCGTGCGAACTTGCGGTCCGTTCGCGGGTTCTGGTGCGAACCGAACCGGGGGGTGTTCGGCTCATCCCTAGTCAGCAACATGGAAGCAGCTTCTCCATAAGTGTATGCATATAGCATCCAGCTAAATGTAAAGTTGACCAAGGTAGATTATCCCTGGGTAGATCATGAACTAGGGCTTATTCCGCGCGTCCCACGCGTTTGAGATCTTGGCAGACTTCTTGTTAGTGGGGGTCTTTGGTGGTGGGTCAGGGAGTATACCCCAGTTGTGCAACTGTTTGATCCCATCCTTAGGGGTTTAAGATAGAGATTTGCTGATGTTGGTAGGTGACCAACAGTTTAGTCGGAATCCCCCACTTGTACATGATCCTCTGCTCCATAAGGATCTAAGTGACTGGCGCAAATGATTTGCGTGCCTGTGTGGTAGCTGCAGAGATATCATTATAGAGTGAGATTTTGGAAAGCGCATCTGGGAGAGGACGCATAGATCATGCGGCTCTCATAATATTCTCTTTAGTGTGAAAGAAATGGATTCTAACCAGAATATCTCTGGGGAGGGATTCAGGTAGATGTTGTGGCTTTTGGATCCCAGTCCATGAGCAGGTCTTGTGCTGTGAGTGTCGGTACAACTTTGCGAAATAGTTGGTGCAGGTAGGGCACAATCTCCGCTGATGTTATAGCCTCTGGGACCGCTGATTTTGATATTATTCCATTATTAGTACCTTTAGGTGTAGTTGCTGAATGGTCTCGTGTTCGTCCTGAATGTCCACAACAGTGTTATGAGCAGTTGTAGCTGTTGATAAGCGCTGCTCAATGTCGTCAGTATGTTCCTCTAGGTAATCAATTCTGTTATGTAAATGGTTAATGGAGACTCTAAATTCTCTCTGCATATCAGCCTGCAGAGAGAGTAACGTTGCTTTAAGAAAAATGTTCTGTTGCAGGGTTATCTGTGGTTGCAAATGCTGCTAGAGGCTGAATGGAAGCAGCATCAGCCGTGGGACTACAAAGCTCAGCACCATGCTGTCTCTTCACAGGGGGAGGCTTTGTGAGGAAATATGCTGGCGAGATGGCAGATCTCTTACCTCTGTTAGTAGGAGAAGAGACCAGATGGGGTTGTTGCTCCTCTGTCTCTTCCATGTCTGAGATCTGGTTTTCATTTAAGGCAGTCACAGGCAGTGAATTCGGCTGTGGGACATTGCTATCTTGATCGGCGCCATTTCGGGCAGGCTGCTGGGAGGGCCCCATGTAGTAATCCAGGTGCCTGCTTGTGCCGGTCGATCGGGGTCATAATCCGAGGGTTGTGCGGTGTCTGCTTCCCCTATTCTAGGTAGCTGGGTAGCGCTGTGTAGCTCTGTGGAGGAGCGGAGCTCCGTGTTCAAGCGACCATATCCATCTGCGGCCAGGCCACACCCCCGATGTTGCACATTTCTTATATAACTATGGGGCGTGGCAATCAGACGACTTCATCCAGAGAACCCACCCCTTGTGATGACATTGTCTGGGGTATGATGGGTACATGGCATCACAAGGGGGTACCCTTGCTTCTATAGTAGGGATACATTGTTACACATTACGATATAAATTGATTAATTAAAGCATTAGACAATTGGCTATAGCCGCAGAGAATTTGCTCTGTTTGGACTGCAGCATCTACCCATCGGCAGTATGCACTATATATATATATATATATATATATATATATATATATATATATAAATATATATACAGTATCTCACAAAAGTAAGTACACCTCACACATTTTTCTAAATATTTTATTATATCTTTTCTTGTGACAACACTGAAGAAATGACACTTTGCTATAATGTAAAGTAGAGAGTGTACAGCTTGTCAACAGAGAAAATGTCCAAATTGGGCCCAATCAGCCATTTTCCCTCCCCAGTGTCATGTGACTCATTAGTGTTACAAGATCCCAGGTGTGGATGGGGAGCAGGTGTGTTAATTTTGGTGTTATCGCTCTCACTCTCTCATATTGCTCACTGGAAGTTCAACATGGAACCTCATGGCAAAGAACTCTCTGAGGATCTGAAAAAAAGAATTGTTGTTCTACATAAAGTTGGCCTAGGCTATAAGAAGATTGCCAAGACCCTGAAGCTGAGCTGCAGCATGGTGGCCAACACCATACAGCGGTTTAACAGGACAGGTTCCACTCAGAACAGGCCTCACCATGGTCGACCAAAGAAGTTGCGTGCACATGCTCATTGTCATATCCTGAGGATGTCTTTGAGAAATAGACATATGAGTGCTGCCAGCACTGCTACAGTGCAGAGGTTGAAGGGGTGGGGGGGGCAGCCTGTCAGAGCTCAGACCATACGCTGTACACTGCATCATATTGGCCTGCATGGCTGTCGTCCCAGAAGGAAGCCTCTTGTAAAGGTGATGCACAAGAAAGCCCGCAAACAGTTTGCTGAAGACAAGCAGACTAAGGACATAATTTACACAGGACCATACCCTGTGGTCTGATGAGACCAAAATAAACTTATTTGGTTCAGATGGTGTCAAGCATGTGTGGCCACAAACCAGGTGAGGAGTACAAAGACAAGTGTGTCTTGCCTACAGTCAAGCATGGTGGTGGGAGTGTCATGGTCTGGGGCTGCGCTGCTGGCACTGGAGAGCTCCAGTTCATTGAAGGAACCATGAATGACAACATGTACTGTGACATACTGAAGCAGAGCATGATCCCCTCCCTTCGAAGACTGGACTGCAGGGCAGTATTCCAACATGATAACGACCCCAAACACACCTCCAAGATGACCACTGCCTTGCTAAACAAGCTGGGGGTAAAGGTGATGGAGTGGACAAGCATTTCTCCAGACCTAAACCGTATTGAGCATCTGTGGGGCATCCTCAAATGGAAGGTGGAGGAGCGCAAGGTCTCTAACATCCACCAGCTCCGTGATGTCATCATGGAGGAGTGGAAGAGGACTCCAGTGGCAACCTGTGAAGCTCTGATGAACTCCATGCCCAAGAGGGTTAAGGCAGTGCTGGGAAATAATGGCGGCCCTCACAAAATATTGGCACTTTGGGCCCAATGTGGACATTTTCACTTAGGGGTGTACTCAATTTTGTTGCCAGCAGTTTAGACATTAATGGTGTTGAGTTATTTTGAGGGGACAGCAAATTTACACTGTTATACAAGCTGTACACTCACTACTTTACATTGTAGCAAAGTGTCATTTCTTCAGTGTTGTCACATGAAAAGATATAATAAAATACTTACAAAAATGTGAGGGGTGTACTCATTTTTGTGAGATACTGTATGTACATATATAGCGTCATTCACCTATTAGCGTACCTCCAGCTGTTGCAAAACTACAAGTCCCATCATGCCTTTGCCTCTGGGTATCATGCTTGTAGCTGTCAGAGTCTTGCTATGCCTCATGGGGCTTGTAGTTCTGCAACAGATGGAGGTCCACTAATTGCTTATCCCTGATATATAGTATATACTGTGTGTGTGTGTGTGTGTGTGTGTGTGTGTGTGTGTGTGTGTGTGTGTGTGTGTGTGTGTGTGTATATATATATATGGGGAGGGGGCAATATTTTTTGTACACTGGCCAGTGTGTTACCTCTGTGCCATGTGCATGGCACACTCTTGAGCACTGTCTGAAACACACACTTGAACCCTCTACTCCATGCACTCCTCAGCCCAGCAAAACAATCAAACCTCAGCCCAACACCCTTACAATACGCATTCCTGAACCCTCTGCTGTCTGTGAGTATCGCACTCCTGTGTCTTCTGTGCTAAACGCACTCCTGTGCTTTGTGCTCTGTGCAGTATGCGCTCCTTATCCCTATGCTCTATGTAACACACACTCCTGTGCTCTGTGTGATACACACTCCTGTGCCCTGCAGCCTGTGCAATGCATACTCCTAAGCCCTGTGTGTTGCACACTCCTGAACCCTGTACTCTGTGCACTATGGGGGGTGAGTACCTGCACCTATTCTCTGAGAAGAAAAAAGTCCTGGGTTATGTTTGAAGTCTCTGACCATCTCTTGTTTCACTTATGCAGTCTCTGACCATCTCCTGTATCATGTCTGCAGTCTCTGACCATCTCCTGTACTATGTATGCATTATCTGACCATCTCCTGTATCATGTCTGCAGTCTCTGACCATCTCTTGTATTATGTCTGCAATCTCTGACCATCTCTTGTATCGTGTCTGTAGTCTCTGATCATCTCTTGTATCATGTTTGCAGTCTCTGACCATCTCTTGTATCATGTCTGCAGTCTCTGACCATTTCTTGTATCATCATGTCTGAAGTCTCTGACCATTTCTTGTATCATGTCTGCAGTCTCTGACCATCTCTTGTATCATGTCTGCAGTCTCTGATCATCTCTTGTATCATGTTTGCAGTCTCTGACCATCTCTTGTATCATGTCTGCAGTCTCTGACCATTTCTTGTATCATCATTGTATCATGTCTGCAGTCTCTGACCATCTCTTGTATCATGTCTGCAGTCTCTGATCATCTCTTGTATCATGTTTGCAGTCTCTGACCATCTCTTGTATCATGTCTGCAGTCTCTGACCATTTCTTGTATCATCATTGTATCATGTCTGCAGTCTCTGACCATCTCTTGTATCATGTCTGCAGTCTCTGACCGTCTCCTGTACTATGTCTGTGGTATGTCTGGGGGCTCTTTCTACTAGACTTTCTAACAGAAGCCCTCTCTGTGTCCATCAGAGAGACCCCACCCCCCTCCAGGTCCCATTAGTGTACTCTCTTCCTGTATTTTTTTATGGGAGGATCCCAGGGTAATGAAGACTCCTTAGGGGAGCATCTCTGTGTTTGAGTTGTTGACATAGAAACATTTGTAATGGGGAGGAGTTAGTAAGATGACCACGCCCATGTGAGGGCGCCAGAAATATTTCTGTACCCAGGCGTCAGTGACCCTAGGATTGGCCCTGCAGGTGGGTTTTGACCAGCTTAGCACAATATAAATATTGTATTTACAATGGTTCAATCAAAAACATATACAGTAAAGTGGCCTTAGTTGGTGTTGCCTTTTCCACGTTTTCTTTTTTTTGGGGGGGCTTTGTGTTATCGGTACTGTCACCATTTTTTGTCTTATAGAACACATTCGTCGGCATGACACACATTGCAAAGTTTCATCAAAAAGGCTACAACATATACAATAAGTACACATGCTATTTTGTAATTTAATGTTATGGAAATTACCTTTTCATTTAGAAGTATTAAATGTACAGCCAGCTATTTGTTTCTAAAAAGGTCAGAATATCCCATGTTTTCTTCTTTGCAAATATGGCAGAACTGTTCTGCAGCGAGCTCTTCCCAGAACTCCCATCCCCTCTTCTTGTAATCGGTTATATACTTAGCCAAGACATCTGAATATAGGCTGGCAATAGATTACATGCATTCCCTGCTCTATTCTGCACTGTTTATCTTGCACAGAGAAAAATTGCTGCACATCTGAAGGAATGCCAGAGTTGTAAAATGTTTCTTGTTACACTAAGGCCACTAATCCTGTAATTGCAATCGGCAGAGCCTCCCATATGTGAAATGTCAGGGCCTACCTCCATATATAAAACAATAGCAAGTCGTGTAATTAAGTTTGCTAAAAATCTTTTCTTAGTACTTAGCAATACTTCAATATTAGTACAAATAATTTCAATAATACACATGTTACTTCAGCTTCCCATGCATCTTTAAAGGTGCCATTAATTCATTTTAAAGTTAAATCTTATTATTAAACCCCTCACAATTCCTAGGTGTGGTGACTGCCTTAGTTTCCTATTTTTAGGCTTTTTGCCATCATTTTGACTTGGTGATCTGGCCAGTAATTCTGTTATTTTTCAACTTCCTTTATTAGACCACGCTGTCCAGCAAAAGTGACAGGTAGAAAGTTGAGACAAACCATTTACCACTGACAGGGGAGCTTACAACGAACAACTTTTATTCATTTATGCAAACCTAAATCCAAAAAGAAAAAAAACTGTTGCTACAATTGCTTTAACAAGTGTTACCTGGAGCTCAGCTTTAATTTGTTAGTTAAGTCCATCTAAATCTGCAAGCGCATTTAAGACTACTCTCTCCCCAGACTGACAATGCTTCTGTCCAAAGGTGTCTATATTACACCTCCATCCAGAGTGGATACACCCTAAGACAGGAAGTGTGTTTACTGGCCAGATTTCCAGGGAAAATAAAGGGGAAAGAAAGAAAACTAATGCAGTATAACATTGAAAGGGTAACTTCACTTTCATGGGGAAAAAAATAGCAGATAAAGAAAAGGATATAGAATTGTTACACAAGCCATACTGTAAATGAATGTTATCGAGATGACCTTTGAGGTGTTCTGTACACAGATAGTTTACAATATACCCCCAGAAATGTAATTTTCTGCTTGCAAGATCTTGCCTCACGGATTTCCCCAAAAGTCTGCACTACAATACAAGTCAGATGTTAGGCATCCTCTGCAACACAAAATTCATTTTTAGTGAGAGACTCCTAAAGGATTATTCACTTCTAAAGGGATTCAGACCCTGCAAGTTTCCCCATTAGAACACTGCAAGTGAATCAGCTGATTGGTAATACAACATTCACTCCCATTCAGATTCACTTTGCAGACAACAAACAGCTTTTTCTTCAGAGCAGAAACAGGTAGGACTCTGCAACAAAGTTGGTTAATATCCTTGCAATGTAAATAGATCACCCAGGAAGGATTGTTTTTTTCTCAACAAAAGCGAAGTTACCCTTTAAGGTTTAGAAATCTGCAACACATCACATTTTTGTTTTTTGGCTTTACTACCAATGTAAAATGCTATTACATTAAACAGATGCTTAAGAAATTATTAGCTGAGCTAATATAAGTAACTTGGCAAACCATTTAATTTTGCTTAACACCAATAATGACAATATTCAGTCTAGTGAAGAGAACTTTAAAGCAAATCAGTTGAAGCTTGCAGCACTATTAACAAACTTTCAGCACAACCCGTTAATGAATGCAGCCAAACTATAAATAGAGTAATCAAGTTACGGTAAGTTTATATAATTTACCTAGCTTCCATTGATAATAAGCTGTGTGTTCCTAATTCATGATGTTATTTTACCCAGTGGTGATTGTGATTTTAACTCTATTGCTTCAGGCTGGGTTCACATACAGTGCCTTGAAAAAGTATTCATACCTCTTGACATTTTCCACATCTTGTCATGTTACAACCAAAAACATAAATGTATTTTATTGGGATTTTATGTGATAGACCAACACAAAGTGGCACATAATTGTAAAGTGGAAGGAAAATGATAAATGGTTTTCAATTTTTTTTTACAAATAAATATGTGAAAAGTGTGGTGTGCATTTGTATTCAGCCCCCTTTACTCTGATACCCCTAACTAAAATCTAGTGGATCTAATTGCCTTCAGAAGTCACCTAATTCGTAAATAGAGTCCACCTGTGTGTAATTTAATCTCAGTATAAATACAGCTGTTCTGTTAAGCCCTCAGGGGTTTGTTAGAGAACCTTAGTGAACAAACAGCATTGTGAAGGCCAAGGAATAAACCAGACAGGTCAGGGATAAAGTTGTGGAGAAGTTTAAAGCAGGGCTAGGTTATAAAGAAAAATATCTCAAGCTTTGAACATCTCACAGAGCACTGTTCAATCCATCATCCGAAAATGTAAAGAGAATGGCACAACTGCAAACCTACCAACACATGGCCATCCACCTAAACTTACAGGCCGGGTGAGGAGAGCATTAATCAGAGGAGCAACCAAGAGGCCCATGGTAACTCTGGAGGAGCTGCACAGATCCACAGCTCAGGTGGGAGAATCTTTCCACAGGAAAACTATTAATCGTGCACTCCACAAATCTGAGCTTTATGGAAGAGTGGCAAGAAAAAAAGCCATTGTTGAAAGAAAGCCATAAGAAGTCCAGTTTGCAGTTTGCGAGAAGCCATGTGGGGGACATAGCAAACATGTGGAAGAAGGTGCTCTGGTCAGATGATGAGACCAAAATTGAACTTTTTGACCTAAAAGCAAAGCGCTATGTGTGGCGGAAAACTAAAACTGCACATCACCCTGAACACACCATCCCCACCGTGAAACATGGTGGTGGCAGCATCATGTTGTGAGGATGCTTTTCTTCAGCAGGGACAGGGAAGCTAGTCATAGTTGATGGGAAGGTGGATGGAGCCAAACACAGGGCAATCTTAGAAGAAAATATGTTAGAGTCTGCAAAAGACTCTAGACTGGGGTAGATGCTCACCTTCCAGCAGGACAACGACCCTAAACATACAACCAGAGCTACAATAGAATGGTTTAGATCAAAGCATATTCATGCGTTAGAATGGCCCAGTCAGGGTCCAGACCTAAATCCAATTGAGAGTCTGTGACAAGACTTGAAAATTGCTGTTCACAGACGATCTCCATTAAATCTGACAGAGCTTGAGCTATTTTGCAAAGAAGAATGGGCAAAAATGTCACTCTGTAGATGTGCAAAGCTGGTAGAGACATACCCAAAAAAGACTTGCAGATGTAATTGCAGCGAAAGGTGGTTCTACAAAGGGGGGCTGAATACAAATGCACACCACACTTTTCAGATATATATTTGTAAACAATTTTGAAACACATTTATCATTTTCCTTTCACTTCACAATTATGTGCCACTTTGTGTTGGTCTATTACATAAAATCCCAATAATATACATTAACGTTTTTGGTTGTAACATGACAAAATCTGGAAAATTTCATGGGGTATGAAAACGTTTTCAAGGCACTGTATATGCAAACTGGATGCGTTTTTAACCGTGAATGTGACCGGCTTTCAATGGAGCCAATTCACACATATGCGGGTTATAGGGGTTTTGATTATAGGGGTTTGTATGATTCTTAAAACCTAGGCATAACAATGCAGTTTCAGAAATGAAAAGTGGGTAAAATGCAAGAGCATAAACATAAATATTGTAAGGACATTGAAAATTGGACATACAGTATAGCTTACTTGAGTTGTGATTAGTTTTGTAAAGAATAAAATCTATATACATAATTAGGCCAGGAAAACATGCAGAACACAAAAAAAAAAAAAAAAACAAACGCAAATGACCCACTGGCATAATTCTCATCTATGCAGGACACTTCACAATGAAGGAGGAATGACCACTCTCCTCCCAACCACTCTATACCCTTGGAAGCAATTCAGCACACTCAGCATCCTAGGATATAATATCATCACTATGTAATAGAATTGACACAAAACACTTCTAATGCGACAAATAATAATTTTTATTTTCTACCATGTGATATCATAGACCAGCAGTATGACAATACCACTCCATAATGTAAACACTATGCTTTATGTCTCAGCTGACCCTTTTTCGAGCAGAAATGTAACCTCTTAATTGAAAAAGGTTGGTTGTGACCCAAAATGTAAACCTTTTACACTTTTCTGTGTGTGATGCATAAAACCTCTCCCCACCCCACCATTCTATATATGTCGCTGTCTCTGCAGCATATCACCTACTCCCCTCTCCTGTGTTGTTGGGTCTCTGCAGCCTCTCACCTACTCCCCTGTCATGTGTGGCTGTGTCTACCCTCCCCTTCCCTTTGTGGCTTTATCTATAACACCTGTTATTTTCCTGTGTGGTTTGCCTATGAAACTTATCACCTCCTTCTCTCTCCTGGATGGCTGAGTTTCTGCAGCCTCCCACCTCCTCCCCTGTCCTGTGTGGCCGTGTTTCTGCAGACTCTCATTTACAGAGGCACATCTGTGGATGTGCCTCTGCAGCCTCTCACCTCCTTCCCATTCCTGTGTGGATGTGCCTCTGCAGTCTCTCACCTCCTTCCCATCCTTGTGTGGCTGTGCCTCTGCATCCTCTCACCTCCTTCCCATCCCTGTGTGGCTGTGCCTCTGCAGCCTCTCACCTCCTTCCCATCCCTGTGTGGATGTGCCTCTGCAGCCTCTTACCTCCTTCCCATCCCTGTGTCGATGTGCCTCTGCAGTCTCTCACCTCCTTCCCATCCCTGTGTGGCTGTGCCTCTGCAGCCTCTCACCTCCTTCCCATCCCTGTGTGGATATGCCTCTGCAGCCTCTCACCTCCTCCCTTCTCCTATGTGGATGTGTCTCTGTAGCTTCTCAACACCTTCCCACCTATCCATGGCTGGGTCTCTGCAACCTTTCACCTCCTTCTTTCTCCTCTGTGACTGTGTCTCTGCAGCCTCTCACCTTGTCCCATATCACGTGTGGCTGTGACTCTGTATCTTCTCAGATCCTCCCCTCTTGTATGTCAATGTTTCTGTAGGCACTTACAAATGTAAATGAATAGTGTACAGGTTTATGATCAAAAACTATAAAACTTTGTTACATTTGACACACAAAACGCCCAACAAGCTGGACGTTTTCTTTTACATTAGTGTGTAATCCAATTGCAAAAATAGATATACCATATATACTCGTGTATAAGTCGAATTTTTCAGCCCCTTTTTTGGGGCTGAAAGTGCCCCCTTCGACTTATACATGAGTCACCGCCATCTGCCTACATGATCAGCGTGTCATGCAGGCAGACGGCGGCCAGCGTGTGCTGCATAGACTCGGCAGCGGCTCTCACTGTTCAAAAGCCGCGCCTCCTCGTCTGTGATAGGCAGTCAGTGTACAGCCTATCACAGACATTCTCTCATCCTCGTCCGTGGTATGAGGATGAGAGAATGTCCATGATAGGCTGGCCGCTGACTGCTGGGAAATGGAGTTTTTTGGACGAGGAGGAGGCGCGGCTTTTGAACAGTGAATGGCCGCCGAATACTACACGCTGATCGGTGCAGAGTGGCGCACGGAGGATGCACAGGACACAGGTAGGATACACACACACACAGACACATGCACACAGGTACATATACACATACACAGGACACAGGTACATATACACATGCACAAATACACAGGTACATGACACAGGTACATATACACAGGACACAGGACACATGACACATATGCACAGGACACAGGACACATGACACATATGCACAGGACACATGATACAGGCACAGAACACAGGGAGGTATACAGCTGCAGATGGGCATTGTTGACCCTCTTTTTCCACTTGCAGTAGCTGCTGCATTTCTCACCCTCGTCTTATACTCGGGTGAATACATTTTTCCCATTTTTTAGTGGTAAATTAGGGCCTCGACTTATACTCGGAACGACTTATACTCCAGTATATAGGGTACACCAAAGTCAGGAGTAAAATCGGAATGTGCTAAATGCTGCAAAGCCATTACCTAATCTTTTAGCCTATTGTCAAAAGATCTACCCATTTAAAAGAGGTAGCAAATGTCTTTGCTTCTCCACTTTCCAATACTCAAGGGATGCTCTACATTTAATTTTGGAGCAGTATAGGAATACTCCCAGCAAATTCCTATACATGCCTCTGTATTTCCTGGCAGGATAACTTTATGAACTCTAAAGCCTCATGTACACGATCGAACTTCAAACAAACTTTTCCGTGGATTTCTGTTCAAAGGGCGTTGGCCGTGAACTTGGTATGCATACACACGGCAGGACTTTTAGGCAACAAACACGAACGTAGTGCCGTTTAAACGTATTGACGACACTTCAAGAGGATGTTCAATTCTCCGACGTCATTCTTTGGGCTCCTTCTACTAATTTTGTGTTAGTAAAAGTTTGGTCAGTCTTGATTCACGCTTTTCAGTTTAGTGCTTTTCTTTTCGTTTCTGAGCGTTCATTGGTCAACCAGCCATGTTGCGCAATACTACGAGAGAGCGTGCTATTTATGGGCTTGGAGTTCTTGCTTTGACTCTAGCCCGGTTCAGGAATAAAAGGAGTAGTAGGATGAGGAGTGTTTGGTCAAAAAATTGGTTACTTAATCGTGACCAATCTTGTCATATGCCCGTGCTGCGTGAGCTGCAGGAGAATAATCCTAATGATTTTCGATATTATCTCCGGATGGCGGACTCCTGCTTTTGTCCTTGCTGTCCCCCTATATTAGGAAGCAGGACACCTGCATGAGGGCTGCTATTTCAGCAGAGCAAAGGCTCATAGCCACCTTGCGTTACAGGGAGAAGTCTCCAGGATATAAAGTTTACTACTGGTATCTCTCCCCAGGCTCTGGGAGTCATTATTCCTGAGACATGTAGTGCCATCATCCAAGTCCTGCAGAAGGGCTATATTCATGTAAGTTTTTTTCTTTAATATCACCCTCATGTTTTCTAATGTATTTTGTATTTTTTGTATTCCGTCCTTCCCATTTTTGTAATATGCTGTGAATGAATGTCCTCTCTGTCCTCATGCATGCTGTAAGCTTTTTTATGGCCTACATGCATATTTTCCTTCATTAACCTCCCCAGCATGCTACCCTGGGCCCATACACACCTAGCCAAGTAACTTAAAACACTGTTTTTTTATGCTTCATTTTTATGTTTACCCTAAACACCCCATACAGTGTGTCGCAATCTTATTGTTGTCCTCAAATTCATGCAGAGTAGGACAGTCCCTTTTTTGTGGTGCACCAAATTTTTGGATCCCTCCCCCCCTCCAAAATGCACAGTCAAGCGATACAACTACTCTATCTGCTGACTTTGCAAAACATGTACGCAGTATACCTCACTTTTTGAGTGACAATTTTTGCATGAATTCTCCAAAACATGTAGTGCAAGGGCTTGCATGATTACCTTTAAAATGTACACCATTAATTTTTGTTCTCCTATTATCTTAATGGTAAGTTATGTATGTCAAAATGTGTTTAGATTTGGACAGTGTGTATTCTTATTTTTGCATTATGCCACTTCTTACCTGTCTACTGGGCTGCCAATCTTGTAAAGATGGAGGGGCTGGCCAAATTAACCTTCATTTTTAAGGCATTTAGCACTCATGGAAGTGTAGAGGTTTACCTGTCCAAAACATCTACCCATTCAACTACCCCCCTAACATTTTTAGAATGTGCCACCAGAGGGGGTGAGGGAGCATATAATTATAACTTACCCTTTTATTTGTAAATACACATATAAATGTTATACATTTATGTTGCCCAACAATGTTTGTGTCAAATATGGTTGCAATTTTATGTGCTCAAGTATTAATTTTATTTTTTTTGTTTGACTCCACAGTTTCCTTCAAACACCCAGCAATGGCAGGATGTGGCGCTCCAGTTTGCCAATTTGTGGAATTTTCCCAACTGTGGGGGTGCCATTGATGGGTAGCATGTGAGGATTGTCCCACCACACAACTCAGGATCCTTTTTAATTATAAAGGCTTTTGCAGCATAGTTCTGCTTGCTGTTGTGTCAGCAAACTACGAGCTCCTGTGGATGTTGGTATGAATGGCCGCCACTCTGATGGAGGTGTCATGATGCATACTGAATTCTACGATCGGCTACAGAATGGCACCTTACGTTTGCCACATGCTCACGACAATGTTGAGGGCCTAAATTTTGTGTTTGTGGCAGATGAGGACTTTGCCTTGGGGGAACATCTTCTAAAGCCCTTTCGAATGAGGAACCTCACCCCAGAACAACGCGTTTTCAATTATCGGCTCTCTCGTGCCAGAAGGGTTGTGAAAAACAGATTGGATCTCAGGACGGTGCTCTGGACTCTGAGGCTTTGACCAGATCCTGAGACGAGCTGACAAAAATGATGATGGAAAACTGTCCTTTGAAGAATTCAAGGCTTACTTTGCTGATGGAATCCTAAGTGCAGAGGAGCTAAGCGAGCTTTTCCATACCATCGACACCCACAAAACTGAGAGCCCTCCCTTTCTTTTTTGCCATGATGACTACACTATGCTGAGAGCTGAGCCTCCTTGGGGATCCATCCATTTCCATCACAGTCCTTGACGTCCTTCCAGTCTTTACCCTCATCCCTGGGAGTTCCGGACTAGCAGGATCTCAATGCCCATCTAGACCCTCTGTAACGGGGGGTCATGGGGTTCTGGTAAGCGGCCAGGCTCCCTCTTTTGGTGGTGGACGCACACATTTATGACCTTACATACTCTGAATCACCTGGGACTGTCTATCATCTTTTGGGTTTCCTCCCATATGGACCTTCATGACCTACTCCCTGGTTTACATTCATCACACATGGACTCATTTTGAAGTTTGATTGCACTGTTTGTGTTATATTACCGCACTGCTCACCAGAGGGGCTTATGTATTTCCTTATACTTTCTTACATTGTGCGTGGTACAGTTTGGTACAACATTTAATTCATGTATATATTGTACTTTCTTTGGTGTGGCACTCTTTAGCCACATATTCACTAGTTTGCTAAGCGTGAATCAATATTTTTTCTCTTTCACATTTGTTGTGTTTGTGTCACAATCCAGGACATCGCAGCTTTATGTCACTTATTTTGTAGAATTTTAAGCGCAATTATTTAGTATTTTTTTTGTGAAAAACACCTTTGGCATCCTTTCAAGTCGATTTAGGCTGTTTTTACCCGCCATAAACTTGGCAGAGTATAAAGTCAACCATGTGGTGTTGTGCTGCTGCATCCTACATAATTTTTAAGGAGGAATGCTACCAGCTACATTGCCTCAGGGCAAACAGATGAGCCTTCTTTTTCACGACCAGCTGAAGAGGCTGGGATGCCAGCTCTCAAAAGTTTGCGTGCTGGTTTTGCCTCCCAGAATGCCCGTCTTGTCCGGGAACAGTATATGGACTACTTTGTGGGTAGAGGGGCAGTGTCTTGGCAGCAAAATGTACTTGATAATGAGTAAATATTTGAATTATTCATAAAATACTATTTCATTTGAACTACTGTTGTCTGTGTTTACTAGGTTTGCAAATGGCCTTGATCTTTCTCAGTTTCGCCACTAGTGCAAACCAACCTGATGTGTAATATGAGGTGACAATCTCACTAACTATTATGTTGTGCTGTGGCTCGGCTACACACATTTTAGAGTACACTGTCAATGTAACTACACCAACTTAACAAACATACTGGTATAGAGCATTGAAATAAGAAGCCACACATTGTGTATCCAAAATATTTTTAATACAAGCACATTCACATGTGCGTTTTATGGTTTTAGAACAAACCAACATCGTTATTTATGTATAACATGTATATTTGGCCTTCTTTAGCATTTGTAGTGGCTAAACAGGCATGTTTGACAGCAGAGCATCCACATCACCAACTCTGGAACTTACAAATGTCTAAATTTGGACTTTGAAGGCCATATGACATTAATATTATTATTCAGAAGTTGTGAATATCTTGCCTTCCTCAGGTGTGATGAGATCACCCCTTTCAAAGCCAAATTTTGAAGATGCACAACTGTTAAATGTCCCTTATGATACCCTGCCTAAAATGTATGTGGGTCCAAACAGGTTATTTGCCCAAGCCCCAAAACAGTGTGTCAACATGTGCTATCTCCCATCATGGGATATCAATGTTATCATTTTTGCGGTGCAATCCCTTCCTCAAAACTAAAGAAGGTGAGAGGAAGGCTTTGATCCCCCGAAACACGTCCATTGATAACACATGATGGGAGATAGCACATGTTGTCACAGTGGGTTTTTTTTTCCAAAATGGAAATCCATTTTGCACTACAAGTGCACTTTCCACTGCACTTTCCACTGCACTTGTAGTGCACTTGCAGTGCAAAGTTGATTGTCCTTTATTAAATAACACCCACTGTGTGTTTGTTGGCTTTTGCTAACTACATGTAGAGAAAATAACATAATTTAGACATGTGATCATGAGTGAAATTTAATGTTTGTGGTCCAATTTGTGTGCTTCTTCAAATTTTGGCTTTTCTTATACCAAAAACACATCAATTAAAAAAAAACATTCTACTTAGGGCAGTGTTTCTCAACTCTCCTTCTCCAGATGCATTACCAGGTCCTGTTTTCTCTATTTGTAACTTTTGCGACAGGTGATGTGGTCATATTTGTGCCAAATAATTGACACAGTCTTTTTTATACTGCCAAAAATAAAGAAAACAGGACGTGGTCATGCACCTAGAGAAGGGGAGTGGAGAAACACTGACCTAACACAATCAAAAATCACAGGTTCACTTTTTTTGGGTTTGACATGCGATTTGAAAGGTCAAATCGCATGACAAGTCACAGCTTATTTTAGGCAATGGCAGTGTTCCTTGCTACTTTGAAATTGCGGTAGTTCTAAAAGGAAGTAGTGCTATTTCAAAGTAGCATCAATCTGAGCCTGTGCTTTAAAGTATTACAAAAAGATGTCCAAAAACAACACAAAAACAGGAGGCAACAATCTGAAGAAAAATTAAGGTCTGAATATGTTAAAATTTTGATAACAGGTCGACATAATCCTGGATTAATTTCTGTAAAGCTGTGGCAGCCTCCTTAATTTTCACGAGCTCAATCATTGCCTGCAGCATATCATCATTGATAAGATCAATAGTGCATCTTGGTAGTTTGTGGCCTTGGAAGAAGAGAAAAAAATATTGAATAGGAATGATGGCCAAGTGGATGAGGCCCTACATAGTTAATTATGGTCAGGTTATTATTATATGCCGACCGATATATCATCCTTTATTTTTTGCTTTGGTCAAACTGGGCATCGGTTGCCCCTATTTCGAAATTTCGGCATCGGCCATATAGAAACACATATAGTTATTATTAATTATAGGCCAAAAGTGAACTTAACTAGCCAGTCTATTGTTGATTGCAACCTGCTTGACCTTCAGACACCTACACTACTAGGAATGTACACACTGTAACTACTCTGTAATAATCTTCGCCCTGATGCCTGTGTCTACTAAATTCGGGTACCTAGCAACACTGCCAGCTCCTTCCACCTCTTCCTTCTCCATGCTAATGTTCAAGGCACTCTATACTTTTCTCATGTGTGGTGTGGGTGTTTGGTTTGTACATCTAATCACTAGACATGTATACACAATTTAAGCCAGATGTGAAAATACTTACTGGGGCAAACAACAGGCTCCAAAGTATTTTCTTCAAATTGTTGCCCTTTGTCTGTGTTGCATCAGGGGATGTTCTGTCCAGTGGAGGCTCTGTGCTGGGTCCAGCTCTCAAATCACACTCCTCAAAATGTGGTGACCACACTCACGTTCCTCTAAAAATAAACAATACAACATTCATTAAGTCACCCCAAGTCACATCTGTTCCTAACATCCCTTTTACTGAATTAGTTGCCTGACCTTACATTGGTGACACTGTTTGCTCCTAGTGTACTCCAACATGCTGCACTATGCTTTTTCAAAATTTGAACAATGCTTTGAAAAGGGAAGATGATGTCATTTTAAAAGGGAAAAGACATGGCTAAATGCCCACATTAAACAACTCATGCAGTTGCCACCCACCCCTCTTGTCTCCTATGGGATAGGGGATATATGATGGTCATTCTAGCAGGCGTGACTCTGTGTGACTGTGATCCCCTGGGTCTCTCCTCTTCCCATGTCTACCCTGGCAAGCCATCATTAATAGGCAGTGATGAGCCACGCAGCAAACATAAAGTGTTCTTTAACCCTTAAGTTAAGCCCTAAGACCATGGCCTTTGGCCCACCTAGAAACACCCCTGTCGGTGGCTAAATGATTGGTTTGGAAGTTGGCACTTACGATTTTGGGGGGAAGATGGACCTGTTGTCTCTCCTGTTGGGGCCCAGCCAAGGGAAGCCTCCCTTTGTCCCCTCTGGTGGCTTGTCTTCTCACTTTGTCTTTTAATTTTTCCTGTGTATAAAATACATAAAAAGTTAGTACACCAAAAAAGGCTACTCAAAAATTATATCAAGTATAGTTCATATCTGCTTGAAAGTTAACTTCATCTTTACTAAAATTATTCATACCTAGATTAGAGAAAACATGCTTCACCATCGCTGGGCCTGTTCGTTTTCGGTGATTTCGCCATCATGACGTCCCTCTAGAATCTTACGCCGTGTACGTTGCATGCAGAATAGAAAATCTGGTTATGCCCCAGCGTCATGTCGCTTGGAGAGCGGAGGTTTCACGCATGTGCAGTGTATATCAATCCAGACCGAGAATGCGATGTAACGGCCGTAGGAACGTTACGAATAGGCGCGAGGTGAACGCAAGCCAAAAGGAGCCACAAAAAAAGGTACGTTTCTAAATTCTGTCACCGGTGGTTGGTGGCTTATACTTCTTGCATAAAGGCCTATATGTGACCAGATTATGAGCTATACGCCACCCATTATGGTTTGTCTTGTGTTCTGTTTTGCTGTGCACCCCAGGGCAACCTACAGTTTAATAAAGACCAAAATTGAGGGCCTCAGGAGCATGTATAACAGGGAACGAAAGAAGATTGATGAATCCAAACAATCCGGAGCAGCAGCTAAAGGCCTGTATGTACCCAAGCTGTGGTACTTCAACAGCCTCTAATTTTTGTCTGATCAAACTATACCACACAGATCTCTCTCCACGCTACCCTCCACATCAGCTAAGGCCACCGATACTGAGCCTGATCCTACACAGGATGAAGAGGAGGAGGAGCTCAGCTTGACCCAGATATAGCATTGTTTAAAAGCTTGGACGTAAAAAATACAATGATGTTATTTATATGTTAGTATGGATAATAATGTGTTGTGTTAAAAAAGTGAGTTCCATATCAATAGACAGTAGTGGCCAAAAGGATTAGGACAAGAATGAGAAATGCTGGAGTCAGAATGATAGTCTTTACTATTTGGACACATTCCAATTTAAAAAGTCACGAGCTGAAGAGTGTTTGTGATTTTGATTGATGACCAAAAATTAAAATGATGTTGCATTTTCACACACAGGAACTTTTGAGCCAAGAAGAGGCTGGTCCCAGCAGCCAGACAACTGCGTGCAGAATCCCCCCCTGCGCCCTCCCAACAAAAGGGTCAGGAAGATCCACCAAATGGATGAGGCCACAGCTGACTTCCTAACTAGGGCTACATCTGTTTTCACCACAGCACCCGATAGTGCTGAAGGGTTTGGCTGTTTTACAGCTAATAAGCTCTACGAGATTGACGTAGATCAAAGGGAGCTATGTGAGGGGATAATCATCAAACTCCTCAGCAAGGCCAGGAGCTAACCCCAAAATCACATGTGTGTCATTTGGACCACACACCTCCACCTCCTCCAGAACTAGCCTACCCACCCCAGCAAACCTACCCACCTCAGCAAGCCCACCCACCCCAGCAGCAAGGTGGTCAGTGACCAAATCAGCCCCAGGATCCACAACAAGGCCAGTGGGGAGTTTAGGGGCTACTAATTTAGAATGTTGTATTTTTTATTTGAGTATGATTTTCTAGGTTATACTTTTTTAGTTTTCTGTGTATCATTTGCTCTTTTGGTTTCTAATTTCAAATTTGGATGACAGAGAATATGTCTACTAATTTATTATTTTTCTTTATGTTGTGAATGCACAATAAACAAAATGGCCTCAGCTGATGTGTAAAGAAGTGTGGAGAGCGATGTGCGTGGTTTTGTCTGGTCTGACAAAAATCACAGCCTGTTGTAGTACCACAGCCTGGGGACATATGTGTCATCTGCTGCTGCTCACAATCTCTTGGAGTCCATGACCTTCTTGTGCTCCCTATTGTATGCACTCCTCAGTTTCCCAATTTAGCTCTTCACAAAATGTATGTCTGCCCTGGGGTACAGAGGCTTTACCAATTCTAACAGTTGATCCATTGCTGCCTTCCTCTTGATTTTGATATGGCATTCTTGTGCTTACTATTCTAAAAATATAAAATTTCCAAAAAGATATAGATTATGTGTTTAACTTCTAATGACATTTTGGGAGTAGGCAGGTACATTTCTAAAATTAGGAACAAGGGACACAAATGGAGTTGGAGCTTTGAGCTTCAAAACCACTATGGGATAATGGGGTTGTGCTAACTTGCCAAAAAAAATTTTTTTTATTGATATCACTAGAACACAATCCATCAGTATCACCATCAGTATCACCAGCAAAGCAGTTTTATTATTAAGCCATTAGAAAGAAGAAGAGAATGTGCGCTGAATTTTGAGATTTCATAATTTGCCGTGTCACGAATGAGCTATCTCCATTACTAACGCTAGTTTTACAAGATCCACCGCTTCCGGCTGGTCCTTGCTTCTGAGCATGCGTGTTTGCAATTTGGACTTTAGTCCGATGGATTTGTGTACACACGATCATACTAGCCAACATAGGACTTTTGTTGCACAGCCAACATTTGTCCGATGAAAACTGAAAAAGTTTGTCCGATGGAGCATACGCACGGTCGGATGTTGCCTTAAAACGGGTAATTTGCATGCTTGTTGTCAAAAAGTCCGTTCGTGTGTATGGGCCTTAAGATGTTCTTTTGTATATAGTTTGGGCTGCTTTATTAGATCTATATATGTCCAGTGACTACAAGAGTCTTTTGTGGTAAAAGATGATTTTTTAGAATGACAAGGTTGCAGATTTTGATACAGTAATGAACAAGGCTGTTTGTTATGTAAAAACACTCAATTCTTTCATCCAAAAAAAAAACGTCTTTCCCTTTTGATCTCTTTTAGATGAATGGTCTATCATGTGTTTATTTCAATGGCAGTGGTTCTTTAACACTAATTTTACAACTATTGATGGATATTGCATCCACTTTAACCACTTGCCGGCCAGCCGCCGTCATTATACGGCGGCAGGTCGGCATGATCCCACAAACCATAGTAGCTGTACTTCGGCTCTTTTAAGCGGGATAGCAAGCGCTCGCCCACTGCACTGTGGGGGTGCCAATGCTCGTGACCAGCGGTCACAATGACCGCCGGCCACGTGCGATCATGCGCACGAGAGGCAGAACAGGGACGTGTGTGTTTAAACACATAAATCCCTGTTTAGTGAGGAGAAGAGAGGCAGATCGTGAGTTCCTAATAGCTAGGAACCACAATCTGTCATCTCCTATAGTCAGTCCCCTCCCCACACACACTAGGGAACACAGTTAACCCCTTGACCCCTTGAACAGTGTTAACCCCTTCCCTGCCAGTAACATTTACACAGTAATCAGTACATTTTTATAGCACTGATCGCTGTATAATTGTCAATCATCCTAAAAATATGTCAAAAGTGTCTGATGTGTCCGCCATAATGTCGCAGTCTCGATAAAAATTGCAGATCGCCGTCATTACCAGTAAAAAAATAATAATAATAAAAATGGCAGAAATCTATCCCCTATTTTGTAGACGTTATAACTTTTGTGCAAACCAATCAATATACGCTTATTGTGATTTTTATAAAAAATATGTAGAAGAATATATATTGGCCTAAACTGAGAAAAAAATAGCTTTTTAAAAAAAATGGGGATATTTATTATAGCAAAAAGTACAAAATATTGTGTTTTTTTCAAAATTGTCACTCTTTTTTTGTTTATAGCGCAAAAAAAAACAAAAAAAAACGCAAAGATGATCAAAATACCACAAAAAGAAAGCTCTATTTGTGGGAGGAAAAAAAGCAACGCAGTGCCGTATCGCAAAAAATGGCCCGGTCATTGAGCAGCCAAATCATCCGGGGCTGAAATGGTTAACTTATGTCAAGACAAACTTTAGATAAATGAAAAAATTAATCCATTTATAATGTTTTAAAATCATTATCTGTGTTTTAAATGCTGCTAGCATAAGCATTTGTGATAAGGAAATTCTACAAAATTAGATTTTTGCTGAGCTTGCAAATTTGAATTTCTGGAGTATAAATTTAAAAGAAACATTCAAATATTATGCACGCAGATCTGTCTTTATCTGAGATTCCTGCAATCCCCTTGACATCAGCATCAGAAAGACATGGCCAGCAAAGTCGGTCAGTTGTGGCTCTTTTGCATTCCACAGTGCTGTAAAGCTTTCAAATAGAGTATGTATTTCAATGTTGTATTTACAGCGCCTTGAAAAAGTATTCATACCTATTGAAATTTTCCACATTCTGTAATGTTACAACCAAAAACGTAAATGTATGTTATTGGGATATTAGGTAATAGACCAACACAAAGTGTCACATAACTGTGAAATTGAAGGAAAATGATAAATGGTTTTCCAAATTTTTTACAAATACATATATCTGAAAAGTGTGGCATGCATTTGTATTCAGCCCCCTTTACTCTGATACCCCTTACTAAAATCTAGTGGAACCAATTGCCTTCACAAGTCACCTAATTAGTAAATAGAGTCCACCTGTGTGTATTTTAATCTCAATATGAATACAGCTGTTCTGTGAAGCCCTCGGGGGTTTGTTAGAGAACGTTAATGAACAAACAGCATCATGAAGGCCAAGGAACATACCAGACAGGTCAGGGATAAAGTTCTGGAGAAGTTTATAGCAGGGTTAGGGTATAAAAAAATATCCCAAGCTTTGAACATCTCACGGAGCACTCTTCAATCCATCATCCAAAAATGGAAAGAATATAGCACAATTGCAAATCTACCAAGACATGGCTGGGCCAGGAGAGCATTAATCAGAGAAGCAGCCAAGAGGCCTGTGGCAGAGATCCACAGCTCAGGTGGGAGAATCTGTTGACAGGACAACTATTAGTCATGCACTCCACAAATCTGGCCTTTATGGAAGAGTGGAAAATAGAAAGTCATTGTTGAAGGAAAGCCATAAGAAGTTCCTCTTGCAGTTTGCGAGAAGCTACGTGGGGGACACAGCAAACATGTGGAAGAAGGTGCTCTGGTCAGTTGAGGCCAAAATTTAATTTTTTGGCCTAAAATCAAAATGGTGTGGTGGAAAACTAACACTGCACATCACCCTGAGCACACCATCCCCACCGTGAAACATGGTGGTGGCAGCATCATGTTGTGGGGATGCTTTTCTTCAGCAGAAACAGGGAGTCTGGTCAGAGTTGATGGGAAGATGGATGGAGCCAAATACCAATCTTGGATGGATGGAGCCAATCTTAGAAGAAAACCTGTTAGAGTCTGCAAAAGACTTGAGACTGAGGCAGAGATTCACCTTCCAGCAGGACAACGACCCTAAACATACAGCCAGAACTACAATGGAATGGTTTCGATCAAAGCATTTTCGTGTGTTAGAATGGACCAGTCAAAGTCCAGACCTAAATCCAATTTAGAATCTGTGGCAAGACTTAAAAATTACTGTGCACAGACGCTCTCCATCCAATCTGAAATAGCTTGAGCTATTTTGCAAAGAAGATTGGGCAAAACTTCACTCTCTAGATGTGCAAAGCTGGTAGAGTTGTACCTCAAAAGACTTGCAGCTGTAATTGCAGCAAAAGGTGGTTCTACAATGTATTGACTCAGAGGGGCTGATTACAAATGTACGCCACACTTTCACATATTTATTTGTAAAAAAATTTGAAAACCATTTATCATTTTCCTTCCACTTCACAATTATGTGCCACTTTGTGTTGGTCTATCACATAAAATCCCAATAACATACGTTTTTGGTTCTAACATGACAAAATGTGAAAACTTTCAAGGGCTATGAATATTTTTTCAAGGCACTGTAGCGGTCTGGCCAAAGGTGATTTTTTAGGGAACTGTATTTTTAATTTTTTTCTAAAATGTGGCCCATTGATAGCTTGCATTAAGGAGATATAATTGGGCAGCTGCCTGGGGCCCTCATTCCCAACCTAGTTTTCCCTTGTTCACATAAATGGTAAATATGGTGCCCTTTTTTTCATTTGAGCACATCTACAGTTCTCTCACTCTGAAGTCACACCTCATAAGAAGTGTCTATGTCACGCAAGCAGTGATGTGGGCATCTAAAGAAAGTGTATGTATACAGAAGAGGAGGGAAGACTTAGGACAAGACCATCATTCTACCACGGCTTTAGGGGAGTAAAAAGGTATAATTCTGATGATTATTTTTTGTTATGGCAGTGATCAGCTTGATGTGGGTGGGAGGGAGGTATAGAGAAGGGGATTAATAGTTGTCTGGAGATGGACTTTAAAATACCAAGGAATACTTTAACCCTTTTTTTCTTTGCTTTAAACTTTTGCTAGTAGTGGAGAAAAGATCACATTCCTTTTTAGCAAATTTTGTAGTACTGTCAGAAAAGTGTATATTTTCAAAGGTGAACTCCATTTAAGCTAATAAAGAATGATAAAGCTACACATGCCATTTTGTAATTTAATGTTATTACAAATGACCTTTCCAATTTTATCTGCAAATGCTGTAATTTTCTACAATTGCTGTAACGTTCAAATGCCTTTTCATTGCAATAGGTCAATCTAGAGGTGTTGTACACAATACTCAATACACAATACCCTGTAATACCAGTTTTATTTTGCATAACATAATCATTTTTATCCACTAAAAGCATATAAGAACTGCAGTTTTTCTCAAAACTAAGATTACACCAGAAAGTTATAATGAATCCTGTCCTTCCTATTCAAAATGAATTTGAAGAAAATAACAGCATGATCTTCAGAACAAAGAAAATGATGAATCTGCTAAAACAAAGGGGCCCAGTTACAATGCAGTGGTATGGCCTTGTCAAAGAAACACAGCAAAGCAACGTAAGCCTCGTTCATTTCAGTTAAAGAGAAAAAAAGGCACAAAGGAGGAAAGCCCAGTCACTTGACATGTCAAATTCAGGCAACCAGCCTTTCCTCAAATCATGGAGTGTTCTCTGAATTTTTGCATTATGATTAGGCCCCCAAAGTGTACCAAAATCTTTGCAATGTATATACCGTATATACTCAAGTATAAGTCAATCTGAATATAAGCCGAGGCACCTACTTTTACCACAAAAAACTGGGAATTCTTATTGACTAAGCCGAGGGTGAGAAATGCAGCAGCTACTGTAAGTGGAAAAAGAGGGTCAACAATGCCCATCTGCAGCTGCATGCCTCACTGTGTCCATTGCATACTTACCTGTGTCCATTGCAGCCTCCTTATGTCCATTGCAGCCTCCCTGTGTCCATCACAGCCTCCCTGTGTGCATTGCATGCCTCCCTGTGTCCTTTGCAGCCTCCCTGTGTCCATTTCAGCCTTCCTGTGTCCTTTGCAGCATCCCTGTGTCCATTGCAGCCTCCCTGTGTGCATTGCATGCCTCCCTGTGTCCATTGCAGCCTCCCTGTGTGCATTGCATGCCTTCCCTGTGTCCATTGCCCTGTTTCCATTGCCCTGTGTCCGTGCCTTCCCTGTGTCCATTGCCTCCCTGTGCCGATCTGCCTACCTGATCAACCCGTGTCATGCAGTCAGACAGCGGCCATCCAGTGTACAAAAGCCACGAATCCTCCTCGTCCTCGTCTGTGATAGGCGGAACACTCAGTTTCCCAGCAGTCAGAGTTCTCGCCCGTGGGATGAGGACGAGAGGACGTCCGTGATAGGCAGAACACTGAGCACTGAATCACTGCTGGGAAACTGAGTGATCCCCTATCACGGACGAGGACGAGGAGGAGGCGCGGCTTTTGTAGACTGGTCGGCTGCTGTCTGAGCTTGACACGGGCTGATCAGGTATGCAGAGATGGCAGTGACTCAAGTATAAGCCAAGGGGGGCACTTTCAGCACAAAAAAATGTGCTGAAAAACTCGGCTTATTCTCGAGTATATACGATAGTGTATATAAAAGTGTCTGTTGTATTTTTTCAAAGATAACTAAAGTTACTCTTTGAGCATTTGTCTAGATACTTAAAGGGTAACTTCAGTTAAATATTGTGCATTTTGTTTTGGTGGCACCATCAACAAAATTGGATTACATCCAGTTTTGGCTGCGTTATAATGTATTGGCATCCCATTCAAAATGAATAGACAGCAATGCATGTTACCACTCAACACAACACATAATTGCACTATAAACTCTGAATAGTGACACAAGTGATTTACTTTTTTATACAGTTGTAAGAGAAGGTCCAGATTAAAATTACAGTTTTTTTTTTTTTTTAAATAATACCTCTAAATCTCCTTGCCTAACCCATTTATTCAGTTATTTTTTCCAGTTTTAGAATTGCAGTATTTATGCCAAGCTCAGTTTTATATGAAATGCCATTCTCTTAAACTACATTATTTACATCTGTGTATTGTGTACTTTAAAATGCTATGTTAATTTGGCGTCTATTTAAAAGGGTTTTTCTGACAGAACCAAAGTTATAATACTTGTGTTGGTACAGCCATGTTCTTAAATCCTTAAAATCCAAGCTTAGTTCCTTGGCATTACTATGCCACCATCAGAAACAATTAAATCCTTCGGCATTGCTCCATCTAAAGCCAGAGAATATAACAGCAACTGGGCATGCAATGTGTTATAAGTCCCCAAAGCAAAACCTGGCAAGCTCACTTGCAAACAATCTGCCACAGGCTATCACCTTACCACAGGCAATCTGGCGCCATACAGTTGCCTAATCAGGACCCAATGTCCAGCTTCTAATGCATTTGGCAGTGGAAAACTTTTTGTCTTTTAGCATTATTATTGACTTTCCCACAACTAGTGAAAAGTATAAACACTTTTTTTTTTTTACTTATAACAATCTTATTTCTCCCAGAAAGTATTATGTGTAACCACAGTTACATCAAAACCAACTGTAAAATGTCTTAAGAATGTGGGAAAAAAATGTTTGATTTGCTTTAGACAAAACTTGCATTGCTCTTGAACAACAGAAAAAAAATTTTTTTGTTACAGTACATTTTAGTATCATGAGCTGTAAAAATAATGTACTTGATTGTAAAACCATATTCTTTGGTTAAAGGTTCAAGTAAGGTTGCGTACTATCTAATACAATCTAGATTGAAATGCAAGCTTTTGCCATGCTAATAAGTATAGCTACTATGGTAGGTACCACACATACTAAGAAGGTCTAGGTATGTTCACTTTAAAGACAGTAGGCAGAGGTTGGATTGTCGTGAAACACTACTATGGTCAAGTTGAGGTTCTGGGAAGAGTCGCTCAGTCAGAAGTAATTTAAGAAAGCCTGCTTCATAAATTCTGATCAGAGTCAGTGCACCTTTAGTTATTCTTGGGACAATGTTGGTTAGGGTCAGCCCTTGCACTGAATCATGTTACTGCCACTACACAGAAGTGTCTACTGACACTGATCATCACATACAGGATTGACTTCCCACCGTGGCTCTGCATTATTTGATGCTCTTTGTGGGACAGTCTATGACTCACACTCTGTTTATTCATGAACTCTTGTAGTTTGGCAAAGTAAATCACACAATTTCTCTGTATGGGCCAGTCTGGCAGTTTTAGTATAGTTCAGTCTTTTGGTAGTATATATCAGTCTCTCTGGCATCTCTCAATATGGAACAGTCTCTCTGTATGGTTCAGTCTGTCTCTGTAGGGCAGTCTTTTTGTATGGATCATTCTTTCTGTACCATAGGCAAATTAGTATGTGATGTGAGCAGTTTCTGGTAGTCTCTCTGTAACTTAGGCAATTTCTTGCAGTTTTTTTTTAACTCAAGTGTTTTTTACAATTTCACTGGTAAAAACAGATTTTAGATTCATAGATGAGGTAGTGTACACAATCGGACTCAAAACTGATTTTAAAACATGTACATGGTAGAACCAGACTTGCATAGGTGTCTACCCTTGCTTATAAACCATAAGGGATGTCTGCGTTTAAAATGACTCATGCCTACCAGTTTCAGTACATATAAGCTGTATCAAGTACCTGGTTAGAGGCCAAGATGACAAGATGACTACCCTTGCACTTTTTGTCCAAACACCATTGGGGTGAGGAACAGGGAATAAGAGGACACAGAGTGGCACTAGTGCCTAAAGTCCAGTCTATGAAAGCTCAATTCTGATAGATGGTTTGACAGCAAAGTGCGCATGCAGACTGATAGAATGATCACCAAAAGGCATTTCCCCAGGAGGAGTCACCATGGTCAACAACTGAAGAGAAAGACAGCAGGCAAAGTAGAACCATGCTCTGTAGGATGGTGGAGGTCGCATCAGTAAGTCAGTACAATCATGTATTGGTTGATGCTGACCTCAGTTAATAAACAGGCTGTAGTCACAGCTGTAAAGGTAAAGAACTTGATGCTACATTAATGCACAGGTTTAGAAAAGTCCAGGGCAGGTTATTTTTAGTTGGAGCTATAACACAGGCAAAGTTCAAGAAAGGCGACAGATAAACATAATCCAAAAGACAAACTATGTCAGAGGAAGAATGGCATTAGGAACTGTAAATCAAAAGCCCCAATGCACAATAAAGCACCAAGAGAAACCCTTTTGCTCAAGCCCTGTTCACTGCCACCAGAATAATGCCCAATAGATACACTATGGGGGTGATTTACTAAGACGAATGGTGCGCCGGAAAAATAATTGATTGAAACCGGTGCACGCAGACGATAATAAATATGTAAACTGCAAGTTTTCTCATTGATAATAGTGCATGCCCAATACATATGGTTAATTTATTCTCATTGGATGTGTCTTGTTAGGCAATTAGTAGGTGCTCTCAGTGAATTAACCCTTGTGATGCTAATCTCATTCCTATTACTTCTAATATATCTTTGAAATGTGTTTTTTTTTTTTTTTTTCCCAAATCTTTCAATACATTACAAAGAACAGAGAAGTGTCTCTAAACCCAATAAATTAAAATTTTCTGATCTTGATCTTTAAAGGTGAGCATATACTACAATCAGTTAGATCTTTAAAAAATTAGATTTAGTGCAAGAGCCTGTTTGATTTCCTATCATTTGAATTAATTGTTCAAGTGCATCTTCCTATTACCTATTTTGCTGAAATATCGAGTTGTTCAGAGATCGGTCAATCAGATTGCATAGTGCATGACCATCTTAAGTGCCAAATTTGGAATGTAGATGTTCCATGACCCACTTGTATTTTCCAAATGTTATTACTTGGGCATTATACAAGGCACATGAGAAATCACCTTTTTTCAAGATATGCTAGAGTGATCAGGAATCTTCAAACTACGGCTCTCCAGCTGTTGCGAAACTACACATTCCATGAGGCATTGTAAAACTCTGACATTCACAGACATGACTAGGCATGATGGGAATTGTAGTTCCTGAACAACTGGAGGGCCGTCGTTTGAAGACCCCTGTGCTAGACCATTATTATGCCTTCAGAATTGGGAGTGTAGCATCTACCCAACTTCTCTCTGCTGGTGGACACAAGAACCTAGCAGCAAAAAGGGTCGCTGGTTTGAATCCCACCCGCGACACCATCTGCCTGGAGTTTGCATGTTCTCCCTGTGCCTGCGTGGGTTTCCTCCAGGTACTCCGGTTTCCTTCCACACTCTAAAAACATGCTGGTAGGTAAATCGGATCCTGTCTAAATTGGCCCTAATATGTTTGAATGTGTGTTAGGGACCCACACAAACACCACTCCATGTTACAAAAAAAATGATTTTCTTAATTTGCAAATAAGGAACATCTCTTCCTCGGAGAACAGTGAGCGGGGCATGGTGGTGGGAAGAAATTAGCAGCAGTACAAGCAACTTCCTGTAGGGGCATGATGTCATTCCTGTGTGCTGTCCGCCGATTCCAGAACCAGATATGTGCCTTAGGCATATACCTATGCGCACACAGCACTCGCACATCTCGCATAGACAGCGGTCACGCATCCACAGGCATTTGGTGCATTTAGCTGCAGGAATTCATTTTTTGATGTAAATTAACAGTAAAGCCGATGCAGATTTCCAGGACTGGGCTAACAAATGTTTCAAGTGAAAGGCAACTGGTGTTTTATATTAAACAAGGTCTAAATGAGCCATTGGCATGCATCACAGTGGAACTTAAGAATGTGTCTTTGCAAAGTTAAACTAAATGAAATCCTTTCTTATTTTTGCTTGGGGATAGAGTGCAGAGGGATTAGAAGTCTTGTCAATTTTTGGGGATGTCTGCACCCCTGATAGGGTGAAGACGCCTCCCAAATTTTGCCACTTTCTCCTTCAAATTTTTCACTTCCTGTCACATAGCCAAACAGGAAGTGAGGGTAAAACCATACCATTGTCTTTTCTTGGGAATACACAGGTCAATCTGCTCTGTACACCCCAATAATAATGTGGGATGTACACAACAAAGTGCTAGAGTGCAATTTGCCTAATGAGGAAACTAGTTACATTGACCTGTGTCTCCCCAAGGAAAGACATTGGTAGGGATTTACCCTCACTTCCTGTTTGGCTATATGACAGGAAGTGAAGCCAATTTTAAGAAAAAGGACACAAAGCCCAACTGAAAAAAGACAAGCAGGGATTCTAACACTCACTTGGTTTCCCTCAAATGCCCCCAATTAGAATAGGATTGTCTGGAGCTCGATTTTAGCTCAGTGCTCTAAATCAGTGGTTCTCAACCCTGTCCTCAAGTACCCCCAGCAGGCCATGATTGCAGGTTTTCCTTTATCTTGTCCAGGTGCTTTAAATCACAGTCAATGGCTTTGTATTTTGGACAGCTATTTTAGCTAAGATAAATTCCCAAAACATGTCCTGTCGGGGGTACTTGAGGACTGAGGCTGAGAACCACTGTGCTAAAATGGTAAATTTAACACTTACCTCTGTAATTTTCCTTTCCTGGTGACTATCCATGGCAGCATAGGCACAATCCATGCATATGCTACCATGAAGGCAACAGGAAAGTAGCTTGTAGACAAATCACACCTTTTTTTGTTTTGCCATGACAATCAGCCTAGTTATGCTGCAGCTGGGAAATCTGTTGCATGAAAAGTAACAAAACATAAAAATTTGCTACAAATTGTATTGGTCAACAAAACAGGACTTGGAAAAGAGCAAGGAAAGCAAAAAACACATGTATGTTAATTTGAGACACTAACAGAATATGGTTTTTGAGGTCTGACCATCTTTCATTGGAAATTAACAGGAGTTAAAAGGACTGCGCCCACAAATGGATATCTATTAAGGATTTAACACATTAGTCACAACATCTTGAGAAATATTTTGCAAAATAATGCAGCACAGACAATTAAATCAAAGTTAACAACCTACAAACGATACACATTGACAACATCAAAAATATTTCAGGGGAAAATGTCCCCCACCCAAAAAAATACAATAAACCAAAGTAAAAAAAAACTTGCTTGAAAACACATCTGTTTTGCAAAGACATAACAAACAAAATACAAAGAGAAAATACATGTGTTACAAAACTCGATAAGGACACCCAAATGTACTCTCTTTTTCCCCCCAAATTTATCATATCAAGACAGCCTTTACATTTTAGCATTTCTTCCATGAAACTTCAATATACATGGCCATCTCATCATCATATTAGTTCTGGAAACATGTCCTACCTAACACCTTACCTACCTCACCTATGCTTGACCCTGCAATCTCTCTCTTCCTAACCAATACACTATCCCTACATACCGCTCTTCAGTTTTCCTTCACCAAGCTATACCTAGCCCTGCCACTTGAAGGCTACAATAACCATCCACACCTTTAAACAGAAAATTAAGGCATGGCTTGAATCCCGCCACCCAAAACTCAGCACTTCCACACTCAAACTCACTCACAACCTCCGCCCCCCTACCATAATAAAACAAAAGGTCATCCAAACCAACAACCCCAAAAAACGTGGTACATGGATTCCAGAGATGCACACCCCTCCCTAGGGCATTTGTCCGACCTACTCAGGTCTCTTGAGTTTAAGAACAACTTCGTCATCAGACATTCATGGAATGTCATCCAGGCAATTTCCCTCTGCCTATTGGAAGCCCATTCCCTCCATTTCAACCTTGACACACCTCCTTCGCCACTTTAGACTTAGAATTGAACATATTACAAAATGTCTGGCCTCTTGTCAACCACAGCTTCAATTTCTTCTTATCGGCACAAGCACCTCCCAACCCCTCCAAACCAAAATCCTCATAGAACGTCCTTAGTCTCAAATAAAATACGGGGGTTATTAAGGACATAGGCTTTTATAGGTCCCTCTTACACCACCCCCATCTTGCAAACAACCTCCCTGCATGGTATTTCATAATACTTGCAGCCCTACAGTTACTCACCACCGATCTAAAGGTGCCAAGCCAATATTGCGTGTCAACAAAATTCCCCACATTCAGAAACTCATACCCTCCCTTACTCACCCCTCTCTGCACCACCTCCCTCCGGAGCCTCTCAATCTGGGAGCCCCAGAAGAAGCGGTAGAAGGCAGCCTCCAGTTTCCTACACTAAATCTTATTAGGGGCAAATACAAGGCAAAAAAACACAACCAACGGCAGAAAGACTGCCTTTGCGACCAATGTCTCACCAGTCAAAGTCAGCGATCTTGATTTCCAGAAATTACCTTTGTTTTTGATCTAATTTATTGCCACCCCCGCGTTCACCTGACTATTGAGTAGGGATGGGCTTTATGTTTGGGTCAAACATTGACTGTTCGCCCATTCGCCAAACAGCGAACAATTTGGGGTGCAAATTCGAAAGCCGCGGAACAACCTTTAAAAGTCTATGGGAGAAATCAAAAGTGCTAATTTTAAAGGCTTATATGCGTAGTGTCATAAAAAGTGTTTGGGGACCTGGGTCCTGCCCCAGGGGACATGTACCTGGGGGGTGTCTATAGTATTCCTGTAAATGGGCGCATGTTTCCCGTGTTTAGAACAGTCTGACAGCAAAATAACATTTCTAAAGGAAAAAAAGTAATTTAAAACTACTATCGCTAGCGCCAGCTATAATGAATTGTCGGTCCGGCAATACACATACAAGTTCATTATTAAAAACGGCATGGAATTTCTGGAATTTCCCCACAGGGGAACCCTTGAACCAAAATTTAAAAGAAAAATGCGTCGGCTATAATGAATTGTCGGTCCAGCAATACACATAAAAGTTTATTAATAAAAACAGCATGGAATTTCCCCACAGGGGAACCCCCGAATCAAAATTTAAAAAAAAAATGCGTGGGGGTCCCCCTAAATTCCATACCCGGCCCTAAAGGTCTGGTATGGATATTAAGGGGAACCCGGCGCCAAAATTTTTTTTAAAAATGGCGTGGGGTCCCCCCAAAAATTCATACCAGACCCTTATCTAAGCACGCAACCTGGCAGGTCGCAGGAACACCCTTTAAAAGTCTATGGGAGAAATCAAAAGTGCTAATTTTAAAGGCTTCTTTGCATGGTATTGTCATAAAAAGTGTTTGGGGACCTGGGTCCTGCCCCAGGGGACATGTACCTGAGGTGGTGTCCATAGTATGCCTGTAAAGGGGCGCATGTTTCCCGTGTTTAGAACAGTCTGACAGCAAAATGACATTTCTAAAGGAAAAAAAGTCATGTAAAACTACTATTGCTAGCGTCGGCTATAATGAATTGTCGGTTCAGCAATACACATAAAAGTTAATTGATAAAAACAGAATTGAATTTCCCCACAGGGGAACCCCCGAATCAAAATTTTTTTTTAAAAATGCGTGGGGGTCCCCCTAAATTCCATACCAGGCCCTAAGGGTCTGGTATGGATATTAAGGGGAACCCTGCACCAAATTTTTTTTTTTAAATGGCGTGGGGTCCCGCCAAAAATCTATACCAGACCCTTATCTGAGCACACAACCTGGCAGGTCGCAGGAAAACAGGGGGGACAAGAGAGCACCCTCCCTCCTGAACCGTACCAGGCCACATGCCCTCAACATTGGGAGGGTGCTTTGAGGTAGCCCCCAAAGCACCTTGTCCCCATGTTGATGGGGAGAAGGGCCTCATCCCCACAACTCTTGCCCGGTGGTTGTGGGGGTCTGCAGGCGGGGGGCTTATCGCAATCTAGAAGCCCCCTTTAACAAGGGAACCCCCAGATCCCGCCCCCCCCTGTGAATTGGTAATGGGGTACAAATGTACCCCTACCATTTCACAATAAAAGTGTCAAAAAGGTTACAAAAACACAAGAGACGGTTTTTGACAAGTCCTTTATTAACTTCTTCTTCCTCCATCTTCTTTCTTCTGGTCTTCCTTCAGTGTTCTTCTTCTTCCTCTATCTTCTTCTTCTCCATCTTCTTCTTCCTCCGCTCTTCTCATCCCGGTTTGCCATCAATTTGGCTAAGATTTTGTAGTCACAATTGAGGAGAGTGATAGGTCTCCAATTCCTAATGTCTTTCGGATTCCCTTATTTAAAAATCACAGTGATGATTCCTTCTTTTATGGACTCTGAGATGCAGCAGTTATCCATACAAAAACGCATAACCTCCAAAGAATGAACCTCCACCAACGACCATAATTTAACATAAAACTCTACTGACAGACCATCGCTACCCGGAGTCTTATTATGTGACATTGATTTAATTGTTTTCCATAATTCTGGAGACAATACATCCATCTCCAACTCCTCTACCTCCTCCTCATTCACCGATTTCTCCCAAACCTTGCAATACTCCCCAATCACCTCTTCCTGAGCCCCCCCCTGTCCGCTGTAGAGGTTCTCATAAAATAACCTAAAATAACCTAATTTCTTCCTTCATCTCTTCACCTTTCACCTCCCTCCCTTTTGATTCAATAGCTTAGAAGAAACCCCTTGGGTTAAGGGCCTTTTTAAAGAAATATTGTGTACATATCTCTCCCTCCTCCATATCACGTACCTTTGCCCTAAAAATTATTTCTTTCCCTCTTTGTCTTAAATCTTTGTTTCTCTCCATCCTCACTTGTATACATCCTGATACTTGCTGTATCTCCTCTTCCACATCCAGCCCCAGAGCTTTACATTTATAGAGAAAATGCAGTTGGGATACCAGCCTTGCATTCTTCTCCCTCCTCTCTTTAGCTTTTTTCTGTCCTTCTCAAAACGGATACAATTTAAATCTCGTGTGATGATACAAGGCCCCCCTTCCTGGCAGATACAGCTTTAGGTCTTGTAAAAGATCCCTCCTCTCTCCTTCATTGGCGTGATCATAAACATTAGATAATTTAAACGAAAAACCACGAAACTGTAATATACACATAAGTTTCCTGCCCGGTATAATAATCTCACTAGACACAATCTTAATTTCCCTATTCTTACATAGTATGCCTACACCTTCATTTTGAGAGGCGCACGCAGGTGCCCACACCGCATCCTCTAAGTCCCACTCTTCTTTCCCTGGCAGGCCTTCCAAGCGACACTCTTGAAGACAAAGTATGTTAGCATTCAATTTTTTAATCTCCTCCAATACCACAGCTCTCCTCCACTTCGATCCCACACTCCTAGTATTAATAGTACATACCATAGGAGCCATGATTAATTTTACCAAAAAGGAGATTCCAGCCATAATTAAATCTGTGGTTTAAAGATTCTGTCCTTCCCATTCCATACCACCAACCTGACTGCTCAGTTTTCTAATGGACACAGGGGAATCCACCACCCCCTGCCCACTACTACTTGTCTCTCCAGCCCCTGGGTCCACCGACATCCCCCATTCAGGGTTAGCTTCAATCCTAGTTTTCTTATTACTACTCTTTGCCTCCTCTTCTCCTGAATGTTTAGTTGCTTTCTGTCCAGGCCAGCTCATTATTATTATTATTCAGGATTTATATAGCGCCAACAGTTTACGCAGTGCTTTACAATATAAAAGGGAGACAATACAGTTATAATACAATACAATACAATAGGATTAAGAGGGCCCTGCTCAGAAGAGCTCACGCTCCTCTTCTTCCTCCTCCTCCTCAACTATCTCACTAGATGAAACATCACTTATTACCTCAGACAGCAGGTTAGAGTCCACTCCATCCTGCTGCTGCTCAAATACTTGATGAGCCAGTGCTCCAGTATCCATACTCTCGATCTCAGTGGAGCCAGGCCTACTGCGCCTCCCCTCTTCTACCTATCCATTCAAAACCACAGGCCCTGAAGCTGCCCCTGATGCTGAAGCATTGGCTGAACCAACCCCAGCCCCACTCTCAGTGGCCACGGCAGCCAGGCTGCTCTCTCCTGGCTGCATAGAGGTTTCCCCTCTGTCACAATCACCCAGCCTGACGCCTTCTTCCTCCATTTCTCCCGGCTCAATACTTCTGCAAAGGATGCCTCCTTAGCATTCTGATAATTGCCACACTGACAGGCATAATGCCCTGCTTGCTTGCAGATATCACAAACCCTAATGACCTGCTTGCTTGCAGATATCACAAACTCTACTCTCCTTGCACTGTGTGGCCTTACTTCCACAATGCCTGGCTCAGCGGAGCCAGGCCTATTGCCCCTTCCCTCTTCTACATGTCGATCCAAAACCACAGGCCCTGAAGCTGCCCCTGATGCTGAAGCATTGGCTGCACCAACCCCAGCCCCAATCTCAGTGGCCGCCGCAGCCAGGCCACACTTTCCTGGCTGCATAGAGGTTCCCCCTCCGTCACAATCACCCGGCCTGACGCCTTCTTCCTCCATTTCTCCCCGCTCAATACTTCTACAAAGGATGCCTTCTTAGCATTCTGATAATTGTCACACTGACAGGCATAATGCCCTGCTTGCTTGTAGATATCACAAACCCTAATGCCCTGCTTGCTTGCAGATATCACAAACTCTACTCTCCTTGCACTGTGTGGCCTTACTTCCACAATGCCTGCACTTAAGCCCTTCTTCACACTCTGAACTAGTATGCCCATAGGTGAAACACCTATGACAACACTTAGGCTGTCCAGGGTAGAAAAGACAGCCTCTCTCCCCTCCAATAGAAAACACTGCCGACGGTCTCCTCACCCCACCCAAACAATCAGGATCTCATTTAAACTTCCCCATAAAGAGATATTTCCCGAACCATATTCCAAAACGGTTAAACACCTTCTCACCCTCCCTTAGATCGTCACAATACATACTAAGAAATGCTCTCACCAGATCCACGTCTGCAAAGGGGTTGTATAAATGGACTGTAATAATTTTGTTCTCCTCCATTAAAAGTGGGATCACGTCAAACTTTTGGACGACTGGCAATTCCTTTAACTCCCGAGCTCTTTCATATATGGTCCAGCAGGTCCCCAAGGAATCAAATGTTACATCGTAAATGCTCTGTCCTAGGAAATCTTGCAGACAAATAATCTGTTTTACCTGAACTTTCAGGACATCCTTCAGCAAAACGATCACCACGGTCTCCAGAGACGTCCATTCCTGGCTTAACCAGAAACCGAATGGAGTCACGCAATCCGTATGGCACCATCTTCCTCCTATTAGTCTGCTGCCAAACGAAAGACCCGTTCCCTAACTCGTTACCCACTTGCAAAGCCTTGCCCAAAAGTCATGGGGGGGTGCACCCGTAGATAACACCCTCAGGCCGAACAAGGCTAGTGCCTTCAAAAACCTGAAACACACTAATCAGGATTAGCCGGCCACACACAATCTTGCCTCTTTGCTGGGCAAGGTAAAGAATGCTATCTGCAAGCTTTATATAACATAGGTTTGTGTGCTAATGAGGCAATTGAAAACACATGCATCCATGAAACACACAAAATGCAAGTTCACCCAATGTAGAGACAGAACTTCAAGGTGGGTACACCTGTTAAGGATGTCCTTAAATTAATAACCCAAAAAACACACTCTATGAGCATGCCCAGAAACATCCAAGAGCTGTTCACACACAAAAAGCAAAAAAAAACAGTCCATGAGCATGCCCAGACCAACTCAAATGCATTTCACACACCAAAAGGCACAGGAAAAAATCTAAGTCCCTGAGCATGCCCAGACCAACCCAAATGCAGTTAGCACAAAATAAGCCACCCCCCTGTCCAAAATTAAGCACATCATCCAGCATGTCCTTATTTAAGGTTAAGAAAAAAGAAGGTGGAAAAAAGTACTGGACTGCATCAAAAACATATCATAAATGCACCAAAAATGTATCATAAATGCACGCATCAAAAACGCACATGCAGAAAAGCATCTGGAACACATCTGGACTGCATTTCTATGGAGTGAACTAGCCCTAAAGCTAGTAACTTGGTGGGGGGTTACTCTGCCTGTAAAGTGGTGCATCTGTAGCATGTATCCAGAATGCTGCTTCAAAGATGTAGGGCTTTAGAGAAAATGAACAAATCGACATTGCAGCTGCAAGATTTTAACCCAAAACCAAAAATAGCCTACCCCCCCCAATACATACAGGGCCATTTGGGTCTGTAAAAGCTTGAAATGAGAACCCCCACATGAAAAATCCCACCCCATGCTTGGTGGAGGAGGGGCTTGGGCACCCCAAAAGTCAACCACCTTGTTTCCATATTTAGGGGGACAAGGGCCTCTTCCACACAACCCTAGGCTGGGGGTGTGGGGAGCTGCAGACAGGGGGCTTTACGGAATGTGGAAAGCCCCTTTAAACTAGTGGGTACATGGTGCTTTGTGGTTGGTATTGGGCTGAGCCCAACATGCCACAAAGGCAGACAGCTATGTTGAGTGCAAGTGACCTTGTATGGTTCAGGAGGGGATTGGGCGATCGCTCTTCTCGCCCCTTTTCTAGCTGACCCTGTTGTATGCTTTGAAAAAAGATTTGGTTTGGATTGGTGAAGGCAGCTCACGGCCTTTTGAGAATGGAGTGGAGTGTGGAATTCCCCTTTAAAAGCAAATGTTACCCCATGGAAATCCAAGGGGTTAGAGGGGGGAGACAACAGCATAGTAGAATGGAGTGTGGAGTTCCCCTTTAAAAGCAAAAGTTAGCACAAGAAAATCATATGAATTAGAGGGGGGAGACAAGAGCATTGGAGAATGGAGTATGGAGTTCCCCTTTAAAAGCAAAAGTTAGCCCAAGGAAATCATATGCATTAGAGGGGGAAGGTTAAATGCCCTTTTAGGAGGAGCTAGAGGTGCAAGAGTCTTTTTACATAATTTTAACAAGGTGCATGTCACATGTTGGCAACGTAACATGCTAACATGACCTGTGTGCAAATATCCTTAAAAAATACAGCGTAAAAAAAAATTGTCAAGTTTAGAGTTGTGCCCGTTCAACCCATACAGTATTACGTACTTGCAGGCACAGCAGGCTTGCTCAGAAAAAGTTACTTTCACATTCTATTTTGGGCATATTTGTTACTTGGGCAGTTGTTACTATACTTCCTCACATCGCCCCACATCACCTCATAATATTGGCGCCTCCATCTTCTGTTAATCTTGAATTAAAGATAGTGAAGATGCCGTGTGCCATGTCCATAGTTGCGCTCAGATTTCATTCTCCCGTGCGCCGAGATTGCTATAGTAAATCGGGATTAGCGTTCTTTTTTTTTTTAAATTCTTTATTTTTCATGGGTTTCACAATACAATTCATTGCACTCATATAGTGCCAGCTTAATACGTCTTATGTAAATCTATTCATCTGCACATCATATGTTACCTTTAATTGACCTTGTGAATTCCCTTTTTCTACTATTAACCCATTGCTCCAAAAAAAAAAAAATCTCCCATTTACCCCCTCCCTATCCCGGGGTAAATAAAAAAAAAAAAAAAAAAAGAACTCCTCTCCCTCTCTCCCCTCATCTCCATCTCTCCCCACCTCAGTCCATTCTCTCCCTATAGTCCAAATAGGGGGCCCATGTTGTCCGGTACTTCTCATCTTGGTCTTTCATTGTCAAAGTAAGATTTTCCATTTGTTGTATTTCTGCAATTCTGGCCAATCATTGTGCCCTAGTTGTGGAGCTGTCTTTTTTCCACAGAGCAGGGATACATGCCCTAGCTGCTGTTAAAAGGTGTCTCAGCAGCGAGTTTTTAAATTTTTCCACTGATAACGGGAAATCTAGCAATAAAAAAGTTGCCCGATTATTTCCCAAGGAGAATCCTGTTATTGTTTTAGTAGTTTCTGCAACCATTTCCCAGAACTCTCTTATTCTCGTACATTCCCAGAAGATATGTAGAATTGTCCCTTCTTCTTTCATGACATCTCCAACATACCTCTGACACCTGGGGGTAAATCCGATGTAGCACATTCAGCGCTACTGATGCCTTTTGATTAAATACTAAAATCCTATTCTTCTGTTCTTGGGAGAATGATGTCCCTAAGTCTCTCTCCCACGCTTGTAGGAAAGTTAGTTCCTGAGGCGATTCTATTCCCGTCAATACAGTATAGAAATAGGACAACGGATGTCTCATTGTTTCTCCCTTCAAACACATATCCTCAAACCCGGTCAATGCTCTTACTTCTGTATACATATTAGATTTTGATTTAATAAATGCTTCTAGCTGCATCATTCAAAAAAATCTAATTCAGGTGCTATTTCTCTTTTAATTTCTCTTTTTAATAATAAACGATTGTCCTTTGAAAAATGTATGATCCTGCTGAAACCCCTACGTCGTATTGCTCTGAACTTGGGATCTGTCATTCCTGGCTGAAATGTTGGTGTCCCCAGAACCGGGAGCATTGGACTAGGATTTGTTGAGATGGGCATTTTTTTGAAAATCTTTTTAATCATCCGCAGAGTTACACCTATTATTGGGTGTTTCCTCAGTTCAGCTGGAAACTCGGTTTCTGGTATCCATACTAACCCTTCCAATAGGATATCTGTTGCTGCCTGTTCTGTCTATATCCAGGGTTTCTTATTTCTAAGTCCACACCATTCCGTCACTCTGCTTAAATGTGAAGCCTCTTGGTATCTTATTGGATCTGGAAGCCCTATCCCTTCTTTTCCTTTAGGTAGTGATAGTATAGTTCTACGTACTCTTGCTGGTTTCCCAGCCCAGATAAATTTCAGAAATATTGATCTGAGAAAAGGGATTAGCGTTCTGTTACCGGTGCAAACGTTTCGTAAATATAAAAATGTGTATTGCGCCTCGCCGTGCGCATCAACTCATGGCGCAAATGTTTCATAAATCAGCCCCTATTTTACCAAAAGTTTTGGGATGCCTGCCTTTACAAGCACATGATGTAATGGCATCCCAGTCTTAGTCCGTGAGGTTCAATATTGAGTTGGCCCACTCTTTGCAGCTATAACAGCTTCAACTCTTCTGGGAAAGCTGTCCACAGGGTTTAGGAGTGTGTCTATTGGGCTGTTTGACCAATCTTCCAGAAGCGCATTTGTGAGGTCAGGCACTGGTGTGGACAAGAAGGCCTGGGTCGCAGTCTCCATTTTAATTCATCCCAAAGGTGTTCTATCGGGCTGAGGTCAGGACTCTTTGCAGGACAGTCAAAGGCCAGTCAAATTCCTCCACTTCAAACTCGCTCATCTTTATGGACCTTGCTTTGTGCACAGGTCCAAATCATTTGGTGGAGGGGGAATTATGGTGTGGGGCTGTTTTTCAGGGGTTGGGCTTGGCCCAAGTGCAGTGAAGGGATCTCTTAAGGCATCAGCATATAAAGACATTTTGGATAATTTCATGCTCCCAACTTTGTGGGAACAGTTTGGGGATGGCCCTTTCCTGACCTCAACCCGATAGAACATCTTTGGCATGAATAAAGTGGAGCCAGACCACACCAGTGCCTGACATCACAAATGCGCTTCTGGAAGAATGGTCGAACATTCCCATAGACACACTCCTAAACCTTGACAGCCTTCCCAGAAGAGTTGAAGCTGTTATAGCTGCAAAGGGTCAGCCAACTCAATATTGAACCCTACAGACTAAGACTGAAATGCCATAAAGTTCATGTGAGTGTAAAGGCAGGCATCCCAATACTTTTGGTAATATAGTGTAGCTTTTGCCTCGCCTATCAGAAGTACAAGCAGCCAAGGGAGAGAAACCTGGCCAGCAAAAATGTTGCCTGGGCCAGTAAAATTATTTAGGGAGCTAATTTCCTTCTCCCAGTAAAGAAGTTACCCATCCAAGCTTTAATGAGACCTAAGGTATAGCAGAAAATGTACATATAGTGTTCCACTAGTAAAGTGGATTCAGCTTAGCTGATCGATACCTGCTAGATCTAATGTGTAAAGCAGATGCTACAGTAATTACTGGATTTCAAGAAATTCTAATCCAGACGACACCATCTATTATCTCATCTTTTGAATAGCTAGAAAAGTAATCACACATGTCCTAAGTACTATTTGTGTCTTTAGCTATACCATTTCTAATGACAGAGTTCTTTTACAGGTTTTCTGTCAAGCAAATGACAAACTTTCCAGGCCTGCTTTTGTGCATGTACTCTCTTGGGCATCAGTGTGTTATGCCCCGTACACACGGTCAGACATTGATCGGACATTGTCGGAATTTCCGATCGCCAAGAACGCAGTGACGTACACCACGTACGATGAGACTAGAAAAGGCCAGTTCAGAACCAAGCGTGGCACCCTTTGTGCTCCTTTTGCTAATCTCATGTTAGTAAAAGTTTGGTGAGAGACGATTCGTGCTTTTTCAGACTCATGGTTTTCAGATCGTTTTCTGCTGTTCAGTTTGTGCTTGTGGGTTTGTATCTGCTCTTCAGTGCGTGCAAGCAAGCTACGCATGACTTTGATTAGTTATTGTGTTCTTGTTCGTTCGTTACTGTTTTTCAGGTCGCTCTTCACAGGCCTTGCTGTTCTTCAATGCGTTCTGTTACTTCGTTTTGAGCAGCCGACCGTTTTCTAGCCATGCTGCGTAAGCGTACTCCTCGTAGAGTTTGTGCTGTTGGGGCATGGGGTTGGGGCTTGGTGTTGGGATCCTGACCTTGACACAAGTCTAGTCCATGAACAGGGTGGGGAGGAGTTCATGGACCCAGAATTGGCTGCTTCAGTCGTGACCAGTTCTGTCATATGCCTTTGCTCCGTGAGATCCGTGAGAATAATCCTGATGATTTCACAAACTTGCCCCGGATGACGGACCCCGTATTTCACCGTTTGTTGGCTTTGCTGACCCCCTATATCAGCAGGCAGGATACCTGCATGAGGCAAGCCATCACTCTAGCAGAGGCTAGTCGCCACCCTGCGGTACTTGGCGACGGGGAGGAGCCTGCAGGACTTGAAGTTCTCGACAGGCATCTCCCCCCAGGCTCTGGGAATCATTATCCCAGAGACCTGTTCTGCCATCATCCAGGTCCTGCATAAGGAGTATATGAAGGTAAGATTTTTATCCTTTAATATCACATTTTATTGTATTTGATGTTTGCTAATATATTGTATTTCTTTCCTCATTCCCTAATTACCATGATTGGAATGTGCTGTGAATGTCCCCTTTGTCCACATTCATGCTGGATTTTTATGTAATTTTTTTTCTCCTTCATACATATTTGCCTTCACTTACCTCCCCAGCATGGTCTCCTGCCCCTATATTTGCCTCAGGTAGTCACTTAACAATGTATTTTGTTAGCTCCATAGTGGTGCTTTACCCCAAACACCCCTAAAATGTTTTTAAATGTGATTTGTGCTTTAAATTCAGACAGAGTGCAAGAGCCTTTTTTTCGGGGTCCCCAAATCATTTGGAACCCTCCCTCCCCCAAACTGCTAAGTCAGCTGATAACAATTCTCTATCTATCCTCAATCATCTATCTGCTGACTTTGCCAAACCCATACACACTATACCTACCTCTTTTGTGGTCAGATTTATGGATGAATTCCCCAAAGCATGTAGTGCAAGGGCCTGCCTGTATACTTTCAAATGGTACTGTTTAAAGTTTTTGTATTCTATTATTATCTTGATAGGTAATAGCAGAATTTCCAAATGTGCTCAAATGTGTACAATGTGTATTTATATCTTTCTATTATGACACTTCTTACCTGTCCAGTGGGCTGCCAATAGTGTAACTAAGGAGGGGCTGTTCAAAGTAATACCCATTATTTAGGCATTCATCTCTCAATGAAGTGGTTACCTGTTCAAGAGCCCCCCATCCCCTATAATGTTAGAAAGGGTCCAGGAGAGGGCGTGGGGAGGGGGAATATGATAGGTGTACCTTATACTTTGGTGTTTAAAAATTCCCATTAATAAATGTTATCTTGATGTTGGCCAAGAATGTTTGTGTCTAATCTGCTTTCCATTTTTTAATGTGCAAAAAGACTAATTTTTTTTTGTTTTCCTCAACAGTTTCCATCCACTCCACAGGAATGGAAGACTGTGGCCTCCCACTTTGCCCAGTGGTGGGACTTTCCTAACTGCGGAGGGGCAATTGATGGAAAACACATCCAAATCATCCCACCACCCAACTCGGGGTCGTACTATTATAATTATAAGGGGTTCAATAGCATTGTGATTTTGGCGGTGGTGTCGGCTAATTACGAGTTCCTGTATGTGGACGTGGGGAACAATGGCCGGATGTCCGATGGTGGAGTCATCGCCCAGACGGAGTTTTACAGGCGTCTCCAGAATAGCAGCTTGGACTTCTCACCTCCAGAAGACAATGTGAAAGGACTCCCATTCGTCTTCGTTGCGGATGAAGCTTTTGCGCTGGGGGACCATCTTATGCGGCCATTCCCTATGAGGACCCTCACCCCAGACCAGAGGGTTTTAATTACCGGCTGGCCAGAGCCAGAAGAGTGGTGGAGAACACGTTTGGAATCATGGCGAGCCGGTTCTGCCTATTTCTTATACCCATACATATGGCAGAGTACAAACTGAATCACATTATCCTGGCGTGCTGTGTTCTACACAACTTTTTACGGAAACATTCTGCAAACTATGCTGGCTCAGTTGGGCCTGAAGCCGGAATTCAAAATGAACCAACCCTGACGGCGCTTGAAAGTGGCCGTCCTGGCTTGCCCTCCCTGAGTGCCCGTGATGTCCGGCTAAGATACCTTGAGTTCTTTGCGGGTAGGGGGGCTATCAATATGCCAGGGGGGGCAAGACACACACGGGGGGAAGTTGCGTGTGTTTCTTGCCCCCCCTCCACTGTGGTCGTCGCAGAGTTATTTTACATGCTGTATATTTTTTATTTTTTATATTTCGCTTGGCATGTTCATCATTGTCACTACCTTATACACAGAACGTCTACACCTGCGGGTCATTTGCAACACAGGCTGTACACCTTACAGCTGTAAGGTAAGCGGCTTGCAAATACGGAGGTGTCCTCACTGAAGATCCCCCTTCCCTTCACGATTGGAATTGTTTTGTGTTTCTCATCACGAGTTTTTGTTTTTGGACTGGATGATAGAACTAATATTCATGTTTGTCCTAGGGATTTGTCACTTGTAGTCCACCAGGATTTGGCACGTTTTTGCTAATGGGGCACTAGCCCACATGTATTTTTCTTGCATTATATATTTTTCTGCATTGTGTCATTATTTATCCTATTTGTGTCAGTATATGCGTTTTTGCTTTGCTATATTTAAGCAGTCACTGTTTCACAATTACCTTTATATATTAGGCTTTGTCTGCCCGTAACATTATAGTCATGTTATCAGCTACGTTGCACTGCACTGCATCCTCACCATGTTCTTTTAGCATGTAGGATCCATTCATGCATTGCCCCGTTTCTTTTTTAGTTCACTTTGCCACTTTAGTCATCTTTGTAGCTTCCCCCCCTCTTCATCACAGCGCAACTACCATCTTCCCCCACTTTTGTCTCATTTGTCCTGCTTTGGATCAGTACTTAGGTGTTGCAGCAGTGTCCTTTTAGCGTAGCCCCCCCCCCCCCCCGACAGCGCAGGAGTTTCCACTTTCACAAACCAACATGTTTGTTGTATAACAATTTTTGGGGTGGCATTAGAAAAAGTAGAAATGTCCTTTTAAGATAAAACAGGCATGTGTCAAACCAACAAGAAAGACATAAATCTTGAACCTACAAAGTTCACATTTGGTAGAACTTGAAGGCAATATCAGATATGAGTATTTAGGAACTGTGTTTGATATTGCGTTCAGATGGGGTGAAGTCACCCCAGGAAAAGCCAAATTTTGAAGATGCACACCAATTTACGAATGTCAACATGTGCTAGCTGCCATCACGGGGGATCAAGGGACGTGTTTTGGGGGAGCAACCCCTTCCTCGCAGCAATTTTATTATTGAGGAAGGGGTTGCACCCCCAAAAAGCATCCATTGATCTCCCGTGATGGCAGATAGCACATGTTGACACACTGTGTGCATCTTCAAAATTTGGCTTTTCTACAATTGTTGAAAAAATTTTAACATTGTAGCACACCATAAAAGAAAGGGCTTTGGAGGGGTTTTAAACTCTCCCCAAAACATCAATAATGTTCTTATTTTTTTTAATAACATCATTGATGTTTTTCGTGATGTTTTCCAATGCACCCCATGATCTCCCCAATCAGGATCTGTGCACTTTCCGAGGTGAAAGGATCTGGATCCACAACATCACGATCACCTAAAAAGAGAGAAACCAAAAAAAACCCAGGTATTATAAATATGCCGGCATGCATCTCTTACCTGAGCCTGTGGTCGCAGACACTCACCTGTTGTGGTGACTAGTTCCACCACGTCTTCTTCCTCCTCCTGCTCTTCTTGTGTTTGGGGTATTTCCCCTTCTTCCAGAGGTGGGGGGTCTCTGGTCTCCTTGGATGAGGGGTGTCGTCCGAGTCTTTTCTCCCCTATGTGAAAAAAAAATGGTATACTTAGCACACAGATATTTAATGTCTATAACTAGAACTATAAATATGAAACATTGCGTGGAAGTGGGGTACAATTGTCGATTTTGGCAGAGTTCCAAGATGTAGAATTTTGAGTGTCCTTTGTCACTCCTTTGTCCTTTGCTTGAATATTTACCTGTCTTGTACAAGCTTCACAGATGGAGACCCCCCTATAGTATACACTGGAGCACCTGTGTGGGCCCCCTAATAAAAAGGGTGTTCTTGTGTCCCACACTAGTGCTCCAGTGTCCAGATGTGTAAACAGCTGCTGAGTGTCCTCTCCTTACACAGAATCTAGTTTGCATTTCATTCTAGTAACAAACACATCTACACAACCAAATTAGTTTCATACAAGTAGGCCCTAAAAAATGTGGTCAAATGCATATGGCCAAAACAATGGTGTTTTATAGGGCGAAATAAAAATGTTTGATACGAACAAATAATGCGCCAATTAACATGAAAGTTGCCATTTTAAACTGTACAACAGTTCCTAAAAGCACATGGAGCAGCACGAATGTAATAAACACAAAAAGAATAGGAACACAGCACAACTACTTACTTTTTTGCAGCACTCTCCGGATCTTTCTGTACTGCTCATGTTCTCTTAATTTAAGGTCCGACCACCGCTTCCTGAGCTGATCTTTCGATCGTCGTACCCCGAAATTCCGGTGCAGACTCTTGACCACTTTCGCCATGATCTTGGCCTTTCGGACATTGGGGGTTGGGGAAGGTCCATACTTTCCATCATAGTCGGCCCTCTTCAGGATGTCGACCATCTCCAACATCTCCCCAAAGGACATATTTGAGGACTTAAACCTCCTCCTTCTGGATCCAGACGTTTCCGGCTCAGGGCTTTCCTCCCCCTCCTCCTCATTGCTATAAGTAGCACTCACCTGCTGTGTCTCCGCCATGTGCTCTTCCCCCACTGTGCTGAACGAAAAGGGATGGGGAATAGACTAGAAAGAACCTCAGGGGCGGGCGGAGTTACACGCATGCGCAGTGTGTATAAAGCGTAACACGCGTGCGTAGTACGTACGATCTGTGAGCGGAGGAAGGAGTATCGGAGGCACCGATCGTGATAACGAAGGTAAGAGCCAAACTTGGGCCTTTACTGCTTCTAGATTGAGGCCTATATTGTAACAAGATTAGGAGAGTTTTGCCTGACATTAGGGTTTGTCTTGTGTTGTGTCTTGCAGTGAAAATGGATATCTTGAAAGATAACGACTTTATGGCAATCTTCATTGATATGTTCAGGGAGCTGCCTTGTCTGTGGCAGATAAACCACCCACATTATAAGAACCAAACAAAGAGGAAGGCAGCACTGGATCAATTGCTGGAATTTGTGAAGACGGTGATCCCCACGGCAGACATCACCTATTTGAAGATCCTAATTGGTGGCCTAAGGAGCACTTATCTAAGGGAGCACAAGAAGGTCCAGGATTCCCAGAGATCCGGAGCTGCAGATGACATCTATGTCCCCAGGCTGTGGTACTATGACAGGCTGCATTTTCTGGCAGGTCAGACTGAACCCAGGTCATCACTCTCCAGTCTTCCTTCCATGCTTCCTTCCCCCCCAGCTGAGGCTTCTGACGCCCAACCTGGGCCTTCCAGGCAGCAACATGTGGAGGAGCCCAGCTTGAGCCAGGTATAGCATTCCTCTAAATATTTCTGCTTGTCCAATCAATGATGTTAACTAGATGTTAGTTTGGAGTACTAATTTCTGATTGTGATTGATGATGCAAAAACTAAAACCATGTCCCTTTTTCATACACAGGGAAGTCTCAGCCAGGAGGTGGCCGGGCCAAGCAGGCTGCCTGATATGCAGGTCCCTCCCCTACACCCGCAAAGACAAAGTGGCAGGAAGAGGAGTACCCTGGAGGAGGCTGCCATAGGCCTCTTTTGGAAGGTTACAGAGGCCCTGAGAACCCCATACACTGTGGAGGAGGACTTTGCTGGCATAACTGCCTGCAAAATGCTGCAGATGGAGGAGGGCCAACGACTCCTGTGTGAGTCCTTAATTTTGGAAGCTCTCAATAAGGGGTTGAGGGGCCAAATAACATCTGCTACCCACATTTGTGACCTCGCACATGGTCCTCCTCCTCCTCCATGTCCTACTACTCCTCCTCCTCCTCCATCTCCTCCTCCAGGTCCTACTAGTCCTCCTCCTCCTCCAGGTCCTACTCCTCCTCCTGCCACATCTCCAACACCAAAGCCACAGCCAGGAAGTAAGCGTGGACATAAGACCATAAAGTGATGACCCTGGGTTCAGTCTGGTCTGGCAAAAGATGCAGCCTCTTGTAGTACCACAGCCTGGGGACACAGATGTCATCTGCTGCTTTCAGGATCTCTGGGACTTCTGGACCAGACTACACTCCCTTAGATAAGGACTCCTCAGGCCACCAATTTTGATGTTAAAGAATTGATGTCTGCCCTGGGGGTCCAAGGCTTTGCCAAATTCTGCTCTTTCTCCAGCGTTGCCTCCCTCTTTGTTTGGTTCTGAGCCCTTAATAAAGGATTTTTTGTTTCAATTATACTCTCCTATGTGTTTTTTCCTTCAAAAAGGACAGTTTGTTTGTGAGGATTCAGGTACATTTCTAAAGTACAATGTGAAATAACAAGGGACACCAATACCAATCTCCTTGAGATTAAATAATATAAGATATCAATGGTGTTGTGGTAACTTGACACACAAAACACACACAGAATTATTATGGAGTAAAACTAAAACTAAAATAAAACAAAGATCAGCCTTGAAAAAAATACAAACCTAGAAAAAACACAAAAAACAGCCTTTAAAAAAAAAAAAAAAGAAAGAAAACAACCCAAAAATAATTTTGTCAGATGTGACAAATCCAAATATATTGAGGGAGTCCCGATAAATAATAAAGAAAGAAGTTTGTGAGAAGTCTGTGTGAATATGAGCAGCAAAACTACTTAATTCTTTCACATTATAAAGAAGAAGAGAGTGCGCTGTATTAAACTATTTAAAACATTGCAGCGTGACGAAAGTGCTGTATCCATTCCGAAAGCTCATTTTACCAGATCGAGCTGTTCCGTCTCGGAATTTCTTCTGTGCACTTTGTGCGTCGGAACTGGCCACACACGGTCGGAATTGACGCGATCGGATTTTGTTGTCGGAAAATTTTATAGCCTGCTCTGAAACTTTGTGTGTCGGAAAATCCGATGGAAAATGTCCGATGGAGCCCACACACAGTCGGAATGTCCGTCAACATGCTCCGATCGGACATTTTCCATCGGAAAATCCGATCATGTGTACGGGGCATTACATAGTAATATCTGCAAGCAGTACTAAAAACTGTCTTCTTTGGTATGTATTATTCCCATATATCTTTGTTAGCTTTAGTCTAAGTCTGTATCCAAATTGAATATAACATCTTGACATATAGAAAGATGGTACAAGTACATCTTTGTTTTCCAGACATGGTGTTACTTTTCTGGCAATTTTCACACAACAGGGGTTTATAAGGTCTGGAAGTGGGAATAATCACTTATAAGAAGAATACATTTTTTTAGTATGTGGTAAAAGAACAAGAATACCTCAGCTCTCTGCCTTCTTCTGCCTCCAAGTCTAACACATATCTAGCTTGGCAAAAAAACAGATGTTTAAGTGACGCAGAAGTTTGTGAAGAGAGGTTTACACTGCCATGAGTACTCCTATTAAGTCCAAAGGGGCAAGGAATAATAATGACTTTAGCAGATTCCATTTATAAAGTGTACAAACTACAAATTATTGATAAATAGTCATTCAGTTGAATGTAGTTGTATCCTTTTTTTGTTGGATTAAATTGATGGATTAAAAAGACCTGCCCTAAGACTAGCAAATGTTAACCAATTAGAGCACATGAAAGTATGAAACACAACTATTTAAACCAGAAGATTACGAACAATTTATTTAGGGAACATCTTTAGGATAAGGGAATATTTTTAAAAACATTAAAAAAACAAAACTGGGTATAAAAGCAACCTGACTTGGTGGATTATTTAAGTTTTTCATGAATTTAAAAAACATAAAAAACATAAACAATAAAAGAACATGCAGGGCTTTTAGAGGTTTTCTTGTGGATATATGATTTCTTGTTTTCTTTATGGTGGACTTAAATATTGGCAGAAAGAATGATCAGAGAGGTAGTGTGCAGGTTTAAAAGACCATTCATTAGTCAAGGTGGAAGTGGGTGAGTAGCTGTCACTGCAGGAAGTGCCCATGCTGCTTCTTGTAACTTGTTCTTTCATAGGGTCATGATAGATTGTAGTTCTAGTTCTAGACAAGATATACACAATAATGAAGCTTAGGGCCTAACTGACTATTTTCTAAATATATTCACTAAGTGAAGAAATTTTATGACAGTACAAATTACAATATAAGTGGAAACCTCAATAATGAAAATAAAAATAAAAACATACTTCCATGATTTCAAAGCTGTCACACTCCACCAGCCTGACCACTGGCAATTTCCATCTCTTTGTAGCTGCTAAACCAAGACAAATAAGCTGTAAACAATTGCACTCCTATGGCCATACTAATATTGGCTCATTCTGCTCCCTGTTGACATTACAAGAAGGATACCAAATAAGGCCAGAGTGTGCTGTACACAGCAACGTACAGCAATTCTTGGCTTCACAGGCTGCTGTACTACCATTGAAAGTGAAGTACTATAATGATATATACAATAATATACAATATACAATATATACAGTCATTTATCATTCCAGCAAAAAGCCAAATCTCCCTCATCTGTATTACATAGACTGGGGACTTTTCAAACAAATTACTAGAAAGTACTGACAATGAATGGAGCCTTGCTGCATTATAAGGCAAAATCCCAAATATATGTAAATCAATCCAGTCAACCAGGTAATAAGAAATATTTGAACCATTATATACCTGACATGAGACTCAAAGCATAAAGCTAAATGCACAGTCGAAGCACATACTGTACATACAAACTGTTCCCTGATTTTTAACTGCTGACTTATAAACTCTAAACTTATGAGCTGTAAAGGCCTTTAAAGCATGGTCCATGGAGGTTTATGGGTACTATTGTTTTTCACAATATCACTGGTACAAGCAATTTTAAAGCTTTGGATGTTTGATTTCTATCTATTGTACAACCCCATCTTTTATATTTGACCAAAAATAGGGTATTATATTGTGTTTTTTCGAACCATAATTAATTTTATTATATATTTTTCCAGAAAATATGGGCTTGAATGGTTGTGCAAATATCGTGCTACATAAAAAAAATTTAACTACTGTCTTTTTCTTCTACAAGGCCCCTGCTTTCATAAAATATATAAAGTTCAGGGGGTTAAGTAATTTTATGGCAAAAAATGCAGATTTTTTGTGTGCAAAAAATGAAATACATTTCTCTATACAGCAGAAGTGGTTAAAGCAGAATCAACACATTTTCAGATTGAAAACTACTACTAAAATTGCAGTAATATGTTGTTTTAATATGGGATTTTAGTCCTTGGATTTAAATCTCCCTTAATGAAACAATGCTGCCATAAGAGGGACAAAAGATAGCATTTTTTAATAGGTTTAACCAAACAACTTAAAATATACACAGTAACAAGTAGCTTTTTTTCCATCCTAAATAGGTAAATAAAATATATTTTTCATTTATTATAGTCAGGGTGAAAAAATACCCATAGTTCCTTTATGCAGCCTTCTATCCAGCCAGCAGATGACGCTCTAAGCTCCTTTTCACATATACAGCTATTTCAGCTTAGCTAAAAAATATCTTCTATTTATAGTGTAAAGTGACAAATCTTAGCAGTGACTGAGCCTTTATTAGACCTACCAATAAAATAGAGACATACAAAAGCAGTTTCAAAACTTGTAAAACTATAACAAGAGAACAAGGCCAGGTATAAGGTTTTATTTGTACAAACAGAGCCTTAAAGCAAGCTTTATCAATTTTGTTGTTTCTTTAGTTAACCAATAGTGCTTTGTGGATCCATAATTGCCTTTCTAGCATTACATTACCTACCTGTACTTAAAATGGAAGTTAAGTCCACTTTTTAATTTTGTACCTACAGGTAAGCCTATAATAAGGTTTACCTGTAGGTACAGTGAATATCTCCTAAACTTGTACTGTTTAGAAGATATTCACACAGGCACAGGCGCATGTGCTCTGAAAGGACAATATACCTCTGAAGGGACAACAGAGCTCTGTTTTGTGGTCCCGGCCTCTCATAGAGTTGGAATCTGCGAACCCAAAAGGAAGACTGGGTGAAGATAGAAACGCTGGAGAGCAGTGACAGCGCTGCACTGGAGGGCTTTGTGTCCAGGTAAGTCTGTCATAATGTGCTAGTATGCGGTGCACACTAATACATTGTGACTTATGCCATGTACACACGGTCGGACTTTTCAGCAACAAAAGTCCGACAGCCTGTCCAACAGACTTTCGATGGACTTTTAGCGGACTTCCGACGGGCTTTCTAATGAACGGACTTGCCTACAAACGATCACACAAAAGTCCAATGGATTCGTATGTGATGACGTACACCGGACTAAAATAAGGAAGTTGATAGCCAGTAGCCAATAGCTGCCCTAGCGTCGGTTTTTGTCCGTCGGACTAGCATACAGACGAGTGGATTTCTGGGTCCGGCGGAGTTACCACGTAAAGATTTGAAGCATGTTCCAAATCTAAAGTCCGTCAGATTTGCGACTGGAAAAGTCCGCTGAAGGTCCGGTGAAGCCCACACATGATCGGATTGTCCGCCGGATTTGGTCCGTCGGCATCCGTCGGACCTGTCCGGTCGAAAAGTCCGACCGTGTGTACGCTGCATTAAACCTGCAGGGAGCACATTTTTTTTTAATTTATTCTTCTTTTATTCTTTTTTTTTTTTCTTCTTTATCCTTTTTCTGCAGTTCACTACCACTTTAAACGCCTACAATTTGGTGCAGCTTGGAAAAGCTGGAAAAATCTCCATAGAAAGTAATGACCATCTTGTAATTGTTTTGGGCTAAGGATTTTCTATGGAGATTCCCATATACAGATTTGCTTGTGTCAACCTGTTCCAGTGAAATAATGCTATTTACATGGAGACAGCCGCCCTGACAGGGCAGGCCATTAGAAGTAGTTTTATGGCACAGCTGCTTTTAGGGTACCTCTTTCTATGTAACTTTTGGATGCTGAGGCCAAGAAAACTTTTGGCTCAAAGGTGCAGGTCTTTTAAACAGACCTTCCTGCAACATATAACAAATGTACATACTGTATATATTCTTTATATTTAAATGTTTTGCTCTGTTTTGATTAGGACAATTTTTTTTTTTTTACTTTTAGGGGTACCATTTAAACAGCATTTCAGTTTGGTAGCAATTTATTAAAATTCCAGTTTGATATTTTATTCACGCTAGTCAATCTGGAATAGGATAGAGACATACGAAAGTAGTTTAACAGCTTGTAAAACTGTAACGACAGAACGAGTTAAATATGACAGATGGGAGAAAAGCTGGACAATAATACTTTTCCAGATTACATATGTTCTTTTCTAAAATGTTTGAAAAACACAATCTCCCTTGTTGCTCCATGGATAAAATATATTATATATATATTGTTCCACTAAGGAAAACCTAAGTAGTAATAAATCACAGGTGACACGCGCCTGTCATGATGTTTGTTGAGTGCACACAGAGGATGCTGGCCTCCGTCACTGAGATATTTACTTTGTAATGAGTCTTGAAAGATATCCAAGTTTAAGAGAGGAGCTGCAAGCTTGCTGCACTGTGCTGTACACACTCTCCATCCATCGGGAATTACATCACTATATAATGTAATTTCTTCTGACTTTTTTCCTATTATTCTCTGGGCTTCTACGTGATTACCCACCTCAAAATGGACTGACCTAATTGATTTCACGAGGCTGACTTATAAACACTGGTAAATTGATTATGATTGGACTTAATAATAGCCTGGCTTGCAAGATCTGCAGAGGAGCATATGGAATGGCAGAAAATAGGTTGCACATGTGAAACTGTAATAAATAAGAAGCCAGATAGGCATGGCTTTCAGTAGCTTGTTTATTGTCTACAGATTGAAGAAAAACAAGTAGCATGTGGTGAGCTACTGGGGGATGTTTGTAACCTTAATGCTTTGCTGTGGTTTGTAATATCTCCCAATTTTTACACAGCAGCTTTGTATTATTTGTCTAGCATGAACAAATCCATCTCTGAGATTCACTTTTATGCAAAGAGCTTAAGGCGTTGGAGCAGTCACATGAGTCTGGGCACAAGGGCTGCCACCTGGCTTTCAACCACTCCAGTTGTTCCAAAGAGAACAGGTTTGTAAATTCATTTGGAAAATACATTTCTCAATTTTTTTGTGACTTTTTGTCTTTCATTGTATCTGAGAATCTGTATTTTTTCAAATCTTAATTTATAGCACTAATATTTTTTGGAAAAAATATTGCTTGAACTATTTGCAAAAATCAAGTTCATACAAATCTATATAATTCTAGTATCAATTTTTCAAAATAAAAACAAATTTTTTTTGTGTAGAAGTCCCAACTTTGACATTAAATAAAAGGCTTGGAAACATACCTTGGATCTGTCTAATTTTACCATATTTTTATAATAAGATAATTTATAAATGTTTTAACAAACCTATTCAAATGCAATCTTTTGGGAAGCCGGCTATATTGAAATAAAAAAAAAATCAGTAGGTGTTTCCAAAAATGAAATGTCTCTGTGTTGGTTTGTTGAGTATAATATATATATATATATATATATATATATATATATATATATATATATAGCGAGAGAGGAGATAGATCAAAACAGCAGTTTTTTAATGTTGACGTTTCGATGAAGCTCAGTCCATGTTTCTAAAGACACTATAGCATGTAAGTGAACAGACAAATAAACTAGAGAAAACAGAGCACCTTAACAACACAACGGCAGTGGATTACCCCCATAGGGATCCACGTTCATATCAGCACAAGTGTATTCTAGCTGGACTGTATACGATTTTATTCATTTATATATGGTTTATAGAATGATAAATTGGAGGGGTGATATTAATAGTTAACACTAATAACTGATGTATATGTAGATTGATTTAGATGGTAGCGCAGTCAACACCAGAAATATACCATTATTAGAATTTTTTTAAATATGTAGCAGAATACATTTTGGCCTAAATTGATGAAGAAATTAGATTTTTTACAATTTTTTAGTGGATATGTTTTATAGCAGAAATTAAAAAATATAGTTGTTTTTTTTTTTTAAATTGTCTGCCTGTTTTTGTTCATAGCGCAAAAAATAAAAACCACACCACCTGTGAAGCAAGCCATCATTAGGCTGAAAACAAAACAAACCCATCAGAGAGATAACAAAAACATTAGGTGTGGCCAAATCAACTGTTTGGAACATCCTTAAAAAGACAGAACGCACCGGTGAGCTCAGCAACACCAAAATACCCGGAAGACCACGGAAAACAACTGTGGTGAATGACCGAAGAATTCTTTCCCTGGTGAAGAAAACACCCTTCACAATAGTTGGCCAGATCAAGAACACTCTCCAGGAGGTAGGTGTATGTGTGTCAAAATCAACAATCAAGACAAGACTTCACCAGAGTGAATACAGAGGGTTCATCACAAGATGTAAACCATTGGTGAGCCTCAAAAACAGGAAGGCCAGATTATAGTTTGCCAAACAACATCTAAAAAAGCCTTCACAGTTCTGGAACAACATCCTATGGACAGATGAGACCAAGATCAACTTGTACCAGAGTGATGGGAAGAGAAGAGTATTGAGAAGGAAAGGAACTGCTCCTGATCCAAAGCATACCACCTCATCAGTGAAGCATAGTGGGGGTAGTGTCATGGCGTGGGCACGTATGGCTGCCAATGGAACTGGTTCTCTTGTATTTATTGATGATGTGACTGCTGACAAAAGCAGCAGGATGGATTCTGAAGTGTTTTGGGCAATATTATCTGCTCATATTCAGCAAAATGCTTCAGAACTCATTGGACAGCTCTTCACAGTACAGATAGACAATGACCCGAAGCATACTGCGAAAGCAACCAAAGAGTTCTTTAAAGGAAAGAAGTGGAATGTTATTCAAAGTCAATCACCTGACCTGAATCCGATTGAGCATGCATTTCACTTGCTGAAGACAAAACTGAAGGGAAAATGCCCCAAGAACAAGCAGGAACTGAAGACCGCTGCAGTAGAGGCCTGGCAGAGCATCACCAGGGATGAAACCCAGCGTCTGGTGATGTCTATGCTTTCCAGACTTCAGGCCTCCCTTGCTGTCACGGATTAATACCAATCATCACTTGGACTTTTGTTGGTTTCTGTTGGTGATTTGGACTCACTAAGACATTATATTTGATGTTTCACTTGATGGGACTTTTTCATATCACTATTTAATGTTTGCACATCATCTTTGGTTTATATATAGCCATTATATAAATATCTTTTCACTGTAGATTTTATATTAAGGTACACAGGTATCAGCGCAACCCCTTATTTTTCCTATGTTTATCCACAATTGATGTTTTTTGTGGGGATTGCAGCTTTTCACATTAATTGATTATTTTGATTTATTAGCGCGGTTTCTCCTAATTTTCTACATTCAGGCTGTAATTGACTGCAAAGGATTTGCAACCAAGTATTAAAAAGTGAAAGTTTGATGGATGATTGTTAATCTGTCCCATTACATTTGGTCCCTTAAAAAGTGGGAAGCACATATACAAACTGTTGTAATTCCTACATTGTTCACCTGATTTGGATGTAAATACCCTCAAATTAATGCTGAAAGTCTGCAGTTAAAGGACATCTTGTTTGTTTCATTTCAAATCCATTGTGGTATTGTATAGAGCCAAAAAGATTAGAATTGTGTAGATGTCCCAATATTTATGGACCTGACTGTAAGATCCTGGGGGGGTAATTTGCGACTTCACTCATACACTTTTTGTCTCGTTTATTGAGCACTTTTTTACTCTTTTTAACTGGTGTGTATTGGTGGTTTTGCGACCTCACCCACACACACAATTTTTGTTCAATTTATTTAGAACTTTTATACTTCCCTACTGGTGTGCATTGGTGGATCGTTCACTCTTTTTCCCATTCCTCTCCAACTCACATGGTGTGTTTCTTTTTTTTTTTTTTTTTTTTTTACTCTTGTCATCATTTCCTGGTCCTTTGCTGTTTTGTTTCCATTTTTCAATACCTTGGTGTTTTCCCTGGGTTTGTTGGACATATCACTAAAGCCCCGTACACACGATCGGACTTTCCGACAACAAAACCGTGGAATTTTGTCTGAAGGGTGTTGGCTCAAACTTGTCTTGCACACGGTCACACAAATGTTGGCCAACAATTTATGAACGTAGTGACATACTAGACATACTACGAGGTTTCTCAGCTCTGTAGCGCCACCCTTTGGACTCCTTCTGCTAATTTCATGTTAGTAGAAGTTTGGTGAGCATTGATTTGTGCTTTTCTTTTCGCGTTTTTCATTTAGCGCTTTTCAGTTAGTTTCTGGACGGCCGTTCGTCAACCAGACATGTTGCGGAATCGAAGGAGATACCGCTTTATTTATTATTGGCCTTGGAGTTATTGCTTTGACTTTTTTTTGGTTGAATAATGATTTGATTTGTTATATTTTCTATATTTTTGAATGCATAGAATGTACTTTTTGGTTAAGTTCTATTGGCAGATAGCATGTCTAATTTTATGTGTTTTTTCTTTTAATGCACAATAAAAAAAACTGTGCAGAATAATACTTGGCTATGTGTTTTACTTTAAATGACAGTTTGGGAGTAGGCGGTTACATATACAATAGTAAAATTTACAAGGGACACCAACATAGTTGTATCTTTGATCTTATAAACTAGGGGATAATGATGTTGTGGTAACTTGCACAAATTAAAAAAAAAAACATAATAATTTTATTCTTGATATCACTAGAAAAAAAAAAGCCTTAAATTTGTTTGCAATAACTCCATCAGTATCACCAGCAAAGCAGTTTCATTATTATCCCATTAAAGAAGAGAATTGTGCGCTGCATTTGGAGACTTCATAATTTGAAACTTCACGAATGTTAATTCTCCATTATGAATGCTAGTTTACAAGACCGACCGCTTCTGCTTCCGAGCATGCGTGTTTGTACTTTGGACTTTTGTCCGACGGACTTGTGTACACACGATCGTGAAATCCGACAACACACGTTTGTTGGTGGAAAATTTGAAGACATGCTAGCCAACATTTGTTGGTCGGAAAGTCCGACAACAAATGTCCGATGGAGAATACACACGGCCGGATTCTCCGCCAACAGCCTGACATCCAACATTTCCTGTCGGAAAATCCAATTGTGTGTACGGGGCTTTAGACACTAACACCTCTATTGATTATATATACAGTATCTCACAAAAGTGAGTACACCCCTCACATTTTTGTAAATATTTTATTATATATTTTCATGTGACAACACTGAAGAAATGACACTTTGCTACAATGTAAAGTAGTGCATGTACAGCTTGTATAACAGTGTCAATTTGCTGTCCCCTCTGAATAACTCAACACACAGCCATTTATGACTAAACTGCTAGCAGCAAAAGTGATTACACCCCTAAGTGAAAATGTCCAAATTGGGCCCAAAGTGCCAATATTTTGTGTGGCCACGATTATTTTCCAGCACTGCTTTAACCCTCTTGGGCATGGAGTTCACCAGAGCTTCACAGGTTGCCACTGGAGTCCTCTTCCACTCCTCCATGACGACATCACGGAGCTGGTGGATGTTAGAGACCTTACGCTCCACTACCTTCTTTTTGAGGATGCCCCACAGATGCTCAATAGGGTTTAGGTCTGGAGACATGCTTGGCTAGTCCATCACCTTTACCCTCAGCTTCTTTAGCAAGGCAGTGGTCAACTTGGAGGTGTGTTTGGGGTCGTTATTATGTTGGAATACTGCCCTGTGGACCAGTCCTTGAAGGGAGGGGATCATGCTCTGCTCTGTCACAGTTAGGGATGGGCTGTCTGTTCGAGTCAAACATGAGCTTGACTCAAACATTGGCTTTTTGCCTGTTCGCCGAATAGCGAACAATTTGGGGTGTTTGCGGCAAATTCGAAAGCTGCTGAACACCCTTTAAAAGTCTATGGGAGGAATCAAAAGTGCTAATTTGAAAGGCTAATATGCAAGTTATTTTTATAAAAAGTGTTTGGGGACCTGGGTCCTGCCCCAGGGGACATGTATCCATGCAAAAAAAGTTTAAAAAACGGCCGTTTTTTGGGAGCAGTGATTTCAATAATGCTTAAAGTGAAACATTCCTTTAAATTTTGTACCTGGGGGGTGTCTATAGCATGTCTGTAAAGTAGCGCATGTTTACCGTGTTTATAACAGTCTGAGAGCAAAATGACATTTCTGACGCAAGGGGAAATGTCCGGAGTACCCAGTGACATGCATGGGTGACCCTGCCCCCCTCTGGCACAAGGAGAAATGCCGGGGTTACCCAGTGACATGTACGGGTGACCTCGCCCCCTCTGATGCAATGGGGGTTTCTCGGGATGCATCAGAGGGGGCGGGGTCACCCATACATGTCACTGAGTAACCCCGGCAAATCCACTTTGCACTGCAAGTGCACTTGAAAGTGCACTGAAAGTGCACTTGGAAGTGCAGTCGCTCTAAATCTAATGCTGCATACACACGATCGTAAATTCGGCCAGCAAAAGACCGATGAGAGCTTTTGATCCCATCGGAAAAGTCATCATATCTTATTTCGACCAAAATCCCAATCTGAAATGAGTAGAAGCTCTGCTGATTTTATCATCCAATCATGTGCAAGCTAAAATGCTGTTTTTTATTTTCCCTGCATTTCCCCCTCGGTTTTACAGTGACTTTACTTCCAAGTGCACTTTAGGTGTACTTTCAAGTGCTCTTGCAGTGCAAAGTGGATTTGCCTTTCGTAAATAACCCCCTATGTGTTTAATTATATGTCAGTATTACATTGTATATCCCTGTATGTTGTGGTCGTTCAGGTGCTTATCTAATAGTTTCTTGAAACTATCGATGCCCCCGCTGAGACCACCACCTGTGGATGGGAATTCCACATCCTTGCCACTCTTACAGTAAAGAACCCTCTTTGTAGTTTAAGGTTAAACCTCTTTTCTTCTCATTTTAATGAGTGGCCACGAGTCTTGTTAAACTCCCTTCTGCGAAAAAGTTTTATCCCTATTGTGGGGTCACCAGTATGGTATTTGTATATTGAAATCATATCTCCTCTCAAGCGTCTCTTCTCCAGAGAGAATAAGTTCAGTGCTCGCAACCTTTCTTCATAACTAATATCCTCCAGACCCTTTATTAGCTTTATTGCCCTTCTTTGTACTCAATCCATTTCCAGTACATCCTTCCTGAGGACTGGTGCCCAGAACTGGACAGCATACTCTAGATGCGGCCAGACCAGAGTCTTGTAGAGCGGGAGAATTATCGTTTTATCTCTGGAATGAATCCCTTTTTAATGCATGCCAATATTCTGTTTGCTTTGTTAGCAGCAGCTTGGCATTGCATGCCATTGCTGAGCCTATCATCTACTAGGACCTCCAGGACCTTTTCCATCCTAGATTCCCCCAGAGGTTCTCCCCCCAGTGTATAGATTGCATTCAGATTTTTGCCATCCAAATGCATTATTTTACATTTTTCTACATTGAACCTCATTTGCCATGTTGTTTCCCACCCTATTAATTTGTTCAGATCTTTTTGCAAGGTTTCCACATCCTGTGGAGAAGTTAGTGCCCTGCTCAGCTTGGTATCGTTCGCAAATACAGAGATTGAACTGTTTACCCCATCCTCCAGGTTGTTTATGAAAAAATTAAACAGGATTGGTCCCAGCACAGAACCATGGGGGACCCCACTACCCACCCCTGACCATTCCGAGTACTCCCCATTTATCACCACACTCTGAATGCTCCTTTGTAGCCAGTTTTCAATCCATGTACTCAATCTCTGGTCCATGCCAACTGACCTTATATTGTAGAGTAAACGTTTATGGGGAACTGTGTCAAATGCTTTTGCAAAATCCAGATACACCATGTCTACAGGCCTTCCTTTATCATAGAAAGTTAATAGATTGGTTTGGCAAGAAGGATTCTTCATGAATCCATGCTGATTACTGCTAATGATACTGTTCTCATTGCTAAAATCTTGTATATAGTCCCTTATCATCGCCTCCAAGAGTTTAAATACTATTGATGTTAGGCTAACTGGTCTGTAATTCCCAGGGATGTATTTTGGGCCCTTTTTAAATATTGGTGCTGCATTGGCTTTTCTCCAATCAGCTGGTACCATGCCAGTCAGTAGACTGTCAGTAAAAATTAGGAACAATGGTCTGGTAATTACTTGACTGAGTTCCCTAAGTACCCTCGGATGCAAGTCATCTGGTCCTGGTGATTTATTAATGTTAAGTTTCCCAAGTCTCATTTTAATTCTGTTCCCTGTTACCCATGGAGATGCTTCCTGTGATGTGTCATGAGGATAAACACTGCAGTTTTGGTTACTGAAGCCCCCTGATTCCCTCGTGAAGACTGAGGAGAAGAATAAATTCAATACCTTCGCCATCTCCCCATCCTTTGTAACCAGATGTCCTTCCTCATTCTTTATGGGGCCAATATGGTCTGTTCTCCCTTTTTTTACTGTTTACATACTTAAAGAATTTCTTGGGATTTTTTTTGCGCTCCTCCTATGTGTCTTTCATGTTCTATCTTAGCTGTCCTTATTGCACCCTTACATTTCTTGTTGCATTCTTTATAAAGTCTGAATGCTGATGATGATCCCTCAACCTGTGGATCGTTAGTACTTGTGTATTGTGTACCAGTGTATTGTCTTGTCGTGTACCTGTGTATTGTCTTGAGTATTAGTGCCAGGAAGCTAGTTGTTAGGTAATTTGACAGGGTAAAATCCCCAAATCCTCACTAAATTTAATAGGTACGATGCCCGGCGGGTGTGGAGAGGTGACTCTTTGTACATCTTGCCGCATGTATGCGTTCCTTGATCATCCGATCGAGGGCGAATACTGCTGTGCAAAATGTAAGCACATTGTTTCCCTGGAAGCCCAGGTTCTGAATCTGGGGAAGCAACTGTCAGCACTGAGAAGTCCCTCCATACTAAAGGTGAGCCAGGAACGTACACGGCAGGTGCCGGCAGGGGCCAGCACAGAGGCGGGTGGAGACAAAGAGGTGCAGGCACTAGCAAAGAGTAGATGGGTGACAGTCAGGAGGGGTAGAGGGGGAAGTGCCAGGGAGGCCGATCCAGGACTGGAGCATCCCAATAAGTACGCTCCATTGAGTGACATTGGTGTAACCAGTCACGGACCAGCACTGCTGGAGTTGAGGGACTCTCCTAGCTGCCAGGGGAAGAACTCCTCCAGTGAGAGTGGGGGGGCAGCAAAGGGAAAGGAAAGACAGATTCTGGTGGTAGGGGACTCAATTCTTAGAAGGACAGAGAGGGCAATCTGTAACCAAGACCTGAAGCGCCGAACAGTATGTTGTCTACCGGGCGCTCGGGTTCGGCACATCACGGATCTTGTGGACAGATTACTGGGAGGGGCTGGGGAAGACCCGGCTGTCATGGTGCACGTTGGCACCAATGACAAAGTCAGAGGCAGATGGAGTGTCCTAAATAGGGATGAGCTTCGTGTTCGAGTCGAACCCATGTTCGACTCGAACATCGGCTGTTCGACCGTCCGTCGAATTGCGAACGATATGGGCCGTTCGCGCCAAATTCGTGTGGCGCGTCACGGCCCATAATTCACTGCGGCATCGCAGTGCATTGCTGGCTGATGATTGGCCAAGCATGCACTATGACCCGCATGCTTGGCCAATCACAGCGCCGTCAGTAGAGAGAGCTGTAATTGGCCAAAGCCAGGGTGGCTTTGGCCAATTATGGCTCAGGGGATTTAGTACACACCCCACACTATATAAGGCCGCCTGCACGGCGGCCCTGTGTAGTGTGTGTTCCGGTGTGCTGAGCGATAGAGAGAGAGAGAGACAGTGTCATTTGATTTGAGTTAGATAGATTAGGCAGAACAGTCAGTCAGTTAGCTGCACTTACAGTGTATTGTGTATATATATGCATCCCAGGTGTTGCATATATATATATACACTGTATTCAGTTTAGCTAGATCCGTTCCTGTTATCTTCTATCTAGACTATTTACATTCAGTGCAGTGTGTCCTGCTCACAGTGTTCAGCTAGATCCGTTCCTGCTATTTACATTCAGTACAGTGCTTCCTGCTCACAGTGTTCAGCTAGATCCGTTCCTGCTATTTACATTCAGTGCAGTGCGTGCTGCTCACAGTGTTCAGCTAGATCCGTTCCTGCTATTTACATTCAGTGCAGTGCGTGCTGCTCACAGTGTTCAGCTAGATCCGTTCCTGCTATTTACATTCAGTGCAGTGCGTCCTGCTCACAGTGTTCAGCTAGATCCGTTCCTGCTATTTACATTCAGTGCAGTGCGTGCTGCTCACAGTGTTCAGCTAGATCCGTTCCTGCTATTTACATTCAGTGCAGTGCGTGCTGCTCACAGTGTTTAGCTACATCCGTTCCTGCTGTTTACATTCAGTGCAGTGCGTCCTGCTCACAGTGTTCAGCTAGATCCGTTCCTGCTATTTACATTCAGTGCAGTGCGTCCTGCTCACAGTGTTCAGCTAGATCCGTTCCTGCTATTTACATTCAGTGCAGTGCGTCCTGCTCACAGTGTTCAGCTAGATCCGTTCCTGCTATATACATTTAGTGCAGTACGTCCTGCTCACAGTGTTCAGCTAGATCCGTTCCTGTTATCTTCCTACTGACAGGCAGGCTTGTCTGGTTACAGTATATAAAGCTACCTGAAGAAAATTACAGGTGTTCTTTTTGATCCTATTAGTACCACGGTCAGGCAGCTAGACTATTTACATTTAGTACAGTGTGTCCTGCTCACAGTGTTCAGCTAGATCCGTTCCTGTTATTTACATTCAGTGCAGTGCGTCCTGCTCACAGTGTTCAGCTAGATCCGTTCCTGCTATTTACATTCAGTGCAGTGCGTCCTGCTCACAGTGTTCAGCTAGATCCGTTCCTGCTATTTACATTCAGTGCAGTGCGTCCTGCTCACAGTGTTCAGCTAGATCCGTTCCTGCTATTTACATTCAGTGCAGTGCGTGCTGCTCACAGTGTTCAGCTAGATCCGTTCCTGCTATTTACATTCAGTGCAGTGCGTCCTGCTCACAGTGTTCAGCTAGATCCGTTCCTGCTATTTACATTCAGTGCAGTGCGTGCTGCTCACAGTGTTCAGCTAGATCCGTTCCTGCTATTTACATTCAGTGCAGTGCGTGCTGCTCACAGTGTTTAGCTACATCCGTTCCTGCTGTTTACATTCAGTGCAGTGCGTCCTGCTCACAGTGTTCAGCTAGATCCGTTCCTGCTATTTACATTCAGTGCAGTGCGTCCTGCTCACAGTGTTCAGCTAGATCCGTTCCTGCTATTTACATTCAGTGCAGTGCGTCCTGCTCACAGTGTTCAGCTAGATCCGTTCCTGCTATATACATTTAGTGCAGTACGTCCTGCTCACAGTGTTCAGCTAGATCCGTTCCTGTTATCTTCCTACTGACAGGCAGGCTTGTCTGGTTACAGTATATAAAGCTACCTGAAGAAAATTACAGGTGTTCTTTTTGATCCTATTAGTACCACGGTCAGGCAGCTAGACTATTTACATTTAGTACAGTGTGTCCTGCTCACAGTGTTCAGCTAGATCCGTTCCTGTTATTTACATTCAGTGCAGTGCGTCCTGCTCACAGTGTTCAGCTAGATCCGTTCCTGCTATTTACATTCAGTGCAGTGCGTCCTGCTCACAGTGTTCAGCTAGATCCGTTCCTGCTATTTACATTCAGTGCAGTGCGTCCTGCTCACAGTGTTCAGCTAGATCCGTTCCTGCTATTTACATTCAGTGCAGTGCGTCCTGCTCACAGTGTTTAGCTAGATCCGTTCCTGTTATTTACATTCAGTGCAGTGCGTCCTGCTCACAGTGTTCAGCTAGATCCGTTCCTGCTATTTACATTCAGTGCAGTGCGTCCTGCTCACAGTGTTCAGCTAGATCCGTTCCTGCTATTTACATTCAGTGCAGTGCGTCCTGCTCACAGTGTTCAGCTAGATCCGTTCCTGCTATTTACATTCAGTGCAGTGCGTCCTGCTCACAGTGTTTAGCTAGATCCGTTCCTGCTATTTACATTCAGTGCAGTGCGTCCTGCTCACAGTGTTCAGCTAGATCCGTTCCTGCTATTTACATTCAGTGCAGTGCGTCCTGCTCACAGTGTTCAGCTAGATCCGTTCCTGCTATATACATTTAGTGCAGTACGTCCTGCTCACAGTGTTCAGCTAGATCCGTTCCTGTTATCTTCCTACTGACAGGCAGGCTTGTCTGGTTACAGTATATAAAGCTACCTGAAGAAAATTACAGGTGTTCTTTTTGATCCTATTAGTACCACGGTCAGGCAGCTAGACTATTTACATTTAGTACAGTGTGTCCTGCTCACAGTGTTCAGCTAGATCAGTTCCTGCTATTTACATTCAGTGCAGTGCGTCCTGCTCACAGTGTTCAGCTAGATCCGTTCCTGCTATTTACATTCAGTGCAGTGCGTCCTGCTCACAGTGTTTAGCTAGATCCGTTCCTGCTATTTACATTCAGTGCAGTGCGTCCTGCTCACAGTGTTCAGCTAGATCCGTTCCTGCTATATACATTTAGTGCAGTACGTCCTGCTCACAGTGTTCAGCTAGATCCGTTCCTGTTATCTTCCTACTGACAGGCAGGCTTGTCTGGTTACAGTAAATAAAGCTACCTGAAGAAAATTACAGGTGTTCTTTTTGATCCTATTAGTACCACGGTCAGGCAGCTAGACTATTTACATTTAGTACAGTGTGTCCTGCTCACAGTGTTCAGCTAGATCCGTTCCTGTTATTTACATTCAGTGCAGTGCGTCCTGCTCACAGTGTTCAGCTAGATCCGTTCCTGCTATTTACATTCAGTGCAGTGCGTCCTGCTCACAGTGTTTAGCTAGATCCGTTCCTGCTATTTACATTCAGTGCAGTGCGTCCTGCTCACAGTGTTCAGCTAGATCCGTTCCTGTTATCTTCCTACTGACAGGCAGGCTTGTCTGGTTACAGTATATAAAGCTACCTGAAGAAAATTACAGGTGTTCTATCCCAGCTTAGTGCAGCTACAGGCCATTAGTATGTCTGGAAGGCCAAGAAGGAGAGGCAGACAGTCACAAGCCAATAAGAGAGGGCAAGCAGGCTCTGTGTCTAGTGCTGGTCGTGGAGACGGTGCATCCTCATCAGCACGTGGCCATGGGACACGCTTGGCCTTTTTTTCGGCAGCTGGCCGTGTTGAGCCGCAACATGCGGAAGACTTGGTCGAGTGGATGACCAAGCCGTCCTCATCCTCCTCATCCTCTCTCACCCATGCCCAGGGTGCTTTGTCTGGCAAAGCAGCGGCCTCTTCCCTCAGCTCAATGTCATCAGTGACTCCTTCCCTAGCCCCACCATGTCCTCCTGAGGATTCCCTCGAACTGTTTGACCACAGTGTTGGGTACATGCTCCAGGAGGATGCCCAGCGTTTGGAAGGCTCTGATGATGATACTGAGCTCAATGAAGGCAGTAACATGAGCACGGACAGAGGGGGTGCCCAAGAAGGACAGCAATCTGGCAGTCATGCTCCCCCTGCTGCAGCATACTGCCAGGTTTGCTCCAGTGATGAGGAGGGAGGGGATGATGAGGTCACTGACTCAACGTGGGTGCCTGATAGGAGAGAGGAGGAGGAGGAGGAGGAGGAGGAGGTGGCACATCACCAACTAGGCAGGATGCCCTCCAGGGGCCAGCCTAAGGGCAGCACATTGACTGCATCACACCCCAAAGCTCCACATGTGCAGGGCGCTGCAGTCTCTGCGCGTTATTCAAAAAGTTCTTTGGTGTGGGCCTTTTTTGAGACGAGTGCATCAGATCGCACCGCTGCTATTTGCAACATATGTCTCAAGCGTATCTCGCGTGGCCAAAACATCTCCCGCTTGGGTACCACATGCTTGACCAGACATATGTTGACCTGCCATGCAGTTCGTTGGCAAGCGTATCTAAAAGACCCACACCAAAGAACAAAGACGATCTCTCCTTGCTCCTCATCAGCTGAGATTTCCAACCCCACTAGACCTTCAGTCCTCTCTGCGACCTGCAGTGAGAGGAATGAAGGTGTAGAATTAGGTGTGTCACAGCCAAGTACTTATGGGCAATCTGCTTTGGGTACACCGACGTCAGATTGTACCAGGCAAATTTCCCTGCCCCAGCTGCTGCACCGCCGAAAGAAGTTTGCTCCCAGCCATCCACATGCCCAGCGGTTGAATGCTAGCTTGGCAAAATTGCTAGCACTTCAACTGCTGCCTTTTCAGTTGGTAGACTCTGCCCCCTTCCGTGAGTTTGTGGAATGTGCGGTTCCTCAGTGGCAGGTACCCAAACGCCACTTTTTCTCACGGAAGGCGATTCCGGCTCTCTACCGGCATGTGGAAGGCAATGTCCATGCCTCGCTGGACAGGGCGGTCAGCGGTAAGGTGCATATTACCGCTGACTCATGGTCCAGCAGGCATGGACAGGGACGTTACTTAAGTTTCACGGCGCATTGGGTGACTCTGCTGGCAGCTGGGAAGGATGCAGGACAAGGTGCAGTAGTGTTGGAGGTTGTTCCGCCACCACGCCTCCAAAATGCTGATTGTGACACACCTCTCTCCTCCACCCCCTCCTCTTCTTCTTCCTCCATGGCCTCTTCCTCGGAACCAGCGGTGCTCCGTAGGCGTTCAAGGGGCTACGCAAGTACGCAGGCCAAAAGATGCCATGCGGTGCTTGAGCTGGTGTGCTTGGGGGACAGGAGCCACACTGGGGCAGAGGTTCTGTCAGCTCTGCAGGGGCAGGTTCAGAGGTGGTTGACGCCACGCCAACTTAAGGCAGGAATGGTGGTTTGCGACAATGGCACCAACCTCCTCTCTGCCCTCCGACAGGGACAACTGACCCATGTGCCCTGTTTGGCTCACGTCCTTAACTTGGTGGTGCAGCGGTTCTTGGGCAGGTACCCGGGCTTACAGGATGTCCTGAGGCAGGCCAGGAAAGTCTCTGTGCATTTCCGCCGGTCATATAATGCCAGTGCTCGGCTGACGGACCTCCAAAAGGAGTTTAACCTGCCCAAGAACCGCCTAATCTGTGACATGCCCACCAGGTGGAACTCGACGTTGGCCATGCTGCAGCGGCTGCACACGCAGCAGAGGGCCATCAATGAGTACCTGTGCGACTATGGCACCAGGACAGGGTCAGGGGACCTTGGTTTTTTTTCCCCACGCCAGTGGGCCATGATCAGGGATGCATGCACTGTCCTGTCACCATTCGAGGAGGCCACGAGGATGGTGAGCACTGACAGTGCATGCATCAGTGACACTGTCCCCCTTGTCCACCTGTTGGAGCACACGCTGCGTGGGATAATGGACAGGGCACTTGAGGCAGAACAGAGGCAGGAAGAGGAGGACTTCCTTAGCTCTCAAGGCCCCCTTTATCCAGACAGTGTTCCTGCGTGCCCGCCGATCACACAGGAAGAGGACGAGGAGGAGGAGGAGGAGGAGGAGGAGGAAGATTGTGTCAGTATGGAGGTGGAGCCTGGCACTCAGCATCAGCAGTCTTTAAGGGATCAGTCCCAAGGAACACATGGACTTGTACGTGGCTGGGAGGAGGTGGCTGCGGACGTTGTTGTCCTTAGTGACCCAGAGGACTCCGGACCGAATGCCTCAGCAAACCTACGCTGCATGGCCTCCCTGATCCTGCAAAGCCTGCGTAAGGATCCTCGTATTCGTGGTATCAAGGAGAAGGACCAATACTGGCTGGCAACCCTCCTTGATCCACGTTACAAGGGTAAGGTTGCGGACCTTATCTTGCCATCGCAGAGGGAGCAGAGGATGAAACATCTTCGGGAGGCCTTGCAGAAAGGTCTGTGCAACGCGTTCCCAGAGACTGGGAGGTTACAAACTCCTGTTTCTGGACAACGTGTTGCTGAGGCTTCGGTCAGTCAAAGAAGGAGCGGTGGAGAAGGTGGCCGTCTGACCGATGCGTTCAGACAATTTTTTGGTCCGCAGCCCCAAGGTATGATCGGTTCCAGCAACCATCGCCAGCGTCTGTTTTACATGGTGCAGGAATACCTAGGGGCAAGATCAGACTTGGACACCTTTCCCACCGAAAATCCTCTGGGTTACTGGGTCTTGAGGATGGATCACTGGCCAGAGCTTGCACAGTATGCAATTGAGCTACTGGCCTGTCCTGCATCCAGCGTTCTTTCGGAACGCACATTCAGTGCTGCTGGAGGCGTGGTAACCGATCACAGGGTGCGTCTGTCCACCGACTCGGTCGATCGGCTGACCTTCATAAAAATGAATCAGTCTTGGATCACCACCAGCTACCAAGCACCTGATGCAGATGTAACCGAATAATTTTTTTTGAAATCTCAGATCCCTTCAAAGACTGCCTATGCTGATGCTGAGTGACTATCCCTGAGTAATTATCCTCTTCCTCCTCAATCATCACGCTGATAGCTTGTAAGAACATTTTTGGTTCTGGGCGCCACCACCAGTGCCTAAGGCACAATTTTTCAGCCCCTGTTTAACAGGGGCGTGTAATTACAATTTTTGATGTAATACTTTGCAGCAGGGCTCGTTCCTGCATTCCAACTAGAGTGTCTGTGAGGGGTTGCAGTGTTGTGGCACCAGCACCAGTGCCTAAGACCCAATTTTTCAGCCCCTGTCTAACAGGGGCGTGTAATTACAATTTTTGATGCAATACTTTGCAGCAGGGCTTGTTCCTGCATTCCAACTAGAGTGTCTGTGAGGGGTTGCAGTGTTGTGGCACCAGCACCAGTGCCTAAGACCCAATTTTTCTGCCCCTGTCTAACAGGGGCGTGTAATTACAATTTTTGATGCAATACTTTGCAGCAGGGCTTGTTCCTGCATTCCAACTAGAGTGTCTGTGAGGGGTTGCAGTGTTGTGGCACCAGCACCAGTGCCTAAGACCCAATTTTTCTGCCCCTGTCTAACAGGGGCGTGTAATTACAATTTTTGATGCAATACTTTGCAGCAGGGCTTGTTCCTGCGTTTCAACTAGAGTGTCTGTGAGGGGTTGCAGTGTTGTGGCACCAGCACCAGTGCCTAAGACCCAATTTTTCAGCCCCTGTCTAACAGGGGCGTGTAATTACAATTTTTGATGCAATACTTTGCAGCAGGGCTTGTTCCTGCGTTTCAACTAGAGTGTCTGTGAGGGGTTGCAGTGTTGTGGCACCAGCACCAGTGCCTAAGACCCAATTTTTCTGCCCCTGTCTAACAGGGGCGTGTAATTACAATTTTTGATGCAATACTTTGCAGCAGGGCTCGTTCCTGCGTTCCAACTAGAGTGTCTGTGAGGGGTTGCAGTGTTGTGGCACCAGCACCAGTGCCTAAGGCCTAATTTTTCAGCTCCTGTTCAACAGGGGCATGTAATTACAATTCTTGATCTAATATTTCACAGCAGGGCCCTGTGAGGGCTTACAGTGTTTTGGCCACAGCAACACCTAAGGCCCAAATTTCTGCTGAGTATATAGGGTAGGACCCTACTTTCAAACATCTAACTTACAAACGACTCCTACTTGCAAACGGAAGGAGACAACAGGAAGTGAGATGAAATCTACCCCTAAGGAAGGGAAATTCTCTCCTGTAAGAGTTAATATGGGAAAACAATTTTTCCTTTCCACTGATGCTTTCCAATCCTTGTTCCACAAAAAAACACAAATTTTCAAAAAACATTTTTCATTGGGACAAAAAAGTGAGGTGAAATCTTCTGAAGAGGAGGAAAGACGCAAAACAAATGTCACAGGGGTGATAACCCTTCCCTATGTTTTCCAAAAAGCTTAGAAAAGATTTTTTGGCTGGAGCTAAACACATTAAAAATGTTCAAAATTACAAACAGATTCTACTTAACAACAAACCTACAGTCCCTGTCTTGTTTGCACCGCCTGTATACTGCTGTTCAGAGTATATAGGGACCTTTCCTTATTTTAATTTGGGTGCGGGGTTCCCCTTAATATCCATACAAGACCCAAAGGGCCTGGTAATGGACTGGGGGGTACCCATGCCGTTTGTCTCACTGATTTTCATCCATATTGCCATGACCCGACATGACATTAAACCCGCAAGCAGTTTTAAATGAGATTTTTTCCTTTAAAAATGACATTTGGTGCAGGGACTGTTCTAAACATGGGAAACACGCGTCACTTTACAGGCATACTATAGACACCCCCCAGGTACGATATTTAAAGGAATATTTCACTTTTTTTTTTTTACTTTAAGCATCATTAAAATCACTGCTCCCGAAAAAACGGCCGTTTTTAAAAGTTTTTTTTGCATTGATACATGTCCCCTGGGGTAGGACCCGGGTCCCCAAACCCTTTTTAGGACAATACCATGCAAATTAGCCTTTAAAATGAGCACTTTTGATTTCGAACGTTCGAGTCCCATAGACGTCAATGGGGTTCTAACGTTCGTGCGAACTTGCGGTCCGTTCGCGGGTTCTGGTGCGAACCGAACCGGGGGGTGTTCGGCTCATCCCTAGTCCTAAAGAACGATTTTAGGGACTTAGGAGCTAAATTGAGGAAAAGGACCTCCAAGGTAGTGTTCTCAGGAATACTACCGGTACATCGAGCCACACCAGAGAGGCAGAGGGAGATTAGGGAAGTAAACAAGTGGCTGAAGAGCTGGTGTAGTAAGGAGGGGTTTGGGTTCCTGGAGGACTGGGCCGACTTCTCAGTCGGTAACCGGTACTATAGAAGGGACGGACTGCACCTAAATGAGGAGGGTGCAGATCTGCTGGGAATGAAGATGGCCAAAAAGTTAGAGGGGTTTTTAAACTAGGCGATGGGGGGGAGGGTCCAGAGACAGTGATAGCCAGCGCGGAAGATACTCCAGAGGGTAGTATTGGGGGCATTAGTGGTAGGTTAACCAAAGCACAAAAACGCAAGGTGCGTATAGTAGCAAGTCCAAGTCGCAATCTTGAAACACCCAATACGAGGACAATATGCGACCGGTCTAAACTATGTGGCATGTTCACCAATGCCAGGAGCCTGGCGGACAAGATGGGTGAACTAGAGATACTGTTGTACAAGGAGGATTTGGATTTTGTGGGAATTTCAGAGACCTGGTTCAACAGCTCTCATGATTGGCTGGCAAACATTCAAGGGTATACCCTATACCGCAAGGATAGAGAGGGTAAAAAAGGGGGAGGGGTATGCCTATATATCAAGAATAATGTACAAGTGAATGTGAGAGATGACATCACTGAGGGGGCTAGGGAGGAGGTGGAATCTTTATGGGTAGAGCTCCAAAGGGATGAAGCTAAGGGGAAAATAATACTGGGAGTATGCTATAGGCCCCCTAACCTGAGGGAGGAAGTGGAGACGGATCTCCTATCACAAATTGGATTAGCAGCAAGGATGGGAAGTGTTATCATAATGGGGGATTTTAATTATCCAGACATAGACTGGGCGGAGGGAACCGCGCATTCATTTAAGGCTCGCCAGTTCCTTAATGTCTTGCAGGACAATTTTATGGGTCAGATGGTAGACGCACCAACTAGAAATAAAACATTACTAGATCTACTGATTACCAACAATACAGACCTGATAACAGATGTGGAAATACGGGGCAATTTAGGTAACAGCGATCACAGGTCAATTAGTTTCAGTATAAATCACACAAATATGAGACATGAAGGGAACACAAAGACACTGAATTTCAAAAGAGCCAACTTCCCTAAACTACAAACCTGGCTAAAAGGCATAAATTGGGATAAAATATTAGGAACAAAGAATACAGAGGAGAGATGGGTTTGCTTTAAGAGCATATTAAATAAGGGCATTAGCCAATGTATCCCATTGGGTAATACATTTAAAAGAGCGAACAAACATCCTGGATGGCTTAATTCCAATGTAAAAATGCATATAAAAGCAAAGGAGAAGGCCTTCAAAAAATACAAGGTTGAGGGATCATCCACAGCATTCAGAATTTATAAAGAATGCAATAAGAAATGTAAGGGTGCAATTAGGATGGCTAAGATAGAACATGAAAGACACATAGCGGAGGAGAGCAAAAAAAATCCCAAGAAATTCTTTAAGTATGTAAACAGTAAAAAAGGGAGGACAGACCATATTGGCCCCATAAAGAATGAGGAAGGACATCTGGTTACAAAGGATGGGGAGATGGCAGAGGTATTGAATTTATTCTTCTCCTCAGTCTTCACGAGTGAATCGGGGGGCTCCAGTAACCAAAACTGCAGTGTTTATCCTCATGACACAAAACAGGAAGCACCTACATGGTTAACAGAGGACGGAATTAAAATTAGACTTGAGAAACTTAACATTAATAAATCACCAGGACCAGATGGCTTGCATCCGAGGGTACTTAGGGAACTCAGTCAGGTGATTGCCAGACCGTTGTTCCTAATTTTTACAGACAGTCTATTGACTGGAATGGTACCAGCTGATTGGAGAAAAGCCAATGTAGCACCAATATTTAAAAAGGGCCCAAAAAACATCCCTGGGAATTACAGACCGGTTAGCCTAACATCAATAGTATGTAAACTCTTGGAGGGGATGATAAGGGACTATATACAAGATTTTAGTAATAAGAATGATATCATTAGCAGTAATCAGCATGGATTCATGAAGAATCGTTCTTGCCAAACCAATCTATTAACCTTCTATGAGGAGGTGAGTTGCCATCTAGATAAAGGAAGGCCCGTAGACGTGGTGTATCTGGATTTTGCAAAAGCATTTGACATAGTTCCCCATAAACGTTTACTGTACAAAATAAGGTGCGTTGGCATGGACCATAGGGTGAGTACATGGATTGAAAACTGGCTACAGGGTGGTGATAAATGGGGAGTACTCAGAATGGTCAGGGGTGGGTAGTGGGGTCCCCCAGGGTTCTGTGCTGGGACCAATCTTTGGGTAGCTTTAGGTGCACACTGTGCAGAGGACGCACTGCACTAACTGTAAATACTGCAGCTGCCTGCCTGTGGTATTAATAGGATCAGAACAACAGCAATTGTCTTCAGGTAGCTTTAGGTGCACACTGTGCAGAGGACGCACTACACTAACTGTAAATACTGCAGCTGCCGGTGGTACTAATAGGATCAGAAGAACACCACCAATTTTCTCCAGGTAGCTTTAGGTGCACACTGTGTAGAAGACGCACTACACTAACTGTAAATACTGTAGCTAATAGGACTAATAGGATCAGAAGAACACCAGCAATTTTCTTCAGGTAGCTGTAAATATTGTAAAAACACCTGCCTGCCTATCAGTAGGAAGAGAATAACAGGAACGTATCTAGCTAAACTAATTACAGTGTATATATATATATATATATATATATATATATATATATATATATATATACCGTGGGGACGGAAAGTATTCAGACCCCCTTAAATTTTTCACTCTTTGTTATATTGCAGCCATTTGCTAAAATCATTTAAGTTAATTTTTTCCCTCATTATTGTACACACAGCACCCCATATTGACAGAAAAACACAGAATTGTTGACATTTTTGCAGATTTATTAAAAAAGAAAAACTGAAATATCACATGGTCCTAAGTATTCAGACCCTTTGCTGTGACATTCATATATTTAACTCAGGTGCTGTCCATTTCTTCTGATCATCCTTGAGATGGTTCTACACCTTCATTTGAGTCCAGCTGTGTTTGATTATACTGATTGGACTTGATTAGCAAAGCCACACACCTGTCTATATAAGATCTTACAGCTCACAGTGCATGTCAGAGCAAATGAGAATCATGAGGTCAAAGGAACTGCCTGAAGAGCTCAGATACAGAATTGTGGCAAGGCACAGATCTGGCCAAGATTACAAAAAAATTTCTGCTGCACTTAAGGTTCCTAAGAGAACAGTGGCCTCCATAATCCTTAAATGGAAGACATTTGGGACGACCAGAACCCTTCCTAGAGCTGGCCGTCCGGCCAAACTGAGTTATCGGGGGAGAAGAGCCTTGGTGAGAGAGGTAAAGGAGAACCCAGAGATCACTTTAGCTGAGCTTCAGAGATGCAGTCAGGAAATGGGAGAAAGTTGTAGAAAGTCAACCATCACTGCAGCCCTCCACCAGTTGGGGCTTTATGGCAGAGTGGCCCGACGGAAGCCTCTTTCAGTGCAAGACACATGAAAGCCCGCATGGAGTTTGCTAAAAAAAAAACACCCGAAGGACTCCAAGATGGTGAGAAATAAGATTCTTTGGTCTCATGAGACCAAGATAGAACTTTTTGGTCTTAATTCTAAGCGGTATGTGTGGAGAAAACCAGGCACTGCTCATCACCTGTCCAATACAGTCTCAACAGTGCAGCCTGTTGGTGGCAGCATCATGCTGTGGGGGTGCTTTTCAGCTGCAGGGACAGGACGACTGGTTGCAATCGGGGGAAAGATGAATGCTGCAAGTACAGGGATATCCTGAATGAAAACTTTCTCCAGAGTGCTCAGGACCTCAGACTGGGCCGAAGGTTTACCTTCCAACAAGACAAGGACCCTAAGCACACAGCTAAAATAACGAAGGAGTGGCTTCATAACAAATCCGTGACTGTTCTTGAATGGCCCAGCCAGAGCCCTGACCAAAACCCAATTGAGCATCTCTGGAGAGACCTAAAAATGGCTGTCCACCAACGTTTACCATCCAATCTGACAGAACTGGACATGATTTGCAAGGAGGAATGGCAGAGGATCCCCAAATCCAGGTGTGAAAAACTTGTTGCATCTTTCTCAAAAAGACTCATGGCTGTATTAGATCAAAAGGGGGCTTCTACTAAATACTGAGCAAAGGGTCTGAATACTTAGAACCATGTGATATTTCAGTTTTTCTTTTTTAATAAATCTGCAAAAATATCAACAATTCTGTGTTTTTTCTGTCAATATGGGGTGCTGTGTGTTAAAATGATTAAAATGTAACTTAAATGATTTTAGCAAAAGGCTGCAATATAACAAAGAGTGAAAAATGTAAGGGGGTCTGAATACTTTCTGTTCTGTCCCCACTATATATATACCGTATTTATCGGCGTATAACACGCACCGGCGTATAACACGCACCCCAATTTAGGAGGGAATTTTAAGGAAAAAAAACTTTTAGGAGGGAAGTTGAAGGAAAAAAAACTTACATTTAAATGCCCATCATTGCAGCATTCTCAGTGCAGCCTTGTCAGTGCAGCCTTCCCCAGTGCAGCCTTGTTAGTACAGCCATGTCAGTGCAGCCATGTCAGTGCAGCCTTCCCCAGTGCAGCCTTGTTAGTACAGCCATGTCAGTGCAGCCATGTCAGTGCAGCCTTCCCCAGTGCAGCCTTGTTAGTGCAGCCTTGTTAGTGCAGCCTTGTCAGTGCAGCCATGTCAGTGCAGCCATGTTAGTGCAGCCTTGTTAGTGCAGCCTTGTTAGTGCAGCCTTGTTAGTGCAGCCTTTCCCAGTGGAGCCATTCCCAGTGGAGCCATTCCCAGTGCAGCCATTCCCAGTGCAGCCATTCCCAGTGCAGCCTTTCCTAGTGCAGCCTTCCCCAGTGCAGCCTTCCCTTCGATCCCCTGTCCTGAGCTTTAAAATCGCCGACCGCGATTTGAAAATGGCGCCGCCGGCGCCGAAATACACCGAGCCGGTCCTCGGCTCTTTCCGGCGGCTCTCGTTCATTTTCGGCTCCACTCGTAGTCCCGAGCGGAGCTATCCGAACCTAGGTTCGGATAGCTCCGCTCGGGACTACGAGTGGAGCCGAAAGTAAACGAGAGCCGCCGGAAAGAGCCGAGGATCGGCTCGGTGTATTTCGGCGCCGGCGGCGCCATTTTCAAATCGCGGTCGGCGATTTTAAGATTGTGACAGCTCGGGATCGCAGGGTATCGGCGTATAACACGCACCTGCGACTTTCCCCTGATTTTAAGGGGAAAAAAGTGCGTGTTATACGCCGATAAATACGGTATATATATATATATATATATATATATACACAACACCTAGGATGCATATATATACACAATACACTGTAAGTGCAGCTAACTGACTCGCTTGCCTACTCTATCTAACTTAAATCAAATGACACTGTCTCTCTGTCTATCTCTCTCCGCCACTGCAACACACTACACAAGGCCGCCACGCAGGCGGCCTTATATAGTGTGGGGCGTGTACTAAACCCCCTGAGCCATAATTGGCCAAAGCCACCCCGGCATGTTCGGTCGAACATGCAATGTTCGAGAAGCTCATCCCTAGTCTTGGCAATGTTCTTAAAGCCTAGGCCATCTTTATGTAGAGCAACAATTCTTTTTTCAGATCCTCAGAGAGTTCTTTGCCATGAGGTGCCATGTTGAACTTCCAGTGACCAGTGTGAGAGTGATAACACCAAATTTAACACACCTGCTCCCCATTCACACCTGAGACCTTGTAACACTAATGAGTCACATGACACCAGGGAGGGAAAATGGCTAATTGGGCCCAATTTGGACATTTTTACTTAGGGCTGTACTCACTTTTGTTGCCAGCAGTTTAGACATTAATGGCTGTGTGGTGAGTTATTTTGAGGGGACAGCAAATGTACACTTTTATACAAGCTGTACCCTCACTATTTTACATTGTAACAAAGTATAATTTATTTACAAAAATGTGAGGGGTGTACTCACTTTTGTGAGATACTGTATATACACACATATTTTTCAGATCATTGCGGGCTAGATGTGTCTTCATTATTTTATATTTTCCATGGACTGCACCTTGGAAACCTGGCCTGCTCCTTGGCTGCTCCCTTGGCCTGGATGGGTTTTCCTGCCTCAGCCCTGGGTCAGATGCCCCTATTCCCCATTTTAGATGCTGGGTCAATTTTTTTAACTGATTGTAAGTATTTAGGCCTCTTGCCCCCTTAAGATCTTTTCTTTTTGCTTTCTCTTATTGGGAACCATTTACTATAATATTTTTATGCATACCTATATTTATAGATATCTCTTGCATCAAACTCCTGATGAGTGGACAGGGATCCACGAAATGTGTAGAGTCTTAGGATGTCAAGACATTTTGGTTCTCACAATTTATGTCAATCATGTATCTGTTCATGATTATATTATTATGTATCAGTACAATATGCATTTATTTCATCAATCATGTATTTTCTATGTCAGCTCTCCTGAATATGCCTGATCACTTTGAAAAAATCTTATCATGTACCCTATGATCATGGAATGTTCAATTTTAATTGCCAAATACATTTTAAACTGTATGTATTATTTTTGAAGTGACATGCCTCATGTAAAGTCCCATGACCACTGCTCTTTTGTTTGTATGTCACTGTACTAATGACACTGGCTGGGAAGGGGTTAACATCAGGGGCGTTTAAATGGTTAAATGTGTTCCTAGCCTGTACATTACTAAACTGTGGGAGGTGCTTGTACTAGGGGAAGGCAGAGATCTATGTTCCTGCTTATCAGGAATACAGGACCAATGTCTCCCCCGCTGACAGAACGGCAATCTGCCTTGTTTACAGACTGCTGTTCTGCCTGTGTAATGAAAAATCGGTGGGTGCCAGTGGATATAGAGTCTGCGGATAATCAAATAATCACAGCGGGAGTGGGCCGGCGGTGACACACCTGCGCGTCCCCAAACAGGAAGTGCTGTATACAGTATATGGTCGGCAAGCTGTTAAGGAAATCCAACTAATTGATTTCACAGTGTGTTTGTCCATATTCAGCAGCAGTACATACACTGAACGTTTTGAACTGATTTCTGCCATCTGGGGATGAATTTCTAAATTATTTATTTCATAGAAGGAGTCCACTGTTTGATTGAATTGCATTATGTGCAATAGCATGTTTGTGTTTAGAACCTTGAAAAGCAGAAGGCTCCAGAGGCAGCTTTTTTTTCCTGATACGGGACTAACACTTTATAAAAGCATGCACAAATAAGCAATGGGGATAAATAGGTTTTGAAATTACATTTTTATTACTAAACTTTGTATTCCCTGTGGAATTCTTATTTGAAGTGACATGTGTGAAAAAAAAGAACACATATAATTGTGAGCTCTGGTACCCTTAAGAAATTCTTAAAGCAGCCACATCCTTTTAGCCCAACTCAAGCACAGCTGGAGAAGATTATTGCCAACCTGACACATAAGTTTTGGAATAACTTTTTTTCCATCAAAGTCTCAGTGAAATTTTAGAATCCCTACTGAATAATGCAATTTGTTCCTGCTTTTCTAAACATGAGAAGTGACATTTGTAATTCATGCAGAGACAGTAGATGAGAAATGCTGGAATATGTTAAACATAACTTATTGCATTTATGTATTTTGTTTCAAAAAACATTTGACAAAATAACTTGAACTACTGTAATTCATAGTCAGACATGGATGGTGAATAGTGTGACAGTGTGATACCCCACCAGGGTGATGTTAATCCAGAATTCTCAACCAGGCAAGTTGGGGGGCTCTAGGGGCTTTGTTTAATTAGGAGGAAAATACATTTTGGGACCTGTAGCCTGGAGATTTCCTAGAGAACCGGGTGGGATGAAATCTCCAATCCTGGGTCCAGGTTTTTGGAACCACTAGCACACTGGCTGGTCAGGTGTGTGCTGGGCTATTAATAGTGGCATGGTCATTGTTCTGTGCTCCACCCTCCCAAGGAGTCCTGGTGTGCAAGGGAGTAGCCAGAGGGGTGCATGTCTGCACTGGAAAAGACAAAGAGCCAAGCCTGAGGGCCAGAGCATCAAGGGGTTGCTAGCTATGCGGAGTGTTGGTGAGAAAATGGTCTATGGGAGGCAGACAAGTGCCTAAAGTGAAAGGCCACAGCGGCAATGTTGCATGTGTAAGCCAGGAGTAAGGATCGGCGAATGGTTCGGCCCGAGAATGAGTTTGAGCCGAACTTTGGCTGTTTGGAAGTTCCCAGAACAACCAAATAATAGGGTCGTTCGACCATTTGTTCGGCCAGCCGAACGACCACAATGCACTGCGGCACCACACAGTACTTTGAAAGCCCTGATTGGCTGAAGCAATGAAAGCTTCACCCAATGAGGGCACAGATCACTGTCAGAGCCATGATTGGATGCTGTCATGATGACTGTATGCAATCATGGCTAATTGCTCTTTATTCCGCCCCACACTATAAAAGTATTCATTCCATAACAGACATTTGTAGTGTGATAGTGGCGTGGAGAGATATAGAACAGGGCTCTGTTCAGTGCTATTAGACAGTTCGCTATAGTGTTCTATTCTGATTCTATTGTCAGTGTAGAACAGGGGTCTTCAAACTGCGGCCCTCCAGGTGTTCAGGAACTACAATTCCCATCATGCCTAGTCATGTCTGTGAATGTCAGAGTTTTACAATGCCTCATGGGATGTGTAGTTCTGCAACAGCTGAAAGGCCATAGTTTGAGGATCCCTGGTGTAGAATATCAGTTTAGTGTGCATCTAGGTTCAGTGTGAGTGTAGTATGACCATTCATCTTTACATTAGTGTGAATGTAGGGATAGTTCAGTCATTGTGAGTGTAGTGTGACCAATCATCTTTACATTAGTGTGAATGTAGGGATAGTTCAGTCATTGTGAGTGTAGTGCAACCATTCATCTTTACATTAGTGTCAATGTAGGGATAGTTCAGTCATTGTGAGTGTAGTGCGACCACCATTTATCTTTACATTAATGTGAATGTAGGGATAGTTCTGTCAGTGTCAGTGTAGTGACTGTTTAACACAGTATATTTTATTGCGTCACTGTAAGTTTAACGCCATATATTTCATTGCGTTACTGCAAGTTTAACGCTGCATATTTTATTGCGTTACTGCAAGTTTAATGCCATATAGTTCTGTGAGTCACTGCAAGTTTAACGCTGTATAGTTCTGTGCATTACTGCAAGTTTAACGCCATATATTTAATTGCGTTACTGCAAGTTTAATGCCATATAGTTCTGTTCATTACTGCAAGTTTAGCGCTGTATAGTTCTGTGCGTTACTGCAAGTTTAACGCTGTAAATTTCATTGTGGTACTGCAAGTTTAACGCCGTATATTTCATTGCGGTACTGCAAGTTTAACGCCATATATTTCATTGCGTTACTGCAAGTTTAACGCCATATAGTTCTGTGCCTTACTGCAAGTTTAACACTGTATAGTTCTGTGCGTTACTGCAAGTTTAACACCGTATAGTTCTGTGCGTTACTGCAAGTTTAACGTCATATAGTTCTGTGCGTTACTGCAAGTTTAACGCCCTATATTTCATTACGGTACTGCAAGTTTAACGCCATATAGTTCTGTGCATTACTGCACGTTTGATGCAGTATAGTTCTGTGCATAACTGCAAGTTTAACACCATATAGCTCTGTGCGTTACTGCAAGTTTAATGCCATGTATTTCATTGTGTTATTGCAAGTTTAATGCCATACAGTTCTGTGCATTACTGCACGTTTGACGAATTATATTGCAGTATATTATAGTGTATCTGTGGAGTGTGTCTGTGTTGTGAATACTCAAATTAAAGTGCACCAAACACCACTTGCCATTGATTAAAGTGCATCCACGTACACATTTACACATATTTATTACATTTTGTTAATAAGCACCCCCCACTCCCCCATCATGTCTGGGAGGACAACAAGGAGAGGCAGAGGTTCCCATGGCATTGTAAGGGGGCCAGCAGTGTATGTATCCACAGGCAAAGGTGGACGTGGTCAGTCCTCAGGCAGGGCATAATTTCCTCTGTTTAGTGATGTTGCCCGTGCTGTCCAGCCACAGCATGCAGAGGAGGTGGTTGACTGGCTTACCAAACTGCTCTCATCCTCCTTATCCTTCGTCTCCCAAGCAGAGACTAGTGCAGTCCCCTGCAGCTGCCAGAGTGGCAAAACCTGCCTCCTTGTCCACAGCTATCCCTGCCATTGCATCAGGTAGTCAGCGGAGTTTTTTGAACACAGCATCAGCCACTTGCTCCTTGACGATGCACAGCCATTACTCGATTCAGATGTTTCTGACTCTGAGGTTGAGGAAGGCAGGAACATGAGCTTACAGAGAGGGGAGAACACTGGTACACAAATTGGTAGTCATGTTCCCCCAGCCGCAGCATATTGCCAAGTTGTCACCAGTGGTAATGGGGACTGAGGAGATGATTATGATGATGAGGTCACTGACTCGACTTGGGTGCCGGATAGAGCAGAGGAGGAAAGTGAGGGTGAGGCAGAACCCCAATGAGGGAGCCATCATGGAAGAGTAGAGAGCAGCCACCCTATTCCATCACATTGTGGAGCTTTTATCTCCCGGCCCACTTCCCACAGCTCAGCTGTCTGGGCCTTTTTTAGTACATGTGCAGCGCACTGTTGCTATTTGCAAACTTTGTCTCAAGTGCATCAAGCGTGGCAAAAACACCAACCATTTGGGTACCACATGCTTGACAAGGCATTTAACCTTCCACCACTCAGTCTATTGGCAAGAACACTAAAAGCCACACAAAAGGGGCACAAATCTGTCCCTCCTCCTTACTCACCCCAGTATGTCCCTGCTATACCCCATGATCTCTCAGCAGCCTCCACTGAAAGGGATGATGGTATAGCACAGGTTGTCCCAGGCCCTTGCAGCACATCCGTCAGCAGAACACCACCAGCTGTAGACTATAGCCGTCAAATTTCTCTGCCCCGTCTGCTGCAGTGGAAAAAAAATACAGTCCCTGTCAACCACATGTCCAGCATCTAAATGCAAGCTTGGGCAAGGCAGTCAGCCGCAAAGTCTACGTTATTGCTGACACGTGGTCCAGGAAGCATGGGCATAAATTATATATTTCATTCACAGCACACTGGGTAACTGCTTGCAACTTGGAAGGATGCAGGACAGGGCTTAGTGCTGCAGCTTGTTGTGCCCCCACGTCTCCATACAGCTGGTGATGATGCTAGATTCGTCAGCTCTACCCCCTCCTCCTCCTTCATGCCCCCTCTGCTGAATTGTCCTATTAACCTCAAGCACCCCCTAAGCGTTCAAAAGACTTTTCAATGAGTTAGGCTAATAGGTGCCATTCAGTGCTTTAGCTGGTGTGTCTAGGGGACAGGAACCACACCAGAGCAGAGATTCTTGCAGCTCTGCAGGGACAGGCCCAGGGGTGGTTCATGCCATGACAGCTGGAACCAGGAATAATGGGGTGTGATAATGGCACAAACTTCCTGTCCGCCCTTAGACAGGGAAAGTTGACACATGTGACATGCCTGGCACATGTCCTCAATTTGGTGGTGCAGCATTTCCTAAATAAGTACCCAGGCTTGGAAGATCTAGTAAAGCAGGCCAGAAGAGTCATACACAGCCAGTGCTCAGTTGGCTAAAATTCAGCGGGATTTCCACTTGCCCGTAAACCTCCTGATTTGTGACATGCCCACCAGGTGGAACTCAACTTTAGCAATGCTGCAGCGGCTGCACATTCAGCAGAGGGCCATCAACAAGTACCTGTGTGAGTATGGCACAACGACAGGCTCGGGCCAGCTCTGCTTTTTTTTCCCATGTCAATGGCTGCTCATAAAGGATGCATGCACTGTACTGTCACCATTTAAGGAGGCCACAAGGATGGTGAGCCGTGACAATGCATGCATCAGTGACACAATCCCTGTTGTGTTCCCACTGAAGCAGACACTGTGTGGCATTATGGACAGGGCACTGAAGGCAGAGCAGCGGGACGAAGAGGAGGACTTCCTTTCCTCTCAAGGCCCACTTTATGCAGACACCATTGTTCCAATGCCCCAAGATCACACAAGACGAGGGAGAGGAGGAGGATTCTGGCAGTTCCAGAGGCATTGAAGCAGAGGAAGTCATACGTCAAACAGTAGGAAATGGTTTTCCATCTGCAGAACCCTTGGGAGTAGTACGTGGCTGGGAGAAGGCAGTTCCAAGTACTATAATCCTCAGTGATCCAGAGGATTCTGCTTCCCATGCCTCCGCAATTTTGTGGTGCATGGGCTCCCTCATGCTTCAAAGCCTGCAAAAGAACCTAAGAATATATGGCGTAAAGGAAAAGGATCACTATTGGTTGGCAACCCTCCTTGACCACTGTTATAAGAGGAAAGTCTCAGAACTCACCCCGTCCCCACAGAGAGTGCAGAAGATAAAATCTCTTGAGGACACTTTAAAGAGAAGTTTATCAAATGCTTTTCCTGGTTACAGTTTTGTGGAAAACATAGTTTTGAGGCTTCTGTTGGTCAAGAGAGCTTTTCTGAATTTTTTTAGTCCTCGCTGCCCAGGGCTGTCAGCTTCCACATCCCATCGGCAGCGTCTGCATCACATGGTGGATGATTATCTAGGGGCGAAAACAGAGATGAAGAGCTTTCCAGTTGACGATCCACTGGTTTACTGGGTCATGAGAATAGACCACTGGCCAGAACTTGCCCAGTATGCTATTGAGGTGCTGGGCTGCCCTGCATCCAGCGTGCTTTCCGAAGGGCATTCAGTGCTGCTGGAGACTTTGTTACTGATCATAGAACGCGTCTGTCCACAGACTCCGTGGACCGTCTGACTTTTATCAAAAAGAATCAGTCCTAGATTACCAGCAGCTTTGAAGCCCCTGATGCCGATGTCGCCGATTAAGTGTTTTTGGGATGTGGAATCTCTGCAGGACTTTTAGGCTGCCTAGTGTTGTGGGTGTTGATTTCATCTGGAAGAATGTTTTGGGTTTAGGTTTCATGGACACAATTAACACCCAAAGACCAATTTTTCCACACCTGTTTGACAAGTGCATATCATTACAATTTTTGACAGCAAGGTCAATTCTTGCTTTCATCAAGAGTACCTCTATAGCGTTACAGTGTGAATGCGCCACCAACACCCAAATAACAATTTTTCTGCACCTGTTTGACATGTGCATATCATTACAATTTTTTGACAGCAAGGCTAATTCTTGCTTTCATCAAGAGTACCTCTATAAGGTTACTGTATGAAGGTGCCACCGACACCCAAAGAACAATTTTTCCGCACCCATTAGCGAAGTAGAAATCCAAAGTCTGTGGTAAAGACACCAGAATTTATTCAAAAATCCTCCAATCTTGCTCCCCGTGCACTACATTGTGGCCTCATCATACAGACTGGCTCCCCAAGGCGTTGCTTACAAAATAAAGAAAGCTTGCAGGGAAAATGTCATTTTTTGAGCTTTATAAATCAATTATTGCTGCAGCAGCTTCTATACACAGTACAGATGTGCCACCTTACAGGTGGACTAAAGGGACCCTCCAGGCACTATATTGAAAGGAATTTTTCATTGTTATACTTTCACTTTAAGCATCAATAAATCACTGCTCATTTAAAAATGACATTTTTTACAAACTTTTTTTCATTGATACATGTCCCCCAGGGCAGTACCCAGACCCCCATAACTATTGTATGCCCAATTACTTGCATATAAACCTTCAAAATGGAGCCTTTTGATTTTTCAGGTTCGGGTCCCATAGACTTCAATGGGGTTCATTTTTTGGTTCAGAACTTTCCAGATGTTTCTACTAAGTAGGAGCACGGATCTCTGTCTTCCCACAGTTAAAACACATCCCCCACAGTTAGCAAGCACTCCCTAGGGACACATTTAACACTTTGATGTTAACCCCTTCAGTGACAGTGCATATTTTTTAGCACTGATCACTGTATCGGTGTCACTGGTTCCAAAAAATGTATCAAAAGTGTCACTTAAGGTCCGATTTGTCTGTCGCAATATTGTAGTCCCGCTATAAGTTGCTGATCACCACCATTACTAGTAAAAAAAAAATTCAACAAAAATATCCCATAGTTTGTAAATGCTATAACTTTTGCGTAACCAATCAATATATGCTTATTGGGATTTTTTTTTTAGCAAACACGTGTGGTAGAATACATATTGGCCTAAATCAATTAATAAATTAGATTTTTTACATTTTTTTATTGGGTGTGTTTTAGGCTGGATTCACACCTATGCATTTTTAGTGCTTTTTGCATTTTGCAGATGTGCACTACAGTCCATTTCACATGGTTTCCTAACTGTTCTGTAGTGCACATCTGCAAAACGCAAAAAGCACTAAAAATACATAGGTGTGCTTCCAGCTTTATAGCAGAAAGTAAAAAATATTGTATTTTTTCAAAATTGTCTGTCTTTTTTTGTTTATAGCGCAAAAAATAAAAAATGCAGAGGTGATCAAATACCACCAAAATAAATCCCTATTTGTGGGAAAAAAGGACATCAATTTTATTTGGGTACAGCATTGCACGACCATGCAATTGTCAGTTCAAGTAGCGCAGTGCCGAAACTTTCTCTATGTATCCATCCTTTCTTTCAAGGTTTTATGTAGTCTGCTGTAAGTCAGATGCATCAAGGATGCTAAAGAACTGACAAATTAAGGTATATCTAAACTCAAGAACAAAAATGTAATTTTAGCCAGGTGCTGGACTACAGAATGATACATTTGTCCTCTACAATCAGTTTACTTTCACTTTCTGCTTTTATGCTAAATGCTGTGTTGCACTATCCTCTCCAGTTAGCAGAGGGAGAACCATAGCCAGAAAAGCCTATGGATTCCTACACAGAACACTGAGGATCATTGGATTTGAAGTCCAGGAAGTAAGCCATATTGTGTTGATTATAGATTCTTTACACTATAGTTCCTATAGAACACTGAGTGAGAGGGAATGGTGGAATAGCCTTTAACAGACTGCTCCAAGAACTCCTTCCTCTTGGCACTGAGGGAGTCCATGTGAGCACATCTGTCTGTGTGCCCACATATTGGCAGGCGGCCAATCCAGAACCGTTACTCCCAATTTAACATCCATGTAGGTCCGCATGTATGTCCCTGAGCTCACACTGTCTGCATTTGGGGTCATGTACCCATACCCACATGGATGTCAGATTGGGAACAGTACCTATGCCTGTGCAGCCGTTGCATCCCAATTGACATAAATGGGATTGCCTGAACGGGAATACACGGAACACCTGTGCATCCCCGTGTGGGTAAACATGGCCCTCCATGTGTGTACACTTTAGAATGCCACATATGAATGATGCTTTAGAAGTAATTTAGCGGGAATTTTGTAAGTTATGTTGTGTTTATGTGCACTATTAATGATTTTAGTGTATTTTTAGTGAAAATAGCGATATGATGAACATTTGCGCAATTATTGCTGGGGGCCTCTAAACTAAAACAAATTTGATCTGATATATATATAATGATTTTTACCTTATTTGGGAAAAAACTTTCCTAAAACCCTGTAGAAGCCTTATTAAATCTCAAACCAAAAAACTTTACTAATACCTAATTCCGTCTTTTGACATTTTTATTCACTGCTGCTAAACAAACATTGGCAAAAGCATGGTGGCCTTCTATTCCAAATTCCACAAAATGAATTGGTTTATGTCCAATGAAAAACTTGCTGCTATTGTTTGTGATAATATAGACAAATTTGGGAAAGTATGGTCCCCATGGATTACATCTTCCAACAACATTTTGATAGATCCCTTGTGATATATTCTTAAAAACTCTTGTACATTTGTTATTTACCCCTATTTGATTATTATTTGTTCCTTTTATTAACTATTAATATATTTATATGTATTTTAATATAATAATATTTATGTATATGATTTGTACTGCTCTTCTTTCTTGAAAATAATAAAAATATTTGTCAAAAAAAAATTATTGCGGGGCCCAAAAAATTTTTTTTTACTCTACAGGCCATGTGCTTTCAAAAAAATGTCTAGTTTGAGGATCTTTTCAAATTCTGAAAGCTGTAAGTGAAAAATGGTAACCTCCAGATTTTTAGAGTAAATTGTTTTTATTTACAGTTTTGCGTACCTTCAGTTTTCACCATTTCACAAAAAAGTGCAATTTAAAATGTACAATTATTTGTTATTTATTAACTCAATACAGTTTTAACTTTTATATTTACTAGGAATTTAGCAGGAATTTTGTACATTTTGCCATGTATGAATCCACTATAAATGATTTTAGTGTATTTTTAGCGAAAAAATTGTTTTGATAAACATTTGCACAAATATCATGGTGCCTTAAAAATCTGTAGCACCTTATTTTTATTCTACTGGCCATGTGCTTTCAGAAAATGTATGGTTTGGGGGGTATTTTGAAAATTCTGAAAGCTGTAAGTGAAAAAGAAAAACCTCCAGATTTTTAAATACATTTTTGCGTACGTCTGATTTTCACTACTGTATTTCTCATAAAGGTGTTATTTAAAAATTACAAATATTTAGACATTCTCTTCTGGCTTAAATCTCAGGATTGGCGAGGACTCCCAAACTTATAGTGGTATTATCAGGTGGCACAACTGGCCCAGATCTCCATAGTCTATTCTAAGGGCCCCAAACCAGACTGGATAGCTATAGAGAGACAAACAGCCCCTCACCACACAATTGACTTACAAATGTGGAGCCCTCCAAAATAGAGACCCCCAATTTTATCTCCCACCCTTTCTCATTCTTTGACGCTCTGTGATGTACTGCACAAACAGCTCACTCTAATCTCTACCATAAAACCCCTCGCCCATCTATTTCATAACCCAAACTCTCAGCCAGGGATGAACATTCTAGCCTTTCAATGGTGGCTAAACAAGGGATTATTTAGAACAGGCCCTATCACTTTGGGACATTGTTCCAATAAACTGCAAATGCCTAATGCTGAGAAGTTCAGATTTTCTCAAATTACGCACTTCCTACACACCTTATGGACGGATAAACCTGAACCTCCCAAACCCACTGTATATAAACAATGGTGTTCCACCCTTATGTATTAGAGAGGTGGCATTTCGACTATATACGCCTCTTTGGTGGCCAAGTGGAACACACCTTTCTATGCTCAAGCTTGGGAATCTGAACTGGAACTCCAACTGGATCTTGAAAAATTTGTTCTCTCCTTCCGACGCTCCTACAAAGGTATTATAAATATCAAACTAATTGAAGCAAATGTCAAAATACACTCTAGATGGTACTATGTCTCCGCCAGACTAGCAAAAATGTATCCAGATGCTTCCCTCTTGTGTTTCAGGTGGGCTCTATGTACCACATTTGGTGGACCTGCCCATGCATTAGAAGCTTCTGGAACAAAATCTTTCATTTAGTGAGGAAAGTCACTGATATAGCAGTTCCCCAGGACCCCACAATCGCTCTTTTGAACCACAGTATAGATAAAACTCCTAAACACACTCAAACCCTGATATTTTTCCCTTGTCAAAAGAAGTTTATTGAGTATACAATATTATAAAGATAAATAAAGTAAGTTTACAAGGATCTATAAAGTAAGCTCATTGTTTTACAGTAGGGTTTATATAGGTAAATATCATGAAATTTCAAATATTAAACATTGGGTTCACGTAAACCTAAGTAAAAAATATATATCATTTCCTTAGTTACTTTTGTAGGTATTTAAATGATTTATACCTACTATACATATTGTTTACAGGTGGAGTGTATATAGGTCAAATAAATTCTGATAATGAGCTTTAATCGTAAGGTGGAGAAAAGGAAAGAGAAAGAAGAAAAAGGGTAGAAAGGTAGAGGTATGGTCCACAAGGTTGTCCCGCTCGTCAGTTTATTATTCTTTTTAGTTCTCTTTGAAGCCTTAGAATGGGTATCTCTGTAAGTTATTTAATCTGTTACCATGGCAACATGACAGAGTCATTGAAGTTTGACAGGAACTGTTGTTTTATCCAAGGATGCCAAAGTTTTTCAAATTTTGGAATTTGATTTTGATCGATGGCTACCATCTTAGCATGGGACATTGTATTATTCATTCTGTGAATTGTTTCTGCTAGTACCAATGTAGGAGATTTCCATGCCTTGGCCACTGTTTGTTTTGCAGCCGTTATTAGTTGGATCATAAGTTTGAATTGAGAGAGTGTTAACCATTCCGGTTTTAGATTAAGTAAAGTTAAATATGGATCTGGTTGTATTATTTTTTTAAATATTTTAGATGCAATCACGAAGACTTCCTTCCAGAAGGTTTGGATTACTGGGCACGTCCACCATATGTGTAAATGTGTGCCTATTTCTGGGCATCCTCGAAAACAAAGAGCTGAGGTATTAGGTGAATATTTTGCCACTCTAGCGGGTACAAGGTACCAGCGAGTTAGGACTTTATAATTTGTCTCCAGTGCTAAGATGTTGGGTGAAGATGACTTAGATGTGAGCCATATGTTAGACCAGTCCGTGTCTTCTAAAGTTCGTCCTAGGTCCTCCTCCCACCTCTGAACGTAAGATTGTCTATTAAAATTTGCTACGCCATATAATTGATTATAAAGTGATGAAATTGTACCTTTAGCAAATGGATCTTTTGTACAGATTGATTCAAAAATGGATAATTGGGATAATGGTGTATCCCCCTTTAGGAATGGTGTATAGAAATGTTTGATTTGGAGATATCTAAATATCTCAGAGTTTGGTAGATCATATTTTTCTCTAAGAGATGGGAATGAAAGGAATGATTTAGATGCTATGAAATCATTTAGTGTCTGAATGCCTGATGTTGTCCAAGCTTTAAAAGAATTTGGGTAGATCCATGCCGGATAAAAGGCCGGATTTCTGATAAAAGAAAGGAGAGGATTGTGTGGAGATTGTAACTGATATTTGGTTTTTAGTTTATCCCAGAGAGATAAGAAGTGTTTAGTTATGGGATTATGAATTTTAAAGCGGTCTTTAGGATCAAGCCATAATAAGTTTGATATTAATAGAGGGTCATTTTCTGAAGCCTCTATAAATACCCATAATGGGATTTCCTGACAGACTGGCCAAATGTGCTGCTCTGTAGTAGTTAGTAAAATTAGGGTATCCCAGGCCTCCTTTATTTTTGGGAAGATGTAGTGTGTGTATAGGTATACGTGGTTTAGAAGAGCCCCATATAAACGAAGTTGCTCTTTTTTGTACTATTCTCAAAAATAGGAAGGAATTGGAATAGGGAGGACTCTGAATAGATAAAGCAATTTGGGTAGAATAGTCATTTTGATTGCATTAATCTTCCCTATCCAGGATAAAGGAAGTTGCGACCATTGTTTTATTAGATTTGTGATCTGTCTTAATACAGGAGGATAATTGGTTGAGAATAAGTCAGAATGAGATGCTGTTAAATGAATTCCAAGATATGGGATTGATTTTTCTGCCCATGTGAATGGGAGTGCAGCCCTAGCCGGGAATAATTCCATGTTTGTGAGTGAAATATTAAGCACTAGGCATTTCTTAGGATTAATCATAAGGCCGGATAGGGCTGCAAATCCATCAAGAGCTGGTATTAAGTTAGGACCAGAGACCTGTGGTGATGATAGAAAAAGTAATATATCGTCTGCAAATATACATAATTTGTGTGTAATACCTCCTACTTCAATGCCAGTTATAGTTTGGTTTGTTCTGATGTATTGGGCCATGGGTTCGAGTATAAGGGCAAATAATAAGGGAGATAATGGGCAACCCTGTCGGGTACCTCTTTCAATATTAAAGGTATCAGATTTGTATCCAGCATATTTTATATAGGCTTTGGGTTTATTATATAATGCTTTGATCCATGTTAAAAAGTGGGGTCCAAAACCCCATTTTTGTAATGAATATTGCATATATTGCCAGGATACTGTGTCAAATGCCCTCTTAATATCGAGAGATAGAAAACATAAAGGGATTTTCCGTTTTTTAGCAATATGTGCCAATAACACTGCCCTGCGTATATTATCGCCTGCCTGTCTATTTGGCATGAAGCCTACTTGATCTCTATGTATTAATTTTCCTATAATGCTATTGAGGCGTTTTGCTATTATTTTTGCTAATAATTTAATATCAAGGTTTAACAGAGAGATAGGCCGATAATTCACACAGGAAGTATCATCAGAAAGGGGTTTTGGGATCATACAAACAATTGCCATTAGTGTTTCTTGCCGAAAAGAATGTCCATCTAGAAGTTTGTTAAAAGTTTCAGTGAGAATGGGAGAGAGTATTTCTGAGAATGTTTTATAGTATAAAGCCGAGTAGCCGTCTGGGCCTGGTCTTTTGTTCAGTTTTAGGTCTTTTATGGCGTTAGCAACTTCATCTATACTTATAGGCTCATCCAAACTGCTTTTTTGATTCTGAGATAACTCAGGTAAGGTTATTTTTGAGAAGAAGGATTCAGCCTCTGTAGGATTAAATTCATTGTTTGTCTTGTATAAAGTTGCGAGATGTGAGTGAAATTTATGGACTATTTTAACTGGATTACAAGTATAAACATTTTTGATAATTTCAAACGTATTGGTTTGAAAGATTTGTTAGTTGAATTTAATGCCCGAGCCAAATATGTACCTGGTTTGTTTGTATTCATGTAGAAATTGTGTTTGGAGCGTTTGAGGGCTTTATCAACTGACTCAGTGAGAAATAGATCGTATTCCAATCTAGATTTTTCCAGATGAGATTTTGTACTCTGAGATGGATTATCTTGGAATGATATGTAGGCTGCATTAAAATTGAGTTCTAGTTTTTTTGCTAGATTTTTGCGTTCCCGTTTAAATAGTGCCATTTGTCTTTGTATTGTACCACGCAAGACAGGCTTATGAGCTTCCCACAGTGTTATTGGGGAGATATCTGTTGTATTATTAATTGATATGTATTCCTTTAAAGCTTGTTCAATGGCCATCTGATGTAGTGGGTGTTTGAGCATTATGTCCGGTAAGTACCACGTTGGGTCATGCGCTTTTGGTATGGGTGAGGCTATAGTAGTGTATACTGCATTATGGTCAGACCACGGAATCGGAATTATATCTGATGCAATAATTTCTGGTAACATTCCTATTGTTAGAAAAATATGATCTATTCTGGTGAAGGTTTGATGAGGGTGCGAGAAATAAGTGAATTTCTTTTTCATTGGGTTACTTTCTCTCCACGAATCTACCAGATTGTATTTGGAAAGAAGTTGAGAAAAAGGTAATCTAGAGGTTATTTTGGATGGTGTAAAAGGTGATTTATCTAGAAATGGGAGGAGGACCTGGTTCGAATCCCCACACATTATCACTGTTCCTATTTTGTGTGTATTAATCACTTGTAATATATGTGAGAGGAATGGTGTAGGTTTTTTGTTAGGAGCGTAGTAGGAAATCACCGTGATTGCTGTATCCATTATATAACCCATGAGTATCAGGTATCTACCTTCTGGGTCTTTAATTTCTGATGATAAGGTGAATGGTGTGGATCGGTGAAATGCAATTAGAGTTCCCCTTTGCTTGGTACAGGCAGAAGCCGTGTAAATTTGTTGATAAAAAGGAGAAATATATTTTGGAGTAGAATCTTTGGTGAAGTGTGTTTCTTGGAGGCATACTATGTGAGCCTTCTTGTTATGGAAAGTACGGAAGGCTTTGGTCCTTTTTTGAGGGACATTTATTCCCTGAACATTCAGGGAAAGTATATTCAGTGGTGCCATGGCAACAGATCAAATAGTTTTGACTTACTTTTTGTTATGCAGAGCTGACTGCGCAGATCAACCTGTGTGGACTGAAGAGATGAAAAGATAGAAAAGAAACCAGTGAATTCTGGAGTAAAGAGTAAACAAAAAACATATGAGATTAGATGATACATTGTATAAATTATTTTTTGCAAGTAATCACAATTTACCTGTGAAAGAGAATAAATATCTCTCTCAGGGGAATAAGTGCCTTCGTCACACTCCCACATAATATGGTTGGGAGAATGAGGAGGGCTAATGGGGGTACACGGATCTTCCGCTTACAGGAGAGAAGTGCTATGTCAAAAGACATCAAAATGATGTTTCATTAATTGGAGTGCAGAATATAGTTTTTGTTGAAATTATTTATTCCAGGGTGGTTGTATATGGTTAGTCTTGCCCTAGGCTAAATAATTCAGTTAGAAAGGTACTGTTAATAACTTTGGTATTGATGAAGATAGTTTGAATTATTTTGGGATTTTAACCCTTTTAGAGTAAACAATTACATATTTTATTCATATGTAACTGTTTAGATATGTTAACTCATAAAATTGAGGTTGTATTGCTTCAGATTAGAATAAACAAAAACATAATTCTAGGAACTAGTTAGCTAATAATATATTTGTTTTAAGAAAAAAAAAAAGAAAAAGCTTCCATTACTTCTGGATTATTGAATATATTTGTCCTAAAAAGTAATAAATCTATTGTTATTACCTGATAATATATAACTGAACAAGAATTTCCTTATTTCACTTATATATTCTAAGGCTATATGAATCAGAAGTAATAAGAAATATAACTGGAATGTAACATGATCCCACACAGTGTGTGACTATCAGAATGCAGTTACATTCAGTTATAAATACAGGTTTTTTATAGAGAACCATCTCTTAGTATAATAAATGAAGAGATATCAGGAATTAGGATGTCAGTCCATTGAATCTTCTTGGTCCATGGATGATGTGGCATAACGGCCTCTTTTGTGAGAATGATGATTCCCATTTTGTTCTGGAGTTTTCTGGGTGCTGCCTGAAGGTGAAGATGATGCCATTCTTCTGCGTGTGGGAGAGTTGCTGCTTGTGGGTTCTGTCAGATTTAATTTTAAAAGGGTTTGTTGTAGTTCATCTGCTGATCTGCTTCTGTAAATTGTACCTTGGTAGTTAAATCTGACTGAAAAGGGGAAGCCCCATTGATACATAATTTTGTGGCGTTGCAGTTCCATTAGTTGGGGTTTCATGGATCGTCTTTTAGTAATAGTAAGTTGGGATAGGTCAGCAAAAATTTGATAATTGTTTCCTTGAAAATTAAGTTCCTTTTTTTCTCTTGCAGCAATTAGTATTTGTTCTTTCGTTCTGTAATAATGAAATTTTGTGATTATATCACGTGGGGGTCCATCTTTCTTTTTGGCTGTGAGTGCTCTGTGTACTCTGTCCAGTTCTAAACGTTCAATAGGGATATCTGGCTTTAGTTCTTGTAATAGAGCAGTAATAGTAGATTGCAGGTCTGTCACAGTTTCAGGTATTCCCCTTATGCGCAAGTTTGAACGTCTGGCTCTATTTTCGTAATTTTCAAGCTTAGTTTGAAGTATTAAATTCTCTTCTTTTAATTGTTCCAATTCTGTTATATTTTCTTGGGTTGTAATTTCAATTTCATCCATTTTTATTTCTAAGGCTGCGGTGCGGTTTCCCAGCTCTCTTATTTCTTTGGTTAGGCTGTTTGTTATTTGGTCTGAGGTTTGTTTTAAAGCCTTATGAAGCATCTTTTCAAATTGTAATAATATTACTGGGGATGCTGAGGAGGCTTGTGGAGAAGTTTGTGAGAGGATTTGTTCTGTATCTGACTCAAATGGAGAGTCTTGCTGTGACATTTTCTGTCTGTGAGAACGCCCTGATGCTGTATCTTGTGAGGTGACTGGAGCTGCTTCAGCTGCAGTGAGTGCCTGTGAGCTCTTTGTGAGGTGATTTTTATTTCTGCCACGGTTTCCTCTCAGTACCATATTTCCTGCCCAAACTTTCACAGTTTGTTCCCTGGGGCAAAAAGGTTCAAATGGATACCTTTTGAGCCTGCAGGCTCCGCTTTGTCCTTCTCTTCTCTCCTCAGCGGTGTGGAGCTCTAACAATGCATGTCTGCTCTGCAAGGCTCCTCCCATCTCCCTCCAACCCTGATATTTTTTATGTGTTTGGAAGCAAAAATGTCCTTGGTGGGGGTTTGAAAGAAGCCTAGGGCCTCGATACAAGCAACAAAGCGCGAAACCTCTTGGATCTTGACCCAAGAACAAATGGCAGCAAATCTCTTAGACAATGTACGTAGGTTTGAAGCGATTTAGGAGCCCTGGGCGTTATATATTAAAGTCTCCCTCTACCCAGGTCATATAACCCTTTAACCACTTGCCGACCGCCTCACGCCTATATACGTGAGCAGAATGGCACGGGCAGGCAGAATCACGTACCCATACGTGATTGCCTTCCCGCGGGCGGGGGATCCGATCAGACCCGGTCGGCTTTTGGCTGGGAGCATTGAGAGGCGAGGGGGAGGCCATCCGATCATGGCCCCCCCCTCGCGATCGCTCCCAGCCAATGGGAAACATCCCCTGCCTGTGTATAGTACACACAGGCAGAGGATGTGATGTCATCTCTCCTCGGCTCGGCAGTTTCCATTCCGGCGCTGAGGAGAGAAGACTTCACAGTGAGTGAACACACACACACACAGTAGAACATGCCAGGCACACATAACACCCCCGATCCCCCCCGATCACCCCCCAATCACCCCTCCCCCCCCCATGTCACACTGACACCAAGCAGTATTTTTTTTTTTCTGATTACTGCATGGTGTCAGTTTGTGACAGTTACTGTGGTAGGGCAGTTAGTGTTAGCCCCCTGTAGGTCTAGGATACCCCCCTACCCCCCCCAATAAAGTTTTAACCCCTTGATCACCCCCCGTCACCAGTGTCGCTAAGCGATCATTTTTCTGACCGCTGTATTAGTGTCGCTGGTGACGCTAGTTAGGGACGTAAATATTTAGGTTCGCCGTCAGCGTTTTATAGCGACAGGGACCCCCATATACTATCTAATAAATGTTTTAATCCCTTGATTGCCCCCTAGTTAACCCTTTCACCACTGATCACCGTATAACCGTTACGGGTGACGCTGGTTAGTTCGTTTATTTTTTATAGTGTCAGGGCACCCGCCGTTTATTACGGAATAAAGGTTTAGCCCCCTGATCGCCCGGTGGTGATATGCGTCGCCCCAGGCAGCGTCAGATTAGCGCCAGTATTGCTAACACCCACGCACGCAGCATACGCCTCCCTTAGTGGTATATCTGAACGCATCAATATCTGATCTGATCAGATCTATACTAGCGTCCCCAGCAGTTTAGGGTTCCCAAAAACGCAGTGTTAGCGGGATCAGCCCAGATACCTGCTAGCACCTGCGTTTTGCCCCTCCGCCCGGCCCAGCCCAGCCCACCCAAGTGCAGTATCGATCGATCACTGTCACTTGCAAAACACTAAACGCATAACTGCAGCGTTCGCAGAGTCAGGCCTGATCCCTGCGATCGCTAACAGTTTTCTTGGTAGCGTTTTGGTGAACTGGCAAGCACCTGCCCCAGGCAGCGTCAGGTTAGTGCCAGTACCGCTAACACCCACGCACGCAGCGTACACCTCCCTTAGTGGTATAGTATCTGAACAGATCAATATCTGATCCGATCAGATCTATACTGGCGTCCCCAGCAGTTTAGAGTTCCCAAAAACGCAGTGTTAGCGGGATCAGCCCAGATACCTGCTAGCACCTGCGTTTTGTCCCTCCGCCCGGCCCAGCCCAGCCCACCCAAGTGCAGTATCGATCGATCACTGTCACTTACAAAACACTAAACACATAACTGCAGCGTTTTCAGAGTCAGGCCTGATCCCTGCGATCGCTAACAGTTTTTTTGGTAGTGTTTTGGTGAACTGGCAAGCACTAGCGGCCTAGTACAACCCGGTCGTAGTCAAACCAGCACTGCAGTAACACTTTGTGACGTGGCGAGTCGCATAAGTGCAGTTAAAGCTGGTGAGGTGGCAAGCACAAGTAGTGTCCCGCTGCCACCAAAAAGACAAACACAGGCCCATCGTGCCCATAATGCCCTTCCTGCTGCATTCGCCAATCCTAATTGGGAACCCACTGCTTCTGCAGCGCCCGTACTTCCCCCATTCACATCCCCAACCAAATGCAGTCGGCTGCATGAGAGGCATTTTCTTTATGTCCTCCCGAGTACCCCTACCCAACAAACCCCCTCAAAAAAGATGTTGTGTCTGCAGCAAGCGCGGATATAGGCGTGACACCCACTATTATTGTCCCTCCTGTCCTGACAATCCCGGTCTTTGCATTGGTGAATGTTTTCAACGCTACCATTCACTAGTTGAGTATTAGCGTAGGGTACAGCATTCCACAGACTAGGCACACTTTCAAAGGGTCTCCCAAGATGCCATCGCATTTTGAGAGACCCGAACCCGGAACCGGTTACAGTTATAAAAGTTACAGTTACAAAAAAAAGTGTAAAAAAAAAAAAAAAAAACAACACAAACAAAAATATAAAATAAAAAAAAATAGTTGTCGTTTTATTGTTCTCTCTCTCTCTCTCTCTCTATTCTCTGTATTGTTCTGCTCTTTTTTACTGTATTCTACTCTGCAATGTTTTATTGTTATTATGTTTTATCATGTTTGCTTTTCAGGTATGTAATTTTTTATACTTTACCGTTTACTGTGCTTTATTGTTAACCATTTTTTTGTCTTCAGGTACGCCATTCACGACTTTGAGTGGTTATACCAGAATGATGCCTGCAGGTTTAGGTATCATCTTGGTATCATTCTTTTCAGCCAGCAGTCGGATTTCATGTAAAAGCAATCCTAGCGGCTAATTAGCCTCTAGACTGCTTTTACAAGCAGTGGGAGGGAATGCCCCCCCCCACCGTCTTCCGTGTTTTTCTCTGGCTCTCCTGTCTCAATAGGGAACCTGAGAATGCAGCCGGTGATTCGGCCAGCTGACCATAGAGCTGGTCAGAGACCAGAGTGGCTCCAAACATTTCTATGGCCTAAGAAACCAGAAGCTACAAGCATTTTATGACTTAGATTTCGCCGGATGTAAACAGCGCCATTGGGAAATTGGGAAAGCATTTTATCACACCAATCTTGGTGTGGTCAGATGCTTTGAGGGCAGAGGAGAAATCTAGGGTCTAATAGACCCCAATTTTTTCAAAAAAGAGTACCTGTCACTACCTATTGCTATCATAGGGGATATTTACATTCCTTGAGATAACAATAAAAATGATTAAAAAAAAAATGAAAGGAACTGTTTAAAAATAAGATAAAAGCAAAAAAATAATAAAGAGAGAAAAAAAAAAAGCACCCCTGTCCCTCCTGCTCTCGCACTAAGGCGAACGCAAGCGTCGGTCTGGCGTCAAATGTAAACAGCAATTGCACCATGCATGTGAGGTATCACCTCGAAGGTCAGATCGAGGGCAGTAATTTTAGCAGTAGACCTCCTCTGTAAATCTAATGTGGTAACCTGTAAAGGCTTTTAAAGGCTTTTAAAAATGTATTTAGTTTGTCGCCACTGCACGTTTGTGCGCAATTTTAAAGCATGTCATGTTTGGTATCCATGTACTCGGCCTAAGATCATCTTTTTTATTTCATCAAACATTTGGGCAATATAGTGTGTTTTAGTGCATTAAAATTTTAAAAAGTGTGTTTTTTCCCCAAAAAATGCGTTTGAAAAATCGCTGCGCAAATACTGTGTGGAAAAAAAAATGAAACACCAACCATTTAAATCTGTAGGGCATTTGCTTTAAAAAAATTTATAATGTTTGGGGGGTCAAAGTAATTTTCTTGCAAAAAAAAATAATTTTTTCATGTAATCAAAAAGTGTCAGAAAGGGCTTTGTCTTCAAGTGGTTAGAAGAGTGGGTGATGTGTGACATAAGCTTCTAAATGTTGTGCATAAAATGCCAGGACAGTTCAAAACCCCCCCAAATTACCCCATTTTGGATAGTAGACACCCCAAGCTATTTGCTGAGAGGCATGTCGAGTCCATGGAATATTTTATATTGTGACACAAGTTGCGGGAAAGAGACAATTTTTTTTTTTTTTTTTTGCACAAAGTTGTCACTAAATGATATATTGCTCAAACATGCCATGGGAATATGTGAAATTACACCCCAAAATACATTCTGTTGCTTCTCCTGAGTATGGGGATACCACATGTGTTGGACTTTTTGGGAGCCTAGCCGCGCACGGGACCCCAAAAACCAAGCACTGCCTTCAGGCTTTCTAAGGGCGTAAATTTTTGATTTCACTCTTCACTGCCTATCACAGTTTCGGAGGCCATGGAATGCCCAGGTGGCAAACCCCCCCAAATGACCCCATTTTGGAAAGTAGACACCCCAAGCTATCTGCTGAGCGGTATAGTGAGTATTTTGCAGACCTCACTTTTTGTCACAAAGTTTTAAAAATTGAAAAAAGAAAAAAAATTTTTTTCTTGTCTTTCTTCATTTTTAAAAACAAATGAGAGCTGCAAAATACTCACCATGCCTCTCAGCAAATAGCTTGGGGTGTCTACTTTCCAAAATGGGGTCATTTGGGGGGGGTTTGTGCCACCTGGGCATTCCATGGCCTCCGAAACTGTGATAGGCAGTGAAGAGTGAAATCAAAAATTTACACCCTTAGAAATCCTGAAGGCGGTGATTGGTTTTCGGGGCCCCGTACGCGGCTAGGCTCCTAAAAAGTCCCACACATGTGGTATCCCCATACTCAGGAGAAGCAGCTAAATGTATTTTGGGGTGCAATTCCACATATGCCCATGGCCTGTGTGAGCAATATATCATTTAGTGACAACTTTGTGCAAAAAAAAAAAAAAAACATTTGTCTCTTTCCCGCAACTTGTGTCAAAATATAAAATATTCCATGGACTCAACATGCCTCAAAGCAAATGACTTGGGGTGTCTACTTTCCAAAATGGGGTCATTTGGGGGGGTTTTATGCCATCTGGGCATTTTATGGCCTTCAAAACTGTGATAGGTAGTGAGGAGTAAAATCAAAAATTTACGCCCTTAGAAATCCTGAAGGCAGTGAATGGTTTTCGGGGCCCCGTACGCGGCTAGGCTCCCAAAAAGTCCCACACATGTGGTATCCCCATACTCAGGAGAAGCAGCTAAATCTATTTTGGGGTGCAATTCCACATACGCCCATGGCCTGTGTGAGCAATATATCATTTAGTGACAACTTTTTGTAATTTTTTTTTTTTTTTGTCATTATTCAATCAATTGGGACAAAAAAAATGAATATTCAATGGGCTCAACATGCCTCTCAGCAATTTCCTTGGGGTGTCTACTTTCCAAAATGGGCTCATTTGTGGGGGTTTTGTACTGCCCTGCCATTTTAGCACCTCAAGAAACGACATAGGCAGTCATAAATTAAAGGCTGTGTAAATTCCAGAAAATGTACCCTAGTTTGTAGGCGCTATAACTTTTGCGCACACCAATAAATATACACTTATTGACATTTTTATTTACCAAAGACATATGGCCGAATACATTTTGGCCTAAATGTATGACTAAAATTGAGTTTATTGGATTTTTTTTAGAACAAAAAGTAGAAAATATCATTTTTTTTCAAAATTTTCGGTCTTTTTCCGTGTATAGCGCAAAAGATAAAAACGGCAGAGGTGATCAAATACCATCAAAAGAAAGCTCTATTTGTGGGAAGAAAAGGACGCAAATTTCGTTTGGGTACAGCATTGCATGACCGCATCTTTAGGGAATGTGGCCTTGTACAGTTCAGGAGGGGGGTGCTCTCTCACCCCCCCAGGTTGCATGCTCAGATAAGGGTCTGATATGGATTTTGGGGGGACCCCTGCGCCATTTTTTTTACATTTTGGTGTAGAGTTCCCCTTAAAATCCATACCAGATCTGAAGGGTCTGGTATGGATTTTGGGGGGACCCCTACACCAATTTTTTTTTTTTAATTTAAATTTGGCGCAGGGTTCCCCTTAATATCCATACCAGACCTGAAGGTCCTGGTCAGGATTTTGGAGGGATCCCCATGCTATTTTTTTTAAGTTTCTGGTTCGGGGTTCCCCTTAATATTCATATCAGACCCAAAGGGCCTGGCAATGGACTGGACTGGGGGGGGGGAACCTATGCCATTTTTTTCAATGAAATTTTCCTAACATGCCTTAAAGTGATATTAAAGTCCCCTTTTTTATTTTGCTTAAAAATAACAAACATGTTATACTTACCTCCTCTGTGTAATGGTTTTGCACAGAGCAGCCCAGATCCTTCTCTTCTCGGGTCCCTCTTCTGTGCTCCTGGCCCCTCCCTTCTGTTGAGTGCCCCCACAGCAAGAAGCTTGCTATGGGGCACCTGAGCCAAGCCGCAGCTCTGTGTGTCCCGCCAGACACGGAGCCAGGGCTAGGCCCTGCCCCCTCTCTCTCCTCATTGGCACACTGACTTTGATTGACAGCGGGAACCAATGATGCTCTGCTGCTGTCTCAGCCAATTAGGAGGGAGAATCCCAGACAGCTGAGTCTCTCCTGCAACATTGCTGGATACAGATGGGCTTAGGTAAGTATTAGGGGAGCTGCTGCACACAGAAGGTTTTTTTTATCTTAATGCATAAAATGCACTAAGATTAAAAACCTTCTGACTTTACAACCATGTTAATCTCTCAATATACAATGTGTCATTCCATCCCATCCTCTTGCTGCAGCAGCTTTATGAAACATTGATAACATTGCTTCTCTGAGGACCCCTCCCCCCCCCATCCTTGCAATAATGAGAGATGTTGTTTATTTAAAAAAAACTTATGGGCCCTTCTAAACCTGTTAAAGATTTTCAAATATCCTTATGTAAACTGCCATAGACCCTTACATATTTCAAGCAAACGTTTGCATAAAAACAGTGATTATCGGTTTGCATATATTGCAATACATCTTCAAGTTGGTCAGCTGCATCAAAGTGATGCCTCTTTGGTCAGTCCCTACTCTAATATGCAAAATGCTAAATATTTGTTAGCTTATGGCATATTTTATGGACATGTAATGCCTAAATGGGGCAGACAGGCATGCTTGGGGGAGAGTTACGTGTCATGGTCTTGTCACTGACCTGCACTATGCAGGAGAAATGGCGACATGCCAGTACTCAAATCCTAAATGCTTGCATACATATAACACATGATGTGCTACAGGAGTTTGACCACAGTACTAAAGATTCTGAATTAATTCTATGCACACTGCTATACACCCTTACATATTGCAAGCCAACTTTTGCAAAGGATTACTGGTTTGTATATATTGCAATGCAATTTTAATATTCCCTTCTAAAACTACTTATCATGCAGTTGATTATGGTTGAAAAAAATATATATTGGTCTGTGGCCTTGATTTTTGGTCTGCAGTATTCACTGGGCATCCATGGTCATTGTGAATTAGAACCTCATCCTTCTGGCTCATTTACATCATCTCTTATACCTTGTGATCCACCTTGATATGTAAATTATACTTGGTAACCTTTTCAATTCAAAATGAGTTTGTCTAATGTTATTTCTACAGCAAAAATACACGCAAGAGCTCAAATGCAATAATTAGCAATAAATGTGAGAAATTGCCAGTACTTGTGTAACTGAGATCTTTATAACATAGTCTGTTAAGGGGTTTTTAAGCACTTAAAATTGACATCAAATGTTAATTTCTTTAAAGTTGTTAAGTGACTTTAGAAGACCTTAAATAACCTCTTGAGAAGATCGTATGTGTAGAGTGCATGGAAAAGAAGTCTATGCTGCCTGATGGAGTGGAAAAAGTGTGAATAAACAGCTGGATCTGAAACACGAACGCCACACTGCAGCCTTGAAATACAATTAAATAAAAGAAAAACTTAAAACAGCTGCTTTAGGTACTATGACTGTATTTTAACGTTTCCATTGCATTTTCCAGGGTAATAGTAAATAAAACTTATCTAGCTTTTATAATGATGGCAGATAATGTATGCCAACTAAACATAAAGATGAATATGTTTTCTTATTAAAAGGCCTTTCTGATCTTCTAATTGAAGACAGTGTTCTGTTGTCTTCAACACAGTGGCCCAGAAAGCATAAAATACTGGAGAAGCTGTATATAGAATACATTCAGCCAGAGCTAGGACACAGTCCAATGGCTGCCAAAGCAAGAATGCCAAAGTACACCCCACCCGCTTTTTTTAGGAAGGGGGGTACAGGTCTTTCTTTTAGCAGTACTGCCTTCAAACATTTAAATTTATTGTATACATATTTTAAAGGATAAAACAAAACAAAAAATACACCTTTTTTTCAGTAAAAAAAAACAAAAAAAAAAACAACTTTACTATATAAGTACCCCCCTAGCAAAGCCCTTTGCCTCCATGTTGACGAGGACAAGGGCCTCTTCCCCTCAACCCTGGCCTGTTGGTTGTAGGAGTGTTTGAGCAGGGGGCTTAGCAGATTCTGAAATAATTCCACTATTCATTAACGTAAAAGCATGTAAAATAAGGAATAATAAAAATATAAAATAAGTAATAAAAACATTTAAAAAAAAATCAGTAGTAATTTAACACACATTTTCGACAAGTCCTTCATTTAAAAAAAAGTCCCCCAAAATGTCCCATGATTTAAATTCATCATCAATTACATTGTCCAGCAGTGCAGATCCTTGCCAATCATGATGAACACCCGCAGAGTCACTGAAACAAAAATCATTCTCTCATACAGGTTCTGCAACTGAATGTAAACCAAGGGGTGGGGCTTCCCAAATTATATCATTGACCAAATATGGAAATCACAAGGGATACATTGTGATATCATTGCCCTTATAAGGTCATGTTCACATTTGTTTGATGATGTCACCTGGGTTACTTTCCTTCTTTGTTTACATTCAGAGGTGGGGCTCAGGAGCTGTCATTTGCATCAAGTGAGCAATTGGATTGAATTTGTCACAGTATTTTTTGCTCAGTTCGGCAGGTGTCATTCATTGTGATTGAGGAGGATCTGCATGCTACATGGTGTTTTTGACAATGGATTTACATTGTTAGACTTTTTAATTTTTTGTTTTTTTTTATATTTTACTTAGACTTATCATAAAGTGTGTGTCTTTATTTCCTATTTACTTATGTACCCTTTATTCATTCACATGGGGTGGTGGTATCTGGGGGGAAGAGGAACTCTGTATTCATCAACATGGAGACGAAGTGATTTGCCAGTGGGCACCTCTCCCGCCATTAGTAAAAGCAATCCAACAGCTAATTAGACTCTAGGATTGCTTTTACATTATAGAGCATTGCTGGTATAAAGGAAAGATACTGGGATGATGCCTGTAGCTGCAGGCATCATTCCGATATCTCCATTCAAAGTCCAGGACGTCATATGACGTTCTAAGGGTGGATAGAAGTTAATGTTGCCCTTTAAGCATTTTAAAATTGCTGCTCACCAAACTGAATTTTAAATATATTTTTGCTTTGGTACTTGTTCCCCAGAACAGTGTCCAGTCCTCCATGCCATTTGTTTGCCAATACCTTGCCTATTAGCCTACAAAATGTCAATAGCTATTTGTAAAATTAAATTCCCATTGAGTTCCATTGTTACCCATTGGTTCTGGTTCGGCACAAAACTTCAGTAATGTTCAAGGAACCCAAATTTGCTTAGCTTACATATATTCAGCTTTGTTTGTTTAGATGCTGATATCATATGATGTGTATAGATGACAAGTGTAGATAAGAGAGGACTGAAGCATGATGCAATATTTATCAGTGCTAAGACAATTCCAGACATCAGTTTTGGCACAATCAGAATTGTTTATTACCACACCTAAAACTTTTAATATAAACTATAATATTTCTGTGATCATTTTAGTTTATTACATGTGCACCTAGGTTGGTCCAGCGTGGTGCGATGGCAATAACACACGCAGTCCAGGTGCAATAATAAGACCTTGTATTGAAGTAAGACAAAGACAGTTTACAATAAACCTGGGAAGACAGCTCAACCGGGAACACTCACGGATTGCAGCAGCGTGTAGCGCCTGTTAGGAAGGGCAGTGTATGGCCTGGCTATCTCGTGCCCAAGCGGGAAGATGTCCAGAGAAGTTGCAAACCCTATGCTTTCCCTCTTCATCTGGAACCTTTCTCTACCGCTAATACTGTCCCTGACACATGGGATACTTGTCCCTACTCTACCTACTCGTAAAGTGTGCCAAGCCTGGGAGACAAGGCCTTAAATAGGCTTTGTCTGACTCAAGATGGCTGCTAGAGTCACATTGGGTGGAGGCATCCAATCAGATAACTTTCCCAGTGACCCAGGAAATCATAGAGGAACCATGTTCCACATGACTACCTCTACAACTGCAATACCGTTGCAGGCGAGCGACACCTATAGTGGAGAAAGTAGATGGCACCTGCCTACACTTCCCCCCTCTTTAACAGATGCTGCCCTCAGGATCACAGCAACATGGAAACAACAATAACAGTGATAAAATCAAAGGAAGGTTAAGAAAGAACAGTATACTATTTCAAACTACATAGTTGAAATATCTTGAGCAGAGCTATTCACGGTTAGACCGTAACGGGCGCCAGCCCTCTTTATTCTCTATAGATGCACTTGACAAAGGTTCATCTGTGGATAGTAACTCAGGGACCAGATGTGTCTCCTACCTTCTCTTCATCTGTCCCCAAGGTCAAATCCTTGGATAAGTTAGTACAGTCTGTGGTACTGAATTTGGTGGACAGGCCTTCCAGGTTCTCAACACCACAGTCATCAGTCTCTGAGTTAGGAGAGGTCAGAGACTCGAGTACAAGGGTTAGCAGGAACCAGTCAGCTGGAGCTTCACGCACTGGGGGAAAATCCATGGGTTCAAATGTGTCCCAGTCATCGACAGATTTCCTAGAGCAGTTACCACCCAGTACGCAATGTCTCAGCATGTTTTGATGTAGTCACTTCTTTACGGGGTCAGGCCCCTTCAAGACCAGATCATAGACAGGGGTATCTGGAAAAGGCTGCCCTACCATCCAATACGGGGTGCATTCCCACTTGGGCTTTAGCTTACTTCCTCTGATGCTTTTGGTATTCTTTACCAACACCCTGTCCCTCAGTTACAGTGGCAATTCTTCCAAAGCAGGTTCAGGAACCATCTCCTTGTGTTTGTGCAGCACCAAATGCTTGGCCTTTTGCATCCATTAACAATTTTCCTGTACCCAAGAACTGAGCGTTCTTTGTAGGAGGTATCCCCAAGAGAAGGTCCATGGGCATTCTGCTGTATCGCCAAACATTAGGAAGAAGGGAATATGGCCAGTGGACTTGTGAATAGTGTTACTGTAGGTCCACACCATGGACCCTACATATTGGTGCCATTGATTTCGATAACTCAAATCTAGGGCCTGTAGCATGCCCAGCAGGGTTCAACTTCTCACAGGCACTGTTGCCTTGGGGGTGATAGGGAATGGTGTGAGACTTACTGACTCAAAGTTCGGGCCTTGATCCGACAGAATCTGCTTCAGGCACCTTACCAGTGAACAATGTGTTCCCAGAAAAGTTTGGCAGTGCTGGCGGCTGTCTGGTCCTTAGTAAGCACCACCACTGCTAATTTTATGAAGTGGTCAACGAAGACCAGCAGGTACTGATAGACAGAATGTGAGCTGGAGATCATCAGGAAGTCAATGGTTACCAATTTGAAGGGTTAAGAGGTAGTGATTGCAATAAGAGTTGTCTTCTCAGAGAGAGCCTTGTGTATGATGCAACATTCCTGACAAGCCTTGTGCACCCAGTCTGAAAAAAAGGGGCAAATAAAGTATCTCTGAACCAACCACTCAGTCTGATCTACCCTGAAATGGCCTCCAGTTATGTGGAGTATCTGACAGATCTGCAGTCTATGCGACTGATGAACCACAATTTGGAGGACATCCTGCTGCTCGGTGGGAATGTGTACCTGATGGTACAGCACCTTGTCCTGCTATTACAGGCAATCCCAATGTCAGGGGACAACGTCTAGCACTCTCTGGAAGTAGGCTTAAGCTTCTGGGAGAGGTAGTGTTGCACCTACATCATGTCTGTATCTTTTTGCTGAATCAGCACCAACTTCTCTTGACTGTAAAGTTCGGCAACCTTGGTCTGTGAGTTTAATTCTTGTTCCTTGTTGGTGCATAAAGTGGCCAGCATGGGCAGCACAAACACAACCTCTATGTCCTTCTGATTAGAGTCCATGTCCTCTCCTGAGCACTCCACCAGTAATCAGGACAAAGCATTGGGCATGCCCGTTAAGCTTCCCGGGTCAATGGTGGATTTTGAGCTTGAACCAGGCTAGGCGGGCCGCCCACCAATGCCCCCAACGTCACAGTTTCCAGATAGTCCAGGGGGTATTGTCCGTGGAAATTTCAATATCATCACCCAAGAGATATTCTGCTAATTTTTCAGTGATGGCCCAAGCCAACGCAAGTAACTTGACCTTGAACAAGCTGTAGTTGTTAGAGTTCTTTTCGGTGGATTATAGGCTCAGACTAGCATAAGCGATCACCCTCTCTTGGCCATCCTGTACTTGGACCAGAACAACCCTCAGTCCCTGTAGACTTCCATCTGTGTACACCCAGAAGGGCTGAGTGTAGTCTGCATAGACCAACAATGGAGCAGAGGTTAGCCTCTGCTTTAGCGTTTCAAAGACCTGTTGCTGGGGTGTCATGCCATTGGGCCTGAATAGAAGGTGAAGGTGCACCTTTCCTTTTGGTGCTGTGTCTGCTGGGTAAAATCCCGGCTATCTGGGCGAACTTCGGGATGAACTGGCGGTAGTACCTAATAGACCCAAGAAGGGGCACAGCTCAGTAGTAGTTTTTGGATGGTGCTAGTCCTGGGCAGCTTGTACCTTGGCAGCATCTGGAGACACACCTCAACAGCGTGCCCCAAATACTTCATCTGCTATCTCATTATGTGGCACTTGCTGGGCTTAAGTTTTAGTCTGTATTGTGCCAAATGGGAGAACACCTGACCCAGATGTTTGACGTGTTCTTCAAATGTCTTGGAGAAGATGATTATGTCATTGAGGTAAACTAACACAGCCATGAAGTTGAAGTCTCAAGACATATTTCCATTAGGCACTGGAAGGTGCTAGGGGCATTACTGGGGCAAGCTATTAAACTCAAACAGTCCCAAGGGCGTGATGAAAGCAGTTTTCTCTCGGTTCTGTTCCAGCACTGGAACTAGCCAGTAGCCGTTGGCCATACCCAAGGTGGAGAATAACTTGGCTTGTCCGAGGGCCTTTCGGGATTCCTCAATCTGAGGAAGTGAGAAGGCATCCCAGTAGGTGCATGTATTGAGTTTACGGTAGTCCACATAGAACCGGAGGTTACCATCCTTCTTTTGCACCTGGATGACAGGAATGGGCCATGGACTGCGGCTTTCTTTGATCACTCCACTCTGTAGTATGTTGTGGAGCAACTCCTTGACTTCCTTGTATAATGCTGGGGGAATGTGATGGTGCGTCCCCCTTGGGTATAGTTACATAGTTACATAGTTAGACAGGTTGAAAAAAGACACAAGTCCATCTAGTTCAACAAAAAAAATACAATTCCATATACACAATCCTATACCCACAGTTGATCCAGAGTATGGAGTGGTTGATGGCTTTGGTGAACCGTACCAGTACCTCTGTACTGGTGGCAAACACCAGGAGGTGTTTTTCCAGCAGCTGATGAAGCAAACTCTGCTGAGGTAGAGAAAAGGCTTTAAATTGGATATCCAGCTGCTCCAGTAATGATCTGTACTGAGTCTTGTCCCAGGAGGCCATAGATGCCTGCAGAGGGGTGCAAACCGCTTCCACCCCTAGTAAGGCCTCAGAGATACAGTGGCGGGGCACTGCATAGAGATCAGCCAGGGTGGCGTACCTGGGAAGCAATAAAGGTGCTGTTCCCAGGTTTATGAGTTGCACTAAGATTCTTCCCCGATGGATCTCAGATAGGGTACAGCCCACCAGTCACTCCCCTGGTGTCACGGGATCCTTGCGGGGTTCTACCATAATAGTGGCCCACTGTCATTTTTGGTGGGTCTCAACAGGAAGTGACCAGACCACCTCTTGCAGGGGTTACAATAATAATTTTTGCTTGGGGGGTGTATAGACCACTACTATTTGCTTCAGTTGCTTCTTGAATTCTGCAGGACCACCACATAACAGGTGAGGTTCTCGTCCTCCTGCTGTTCCCCTTAAGGCCTCATGTACACTGCTGCTGGTAAATGGACGTTCAGAGGCAGTTGGATGCTTTTTTCAGCTGCCCCTGAACTCTTCCAATGTTATCTAATGTTTACATGTACACAGGTTTGTTTAATGTCGTTTTTAGGCAGTTGAGTTTAGAGGCCTTTTTTGGAAAGCAAAAAAATTAGTTCAGACACTGAGTTTAGAGGCATTTCAAGCGCCAAGCGCTTATAAACGCTGCTAAATGCGGTAACCCTCGTTTCGTTTACAGGTGTTTTTAGTTTTTGGCTATTCTGGAATGCTTCTAAATTCAAACGTGGCATGTAAACGTGGGTTACTATCTGTCAAGTTAAATCATTCAGGAGAGGTTGTAAAAACGTCCCGTGTACATTAAGCTTAAGAAGAACCTTCACCTCAGTTTCGGAAGCGGCATCTTTTCCCCAAACAGGCCCTCCAAGTGTGACACAGTCTGTTCTAATGTAGCTTGCTCCTCTTCTGGCAGCACAGGTGGGCATCATCCTTTAAGGTGATACAGGCTGGTACAGGCACACAGTACTCTTTAGTCTCTTCTCCTACTCTGCCAGGGGAATGTTAGAGCCATTGAACTTTGGTATTAGGGCTAAAGTTGATCCTAGCAAAGCCATTCTGGAGCCCAATCTTCCTTCCGCATCTGCTGCAAGGGACAGGGTGGGTGCAGCGTGGTGCAGTAGCAATAACACATAGTCAAGGTGCAATAATAACAACTTGTATTGATGTAAGGAAAAGACAGTTCACAATAAATCCTGTGGGATGACAGCCCAACCGGAACAATCGGAAGCGAATTCCAGCAGCATGTAGAGAGCCGGTTTCAGCCAAACTGACAGCGCCTGTTAGGAGGGGCAGAATGCGGCTTGGCCGTCTCGTGCCCAAGTGGGAAGATGTCCAGAGAAGTTGTAAACCCTATGCTTTCCCTCCTCATCTGGAACCTTTCCCTGCTACTTATACTGTCCCTGACAGACAGGGTGCCTGCCCCTACTCTACCTACTCGCAAAAGTGTGCCAAGCCTGGGAGCCAGGGCCTTAAATAGGCTCTGCCTGACCCAAGATGGCTGCTAGAGTCACATATGGTGGCAGCATCCAATCAGATAGCTTCCTCTGTGACCCAGGGAATCATAGAGGAACCATGTTCCTCTTGACTTCCTCTTCAACTGCAATGCTGCTGTGGACGAGCGCCACTTACAGTGGAGAAAGTAGAGTGCACCTGCCTGCATGAATTACAAGGAAACCTCGGTCAAGCTGGGTACAAATCATGCAGCTGGTATGAGATGGATCACCCAGTTAATGAAGTGTATGGCCATTTTTTTTTGTTTCATGCTGACTTTATGTATTGACCAGTCTCGGGACAAGGTCATCTAGCGTCCAGGGAAAAAATGCCAAACTGCACCCTGCCACCCCTTTTCCCTGACAATGTGTGAGCATCAGGTGTCTGAAAAAATCACCTCCTTCCCCTCCAAGCCAAATTGAGCATTAATCTGCATGCTAATGCTCCCAAGCATAAATTCCCTTCGTAAGCCAAAAGCCCCCCCCCAAAAAATCACCCACAAATTCTCTACCCCTTAAGTTTGCCCTCCAGGTACATATCCTCCTTCTCTCCAAATCCCCCCTTCTAGCACAAATACCCCTGAATCCCATTCTTAGCACAACCCCCCATCAGGCAAAAATTACTCCTCCCCCACCAAATTTCCCCTCCTAGCCCAAATCCCCTTCCCTAGTCGCTAGCACAAATCAGACATCCTGGAGTCCTTCAATCTGCATAAGTGAGAACCCCAGGTGACATCTAAACCTTCTGGCACTGTGACACTGCACAGCACTGTCACAATATGTATTATATACAGTATATCAGCAAGAAACAGAAAACCTCTCTGAAAATATGTACCAATGATAACTAGTAAGAGTATACTGCTAGGCATATAACATTGCTTTGCTTACTGCACACTGCACCAGAATTTTATTCTGCACTTATGTAGCGGGCACCTACTTTTAGGTAGGTGACCCTTCCTGGTGGTTTCTATGTCAGGTAAATTTAGACAGGCTTGTGCTATTACAGCAGGCCTGTCTGTTGTTAATTTCCTTTTGAGTGGCAGGTAGTTTGTATGCTAATCTCGGCCAATCATTAATTTGCTTGGTAACACCCGGGACTCTCATATAAATGGGGAGTCACGTGGTTCCGGGAGGAGTTCGAGTTGGAGTCCTGCTCCTGAGGAGCGAGAGAAGCCAGTCTGGTTCCCGGAGGGAGGGGTGGAGGTTTACCCCTCCGGGGAGCCGATGGAGCTTCACTCCTGCAATAAGGGTGAAGAACGGGTCCTCATAGAGCAACAGACGACATCTCACAGCATGTAGTCGCTGGTGTCGTTGGCTGCCCCTGCGGGGAGGGAAGCGGGCCATAAAGGAGAAAGGGAACTAAGAATCATTGCGGAAGAAATAGCAACAAGGCGGAAGGAAACTGCCCGATCGATTGTTTATGAGTGGCACATGGACTATTGATCACGTGAGTGAAAGCCCAAGGGAAGGGTACTACTAGAGGCTGAGGGTTGTTGGTACGCAAGTCAGTGAGATGGGCAGTGATGGCCTATGACTTTGGGTTCAGCAATTCCCCGGGATTCCAATCAGTCAAGCGGGAGGAGTTATTCAGAGTGACTTTTCTTTAGCTCAACTTGGAAGTACCATGCAGATGGGAAGTAGTGATAAAAAGGTAGCGGTGAAGCTGCAAGCACACATAGAGAGATACAGACTGTTCTTTAATAGTCGTGCAGATGAAGAAGTTATTCAGAGTGACTCTTTATCAATTATTCTCTATCAAATCTACTTCTATCTTCCCTGATTGAAGAAATCACACAAAGTGATTTCCCAACTATCCGCAATTGATTATAGTTTTCCTGTATGAGCCAGTGAAAGATGATAATGTAACAAAGAGCATCTCAAAGGAAGTCCTTCTCCCATCCCAGTTCATGTTAATGAATAAAGCAAGAGAAAAATCATAAAGGACTGTGAGTTATGAATCTATGGGCTGCGAGGGTTGGGTGGTAAACGTGAATTACGGATATAATGTTTTAATCAGCCGCTCCTTCGGGGGTAAGTGCTACACTTATAAAATGCAAAGTGTAGTGTAGGGTTTGTTGGAGTATTCTATGCAGGACGCTGAAGACAACACTCCAAGATAGGAGGAGAGACCTGTCAAAGTCATGTGACCTCTTTCTTCTCCCAGCAGATTTTTAGAACCATTCATTAAAATGAATAGGGCTTCACCTGCTTCGGGCTTTGAAGCAAGCAAAGCAGAAAGAATATTTAAAGCATGTGGTTGTGTGTCAGCGTATCTTTGATATGGCTACATTTAGAACATACTGTACCATTACTTTATTAATCAGTCTCTTAGTAATGTATAAATATTTTTTAATAACCAATGAAAAGTCAGTCAAATGTTTTGTTTTCAGCACTTGGTGTACCTTCCCCTTTATTTTTCTTATATAACTATTGTTCATGGCTTGGTAGGCAATATACAATGTTGCTCCATGGTTTATATGTCATCATTCTCTCTACTATGTGGTTTTACACTTTTGGTTTTAGATTGTTTACTTTTCAGATTGCACATATTTGCATGTGTACAGTGTACTTGTTTTATATGCAAATACGCTTAACTAGAACAAACAAGCTACAACTAAAAGATCATGAAGGATTATTAATTCAACAAACTGTATACATGTATAAAATATATTCTGTAGCTAATTATTAATTTATTAGGGTTCTCAGTCTCGTAAGCATATTTCATCCTAGCAACATACAGAAGCATATAAGCCTCTATGCGTGTACATGTTTAGAAGGTTAACAAGGTACCATAATGCTAAATTGAAGATTAGGGAAGAGTAACTAGGGGTGACTCCCTATAGAATCCCTAGTAGGAAAAAATAGTGGACTATCTCAGTGCCCAATTATTGAACAAAAATATGAAAAATATATAATTTGTACAAAATTGTTTCAAAAGACATAGATGTACATTGTATGATAAAACAGCAATACATGATAACTTCAACAGACAGTAAGTTATACAAACATGTCTAACTAATAAAGGACACACAGACTCCGCGCTTAGGACTGGAGAAAAAAGAGAGAAAAAGGTATGCAGTCTCCCCTATTAGACCCCCGGGGGGGCTGAAGTGTATGAATAAATAAAGAATGGGGTTAAGGGGGGTGTGTAAACTATATGTGAAATACCAGTGCTGGCAGAAACACTGTAATGTTATGCTTATAGTGATAGATAAATTGAATTGAACCAACCCCCTGTAAACATAATCTGTGTAACCACTAATCATTCAGTGCAAAGTTCCATTGAAACAAACAGTAAATAGATAAAGTAAATAGATATACAACCATCAATATAAATGAAGCATCACATCCGCATATATACTGAGGTAATCAACGGTGCTAAGTATAAGTGCAAACGTGCCAAAAAATATATATTGGTAAAAAATATATAAGTATAAAAAGTCCAAAATCCTCCAAAAAATTAATTATATAAACGGAATTATTTTTATCAGAAAAGTTCCAAACAGTCTGGTGACTCTTGTGCTCAGAGAAAGATCAGTGACTTCTGTGCTCCCCCTATGGCTCCCCACTCACTGACTCCATATATCCCTGCAGGGGTGACAAGCAATATGGGATAACATAGGCCGTCTTCACAGATGGTATCCTGTAGTCACTGTAGCAATGGTTCTCGTTCCCTTGTATCTGCTACCCCAGGTCATCCGGATCAATCATCTGTGCACCACAGCCTCCGCCGGGGATCACCAGAGATCAGTCCTTATAAGAAGAGATACCATTCCATAGTGTAGTATGTATTTAAAAAAATTTGCTTTATTAAAACAAATGCTTCCCATAAGGAATATGCTAAAAACAACACTACACCGTGTGTATATGCGATCCCAGGAAGAGCCAGGAAGAGCCAGGAAGAGCCAGGAAGAGCCTTCCCGCAGCGTGCAGTCCAGCTGCGTTCCAAGCTCACTAGCTCCGTACCCGGAAGTGACGTAAGTGCGTAGCCCCGCGGGGCTACGCACTTACTTATGGGAAGCATTTGTTTTAATAAAGCTAATTTTTTAAATACATACTACACTATGGAATGGTATCTCTTCTTATGAAGACTGATCTCTCGTGATCCCCGTCTTTGATGCGGTGGTGGAGGCTGTGGTGCACAGATGATTGATCCGGATGTCCTGGGGTAGCGGATACAAGGGAACGAGAACCATTGCTACAGTGACTACAGGATACCATCTGTGAAGACGGCCTATGTTATCCCATATTGCTTGTCACCCCTGCAGGGGTATATGGAGTCGGTGAGTGGGGAGCCATAGGGGGAGCACAGAAGTCACCGATCTTTCTCTGAGCACAAGAGTCACCAGACTGTTTGGAACTTTTTTGATAAAAATAATTCTGTTTATATAATTCATTTTTTGGAGGATTTTGGACGTTTTATCCTTATATATTTTTAACCAATATATATTTTTTGGCACGTTTGCACTTATGCTTAGCACCGCTGATTACCTCAGTACAGGCATACCCCACTTTTAAGTACACAATGGGGTTTATTTACTAAAGCTGGAAAGTGCAAAATCAGGCTCACTTCTGCATAGAAACCAATGAGCTTCCAGGTTATATTACCAAAGCTTAATTGAACAAGCTGGGGTTAGAAGCTCTTTGGTTTCTATGCAGAAGTGAGCCTGATTTTGCACTTTCCAGCTTTAGTAAAAAAAAAACCATTGTGTACTTAAAAGTGGGGTATGCCTGTATATATGCGGATGTGATGCTTCATTTATATTGATGGTTGTATATCTACTTACTGTTTGTTTCAATGGAACTTTGCACGGAATGATTAGTGGTTACGCAGATTATGTTTACAGGGGGTTAGTTCAATTCAATTTATCTATCACTATAAGCATAACATTACAGTGTTTCTGCCAGCACTGGTATTTCACATATAGTTTACACATCCCCCTTAAGGGAGCGCCATTCACCCCATTCTTTATTTATTCAAACATGTCTAACTGGTCACATAGTAGCCTCAGATGAATGCTGAAGGCATGTGATGCGCAATGTACTGTATATCATCTACATGTTTCACGCCAGAGGCTGCTTCTTCAGGAAGTGTTATATAAAGTATCATCTACAACAAAGCAAAAAATGTCATTACCCAATGCTAAGGCTTACCCATGGCTTACCCAAGAGAGACCTGGTCTCTCACAGCCTCTGTTGGTATAGAGTCTTATAGAGACTATGCTATACAGCCACATGTCATCATGTTATCATGACATTACTCTTAACAATCTATGTTTATTCAGATTTTATAATCTGTTTGGAATTATTCTGCAGTGTATGCAAGTTTTTGCCATTCCAAAACTGTTTTGCATTGCTGCTTCCAACTCTGCAACTGTTTAGTAAACTGCAAGTAACAGTTTAACCTACTTATCAAATTAAGAGGGATCCTATACTGCCATTGTGAAAGGAAAGGAAAATTATGATAAGAATTTTCAATGTTTCAGTTTTTCTGACTAACACCATGGCAGCATAGGAATTGGAAATAACTCACCACAAGCAAGGGTGGGATGCAGAAAAGAAAAGTTTTAATTACAGCTACCCGTTGAAAAAACATTAAAGCCATAATAACAGTAGATAAAGATGATACTGGGGGACCATGTCGGTACCTTTCAAGTGATTTTTGGTGCCACATGAAAGGAAGCTGAAGATGTTGAGACTCCTGGCTGAGTTTATTGTCACTGCCTCTGGAGGTGCTATGACGTTTGTCCTATAAACCATTGGATAGCCATCACAATTCGTGCAACAATGTTTCTGAACAATGCTTGCTTTGTTTTTTCCCATAAAAATTGATCAAAAGATGGTTTATCAATGAATTTGTAGCTTGTATGTAAACTTGTAGGCTCCCGCCCACAGTTTAACCTTTGTTGCCCTGACTATGGGAAAAACAATTTCTTGGTTCTAATAAAACCTTTGACTAAAGAAGCCACTTTTGGATTGAATCCCAACATGGGGATAAGAACTATCCTGTTTGGATAGGGTGCTATGCCTTTTGTCCTAAAAACCATTGGATAGCCATCACAATTTGTGCAACAATGTTTCTGAACAATGCTTGCTTTGTTTTTTCCCATAAAAATGTATTAAAAGATGGTTTATCAATGAAGTTGTAGCTTGTGTGTAGACTTGTAGGCTCGCGCCTACAGTTTATCCTTTATTGCCCTGACTATGGGAAAAGCAATTTCTTGGTTCTAATAAAATCTGTGACTGAAGAAGCCACTTTTGGATTGAATCCCAACATGGAAATAAGAACTACCCTGTTTGGATAGAAGGTTAAAAAGGGTTCCTTCTAGCCCAAAGCACCAATCTCAGAAATCTTTTTGGCAGAGGTGATTTTCGAGAGGCCATTAGAAAGCTCACACTGACAGACACGACCACCAGGTATGCCCACCCATGACCACCAGGGTTGCCAATCAGTGCCCATTAGAGGTGCCAATCAGTGCCCATTATAGATGCCAATCAGTGCCCATCAATAATGCCTGCCAGTGCCTCCTCATGAGTGCTGGCTATCAGAGCAATCTATCAGTGCCCATCAGTGCCACCCATCAGTGCCACCCATCAGTGCCACCCATCAGTGCCACCTATCAGTGCCCATCAGTAACCATCAGTGATGCCTATAAGTGCCAATCAGTCCCACCTATAAGTGTCCATCAGTGCAGCCTTTCCATGCCCAGTGTCACCTATCAGTGCCCATCAGTGCCACCTCTGAGTGCCCATCAGTGCGACCTATTAGTGCCCATCAGTGCTGCATATTAGTGCCTCATCATCAGTGCCCATGAGTGCCACCTAATCAGTGCCACCTCTTAATGCCACCTCATCAGTGCCCATCAGTACCACCTTATCAGTGCCCATCAGTGCAGCCTCATCAGTGCCCACTGGAGAAAACTCACTTATTTACAAAATTTTATAACAAGAAAAACTTTTTTTTTCAAAATTTTCTGTCTTTTTTGTTTTTGTTTAGCAAAAAATAAAAATACCACCAAAAGAAAGCTCTATTTGTGGGAACTAAATGATAACAATTTTGTTTGGGTACAGTGTTGCATGACCGCGCAATTGTCATTTAAAATGCGACAGCGCTGAAAGCTTAAAATTGGAGGGGCGTGGTTTGCCTTGAGAGAAGATGGCTGCTTGATCCTCCGGCTTCCGCTCACCACAGCCTAAAATCCGCCTTTACCGGGGCTTACAGATACCATCCAACCTTCAATAATGGGAACTTCATCCCGCGGAGCTTCTCAAAGTAGATCCCGATCCCCGAGAGAAATCTCCGGCCGTACGAGCCAAATGATACCAGAGATCTTCCGGACACAGCGGACAACAATGGCGACTTCTCTTCCCGCTTCAGCCTCCTCTCCGACTCACGCAGAGATCATCCTCACCCCCACCGTTCACAGCCTCACTCCGCTAGAACCCTCTCTGCCATCTCACCGTCACCCGAGCTTACAAGACCTGCAAGTGGTGGCGGCTGACATAAAAGACACATTGTTCTCGGCCATTACAGATCTGCGTCATGAACTGCAGGCCATCACAGGCCGCATACAGCGCGTGGAGGACAACGCGGCAAAACAACAGTCAACGGTGAGGAACATCCACCACAGGGTTGACTATCACACAATGCAGCTAAGAGATCTTCAAAGCCAAGTTGAAGATCTCGATAACAGGGGTCGGAGACATAACTTACGGGTACGGGGTATACCCGAATCAGTGGATCAGGACAGAATTCTCCCGGTTGTGACAGGTCTCTTTAATCACCACCCAGAACTGACACAGATTACTATGGAATGCATTCACAGGGCGCTTCGCCCCAAAGGGAGAGACACAGACCCCCCTCGTGACATTATATGCCACGTTAACGACTTCTCCATCAAAGAAGAACTTCTTCAAAAAGCCCGCGAAAAATCAATTCTGGAATACGATGGCTACCCCATCCACATATATCAAGACCTCTCAGCCATCACTTTGCGACATCGCAAGGACTTGCGCCCACTACTGGATGTCCTGAGAACAAGAGGAATCCGTTATCGATGTAAGTTTCCCTTCGGTCTATCCGCTTCATATCAGGGCCGCTCTATCCGCCCGCCGAGATCGCTGACAATCCAGATCTCCACAAGGGAAGTCTGTATGGAACGACCGACCTTCTTTCTCCTGATCTTCGCAGGCGCCTCTCTTTTACCCGATGACTGCCAGAGATTCCCGTCGGATCCTCAATTAACTCAAAGAACACCGATAAAGGTAACCTACATCTGACACTCGAACGCTTAACAGTCGCTTCCTGACACCCGTACAGGGCACGACCGTAAACCGATCAACTTGACACACTGTCTTCACAAATTCTCCCCAATGCCATGTTCATAATACCCCACGTTGTACCACAGACCATTTATATCCTGTTTGATTGACTGCCCTACGACAACGAAGCATTGCAAATGGAAGACTCTGAACCACGGACTACCAAGCTGAAACGTTACAACTAGAGGTATAAACATTCTATTATGCTTCTACACCAATCACATCGCAACACCTTCCACAGGCAACTGGGAATAGAGACGTAGAGGTTCTATTTTGATCATACACAGCTCACATCACAGCACCCTCCACGGGCAGCAGAGATTAGAAACATGGATAACCCATTGTGATCCTACTCTGCCCACTACACAGCACCCTTCACGGGCAGCTGGAGATAGAGGCATATAGGTTCTAATGTGATCATACACTGCTCACACCACAACACCCTCCATGGGCTGTTGGGAATAGAGGTGTAGATGATATATTGCGTACTTACAATGCTCACATCACTGCATCCCCCACAGACAGCTGGAACTAGAGACATAGATGTTCTATTATGCTCATACTTTGCTCTCATCCCAGCACCCTCCATGGACAGATGAGATCAGATGCATAGATGTTCCACCTGTTATGATACTTCTAGTTAGACTATTATTATCTCATTTTGGTTTGCCTGTATTCTTATTGTTAAAGAATGTTGATTGCATACTACCAATCCGTGTGCCAAGTCGAAATTTGATGCAGGCCTGACACTTACTCGTTGTCTCAGTTACTGTCAATAACGGCAGAAGTTGATTGTTATTCTTCATGAATATGTTCTTTCCATTACCCTCCCAACTAGCTTACCCAACCACAGTCGTCCCAGGGATTCACCCCATACTATCATTATTGAAAATGATTGCAAAAGGCATCACCCCAATGCTCCCATCTTACCCATCTCCAACACATATACCACCAAATCTTTGCAATTGTGCTTTCCACACCTAAGTTCTCAAAACTTATTGTCCCGCACACACCCCCATCTCCACGTTCTAAGGCTGCTGGTGAGACGGACCTCATTGGTCACTCCGATTTATTTTTCTTTCTCTTCATACCCCCATATCTCTCAATTGACAAACCAACCCCCACACAGTGGCTAAACATACTTCATCTTACACATTACTATAAGTTTAAAACCACTGAATCTTACCGGCAAATATAATTCTGTGGCTCCGAACACCGATTTAGGTGACCAGAACGCCACATAGTGCCGGTTCCTTTTATTCTTCCCCTTCGATAACTTCTCCTTACCCCACTGCCCATACCAACCCCCCCCTTTTTTTTACCCTAACTCACACCCTGCCACAGCTCACACCACCTTACAAGATACCTACGAATAATTTTACCATGGCGCCGAAATCCAGAGACACCAACAAACCCATGCTCAAAATAGTTTCACTTAATGTGAAGGGACTCAATTCGCCAGAAAAACGTTCTAAACTCCTCCTTACAATGCACAGACTTGATGCTAGCATCATATTTCTACAGGAAACACATTTCCGTTCTGATAGCACCCCGAAACTACTCAATGCCCACTATCCTACCGTGATACATGCCACCAACCCCCTGCACAAAATGAAAGGGGTCTCGATCCTTAATGCAAAAACCTGCCCTTTTCGTACTGACTCGCTTATAGACACAGACGGCAGATATCTCTTTTTAAAAGGCTTGATTCTAAACAGAACAATAACATTGGCAAACATATACGCCCCAAACAAACACCAAGTATCATTCTTTAGATCTGTCACTACTGCTCTCACGACCTTGTACTGGGCGGAGATTTTAATATTCCCCTAAACCCTATACAAGATACATCCACTGGATCCACAACACTTTCATATAAGGCCCTCAAGGAAATTAAATCTTTACTCAAAAGGTTACTACTCCATGATACGTGGCACACCCTGAATCCAGACAATAAAGATTACACTTTCAACTCAGCACCACACAATCGATACTCCAGACTAGATTATCTGTTCTTGACACAAAATGACCTGTCCCTGCTCCACCGAGCCTCCATCGAGCCCATGACTATCTCAGATCACCATCCCATCTCCTTGTCACTACAACTTCCCGACACTACGCCACACTCACGAATATGGAGGTTAGACTCTTCATTACTCACTGACCCCTCCATCGCGGCAGAAGTGGAATCCACCTTACAACACTTCTTCCTTGAAAACAACCCCGAAGACACATCCCCAATCAATAACTGGGAAGCTCACAAAAGCGTAATCAGGGGCACTTTCCTTGCGGCGGCGGTGGCCAAAAGAAACAAGGAAAAAAGGAAACAACACTCAGACTTGACAGAAAAAATCCGTAGACTAGAAGGGGTACATAAACAATCCCAAGCACTCACCACCTTAAATGACTTGATACAGGCTAGAAAAGATTTATTAGACTTATTGGATAAACAGATACAACGCAAATACATCCTTTCTAAAAAAAAAAATTATGAATTTGGCAATAAAGCTAGTAAAATGCTGGCCAGAGCTCTACAAATATCTCAATCTAACAAGACGATACACTATATCACTGATCCCTCAGGACATAAAATAAACAAAACCCCAGACATTTCTCAACAATTCATACAGTATTATAGTAAACTGTATAACCTAGCCACCCCCACTTCCACCACAGACAACACCACTCGCACTCAAATCTGACTTCTTAAAACAATATAGCCCAACTCCTATATCAGAATCAATAGCCCATGAGTTAAGTGCCCCACTTACACGCAATGAAGTTGACAATGCTCTAAAACAAATGAAAGTGGGCAAAAGTCCCAGACCCGATGGCCTGACCGCTGGTTACTACAAAACTTACGCAGGACTACTTACCCCCTCTTTTTTGAAAGCCTTCAACTCTTTCGCACGTCCAAACAACCCCTCACGAGATCTCCTCACAGCCCACATAGCAGTAATCCCCAAACCGGACAAAGACCACTCCTTAGTTACCAACTACAGACCTATCTCATTACTTAATGTTGACCTCAAATGGTATGCAAAAACTTTGGCAAACAGACTCCTGCCCCTGATCCCCCACCTTGTTGGCCTTCACCAAGTGGGCTTTGTTCCCGGAAGGGAAGCGAGAGATAATACTCTCAAGGCGATTAATATCCACCATTGGCTCACGTCCACCAAGAACAAGGGATTTATGCTTTCCCTCGATGCGGAGAAGGCATTCGACAGGGTGGCATGGGACTACATGAGGGAAACCCTCAAAGCTATAGGCCTCCCCCAAACGATGCTAAACTTCATATCAGCACTGTATTCTAGTCCCACTGCAAAAGTCCAAGTAAATGGCCACCTGTCGGATGCCTTTTCCGTGTCGAATGGAACTCACCAAGGATGCCCACTCTCCCCTTTAATCTTTATTCTCTCTCTTGAACCTCTCCTCAGACGCATCATAACCAACCCAGACATTAAAGGTATACAAATTAAACACCGCACATATAAATTGGCAGCATTCGCTGATGACATCCTCCTTTTTCTCACAGACCCACTTACCACAATTCCGAACCTACTTAAAGACTTCCAAACCTTTCATACCCTTTCAAGCCTTCAAATCAATTTTTCGAAATCTACTGCCCTTATTGTCTCCCTACCCCCAGAAATTTGTCAACAATGCCAACTTAACTTTCCATTCACCTGGAATAAGTGTGCAATTCTGTATTTAGGCATTCATGTGCCAACTTCCCTCGCTGATCTATACGCCCTGAACCATGCCACACTCCTACAAAATATACAAGCTGACTTAAAGAAATGGTCCTCCGGTCAGCCTTCCAGCTGCTGGAGATTAAACGAGGAGTTATTGCACGATAGAGATATAGACCAGCGCATAAAGGAAGGAATAGAGTTTTACTTTAAAACCAATTCGGTTGAGGAAACTTCAGAAGCTGTAGTATGGGAGGCCCACAAAGTCTTCGTTAGGGGCATCTTAATAAAAGCGGGCTTAGAAAGGAAGAAAAAGGAGGCCAAGGAAAGATTAACCATACAGAAAAGCATCCAGGAGCTGGAGCAACGACATAAGCAAACGGGAGAAGTGGAGATCTTGGTGGAATTACACAAAAAAAGAGAGGCCATGCGAGAGCTCATAGAAATAGATAACCGCAAGGTATACAATCGGGTAAAGAAAGAAAGATATATAGGAGGCAACAGACCTGGGAGGCTTCTGGCTAGGGTCCTAAGTAAAAAGAAAAATAACAATTATATTGAGAAAATAAGAACTAACTCAGGTGAGACGGCCTATAAGGACAAAGATATTGCTAGGACTTTCCAGGAGTTCTACGGGGGACTGTATGCTATAAATAAAAAAACTAGCACTGAAGAGAGGGTAGAAAAGCAAGGGAAAATCAAAAAATACTTAGAAGATAGCGGCCTGGCTAAGCTTTCAGAAAATGAACACATCACCTTGGAAGCCCCATACACAGAATTAGAAGTGAGGAAAGCGCTCAAAGGGTTGCAAATGGGAAAAAGCCCAGGTCCGGATGGACTGACGGTGCTTTACTATAAAAAATACCAGGATCTCCTAATACCAAAAATGTGCTCCTATATGAATGACGCTGGGGAAAAAGGAGAATTGAGAAAGGAAGCTCTAGAAGCCATAATAGCAGTTATTCCAAAGGAAGGTAAAGACAACACAGTATGCTCAAGTTACAGGCCGATCTCTCTCCTAAACGTCGACACGAAAATCTATGCTAAGGTAATCGCAGACCGAATAAAATCTATAATAGAAAGGATAGTGCACCCAGACCAGGTCTGGTTCGTGTCAGGCCGACAAGGCAGGGATAATAGTATCAAGACCCTCCTGGCGGTCCAGCAGATGAAGAAAAGTGGAGTCCCAAGTCTACTCCTGTCAATAGACGCTGAAAAAGCGTTTGATAGGGTAGACTGGGACTTCATGATGGGTACACTCGAGGAGATGGGTTTCGGGCTCAAGATACGTAGAAGGATAGGGGCATTGTATTCGGGACCCACTGCTAGAGTAAGAACAAATGGAGTCCTCTCAGAGCCGTTCGAGATGTATAATGGGACAAGACAGGGGTGTCCGCTTTCCCCCGTCTTGTTCGTATTAGCCCTGGAGCCCCTTCTGGAGAAGATCAGGCGGTGCCTGGACATTAGCGGGGTAATGATAGGCAGAGATCAATACAAATTAGCCGCATTCGCGGACGATATCCTTCTATACATATCGCGCCCAAGGATATCCCTCCCGAATATAATGTCAACCCTGTCAGAGTATGGCAAGCTTTCTAACTTTAAAATAAACCCAAATAAATCAGAAACACTTACCTTTAACACCAGCCCCAGGGATCATTCATATCAGAAGCACTTCCCCTTTTTATGGGGGCAAAAGGAGCTAAACTACCTAGGGATTAAGATTACAACCTCATACGAGACGCTTTTCCATGCCAACTTCATACCACTTCTTAACGTGATTAAGCAAGAACTCAGTAGAATTCACTTAGGACAATTATCCTGGGGAGGGAGAATAAACATATACAAAATGGTTGTATAGCCAAAAATTACCTATATAATGCAAATGTTGCCAGTGGCACTTCCACAGGCATACCTAAGAAAGCTGCAATCAATTTTTCTAAGGTTCATCTGGAGAGGGAAAGCACCACGCCTAAAATTTACACAACTGACAAAAGCGAAGGGTCACGGGGGATGAGGAGCACCAGATGTGTGTAAATACTACGAAGCTATAGCTCTAGCTAGAGTAATTGATTGGGTAAAAAATAAAGCAGATAAACACTGGGTGAAAATGGAGAGGGAGATCAGTAATGCTAGGTTGAACAGAATAATCTGGATACCCCCACACTTAAGAGAATTTAGTTCCGAATCGCACGAGATCACTAAACATGCACTAAAGATATGGGATAAGGTTCACAAGAGGGAGCACTGGGGATACAATTCCCCTTTAATGCCACTTAAGGATTCAGCATATTTTGCACCAGGGAGAGGGGAGTGGTTTGGGAGATGGCTATTAGATGAAAACATACAGTTAAAAGATGTCATGCAGCAGGACAAAATATGCACATATCAGGAATTAGAGGGAAAAAAAAGTCTGCTGGTAATAAATACCTGGCGGTACAGCCAACTGAGTCAGTTTATTAGATCCCTCCCAAAACCAATCAGATCAAAGGGAAACCTACGCCCACTAGAGAAAATGTGCCTGGATAAAGACAGGAAGGGGGGGTTCTCCCAGACATATAGAGTACTGATAGGACTGGGGAACACGGAAACCCCCTCCTTTATAAAGAAGTGGGAGAAGGAGTTGGGGAGGGAGCTCACTCCCCCAGAGGGGCTATTGATCCTAAGAAGAGCAACAGCCACGTCAGTCAACAGTAAAATCCTGGAGTTAAACTATAGATGCCTAACCAGGATGTACTTGACTCCAGATCGTCTGAACAAATTCCAGAACGGACCCCCACAATACTGTTGGAGGGGATGCAAGGAGTTGGGATCAATGACCCATATCTGGTGGCAATGCCCGATAATAAAAACATTCTGGACAGAGGTAAGGGGTTTTATCATAGACATAACAGGGATCACTATACCAGACGACCCCTGGGTGTGCCTATTTCACCTGAGTGAAATGCCCAACAAAGCCTACCTGAGAACGTTACTACCGCAACTCTTAGATGCAGCCAAAAGCTTGATACCCAAATATTGGAGAAGAACAGAAAGACCTGCTATGAAGGATTGGCTAGAGAAAGTTAGTGAAATACATAACTTAGAATACTTAAGATATAGTGAGGGTTTGAAAATGGGCGCCTTTGAGAAAAAATGGAAAAGTTGGGAAGAGTTTAAGATGTCCCTGAGAGCGGCCGAAATATGGACAGCCTAGGTAGGAAGATAAAGAGATAAAGAGACCCAGAGATCAACAGATAAATGACCTCGGCAGTGGAAATAGAAGGATTGGTCGAAGATAGTGAGAGAAGGGGGGGGCAGGAGGGGACGCACGGTCTTGGGGGGGGATTAGGGGGGAGGGGGGGGGGATGGAGAGAAATGCATAAGGGTAAAATGTTTAAATACAATGTAAACAAGTTTTTGAAAGGAAAAAAAAAAAATACAATTAGCTTTCCCACGATGATGAGAAGCAGGAATGGGAAGAAGTTGGAAGTACTGATAACTGAAAAACGATTCCCAGATAAGTAATCTTGCTGAGTGGAAAAAAAAATAAAAAATAAAGAAATGGTCCTCCGGACAATTCTCCTGGTTCGGCAGGGCCGTAATCATCAAAATGAACATTCTACCCAGAATTTTATATCTTCTACAAACTATCCCAATTAAAATACCACCCAAATTCTTCTCTACATACCAAAAAGCATGCACGACCTTTATATGGGGTAAAACGCGTCCGAGACTTAGCTTCATAAGACTGACAACTCCCAAACTCCTAGGAGGCATAGGACTGCCGGACATATGTAAATATCAACAAGCTTGCCACCTTGCTAGGATCATCGACTGGAACGTACACTCCGAGCATAAAGACTGGGTCCAATTAGAACAGTCATTATCGCACGTGCCCATTCAACACCTCCCATGGGTCAATTCCCTCTTTCTACCCTCTGAATACAATCATCACCCACTTATCAACCCTACACTAATCTCATTCCGCAATACATGTAACAAACATAACATCTCATCAGTTAAAGGCCTGATGACACCTTTAAGATTAAACCCCGAATTCACCCCAGGAATGCACACATCCTTTTTAACTGACCTATGGCCCCACCAGACTGTCAGAGCCGAACATTTCTTTGAGAGAGGTCACCGTTTATCTCAAGCCGCTTTGGCTTCAAAACTGAAAATAGACACCTTCCCCTTCTGGACGTACGTCCAACTACGAAATTTCTTCAACAAACCTAAACCTAAACCAGACTGGTCCAGACCCACAACCCTATTTGAAAATTTATGTTTAAGTGATAGCACACTAACACACCTGATTTCGCAAACATACAACCTTTTATTCAACGATCAAGCCCTAGCAAACCACTGGACCAACCGACAGTGGGAACGAGATCTTTCCATACAGTTGAGTAACCCAGAATGGGCTAACATCTACACTTTGATCCATAAAGGTTCGATGAACGTGCAAGTCCAAGAAAACGCCTTTAAATTCGTCTCCAGATGGTACAGGACACCACTTCTGCTACATCATTTCAACCCAACAATCCCCCAAACCTGCTGGAGATGTAAAACAGACACAGGCTCTCTAGTACATGTCTGGTGGTCCTGCACTAAAATCCAACCTTTCTGGAAAGAAGTCCACGCACTGATCACACAAATCACCACATATTCCCTGGATTTTGATCCCACAATGTTTCTGCTACACCACTCTTCTACACATATACCAGCCTACCATCGTTCTTTAGCCATGCATTTGGTGAATGCAGCAAGAATGTGTATACCCCCCAAATGGCGCTCCACTGAACCTCCTACTATAAAGGACTGGTTTCATCGCATTCAACAAACAAAGGTCATGGAAGACCTCATCCATCAGTCCAAAGACACACCGGCTAAGTTCACCAAAACATGGTCAAGCTGGATACACTCCACCACAACAGCCGAATACAAAAAATACACGGTCTGAATGACTTCACTGAGCTGTGGCAGGAAATAGGTGATTCCTTGTCTCCCTGTCCCTCGGTATTCCCTCACTTCTCCCCCCATACTTTTATTTTTTATTCTTCTTTCACCCCAATTTTGCTTCCCCTTCCCAACAATATATATCAGATACCTATAACCATTAGCCAAGCTACAAAACCATGCACTATCTTGTTGGTCTACCATATTAACTTTCCCCCCCTGCCTACCTTTCCTGCTTCTCATCTACGACCTCCCCCTTTTACCCCTCTCCATCAATACCTGACACCATCTATATATAAGCTATAGAAGGATCTGAAAATATCCTACTCTAAACACATTACTCTTCCAAACAAAGTAAAATGAATTAACCTATACTTTGTTTCTATATAGATCTACAATTACAAAATATAAGATTGTACATGGACTTTTCCAAGTTAAATGTAATGGAAGTTGTACCATATCTATGCCCTTTAATACAACCACATCTATGTAACTTTATTCCTTACTCTTATAGGGCGTACACACGGTCGGACTTTGTTCGGACATTCCGACAACAAAATCCTAGGATTTTTTCCGACAGATGTTGGCTCAAACTTGTTTTGCCTACACACGGTCGCACAAAGTTGTCGGAATTTCCGATCGCCAACCACGCGGTCACGTACACCACGTACGACGAGACTAGAAAAGGCCGGTTCAGAACCAAGCGCGGCATCCTTTGGGCTCCTTTTGCTAATCTCGTGTTAGTAAAAGTTTGGTGAGAGATGATTCGCGCTTTTTCAGACTCGTGGCTTTCAGAACGTTTTCTGCCGTTCAGTTTGTGCTTGTGGGTTTGTATCTGCTCTTCAGTGCGTGCAAGCAAGTTCCGCGTGACTTTAGGTAGTCATTGTATTCTTGTTCGTTCGTTACTGTTTTTCAGGTCGCTCTTCACAGGCCTTGCTGTTCTTCAGTGCGTTCTGTTACTTCGTTCTGAGCAGCCGACCGTTTTCTAGCCATGTTTCGTATGCGTACTCCTCGTAGAGTTCGTGCTGTGCGGGGGCTTGGTGTTGGGGTCCTGACCTTGACACAAGTCCAGTCCATGAACAGGGTGGGGAGGAGTTCATGGACCAAGAATTGGTTGCTTCAGCGTGACCAGTTCTCTCATATGCCTTTGCTCCGTGAGATCCGTGAGAATAATCCTGATGATTTCAGGAACTTTCTCAGGATGACGGACCCCGTATTTCACCGTTTGTTGGCTTCGCTGACCCCTTATATCAGCAGGCAGGTTACCTGCATGAGGCAAGCCATCAATCCGGAGCAGAGGTTGGTCGCTACCTTGCGGTATTTGGGAGAAGTCTGCAGGACTTAAAGTTCTCGACAGGCATCTCCCCCCAGGCTCTGGGTATCATTATCCCAGAGACCTGTTCTGCCATCATCCAAGTCCTGCAGAAGGAGTATATGAAGGTAAGATTTTTATCCTTTAATATCACATTTTATTGTATTGAATGTTTGCTAATATATTGTATTTCTTTCCTCATTCCCTAATTACCATGATTGGAATATGCTGTGAATGTCCCCTTTGTCCTCATGCATGCTGGATTTTTATGTAATTATTATTTTATGTCCTTCATACATATTTGCCCTTAACTTACCTCCCCAGCATGGTGTCTCCTGCCCTATATTCACCTCATGTAGTCACTTAACAATGTATTTTATCAGCTCCATAGTAGTGCTTTACCCCAAACACCCCCTAAAATGTTTGGAAATGTTATTTTTGATTTAAATTCAGGCAGAGTGGCAGAGGCTTTTTTTTGTGGTGTCCCCAAATAATTTTTAGTAACCCTCCCTCCCCCCAACTGCTAAGTCAGCTGATTCCAGTTCTCTATCCTCAATCATCTATCTGCTGACAAACCCATACACACTATACCCATCTCTTTAGTGCTCTGATTTATGGATGAATTACCCAAAGCATGTAGTGCAAGGGCCTGCCTGTATACTTTCAAATGGTACTGTTTAAAGTTGTTGTATCCTATTATTATCTTGATAGGTAATAGTAGAATATCCAAATGTCCTCAAATGTGTACAGTGTGTATTTATATCTTTGTATTATGACACTTCTTACCTGTCCAGTGGGCTGCCAATAGTGTAACTAAGGAGGGTCTGTTCAAAGTAATACCCATTATTTAGGTATTCATCTCTCAATGAAGTGAAGAGGGTTACCTGTCCAAGATTTCCACACACCCCATAATGTTAGAAATGGCCCATGAGAGGGGGGGAGGGGGAATATGATAGGTGTACCTTATACTTTAGCCTTGTTAAATTCCCCTTACTAAATGCTATCTGGAGGTTGATCCATAATGTTTGTGTATAATCTGCTTGCCATGTTTCTGTGAAAAAATAGTAATGTTTATTGTTTTTTCCTCAACAGTTTCCTTCCACGCCACAGGAATGGCAGACTGTGGCCTCCCACTTTGCCCAGCGGTGGGACTTTCCTAACTGCGGAGGGGCAATTGATGGGAAACACGTCCACATCGTCCCACCACCCAACTCGGGGTCGTACTATTATAATTACAAGGGGTTCAATAGTATAGTGATGTTGGCGGTGGTGTCGGCTAATTACGACTTCTTGAATATGGACGTGGGGAAGAATGGCCCGATGTCCGATGGTGGAGTCATCGCCCAGACGGAGTTCTACAGGTGTCTCCAGAATGGCAGCTTGGACTTGCCAGCTCCAGAGGACAATGTAGAAGGACTCCCATTCGTGTTCGTTGCTGATGAAGCGTTTGCGCTGGGGGACCACCTGATGCGGCCATTCCCGATGAGGACCCTCACCCCGGAACAGAGGGTTTTTAATTACCGGCTGGCCAGAGCCCAAAGAGTGGTGGAGAACACATTTGGAATCCTGGCCAGCCGGTTCCGACTATTTCTGACACCCATCCATATGGCAGAGTATAAACTGAACCATATTATACTGGCATGCTGTGTTCTCCATAATTTTTTAAGGAAACATTCGGCCAACTATGCTGGCTCAGTTGGGCCTGAGGCCGGAATCCTACATCAAACCACACTGACGGCGCTTGAAAGTGGCCGTCCTGGCTTGCCCTCCCTGAGTGCCCGTAATGTCCGGTTACGCTACCTGGAGTTCTTTGCGGGTAGGGGGGCTATCAATATGCCAGACAATATGTGAAGCCTTTTTATAATAATAATTAAAAAAAAGAAATTCTTTGTGGACATTTACTGCTTGTGTTTGTTTTAGCTGACCCTAACATAAATGTTTTGAGTGCAGAAAATGTCGTGATTGGGTAACCTTATACAAAGCACTGTTGGCTGTTATTTCCTAAATGCAAAAACACATTTCACTACAAGTGCACTTGCAACTGCACTGAAACTGCACTTGTAGTGCAAAGAGGATTTGCCCTTAGGAAATAACACCCATTTTTGCATAAAACAGCTATTACATCACCCCAAAAGTGTGGTAGTGTTGAGACAATAATCCACACATTTTTGAGTAAGCCACTTTTTTATACCTGCACAATCACATGTGCATTTACCAAAGGTTTTTAAAACAAACCAACATGTTTGTTGTATAACAATTTTTGCAGTAGCATTATCAAAAATCGAAATGTCCATTTCAGATAAAACAGGCCTGTGTAAAACCAACAAGAAAGCCAAAAAACTTGAACTTACAAAGTTCACATTAGGTAAAACCTGAAGGCTATATCAGACATCAGTATTTGGGTGGGTTTGATATAGCGTTCAGATGGGGGGAAATCACCCCTGGAAAAGCCAAATTTGGAAGATGCACACCAATTTATGAATGTCAACATGTGCTATCTGCCATCAGGGGGGATCAAGGGACGTGTTGAGCCCTTCCTCAACGCTACTTTATAATTGAGGAAGGGGTTGCACCCCCAAAACGTGTCCATTGATCTCCCGTGATGGCAGATAGCACATGTTGACACACTGTGTGCATCCTCCAAATTTGGCTTTTCAAAACATTGCAAAAAGATTTTAAAAATTGGAACACAATCCCAAAAATATATTTTGTGGGGTTTTAAATTCGCCCCAAAACATCAATGATGTTATTATTTTTTTTAATAACATCATTGATTTTTTGCTGTATGTTGTGCAATTCGAGATTACACCCCATGATCTCCCCAATCAGGATCTGGGCACTTTCCTGAAGTAAAGCGTTCGGGATCTAAAAAGAGAGAAACAAAACAAAAACAGGTGTCAAAAATCTGCCACCATCCATCTCTTTTACCTGAGTCTGTGGTCGCAGACACTCACCTGTTGTGGTGCCAATCTCCACCACATCTTCTTCTTCCTCCTGCTCTTCTTCGTTTGGGGGTATTTCACCTTCTTCCATAGGTGGGGGGTCTGTGGTCTCCTCGGATGAGGGGTGTCCTCCGAGTCTTTTCTCCCCTATGTAAAACAAAAATGGTATCATTAGCACACAGATATTTGATGGCAGAACTAGAAATAGGAAACATTGCTTGGAAGTGGGGTACAATTGTCTATTTTAGCCGAGTTCCAAGATGTATATTTTTTATTGCCCTTTGTCAAGCTGCAATACTTTACCTGTTTAGTACAAGCTTCACAGATATAGCCCCCCCTATAGTATACACTGGAGCACCTGTGTGGCCCCCCTAATAAAAATGGTGTTCTGGGGTCCCACACTAGTGCTCCAGTGTCCAGATGTGAAAACAGCTGCTCAGTGTCCTCTCCTTACACACAATCTAGTTGGCATTTCATTCTAGTAACAAACCCATCTACACAAACAAATATTTGGCATCCAAGTAGGCCCCAAAAAAATGTGGGAAAATGCATATGGCCTAAACAATGATGTTTTGGAGGCCGAAAGAAAAATGTTTGATACGAACGAATAATGGGCCCATGAACATTAAAGTTGCCCTTTTAAATGTTAGCATATGGAGCAGAACGAACGGAATAAAGACAGAAAGAATAGGAACACAGCACAACTACTTACTTTTTTGCAGCACTCTCTGGATCTTTCGGTACTGCTCTGCTCTCTCAATTTCAGGTCCGACCACCGCTTCCTGAGCTGATCTTTCGATCTTCGGACCCCGAAATTTCTCAGAAGACTCCTGATCACTTTCGCCATGATCTTGGCCTTTCGGATATTGGGGTTGGGGTAAGGCCCATACTTCCCGTCATAGTCGGACTTCCTCATGATGCCGACCATCTCCAACATCTCCCCAAAGGACATATTTGTGGCCTTAAAACGTCTCCTTCTGGATCGGGACGTGTCCGGATCCGGGCTTTCCTCCTCCTCCTCCTCGTTCCTGCAATTAGCACGCACCTGCTGTGACTCCGCCATGTGCTCTTCCCCCACTGCGCCGAACGAAAAGGGGCGGGGAATAGAATAGAAAGAACGTCAGGGGCGGGCGGAGTTACACGCATGCGCGGTGTGTATAAAGCGTAACACGTGTGCGTATTACGTACCATGTGTGAGCGGAGGAAGGAGCATTGGACGCGCCGATCGTAAGAACGAAGGTAAGAGACAAACTTGTGCCTATACTGCTTCTAGATTGAGGCCTATATTGTAACAAGATTAGGAGAGTTTTGTCTGACATTAGGCTTTGTCTTGTGTTGTGTCTTGCAGTGAACATGGATATGCTACTCAAAGATAATGACTTCATGTCAGTATTCGTAGAGATGCTAAGGGAGCTGCCATGTCTGTGGGAGATTAACCACCCCCATTTCAAGAACCAAGCAAAGAGGAAGGCAGCACTGGAGCAATTGTGTGAAATTGTGAAGCAGGTGATCCCCACGGCAGACATCACCTATTTAAAGATATTAATTGGTTGCCTGAGGAGCACATATCTGAGGGAGCGCAAGAAAGTCCTGGATTCACAGAGATCCGGAGCAGCAGATGACATCTATGTCCCCAGGATGTGGTACTATGACAGGCTGCACTTTCTGGCAGGCCAGACTGAACCCAGGTCATCCCTCTCCAGTCTTCCTTCCACGCTTCCTTCCCCCCGGCTGAGGCTTCTGACGCCCAACCTGGGCCTTCCAGGCAACAACACAAGGAGGAGCCCAGATTGAGCCAGGTATAGCATTCCTCTAAATATTTCTGCTTGTCCAATCAATGATGTTAACTAGATGTTAGTTGGGAGTACTAATTTAGGATTGTGATTGATGATGCAACAACTAAAACCATGTCCCTTTTTCATACACAGGGAAGTCTCAGCCAGGAGGTGCCGGGCCGAGCTGGCTGGCTGATCTGCAGGTCCCTCCACCCCCACTGAAAAGAGAAAGTGGCAGTAGGAGGAGTGCCCTAGAGGATACTACCGGAGGACTCTTTTGGAGGGGTACAGAGGTCCTGGGAGCACGACAGACCGTGGAGGAGGACATTGCTGCCGTCATTGCATATAAAATGCAGAGGATGGAGGAGGGCCAACAAGCCATGTGTGAGGCCCTCATATTGGAGGCTCTTGAGAAAGGTATGAGGGGCCAAATGACACCTCAGACACACCTTTGTGCAGGTCCTCCTCCTCCTCCTCCCTCTCCTCCAGGTCCCCCCAGTCCTCCTCCAGGTCCTCCCAGTCCTCCTCCTCCTCCAGGTCCTACTCCTCCTCCTGCCACATCTCCAACTGCACAGCCACAGCCCGGAAGGAAGCGTGGAAGGAAGACTAGACAGTGATTGCCCTGGGTTCAGTCTGGTCGGCCAAAAAATGCAGCCTCTTGTGGTACCACAGCCTGGGGACACAGATGTCATCTGCTGCTATCCGGATCTCTGCGAATTCTGGACCAGACTGCCCTCCCTTACGTATGGACTCCTCAGGCCACCAATTTTGATGTTTAAGAATTGATGTCTGCCGTGGGGGTCCCAGGCTTTGCTAATTTCTCCTGTTGATCCAGTGTTGCCTTCCTCTTTGTTTGGTTCTGATCCCTTAATAAAGGATTTTTGTTTTGAATTATACTCTCCTATGTGTTTCACTTCAAAAAGGACAGTTGGTTTGTGAGGATTCAGGTACATTTCAAATATACAATGTGAAATGAACAAGGGACACCAACACCAAACAATCTCCTGGAGATTAAATAATACAAGATATCAATGGTGTTGGGGTAACTTGACACACAAAACACACACAAAAATATTCTGGAGTAAAAATAAAAATAACATTGAACAAAGATCAACCTTGGAAAAAATCCAAACATTAAAGAAAAAAAAAAGGCTTAAAATCCAAAAAAAAAAAAAATAAAATAATATAAAACTGTCAGATGTGACAACTAATAAAAATATATTCAGGGAATCCCACTAAAAAAACACAAATAAAACTTTGTGAGAAGTGTGTGTGAATATGAGCAGCAAAACTACTTAATTCTTGTCACATTATAAAGAAGAAGAGAGTGCGCTGTATTAAACCATTTTTAACATTGCAGCGTGACGAAAGTGCTGTATCCATTGCGAACGCTAAGTTTACCAGAATGAGCTGTGCCGTCTCGGAATTTCTTCTGAGCATGCGTGGCACTTTGTGCGTCGGAACAGGCCACACACGGTCGGAATTGACGCGATCGGATTTTGTTGTCGGAAAATTTTATCTCCTGCTGTCCAACTTTGTGTGTCGGAAAATCCGATGGAAAATGTCCGATGGAGCCCACACATGGTCGGAATTTCCGACAACACGCTCCGATCGGACATTTTCCATCGGAAAATCAGACCGTGTGTACGGGGCATTACAATCAAAGCGGCTGCGCCCGCTTTACTGCATTTACATGTGATTTCTTTTATCTCTTTCTGTACATGTTAATTTTTGTTTGAAAAATTCAATAAAAATTTGATTTAAAAAAAAAATGGCCTGGGCAGGAAGTGCCCTGTATTGAAGTGGTTAATAGAATCAAGCATGATTTGTTGTGACCTTTATTGGTGATTGGTTTTCTGGAGTGTACAAATCACCTTAGAGGCCCAGCCAAGGCTGCCTAATCTCCTCCTCTCAAAAACTAGATTATTAACTGAATTCAAGATGGACAAGGGGAAGAGTATTGCACTCTGCAACAAAAGATCACACCTGATAGGTAGAGAAACTGGGTTCTGACAACTGAGATAAAGTAGAATGGGGACCCTGGTGTGTTTTTCCAATAAGGGCTCACTACTACAACTCCACTGTTTCTAATAGTAGTCTTCTGAGAAATCTGGAAATTGTTTGGTGTATTTTGTAATAATACGTAATAGGTTTGATTTAGTAGTCTCTAGTATTGAGGAATCTTTTTTACCAAGCAAATGGGTTGTTTTATGGCCCATTTATATGCTTTTTTCAAGCATGTTGGTGAGTATCCTCTCTGCAACAGTCTATCTCTCAGATTAGCTGCCTCATTCTGAAACATGTTTTCATCAGAACAATTGCAACGGATACGTAGGTACTGGCTGTATGGAATTGATATAATTAAAGTTTCAGGTTGCAAATTGCTAGCCTGCAATATTGTATTTTCCCATCTTGTTCCTTCATGATGGTGACATCATTTTATGAGCCTGGGAGAGAATGTATTTAATTACTGAGATGCCCTGCTGGTGGAGGATGAATCTATATAAAGCAACCATATCAACCGCCACCCAATGGGCATCTTTCGGCAAATATAGACCATCCAAATTCTGCAGGAGATTAACTGTGTCTCTAATATATGATGGGAGGCTCACCACAAACGGCCTCAGCAGCTCATCTAAGAACTTGCTCAGGCCCTCCGTCAGGGCCTTCTTTAAGACAGGGCCAAAGCTGCCCTGGGCCCTGTCATTGTTGTTGGGCCCAAAGCAGCTGCCTCATACTTGCCAAATATCCCAGTTTAAATTCCCTTGTTCCTTGAAATTTTAGTCCTGTGCTGTGTACCAAAATCTCAGTGTGAATTGCTGCTACTAATGCTGTCCAGCTCTGCCCTATTGTTGTATACAGATGACTTACCTGCAGACCCTGTGTTTACATGTAAATAATCAGCATTGATATGTAAATAGTTGCAGCATTTATATGTAAATAGCCGCGGACCAGCTGAATGCTGCCCACTGGGGAGGTAAAGGGACATGCTTGAAAGTCCCGCCTGCAACTGTGGTCATTAAGCCTAACATCAGCCTATTCTGCAAAGGTAAGCAAATTGGTGGGGGGGAGGGGGGTAGTGTGGGGTGTGCAGAGGTAGGCAGAGAAAGAATTACAGTTTAGGGTGCACAGGTGAGCAAGGAAGGGATGTGTAGAGGTAGGGAAGGTGGGTCCAAAGGTGAGCAGAGGAGGCAGGTTGAGTTAAAGGGGTGGAGGTTTGGAGTGGAGAGGATGGGGGAGGTGTGGGGTGCAGAGGTTTTCAGGGGTTTTAGGATGCAAAGGTGTACTGACAGGGTGGATAAAGATGTAGGTCACGTGTAGCGAAGCCCATTAATTTCAATGGGCTGCTCTATGCACTAGAAATGCGCAAGAAAGTCCCTAACGCTTTTTCAAAATCACACGGTGCCACAGCACATGTCAGCAGAAGGGTGAGGGTGTCATTACCAAATAACGGCACTGCTGTGTATCTGCTAAAGGGCAGCATGTTTCTGTGGTGTCAGGAAAGCGATTTTGCATGTGTTCCCAACACACAAATGTGAACGCAGTCTAAATGTCTCAGTCACATTGGTGGTCAGTGTAAATCTTCTCATTACATTGGGGCTTGGTGTACAATCCTTTTATTCACACTAGTGGTCAGTGTGAAGGTCCCCCTTACATTGGTGGTCAGTGTAAATCCCTCCTTACATTGGTGGTTACTGTGAATGCTTCTATTACATTCGTGGTCATTGTTGAAACTCCTCTTTATATTGGTAGTCGGTAAAAAAATCAGCATTGCCATTGATCACACCCTTCCCTCTCCCCAACACTGCCACTGATCCCAAGAGTTCTAGGATCCCTAGGAGTTTTCTGTCTATTGCTGGGTCTCCTCACCACCCCAGTCCATGGTGTGCAGGCAGTGAGGAGATGATGTGCTGTAACTTCTAGCAACTAATCAGTGAGCAGTAATGATGTGCAGTAACCTCTAGCAACCAATCAGTGAGCAGTATTGATGTACAGTAAACTCTAGCAACCAATCAACAAGTAGAAATCATGTGCTGTAACCTCTAGCAACTAACCAGTGAGCCGCAATGTGTGCTGTAACCTCTAGCAACCAGTTAGTAAGCAGTAATGATACACTGTAACCTCTGGCAACCAATCGCAATATCTGCCTGATCTGTATCAGTAAACTGATTTTGAGTCTAGTTGCTATTTATTGTATGTCTCAGAGCAGGTCGAGAGTGAAATTGCATAGAGGGGGGGCCCAGGAAAATGTTTGCCCAGGGTCCAATCAATATTAAAGACAGCACTGCCCTCCGTAATGCCCCCACGCCCCGAAACAATAGGTCTTCCAAGAGGGTTGTTCTTGTGTTTGTGGATTTTGGGGAGACTGTAAAACGTAGATGTCCTGGGATGGTTTGTACGTACAAACTCCCAGGTTTGTTTTGTTATGATGTTATTTAAATAGGCCCTATCTCTTAACAAGTAAAATTCTTGGTTGTAACTTTCTATTATGGATCTTGAAGCTGGTCTATACCATTCCTTATTACACAATATCTTCATACACATGGATTTGTACTGACTATTGTTCACCACTACTATGTTACCGCCTTTATCAGATGGTTTTACAGTAAGTTGTTGTTGGTTAGTCAGGCTTTCCAATGCTTGTTTTTCTAATACTGATAAATTACTCAGAGAGGGGGTAATTTTGAGTTTTTGAATACGGTATCTCTGATAGTTGAAGCTAAAAATGCTCCCCATTTTTAGACAGGAGCTATTTCTTTATATGAAATAGGCACATCTATAGGCTGGGATACAGTATAATTTATGTATGCTTTCCTATTAAGGAGTGCTGCCCCCATGGAGTATGATTTTTAATTATATTGAATAATTACAATAAGTACAGTCATATTTATGTTAAACTTTTTTTTTTTACAACTCCCTGATTTGCTGGTCTTAGAAAGATTAACTAACTATACCAAGCCAAGACACTAGAAGTTAGTTTCTGTCACTGTTCTCTTGCCTTATTCTGCTCCACTATAAATCAGCACTTATCAAGCATTAGAGTTTCCTGTACACCCATAGACTTTGTCTTCAGGTTTGATTAATAGATGGTAGCTAAATTTATACTGACATTTCCTGAGTCTTTGTTATGAAAAGAGCTCCATTGTGTTCTGTTTCTTTTTAGACAGTTGATGATAAACTGAATAGCTTAATAACCACAGGCATGGCCACTCTGAATGGGGGTAGTGGGTATTCCTGTGCTATATGTAATCAGATACAAGGATCTATATTTCAAGCTATATTCAAGCCAGCATTAAAAGGTTTTAGAAGCCTAGAGCATGCTAACGGTATTTAAAGATCATCCCAGCGATGCATCTTGGTCTTGCAGTTAATAGAAAATCTCTGTGTTACCACAAGGTGCATTATTTAATAAAGATCATTATAAAATGGTTCTCACATGAGAATATACAAGTAACGGGAGAAGCTTTGATGTCCACAAGGGAACATGTTCAGCATCAGCAAAACATAACAGAACATAGAAAGTTTATGCAATAGAAAAGTTGATCATATCGCAACCTTTCATCACCCAAATATGATTCAATAGTAGTTTAAGAGACTTGATTATTATCAATGTGGAAAAAATTAGACATTCTCTGAGTAAAGTGGATGCTGATTCAGTGAGCTAAAATTTACCATGTTTATTTATCTTGCAATCTGCCCTCATTCATTACATTAGATCCTCAACATATTTACTGCATATGGAATTATTTTGTGTTTTAAAAAATGTAGGAGCTCCAATAGAAATGTCTTACTTAGGAATGTTTAAGATTTTTTTTTCCTGTGAACTGAAATATGTTCCCTTCTCTGAAAGCAGTAGCTATTTCTCAGGCAAATCTACATTTGATAGAGGGATTTTGTACGTATGGATCCAATTCTGTCTTAAATAAAATATAATGCCACGCCATTAAGGACACTGTTTTTTGTGTTTTGATCATTGTAATTAAAGTGACCCTTGCATTCCTCCTGCTATTCCATTTAAAGGTGGTCATACATTGATTTTGTTTTTAATCAGCCAGTTGCTAAATTTTGCAAAAACACATCTGAAGTCTCTCAAAAGCATGTGGGAAAATTTGTTATGGTCTGATGAAACCAAGGTTGAAATTTTTGGCCATAATTCCAAAAGATATGTTTGGTGCAAAAAGAACATTGCACATCACCAAAAGAACACCATACCCACAGTGAAGCATGGTGGTGGCAGCATCATTCTATGGGGCTGTTTTTCTTCAGCTGAAACAGGGGCTTTAATCAAGGTAGAGAGAATTATTAACAGTTCCAAATACCGGTCAATATTGGCACAAAACCCTCAGGCTTCTGCTAGAAAGCTGAACATGAAGAGGAACTTCATCTTTCAGCATGACTAATGACCCAAAGCATACATCCAAATCAACAAAGGAATGGCTTCACCAGAAGAAGATTAAAGTTTTGGAATGGCCCAGCCAGAGCCCAGACCTGAATCCGATTGAAAATCTGTGGGGTGATCTGAAGAGGGCTGTGCACAGGAGATGCCCTCGCAATCTGACAGATCTGGAGTGTTTTTGCAAAGAAGAGTGGGCAAATATTGCCAAGTCAAGATGTGCCATGCTGATAGACTCGTACCCAAAAAGACTGAGTGCTGTAATAAAATCAAAAGGTGCTTCAACAAAGTGTTAGTTTGCAACCATATTATTTTATTTTTTATTTTTACTTCCCTCCACCCAAAAAGATTTGAACAGTTTATAGGTCACATTAAAGGTGGAAAAAGTTCTAAAATGATTTATTTTTGTCTCATTTTTTTACATCACAGAAACCTGACATTTAACAGGGGTGTGTAGACTTTTTATATCCACTGTATGTGAACCCGGCCTTAGATCCAGTGCCATCATCCTTCCTTTCCCAATTGGCTGAAGTATTATTTTTATTCTATTAGATGTGTTGTCAGCTCTCACTTTTCCCTGACAGGGGGAGTAGTTTTGTGCTTTCAATGGTAAATTGAAGGCCTCATTCACACTTCTTGTAGTGGGAACACACCTATTCCTGCTCGCAATTTTTCTTTTTTTTGAGATTTACACGTGTAGGTTTCATGAGCGCACATCAGGCAGCTATTTGTTGTGCAAAAGAAGCTCCTGCACCTCTTTGGGCGATGAACTTCACATGACTTCTTCACATGCATTTTGCAGAGATTTCTGCACGTTTTTGTCAAACAACAATCACATCAAAATCGCACCATAATTGGGGTGTCAATAAGAATGGATGGCACCCAAATGTGTGTTGCACGTTTTGCCAAAATTTTAGTGCGATTTGGAATCGTGGTCTGCCCATGATTTCAAATCCCTAAGTGTGAATAGGGCCTAACAAACTGAAAGAAAACATATAAGAGAGATTAGAAGTGACATATACTGTACTTCTTCATTCCATGATACAGGCATGTTGCACATAAAGCCGTGCTCACTGCTGGCACCCGCTTTGGCACTTGAAGTGCCAAATTGCTTGAGGACCATTCGTATCAGGTACTGGTTCTCTCAAACAAACCTCAATGCACTGCCTAATGCTAAAGGAATAGTTCTAGTGTGAAAACTAGTGATATTTACAGTAATAGACATCTCATGGACCTTGTGTCATCTGAAGAATATCTTCCCAAGCTCTGTACTAGGTTACTGAGTTAATTATAACAGGTTAGGGCACTGTATGTGGAAAAGGTAAAAAGAACTCTTGTAACATTAAACCAAAGAAAATATACGTATTTGTTTAAACCCATACTTTTACAACAATGTTTACATCTTTCGACTTTAAATATAGGTTAAAAAGGAAGTTTACAAAATGGTGGTCTAAAACTTGAATGTGTTTTGACATATGTAATATAAGGGTGTACATGTTTACAGGAGTAATCTATGTCATTTAAACTCTGGAAGTGGAATGTGCTCTATGTAACTCTTACATGTGGTAAAAATGGATATCAAAAGTAACTGTAACAACATTGCTTTGTTGATATGTAAGGAAGGTGTTATCCTTATGATTCCATGCTGGGTTCTCTGTTCCTTTTAGCAAATAGAAACGACCACACACAGAGGTGCATTCCACTGATATAATCAGGTCTTCCAAAATGTTTTTTTTTGTAGTAATTGTAAACATTATTATTATAGGGTAACTCCATTTTCGTGGGGAAAAAAGGGAATAAAGAAAAAATAATATAGCACATATATTACACTAATCATATTGTAATTGAATGTGATCAAGAATGACCTTTCCTTTTCAATCTGTAGCCACTGTAATGTTCTGAGAATACATTGCAATATGGCTACATTGAGTTATTCTGTACACAGAGTGTGTACTGACCACTCCCCAGAAACATCATTTCCTTCTTGTGTGATTGACCCACCAATTTTCCCAGAAGTCTGCCTAAGATACAAGTCAGATTTTAGGCATCCCCTGCAACAAACATGTCATTTTGGGAGAGATACTTTCAAACGTCTAAAGGGATGCAGGCCCAGCAGATTTCCTCATTAGTGCCCTGCAGCTGCACTAATTATAAAACTCCCATTAGACCCCCACTCAGTGCAGAGGCACAGACAAACAAACATGGATTATTTCAGAGTAACAAAAGGTAGGAATCTGCAACAAAGGTTGTTGTAATCCTTGCAATGTACATAGATCACCCAGAGGGGAATGTTTTTTTCTCAACAAAAGTGGAGTTACGCTTTAATATTATTCCAAATTGAAAATGTATCAGCCACTAGAGCAGTGGCCCTTGCTCCATTTCTTTATTAAGTACTTTCCAAAATATGGGTTATATGGGACATGCCATTGATCCCATATTGGACTCTAGTCCAAGCAAGAATAAATAAAGATTAAAATAAAATTCACCTAAATCATAATTTTTATATAAGCTGTAGATATGCTTTTTACAAAACAATGGCTAACCAACTAGTACATTGCTCTACTAATTATTTACTATTGTTTTGATAGCCTTATTTTTTGTACAGTAGCTTTAATAGACATTGTTAAAATATATATTGTATATCCAATTTTAATTTTAGATAATTTTCCAATAAATACAATAGACATGGGTTAAATCCCTATTAATTTTTGTGTCCTCTTAGGGGATTTACCCTCACTTACTGTCCTGGAGATGCAGCAGGAAGTGAGAGGAAACCTCTAAAATTTAGGGACAATTCCTTCTTCAACAGCTGTGGCACCAGAACAAGTGTTTTTATCAGGAGATTCCTCCTCACCTCTTGTTCTGGTAACACCATTAAAATGTTTAATTTCCCATCACTAAATGAACCACAACAGGCAACATTAGAGCTGCACAATTAATCGTTAAAAAATTGCGATCTCGATTCAACCCCCATCACGATCTTAATGCGGCATTTCCATGATTCAGTTCAGAGCCATTCTCCGCTCACAGCTGACAGCTGTCAAAAAAAAAAAGGAAGCCTGCCAAGTTTATCACAACATTGCTCAGCGCTGAGATAAAAAGAAACATTGTATAATTTGGTTCTTTAGCTCAAAGGGAAGAACTTCGGTCTGTAAATGAGGTCAGTTTAACCACTTCAAGACTAATGCCCCCTACACACGGTCGGATTTTCCAACGGGAAATGTTGGGTGTGAGCTTGTTGGCTGAAAGTCCAACCGTGTGTATGCTCCATTGAACATTTGTTGTCAGACTTTCCACCAACAAATATTGGCTAGCAGGTTCTCAAATTTTCCACCATCAAAACTTTGTTGGAATTTCCGATCGTGTGTACACAAGTCCGTCGCACAAAAGTTCATGCATGCTTGGAATCAAGCAGAAGGAGCCCAAAGGGTGGCGCACTGGCTATTGAACCTTTTCTTTCTCGGTTTGTCGTACGTGTTGCACGTCACCACATTCCCACGTTCGTAATTGTTGGCCAACATTTGTGTGACTTTGTGTATGCAAGACAAAAATCCAACCTTCAAACAAAAATCCACAGTTTTGTTTTTTCGGAAAGTCCGATCGTGTGTACGGGGCATAAGCCTTTTTCTGACATTTGTTGTTAAAATCAGTATTTTTTGCTAGAAAATTATTTAAAACCCCAAACGTGATATATTTTTAAACAGAGACCCTAGAGAATAAAATGGCGGTCGTTGCAATATTTTGTGTCACACTGTATTTGTGCAGCGGTCTTTCAAAAGCAATTTTTTTAGAAAAAAATACACTTCAATGAATTAAAAAAAAAACTAAACCGTAAAGTTAGCCCAATTTTTTATGTGAAAGATGATGTTACGCCAAGAATCGTGAGAGAATTGTGATCTTTATTCTAAGCAAAAAAATTGTGATTCCCATTTTATCCAGAATTGTGCAGCTCTAGGCCAATGCAATGTCTTAAAAATTGATTGTCATAAGTACAACTAAACAAAAATCCCATGTAATGTGCAAACTAAAAAAAAAAAAAAGCTAGCATGCTTGACTAAGCATAGAATAGGTTCAGTTCACTAAGCCGTTACCACCCATTTTTACTATAATGATTGTTGTTTTTAGCAATGAGAGCTGACAAAAATAATCATGAAGGCAGATAATACATGAGTTTTAGCTTAGTGAGCTTAAAGTGTATTTCTAGGCGTTTTTAGTTTTAGTTTTGGATTCCGGAGGGAAGGGTTAGACCCTCTGTCAAGATGTTATTGCTGTCTAAGCCTCTCATTGAGCAATTCGCCCCTATGTTTGTAGGGGTGACTATTGCATTGAAACAGAATGTAAGGAGAATTACAACATTTCAGAGTTATCCCCAGAACAAAAGGTAAGAGGAAATCTTCTAATGGGGACACCTGTTCTGTTGGCATATAATGATACGTAAATAGCAAAAAATAAACTGGCAGGGATTTTAACCCTTTTCTACACAACCCTAAAGAAAATGTTTGGTTATATATAAACATTATTGTCTGTTAAATTAAGAAACATATATGACTTTTACGTACCACCAATCAGATAATTAGAAAAGTTGTGGGGATTCATGTTGAAACAACCAATGATTTGCTAGCACTATCCTATTTCTAAATTATATGCTTGTCTGTGGTTCTGTTAAAGGTGTTTAATACATTTGGTATGTGCTGTGTGACTTAATACTTGAATTGTTGGTATTAGATTGGATTATTACAGGACTTTTTTTTTTTTTAATTAAAATTATATCATTTATAAAGAAAACTATATATACATTCCTTGAATAATGAAAAACATGGCAGCATTTCAACTTTGCACTATACTGTAATAAGTCTAGGGTTGGGGGCAGTTTAATGGGAACAGAAAGCAAGTAAAATAAATAAAATATGTTTTAGGTTTCCTTAAAGTCTATTTGTTCAGTTTACATCCTCTAAATGGCCCCTTTTAATAGGCTGCTTGTTTCCATGGGGAAGGAAATTTAATTTAATAGACTAAAAATCTAATGTTTTGGAACCATATTTAGAGCTTGAGCAGCCCTAAGCACTGTCAGCAAAAATCATCTAAATCAGTATATGTGTACCCCATATGGACCTCCAAATACCTACTTCAGAAATGATGACAGACAGCTGTTTATACATTGAAATAAAGTAGTAAACATGAACTAATGAAATGAACTAAAATTGTAAATACAGTTCCATTTTTTCATTTGCAAATTTTGTGTTACCGTTACATAGCAGGAAATGAGTACTTACCTTCATAGCACTTACCTTCATAGTACAGTGTAAGATCCCCATATCTTTCTAGAGTCTTATACTATAAATCTTGTTAGATAGATGTGAGCAAAACATGGTAATGAGTAATAGATGCAGAAATGTAAGTAAATGTCAAGTTTTTACTACTATTCGGGGCTTAGTTAGAGAAATGTCCCTTTATTTCCTGTCCTTTCAGCCAGGAAGTGGGCAAAATTCACTTCACAGAAAAAGAAATCTATAATAGAGTAGCGGAAAGTTAAAACCCCTGTTTGATTTTTATTTCGGTTGCAGATTTTCTTTTACTTCCTGTCTGGTGAAATGGTTGTGAACAGTGCAGGAATTGTGGGTAAATCTCTCCAATGCAGCCCCAAATAGCCGTAACAACTGAATGGATGTTCAAATCTGTTCCCCATTCTATCCAAAACCAGAACATTTTTCTTTTGGATTCGACATTAACCGCTTCAATACCGGGCCAATTCTGACACTTTGCTCCTACATGTAAAAATCATATTTTTTTTGCTAGAAAATTACATAGAACCCCCAAACATTATATATGTTTTTTTAGCAAAGACCCTAGAGAATACAATGACTGTTGTTGCAACTTTTTATCTCACACAGTATTTGCGCAGGAATTTTTCGAACGCGTTTTTTTGGGGAAAAAAACTGTTTTGTGTTTAAAAAAAAAACAAAACAGTAAAGTTAGCCCAATGTTTTTGCATTTTGTGAAAGATGAAGTTACGCCAAGTAAGTAGATACCTAACATGTCACGCTTCAAAATTGCACACGCTCGTGGAATGGCGCCAATGTTTGGTACTTAAAAATCCCCATAGGCGACGCTTGAAATTTTTTTACTGGTTACATGTTTTGAGTTACAGAGGAGGTCTAGGGCCAAAATTATTGCTCTCGCTCCAACGTTTGCGGCGATACCTCACATGTATGGTTTGAACACCGTTTTCATATGTGGGCGGGACTTACGTATGCGTTCGCTTCTGCGTGCGAGCACACAGGGACACCGGCGCTTTAAAACATTTTTTTTTTTTTTTTTATTGTTCATTATATTTTATTTTTTTTATTTTGACACTTTTTTAAAAAAAAATTAGATCACTTTTATTCCTATTACAAGGGATGTAAACATCCCTTGTAATAGCAATATGACATGTCAGGTGCTCTTAATAGTGAGATATGGGGTCAATAAGACCCCATATCTCACCACTAGGCTGGGAAGCCTGAAATTAAAAAATAAAATAAAACGATCGCTGCTTCCCAGCCGAAGCGGCGCCGTTTTTTTTGAATGGAGAGGCCGGGCGTGACGTCATAACATCGCGCCCGGCCTCCGACGATCATAGAGACTCCAAGGACCATCTGGTCCGCCGGAAATCTCTATGATCTACATCCGGCGCCGGCGGATCCACTCTCCGCCTCACCGATCGTAACGGTGAGTCTGAGCAAGCACCGGAGGGCGGCGGGAGGGGGGGGACGTCCCCTCTCGCCTCCCATAGGAACGATCAAGCGGCGGAACAGCCGCTTTGATCGTTCCTATGGTGTAGAGATTCGCCGGCTGAAACCGGCAATATCTGAATGATGTCTGTAACTACAGGCATCATTCAGATATACCCGCTCAAAGCCAAGGACGTCATATGACGCCCGTGGTATTGAAGTGGTTAAGGACCCCTTTAATTTATTTCTTAACTGCCCTTGAAGAGTATCACTGTAAACTGGCCCTTGTTTGCTTGATTCTAAATCTATTTATAATGGACAAAATGACATTTCCATTTTATCACTTTCTCTGCAAGTGATATCAATAAAAGTTATTTGAATGAGTATACCATAGAACAGTGGTTCTCAACTCCTGTCCTCGGGACCCACTAACAGGCCAGGTTTGCAGGATAACTGAAATACATCACAGGTGATATCATTTGCTGCACAGTGATTGCCATTTTCTAGTCTGCATCTCCCCAAGGTAATACTTAAATTCTGGCCTGTTAGTTGGTCCTGAGGACGGGAGTTGAGAACCACTGCCATAGAACTTGCCGGATCTCTCCCTTGGATTCCAGTTTTTATAATTGTTGCCTGCTCAGTACTGACCATGCTCAGTTTTCCAGCTTGATGCTGATTTAGTCTAGGTTCACATCTATGTGGCTGCAATTGATGCGTTCTTCAGGCATGTTTTGCAGTGTGATTTGCATTTTTAAACCCTTGTTTTTTATGCATTTTTGCATGCAGTTTTCATGCATTTTGTGTTTTATTTTTTTAAACACACTACAAACACACACACTTTACATTGCTAGTTGCTAAGGAGTGGGCAGGGAAGCTCCCCGCCGTGTCCTTAACAACCGATGAGTCATCAGCTCTCAGTGGGGAACCCCGCTGACAACTGATAACTCATTGGTTGTTAAGGACGCGGTGGCCGGCTTTCCGGCCCTCTCCTTAGCAACCAGCTATATACAGTTTCTTCAATCGAATAGAAATGGTGCAGATGTTATAAAACTGGCTGTGAAACTGTAGATATGGAGAAATCCACTGTCAGAGAGGTATAGATGGGTACTCTTACCGGATATGGTGGACCTACTTACCAGCGGTAGTGGCCCAATCAGGCTTATGTGGGCCGAATGACTCACGGTTTAGGTTTGGCAGGAGGGAGGTCACTCCAAACAGGATAAATCCACTCCTTGACAATAGTCCAAGCGAGGTTCCAGAATCCTTATGGTTCTCCAATGCATGGAAACAATCTCCACTCAATAAAGGAGCCGTCTGGAGGTCAAGGTATGTGCAAAAAGGTGCAGTCGAACCGGGGTAAAGATAAGAAAAAGGAAATGCTCCATATGGTGCAGGTCAAAAACTGAGAGGTTTTTATTTAAAAATACAGTACATTATAATAAATGAGTACAGAAAAAAATGGTGATCACGAGTATAAAAAGTATAAAAAAGCAATGTGGGGAGCAAGCGTAGCAAGCCCAATGTGTTTCCTCCCAACGGACTTCAACTGGAGCATGAGTTGAAGTCCGTTGGGACGAAACGCATCGGACTTGCTACGCTTGCTCCCCACATTGCTTTTTTATACACTATTGGTTTATATATTATGCACATATATTATTCAGTTCATTATTGTTATATTACTTCCTAGCGCTACACTGTTTTTCTTTATTTTGTTTGGACTTTGTTTGTTTGAGTGTTAGCAGCTTCCCCATATACTTTGGTTTAGTGCAGTAATTTCCCACATTTTTTTCATATAAAGTTTTTAAAAAGAAAAACCAGGTACCAGGTTGAAAAAGTGATCCAACCTCCCCTTGAGTAAATATAAAGATATCCAATGATAAATCAAATTATAAGTGCAAAAACATAAGCGTGAAGGGCTGCAATGTGTAATGCAGACAAAATAACTTAATTGTAAGAAAGGAAGTCCATATACAAGAACACCCCAAAAGTGATGTGATTATGCAAAAAATTGTCCAACTATATGAAATCCCAGATGTGTGGGTCCACCACCATAGATGAAGTGCCTGGCCGCTTACCGGAACCCTATGACCCCCTGTTACAGAGGGTCTAAATGGGCTTTAAAGTCCTGCTGCTTCGGACCATCAGGGAATCAGAATGGAAACCAGAATGGAACCTCAGAAGCTGTGGTGCGGATGGATGGATCCACAGGGAAAAAGCAAGACTCAGCCCTCAACGGAGTAGTAGCCCCCCTGGCGGTTTTCCCAAGTGTGGCTCGGGGTTAAAATTCAGTCCCATTAGCGGTAACCCCGAGCCACACTCGGGATCGCATTGCAGGATCCTGGTGCGGCGTTACTTACCTTGTCCCCGGGATCCTGCGATGTCCCCCGCAGTGTCCGTGGGCTCCGTCCTCTGCCCGAAGCCTCTCCGTGCCAGGCTCCGTTCCCTGCGAGCGTCGCGATGCACGGGGGCGGAGCCTGGCGGCAAATTCAAAAAACTGTCAAAATCATAACACATACAGTACTGTAATCTTACAGATTACAGTACTGTATGAAATTATTTCACATCCCTTTTGTCCCCAGTGCTTTGTCCTATGCCCTGCATGCAGTTCTATATTATATATACTGTTCTTTCTGGCTGGAAACTGGAGATTGTCCATAGCAACCAAAAAGTGTCCCTTTACGTCAAAAATGGTTTTAGACCAGCTAGAAAACAGCGATAATAAATTAGAACACTTGCAGAATTGAGCGATAGTGAATCGTGGGGAAATTTATTTTATTATTATTTTATTTTTATTTTTTTAATTATTTATTTTTATTTATTATTTTATAATTTATGTTTTTGTGTTTCAAACTTTATCATACCCGGGATATCTACTAGACTCTTGTTTGGACAGATTTAAGTGTTTTATTGTTAAGAATTACAGACCTACAATATAAAACGCCAAATTTCCATGCAAAATAATTGTACCGCTTTCAGCACCTAAAATCCGAAATAATCATACCGCCAGGGAGGTTAACATCATGTAGGGGAAACAGAAGAAGGCTCCCATAGTGTAAAATCAGATGATATTTATTAAAAAGTATAGTAAACACTCACATATAAAATAAGGAAATTCGTCCTCTGATGAAAGACAGTCTGTGACACCGGCCGGATGTTCACAGGCCGCCCGTCGTTGTAACTCCATCAGCACATGGAAGGGCAAACGCAAAACCAAAGAGGCAAGCAGAGAGTCAGTGACTGATAGTTCCAAAACTCTCATCACACAAAATCCTATTTTTTTAAAATGTTGGTTGTTCACATATGAATGCTCAGGCGCCTATAGCTCGATGCCTGAAACTCAGAAATTGAGCTTTTTTGCATACTGTTTCAGTTATGTTTTTTGGGCACTTTTGAGCCTACAGGAACTGGCCTCTTTCTCCTACTGCTGTTTATTGGCTAAAACAAAAACACTTGAAGCTTGAATACACCTGTAAATGCATGAACTATGCTTCTAAAGTGCTTGTATATGCACACAAAAATTCTCCAATAAAAATGCCTGAAAATGTCTAAAAATATTTCTGCTCAGAGCCGCCTGACACTGTAATGCTGGCCATACACTATATGAAAAATCGTCCGAAATTCGGTCATTTGGCCAGTTCGCTCATTTTTCTGGCAAATTATTGGGCACAAAATCGGTAATAGTTGGAACGTTTTTGAGCCAAAAAAATGAAGGACAAGTTTGGAAATTTTCTGGCAAACGAATGATAAATTGAAAAGTTAACGTGTTTCCTGTCCGAACTGTTTGCACTAGGTATATGTTAAAAAACGAACAAATAATGGATTCATTTATGTTCATTGAACGATTTATCGGTCATTACATGATGGCACTATTGTTTGCTCTCACGGCCGAATGTTCTTTTTCAAAAATGGGTTCGGCTGATTTTTCAGATAGCGTATAGCCAGCATTATGCCCTGTACACTCGATTGGACATTGATCAGTCATTCCGACAACAAAAAACATGGACGGATGTTGGCTCAAACTTGTCTTGCATACACACGGTCACACAAAGTTGTCGGATAATCCGATCATTCTGAACGCGGTGACGTAAAACACGTACATCGGGACTATAAACGGGGCAGTAGCCAATAGCTTTCATCTCTTTATTGTGAGCATGCGTGGCACTTTGTGCGTTGGATTTGTGTACACACGATCGAAATTTCCGACAATATATTTTGTTGTCGGAAAATTTTATAGCAAGCTCTCAAACTTTGTGTGTCGGAAATTCCTATGGAAAATGTGTGATGGAGCCTACACACGGTCGGAATTTCCGACAACAAGGTCCTATCACACATTTTCTGTCGGAAAATCCGTCCGTGTGTACAGCTCATAAGAATGAGCAGCACATAGGAACCTGTTTAACCACTTGCCGCCTGCCATATAGCAAAATGACGGCGGCAAAGTGGTTTCAATATCCTGACCGGACGTCATATGACGTGATCAGGATATTAAGCCGCTGTGCGTCCCTGGGGGTGCGCAACGCGGTGACCGTTGTTGCGGTGTGTCAGTCTGAAACACCGCAACTCCAATCTAGGTAAAGAGTCTCTGACGGAGACTCTTTACCACGTGATCAGCCGTGTCCAATCACGGCACGGCTGATCACAATGTAAATAGGAAGAGCCGGTGACGGGCTTTTCCTCACTCACGTCTGACAGACATGAGTAGAGGATCGGCTCCTGACAGGGGGGGTCTGTGCTAATTGTTCATCAGCACAGCCCCCCCTCGGACCCCGCCCAGGACCACCAGGGAAGCCGCCCAGGACCACCAGGATGGCCACCACACTGGACCACCAGGTATGCCCCCTAGACCCCCAGGGAAATAGCAATCTGTGCCCAGGCAGCTGCCAATCAGTGCCCACTCCAATGACTATCACTGCTAGTGCCACCAGGGATGCTTATCAGTGCCTCATATCAGTGCCGCGTATCAGTGCCCATCAGTGCCACGTATCAGTGCCCGGCAGTGCCACCTATCAGTGCCCATCAGTGCCCATCAGTGCCGCCTATCAGTGCCCATCAGTGCCGCCTATCAGTGCCACCCTATCAGTGCCCAGCAGTGCCCAGCATTGCCGCCTTTCAGTGCCCATCAGTGCCAACCAGTGCCACCCATGAGTGCCCATCAGTGCCGCCTATCAATGCCCATCAGTGCTGCATATCAGTGCCACCCATCAGTGGCGCCTACATGTGCCCATCAGTGCCATATATCAGTGCCCATCGTCAGTGCCCATCGTCAGTGCCCGTCAGTGCCCGCTCATTGGTTCCACCTCATCAGTGCCGCCGTATCAGTGCCTGTCAGTGCCGCCTTATCAGTGCCCATTAGTGAAAGAGATAACTTACTTATTTACAAATTTTTTTTAACAGAAACAAAAGCAAAACTTTTATTTTTTTTCAAAATTTTTGGTCTTTTTTTTATTTGTTTAGCAAAAAATAAAAACCGCAGAGGTGATCAAATACCACCAAAAGAAAGCTCTATTTGTGGGAATAAAATGATAAAAATTTAGTTTGGGTACAGTGTAGCATGACCGCGCAATTGTCATTCAAACTACGACAGCGCTGAAAGCTGAAAATTGGTCTGGGCAGGAGGGTGTATAAGTGCCCTGTATTGAAGTGGTTAACACATGTTGGGATACATACACTTCCATAACCCTTAAGAAATACATTTGAAAAAAAAAATGTTCAAGGTAACTTGGAAAGAACATTGTCAAATATGTTTTTCAAAAAATCGGAGCAAAGAGAAACAATGCCTTTTCAATTTATATTTATTTATAAAAGTAGCTTTGTGCTCTCTTTAAAATAACACGTAGGTTTGTGGACAGTGTGGTCTGAACTGAAATCTGTGCAAATGACAATGGGTGACAAATGAAGCTCATACTTTTTGTAGTGAGTCATTTTTAGAAAGCCTCAAACTGGCTTCATAGTGGTACAGATGACTAAATGAATGTATGCAATGCAATCTTATTAATGGAAATGAAACTTGTGTTTAGTATGGACACAGCCCATCTGGTACAGCAGCTGCATGTATTACACAACTATTGCACATGTTACAAGGCAACAGCTTCCCCAAAGAATGTATGAAAACCATAGTCTCTTATTTTTTTTTCTCACAGTCCAATTCCTGTAAGCCTATGGAAAGTATCTACCTACACAAATACTTTGGAGAATATTTATCAAGGAGCATTTTCCATACTGGAAACAACTCACATTTACCAACATGTACCAAACTGGTAGAAGCAGATGACTGATGAGGTCATCTCTCTGCTCTCTCCTCTGTCAGCATGTTCCTTTTCAGCAGATGTTAATGCAGGACATCGGATTGGCTCATTGTGCTGCTCCTGCTTTTGTCAGTCTGAATGTTGCTGTGAAGGGGATTACAAAAGATAGAAAACAAGTCAGGTTTAAGTATTAATCAAATATGCTTGTAAAATACATTTATTTTTGTAATAGGGATGCACCGATGCCATTTTTTTAACACAGAGTACGAGTACTGATACTCTTTTAAAGTAGTCGCCGATACCGATTACTGATACCTATTTCCTAGGAAGACTTGCCGCCCGCCATATAGCAGAATGATGGCGGCAAAGTGGTTGTTATATCCTGACCAGTGGGGGCGCGCAGCACGGCGATCGGAGGTGCTGTGTGTCAGTCTGACACACGCACCACAACTCCGATCGTGGTTTGACGCCTCTGACAGAGGCTTCTTACCACGTGATCAGCTGTGACCAATCACAGCTGATCATCGCGTGAACCAGGAAGTGCCGGTAAACAGCTTTCCTCGGTTCACGCTGACAGGGAGAGCCGATCGGTGTCTTTCCCTGTGAAAGAGGGGGTCTGTGCTCATAATCAGCACACTGATTATCAGCACAGCCCCCATCAAAAGGTGCCAATCAGTGCCCAACACCTGCCAGCCTGTCCCCATAATAAATGCTTGTCAGTGCCCACAACAGTGCCAATCAGTACCCACAACAGTGCCAATCAGTACCCAAAAAATTACCAATCAGTGCCCCATCAGTAATGCCTGTGAGTGCCCCATCAAAGTGCCAATCAGTGCCACTCAGTAATGCCTGTCAGTAGCTCCTCATCAGTGCTGCCTATCCAGTGCTACATATCAGTGCCCATCAGTGCCGCCTATAAGTGCCGTCAGTGCCACCTATCAGTGCCGCCTATCAGTGCCCATCAGTTTTTTTTTTTTATTTATAGCGCAAAAATTTAAAAACTGCAGAGGTGATCAAATACCACCAAAAGAAAGCTCTATTTGTGGAAAGAAAAGGATAAAAATTTTGTTTGGGTACAGTGTTGCATGACCGCGCAATTGTCATTCAAAATGCGACAGCGCTGAAAGCTAAAAATTGTCCTGGGCAGGAAGGGGGGGAAAGTGCCTGGTATGAAAGTGGTTAAATAAAAAAATAAATAAAAAAATAAAAGTATAGATAAATTCATTGTTATTTATTGAATTAATAAATGCAAAAATATTCAATCAATTCAAGATGCCTGTACTTTAAGTCCTTGAAGTGCAAAGTCCTTAAAGTACAGATATCTTGAATTGACATAATATACAGTCCCTGCATAAAATCCCCAAATACTGCTGTATACATAGGGTTGCCACCTTTTCGCCAAGCCAAATCCAAACGCTTTAGCGGCCTTGGACACCTTTGGGTGGCCCAAGGAGAGGAGTAATGTTGTGCGCATAGCGTGCTGCAGCGAACAGTGGGTGTGGCCACATTTCTCTTGCTGACATCATTGACCTTCCACCCCCCCAGTGATGCCGAACCTTCCCGCAGACAGCTGCTCGCGGCTCCAGGGTGGCAATAGATTTGTGTGTGACTATCTTGGTTACTTGGGGAGTCACAGCCCAATCTGAATTATGTGTCCGGGTTTCAGTCTGCCTGAAACTTGGACACATGATTCAAAACCCGGACTGTCCGGGTGAATCCCGAACAGGTGGCAACCCTATGTATATACCGTGCCAAGCTTGTGTGCATCATATAAACGTGGGAAACACTGGGCAAAGGAGAAAACTAAACAAAGTTCCAGCTGATAAAAGTAGTTCACCTTATTGTCAAGTGGAATTAAGATTGTCCATTCACATGCTGCTATGTGTGGATAGGATCCTGGATGCATGGGTCAACAACAAGCTCCTGGCCAGGGAGAAAGGGAGCAGATGTATCAGCTGGGGAAAAACCCGAGGAGCAGCTAGATGAGGAGAGCCGCCCGCAGCTGCTGCTGACAACCAGGTAGTCACCGGACCATGCAGGATGACAGACCCGCTAGTGGATAGGAGAACACTGCAGCTGGCAGGAGAGAAAGAAGGAGGTGGGGAAGGCACCTGGCATAGCTGGCGAAAGAGAATTGAGGAGTTGGGTAAGGCACCCGGCAAAGCTGGCGGAGGGCAAAGGGCAGAAGTGAAAGCAGGCGGGAGGGAAGAAGGAGGCGGGAACAGCTGAAACGTCATCGGTTATAAGGGACGCCGCGGCCCTGCTCCTTAAAAACTGATAATTGCTGGCATTCTTTTGTTACATTCCCCTGTTGACAGTTAAAAAAAAAACTAACCTGAACATACCAGTTTCCAGTATTGGAGTATTTGAATGAGTACCAATACTTGTGCAAATGCTTAGTATCAGCACAGATACCAGTTTCGGTATCGGTGCAACCCTAATTTGTACTAAATTGGTACTTGTGTTCTTATCTACCTGGAGTTTTGTTTCGAAGAATAAGTACCTGAATCTGTCTTAATATCACCCTCTGTCATCCCTACTATGGCATATAGAAAGTATGGCAACACTAGGACTAATTAAAGTAGAACTACAGTGGAACCACGGATTGCGAGTAACGCGGTTTACAAGCGTTTCTCAATATGAGCTATTTTTTTTTTTTAAATTCTGACTCACTTTGCGAGCATTGTCTCGCAAGATGAGCTGGATTCAAGCCGCTGGGGTGTGCAGTACCACATTTGGCCAGAGGTGCGGGGGTGCCGGTGACACTCGGAGACACTCAGAGACACTCGGAAACACTCGGAAACACTCCGTTCCTGAGTGTCTCCGAGCGTCCCTGAGTGTCTCCGAGCGTCTCCCAGTGTTTCCGAGTGTCTCCGGCGCCCCCGCACCTCTGGCCACATGCGGTACTGCATAGACAAGCAGTGGCTTTGGAATGGATTATCTGAGTTTCCATTATCGGGATACTCACTTTGATATGCGAGTGCTTTGGGTTACAAGCATTCTTCTGGAACGAATTATGCTCGTAATCCAAAGTATTACTGTAAGAGCAAAACGTATTTTTTAATTTTGGATAGAACAAGGGAGGGTTATAACCCTCTCATGGCAAATCCGCCACGGAGACCACTTTTATCTGAAAGAAGACCGCCAGCCATTTCAGAAAATACCAGGGTTATAGCAGCTATCTGCTGCCATAACCCTGGTATTCTACGTCAAAATACCGACGTATAACGACAGCGGCTGGTCTGCAAGTGGTTAACGAAGACAGCAATAAAAACTGACAGGGGTTCTAACCCCTTTGCAATCTAAAATGAAAAAAAACAAAGTTTTGCCTTTAGTTATACTTTAAGAATCTAAAGTATGATCATTTCTTTTTCTTTTTTTTCTTTTTTTTATGGATTGCAGGCAATTAAATTGATACTAAATGCAAAATCTAAAATGACATATATAATGCAGTCTTCCACTAGCATTAACAAAGTTGTTTAACTTTTTTTTTTTTTTTTCTCCTCTATAATATAGTTTATTAACTGGTAATCCGGCCAGTAAGTCTGTTGTTTTTCAACTTCTTTTAACACACTAAAGCCACCATAGACAGATTAAAATTCATCTGGTTCAGCAGGAACCGGAAGATTTTTTAATTTATCTATGAAAAGGCTGGTTATAATGAAGTTGATCTATCGATCAGCTTCAGTACAACCAGCCTGTCAGGTTTTATTTATAACTGTCAGCAGTGATCTTTGAATTCAGGTGAAACCTTCCACTGTCAGAATACAATAGCGTAGAGGGAGGGATTCCCTTATCAACACTGAATGTGTTGATGGGGGAATCGAGCAATTTTCTTTCCTTCAACCCATGGTTAAGGGAAAGAAAACTGCATAATCAATAACCAGCTTAAAGTAGTGTTCCGGCCGAAATTCTTCTTTTTAAATAAAAATACCCCTATAATACACAAGCTTAATGTATTCTAGTAAAGTTAGTCTGTAAACTAAGGTCTGTTTTGTTAGTTTATAGCCGTAGTTTGTTATTTTATGAACTAGCAGCAGGCCGTGGCCATCTTAAGTGTGGGCATCTGAAGCCAGACTGTATTTCTTCCTGGGTCTCATCCTTGCAGATCTCGCACATGCTCAGTGCAGCACAAGCAGTGTAATAGGTTTCAGGTCAGGTTTCAATAGCAACGGCAGTGTCAGAGGAAGTTGCCTCCCCTTCCCAGGAGGCATTGCAAACAGGAAATGATGCGATGGGCCACGGCCAGGAAGGAGGAAGTGAAAAATGAATACAGCAGATATACAGTAGGTGCTGAGAAAAAAATAAAAAAAATATCCAATTCATTTACAGTGCACAGTTTAGTGAGGGATGCTGAAGAGTTGTAAAAGTGGGTGGAACTCCACTTTAAGCTGTCCAGCAAAAGCAGCAGTTAGTTGGTTGAGACAAATAATGTAACACTGACAGGGGTGCTTACAATGATCAGCTTTTATTTATGTATGTAAAACCTTTATCCTAAAAAGTTTTTAAAAAAACGGTTGCTGTAACTGCTTAAAAAGTGTTAGCTGGAGTTCAGCTTTATTTATATAAAGTTCATCCAACACTACTCTTTCCAGACATTGCTGCTGTCCAAGAATGTCTCCGTTGCTGCTCCATAGATAGAGGAGCCACCCTATGACAGGAAGTTTGTTACTTGTTTGATCACCAGGTAAGAATAAAGGAAAAAAAAAACTAAAAAGAGAAAACAAATGCAGCCACCACAGCTTAGGACTGGTAAGGTGCAATATATTACATTTCTGTTTTCGTCTTTGGATATGTTTTAAGAACGGCAGAATACAAATAAGAGCAGCTTATCTATATGGAGATTAAAGTGGTTATAAACCCAAGAAAAAAAAAACCTGCAAGACAAAGGCATAATGAGCTAGTATGCATAGCATACTAGCTCATTATGTATTACTTACCTGAGATCGAAGCCCCCACAGCGGTCCTCGTTCACCACTCCCACCGGCTACATCTCTCCCAGAGTTACCTCTGGGTATCGCAGGCTCCGGCGATGTGATTGGCTGGAGCCGCGATGACGTCACTCCCACCCGCCCGCGGGAGCCGCCGTTAACGGCACAGTCTAACTGAAGCAATGGCACGTATGTGCCGTTGCTTCAGTGTGCATGTGCCGATGACGTCAGCACATGCAAATACAGGGATATCTCCTAAACCGTTCAGGTTTAGGAGGTTTAGGAGATATCCGGGGTAGCTACAGGTAAGCCTTATTATAGGCTTACCTGTAGCAAAAAGTGTGTTGTAATGGTTTACAACCACTTTAAATTGGGGTTCTAAGAAGTTGAGCTCTAGTAAAAAGTAAGTTATGTTCTAAATACAGGTCTCTGCCTTCACCAAGCTTATATAGCAGTATGGGTTGAGGGGGTTTAGCATACCTATCAACTTTCTGAGATGGGAATGAGGGACACCTGTGCAGCCCCACATCCCCCAGATGTGTTTCATATGCACCCTGAAGTGCACGTTGACATTGTGGGACCTTCTTATTGTGTGTCCTCTGCCGGTCTTTTAACACTTATGCCCTGTACACACGGTCGGATTTTCCGATGGGAAATGTTGGATGTGAGCTTGTTGGCTGAAAGTCCGACCGTGTGTATGCTCCAACGAACATTTGTTGTCGCCAACAAATGTTTGCTAGCAGGTTCTCAAATTTTCAGCCAACAAACCTTTGTTGTCGGAATTTCCGATCGTGTGTACACAAGTCCGTCGCACAAAAGTTCACGCATGCTCGGAATCAAGCAAAAGAGCCGCACTGGCTATTGAACTTCCTTTTTCTTGGCTCGTCGTAGTCTTGTAGGTCACCACGTTCGTAATTGTTGGCCAACATTTGTGTGACCGTGTGTATTCAAGACAAGTTGGAGCCAACAACCTTCGAATAAAAATCCACGGTTTTGTTGTCAGAAAGTCCGATCGTGTGTACCGGGCCTTTCTGTTAAATGCGTTGAGGCAAAGGGGTTGGGAGTATGTAAAGTACTGAGTGCAGACGTCTGGAGTATGTTATGTACAGAGGACAGGGGCCATGGGTGTGTAAAATACAGAATGCAGGGATCAGGAGTATGTAAAAAAAACAAAATGAAGGGGTCAGTAGTATGTAATGCACTGTGTGCAGGGAACAGGTGTCATGAGTGTGTAAAATACAGAATTCAGGGTTTAGGAATATGTAGCATAGTGTGCAGGGGGCAGGAGTAAGTAATATACAGTTTGCAGGGGTCAACAGTTTGTAATGTATAGAGTGCAGTTGTCAGGAGTGGAAAATGTGCAAAGCACAGGGATCAGGAGTGTGTAACATACAGGGTACAGGGGTCAGGAGTTTGGAGAACACATAGTGCAGGGGTCCCAAATATATACACCCTAGTGCACTGAACCCCCTATGAGTCATTACACCCCCATTTTCATAGCATGGCAGTAACCCCTATGAGGGGTTTCGAAAACACACATACTGTACACCCACCCACATACATACAGTATGTAAATATAGTCACATACATACATGCAGTCACACACCTACAGTACCTACACACTCACACCCAAATACACTCGCATACATACATATACTCAAGTACTGTATACATTTTATGGCTTCTTCAAAAACCATGCATTCACTGTACCTAGCTGACCCAGGCATCTACCCTGCTTGGCTGCCACTGTGAGTTTATGTAGTGGCAGCGCCTGCTCTGCTGGGTGTTTTCAGCAGGGCTTTTTTTCAGCAGGAACGCGGGGGGGAACGCAGTTCCGACAACCGAATGTTTGCAAGGGGTGCTGGGGTGTGCTGAAGGGTCTGCTGATGTTGGCTGCTGGGGGATCTATTTTTGTACGGGGGTCTATTGTTGCTGAGGAAGTCTGTTTGTTAGTGGTGGGGGATCTATTGTTGGTGGGGGTGGGTCCTATGTTGCTGGAGGGGGGGGTGAGTTGTTGCTGGGAGAGATCTATGGTTGAGGGAAGGGTCTGTTGTTGCTGGCTGCTGGTGGGTCTATTAATGTTGGATGTGGGGATATCTGTTGTTGCTGCCGGGGGTCTATAGATGCTGGGGAGTCCATTGTTGCTGGGGAAATATTTTCACTGGGGGATATTTTGCTGCCGGTGGTCCATTATTGTTGGAGGGAGATCTATTGTTGCTGGAGGTTCTATTGTTGTTGCTGGCTGCAAGGGATCTATTTTACTGCTTTTCTTGTTATTAACAAATTCTATACAAATTGCTTGGCGACAAAAATGATACTTGGCTCTGTATTCTCTATAAAGGGCTTTACTGCAAGGTGGGCAGGGGGTGGAGCCAAAGAACAGACCTCGGAGGTGGGTAGGGGAGGAGAAATGGGCTGACTCAGAAAAGGGGAGTTCCCTGGTTTTCAGCATTCTAAGGTAGAGGTTGGGAGGTGAAGCAGAAACTGGCCTGAGACAGGCTCTGTGTGATTGGTGCTTTGGGCTGCAAAGCATCCACTGCCAGCTATTTTTACAGTTTTTCTGATATTATATAAGGAGGGTACAACCCCCCACACAATGAAAACACTGCACCCGTGACAGCTGCTCTTCTGCCTGGCCCTGTTCCCAGGATAATTTAGACTGAAGGCAATTATCCTACCAGCATGTCCTTGTAGAAGGAGAACATGCAAACTCCATGCATAATGCATTCAAGCCAGGATTAGCACCAAGGACCCCAGTGGTGCACTGTGCAAGGCTAAAGTGCAAGGCACAAAGCTGATTGCAACGTTATCACATAAATACTATATGTGGTCAATTTACTGAAAGATCTTTCAGCTGAATGAACTTCCCACATAATGCAGCTGTGGGGCTCCTGGTTCACATCTGATTCGTTTTCCTGTACATCCCCCAGTCTCAGAAAAAAATATTTCCTAGAAACAATATCCCTGTGTATGTCATCAAGTCAGACTGGGGGCTTACCATTAGAAGATTGGGCCTGGACTGTCCGACCACAGATGACACCGTTAACCCAGATTTACTGTAAATATCATGGATAGGGTTACTGATTATTTTTTTTAATAAAAGCAGTTTTTTGAATGCAGGAGATCTGCAACCAAGAGAGCAATTCATTTTTTCTGTGGAGTCTGCCAAAGTCCAGATGAATTTAAAATGCATTGTACTTGGGTGCATCTAGCTTTAATTATTATCTCCAATGTTCAGGTAGAGAGCAGCTTCAAGAGTCCTGGGTCAATAAGGATATGTTGAATAGACACAGAGATTGAGGTTGGGTTCACACTATGTGCGTCACAGGGGTCCGGTGCGTCCCCATTCACTATTTCAGGTGAGAATTAGGTCTGGATTTTTGCCTGAATTCGGACCTGCAATGGAGTCAAAGATGCACGGGACCATTCTGCTGTGCACTCTGCGGTCGCCCCGGAGATATGTGAACAGGCTCCATTTAGAGCAGGTCACAGTTTCCTGTCATGTGAATTGGATGCGGGGAAAGCCACATCCAATTTGCATAAATGTGAATCCAGCCTAAGGCTCCGTTCACATATGCTGCGGCCGTTTTTTGAAGTTGTAATTTTATTTTTGTCACAATTTTTTAGAAAATGAAGAAATTAAATAGAATTACATTTTTTCTTCTTACAAACTGCCACCAGCACTGTACAGTGTCATCATATGACTGGTGTAACAGTGATCAGGCATTTTTTTATTCAATTTTTTAAACTTTTTATTTCCTTTTTTACTACTCTGGGAGGATAATCAGGGTTTTTTTTTACATTGTTATTGCTTAAAACAGTGATGATCACTATCATAAGAAATAGTTTTAGCTGTCATTAATGACAGCTGGATCACTATTGTGATGCTACAATTGGCTACAGCTAATTACATGGTACAGGGTGCTGTGAATGGCCCAGGTACCATATGATAGTTGTGGGCCAATCACAGCATCACAATAGTAAGCAAGCTGTTATGAATGGAAGCCATTCATAACAGTTTTGCTTACATTTTCTTACATTATATCATGTGATCGCTATGATAGGAATCACATGATACCATGGCTACTCACGGCGGCCGGGCACTAAGCACTGTGATCCAGCGGTTACAGGATCACGCCGCTGCGCTCCCCAGGGGGCGTGCCTGTGTGCATGTGCTGAGCGATGTACCAGTTCGTTGCCCAGCCTGAAGCTGCCACCCTGTTGCATTAAATGTACTGTGGGCAGATAGCAAGTGGTTAAAGGGTAACTCCACTTTTGTGGGGGGGGGGGAGCAAATAAATAAAAAATAATATTGCGTATACAATTGCGACACAAGTCATATTGTAATTGAATGTTATAAAAAATTACCTTTCCTTTTCAATCTGCAGCCACTGTAATTTTCTGTAAATGCAATGCAATATGGCTACCTGGAGGTGTTTTGTACACAGAATGTATACATAATGCCACCCAGAAACATAATTTCCTGCTTGTATGATTGGCTCACTGATTTTCCAAGAAGTCTGCACTAACATACAAGTCAGAATTCAGGCATCTCCTGCAACAAATATGTAATTTTTGGTGGGATACTCCCAATAGGAATCACGTCTAAAGGGATGCAGACCCTGCAATTTTCCTCATTAGGGCCCTACAGGTGCAGCAGCTGATTGATAATTATGAAACCACTCCCATTATATTCACTTATCACATGGACACAGAGGAACAAGCAGGGATTTCTTCAGAATAACAAAAGGTAGGAATCAGAAACAAAGTTTAAAATCTTTGCAATGTACATAGATCACCCAGAGGTAAATGTTTTTTTTTCTCAACAAAAGTGGAGTTACTCTTTAAGTGTTGGGAACTGCTAAATAGCCAGCAGTGGTAGCACTTAAAAGTAAACATGAGTAGATACAAATACTTCCTGAGGAATCACAGCTGTCTCCCCACTGCACATGCACCAGATTGCAAGGCCATAGGGTAACTGGGCCTGCAGTTTACTTAGGCATTTGACATTTCCGAGGAGGCTGCGGACCCACTCAAAAAGTTTTTATTACAGTCTGTGTTGTTGGAATGATTCAGCCTCCCTTCCTGTCCCAGTGACATCTGTGAGCTATGGGCACCACTACTATCCATCACTTTCGGGTCTGTTGGATGCTTAGTTTCCTGCTGCACCCTGTGATTCCTCCTAGGACAGGACATAGTAGTGTTTTAGCGACCTACAGGAGTAACCACAACAGCTAGCCTAGAGACACACTACCTGACACACCCAGAAGTGTCAGATAGAAGCACTACTTTTAAGGGCTTGATCACATCAGCCTAAAATGGACTGTTTTAGCATGAGGGCTGATGTCTACTGTGTAGTATTGTTGTTACTACATAAGGTACTGTTTACTTTTTTTTTTAAACGATAATGGAATCCCACAAAAATTCATTCATGCTGTACTATGAGATGCGCTAACATGACTGCAGTTTTAAGCAATGCACCACAATCCACCTCAACACAGCATTATGCTGGGGACAGGGAACATTGTTTTCTAAGTGCCTTTGCGGTGAACCTGCATTAATCTTTATAGATAAGTGCAAGTCACCACACATAAAGTGAATGAGCACTAATTCTTCAAAAGAGGGGAAAAATAACACAGTGACCTCTAAAAAGGTAAGTATTAAACGTCTTCCTTTACAGAATGTTGTTATTATTTTGTTAGACTGCATTTATGTAATTATGGTCTTTGATCTGCTTTTTTAATGCATTGTTTTAACATACATTCTCTGCATGCATTTTTCAAGAGCAAGAAACTTTCTCTTAAGACTCAAAACACATAGGTGAAAATGGTACAACTGAATAGAAATGTACAGACCTTTACATGTTTTTATGTTCAGTGGACACAGTTTTTAAATTAGCTTATCTGTTGTATAATGTAAACTGCTACATTACACTACATGTTTGGGAATCCATAAGAGAAAGGAATACATTTGTTTCAAAAAACCTGTTATCAAAAATTAAAAAGCATTTTCCGCTACAGAAATATTTATGTCGAAATGTCCCAAATATACTGCAGGACAGAACTTAATGACATGTGGGTAGCCAGAGGGATACAACATGAATAACTGACAGCAGTACCAGTGATTAATATACAAGAGACAACATTTCTATATTTAAGTAAAAAAGCAATAACCTTTACATACTAGTTCAGCTCCTAACTTCATAAAATATGGGGGTTATGTACATGTAGCACCCTCTAGTGTGTGCTACTATCCATTTTCTGGCCCAGGGATAAACCTGAGTCACTGAATCTGGGTTAGCGTTATTAGAGGCCAGGGCTGGATGACCTCCCCTTGGTATCTGGAAAGTTGAAGAACATTCTGGAACTAGTGGGTGGAGGTGAGGAGGAGCTACCTTGAAAATGTATGGGCTCTCAGCCAATCCCCAGGAGTGAGCCTGGCAGAGAACTGGGATAACACATAAATAGAGATGGGCCATGCCTGCAGGAGAGTTGGGTGGAAGATGGAGAAGCAGTGCTGAGGAGAGGCTGTCAGTGGCCCTTGAGGGACCCCCACCGGGGGAGGGGGGTCACCTCTGGCTGAAGCTTGGGAGGCTAGCCTGGAAGGATCCTACCACAGGAGGAAGTTGGAGGGATTCATGCCGGAGAGGAAGCTTGAGAGAGCAGGGAGATACAGTGAGTGGATCAGCATGGTGCAGGGACAGAGAAGGGGAGAGACTGCCATCTGTAGCAGATCTATCTTGAAGACAGCAGTGTTCCAAGTCTTCATCCAGCCTTGCCCTGGGGAATCTCCATGTGTCAGTTGGGCAGGACTGGGGCAGAGAGCAAGTCAGGAGGACTGGGAAGGAAAACTGCCAATTGCGGCTGGTGGCAGCTAGGTGGGCTAGCATTCTGCAAGCAAGTGGAACTGGGATCAGTGGCCAACCAGTATGGCAGAAGGAAGTGTGTTTTGCTGTTTACTCCATTTGTGCTACTGCGTTAAAGAGGCTGTGAGTCCCTGCCTGTAATGGGCTTTTGCTGAACTAGCTAAAACTGTTAGTGTATCAGCAGGAGCTGTACATAAAGGAACCAAGTGTGTGCAGGAGGATGTGAGTGGAGGAATCTGTAAATAGGGAGGAGGTTGTCCCTGAAGTTCTCTTTGTTGTCACACTGGGCATCCTATGATTCCCTACCCCATCCAAGTTAACATTCCCTAATAAAAACAAAAAGAAACAAGCCAAGGACTGTTTTCTGTGTTGAGTGAATGAAGGAAATTCTATGTGACTGGCTGTGCAGCTTCAGTAACTCTTATAGGGGTAGTGCTACATACAGAATACATTTAAACCTGTATTGTTTTTGTTAGAAAGGTAAGTGTTAGGATTGATTGTTGGTTCACTCAGTGTTTCCCTGTTTACTATGAAATTTGCCCAAAAAGTACTCCCTTTATCTTCTCACTAAAGGGCACTTGGTGTGCTTGACTGGGTATTGACTGGGGGTTAACTGATATTTCCTGTTTGTCTAGTACTGTATGAGTGCCTTCGGTTGCTGCCATATACTTTGTATCCTAAAACTTTGGTACTGTTTGTTTGCGGGTGAGAATTGGCTTATACACTGCTTATCCTTATAACATTGTTGAACTTGGAGGCTGCACTGTACCTGGGCACCAGTCTCTGGCCTATGTAATGGCGGAGACCTTAAGCTGGTATGTTTTTGCTGAGGCTGACCCTGTACTTTCTTCTTTTGTTATTGTCTGTTTTATGTTTACCTAGTAACTAAATTGTTACTACACTGTTGCAGTTGCAAATGTTGGAAATACTCGATAAAAATAATATTGCAAAAAAAAAAAAAAGAAAGGCAAGTGTTAGAACCTTTGTCAAGTTTTAAATGCTGTCTGTGTCCCCATGAAATTCCCCCCCACTTATTGTCTAGGGATAACAACCGGACATGAGATAACATACCTCCCAACTTTTTGAGATGGGAATGAGGGACATCTATTGCCAAAAAGTATGTATGCATAGGACACACTCCCTGCCCCCTTAAAGAAGAATTATAAGGGAAAAAAAATAGTTAAACCCAAAACTTTTTTTACTACTACTATTCCTTTATATTGGCTTTTTAAATTTACAAATGCAGCAATTTAGAAATTGGATGAAAGGTTTAGCAAAGGAAAACACTTTTTAAAAGCTAAAAAGTGCATTTTATATACAACTATATAGATCAGACCAAAATGAGGGACGAATGAGGAGGAACGAGGGACAGAGGGACTTTGTTCCAAATCAGGGACAGTCCCTCAAAATCAGGGACAGTTGGGAGTTATGAGATAAGGTCTTCCCAGGCTGAGGGGGAATCTCACACATAGGTGTAACCAAAGGTAGATATCACCTTTACTCTCATTTCAATGCCATCTGTGAAATTTTGGAATTTCCCTCACTTTCTATCTTGGAAAGATTGGTTAGCAGGATAGGTAATGATAGTAAATCTCCGCAGGGACAGCAGGGACACAGACAGCAATAAAAAGGGTCTAACACATCAATCTCAATCCAAAATTAGAAAAAAAAAATTGAACTTTGGAATAACACCACCGAATGTTAAAACATAAAAGGCCACAACATTATATATCAAAGTTCACAATAACATTGACGAAAAGCTGATAACTAATAAAGAGTCAGACCAGCAAATAAATAAAGAGTCAGACCAGTTGCAATGCCAAATCAGGATGCAGAAAACCCAAACTGCAGCATGCACCGCGGGCAGCTATATAGTTATTTCTTCATATACAGAGCTCAAACACATTCTGAATTGCACTGCAATGGGAAAATATACATACATAAATATATACATAACTTATCACAAAAGGTAGATGTACTCCACCCCTAGCAGCTTAAAACCTAATAGAAAGCAGGAAATTATTCTGATTTTCTGAAGGAAATCTTGGTATGCAGCACTTGGACAAAAAGCACAGTGATAAAACAAAACCTTTGTGGAAGGCTGATTGACATCTGCTTTTTGCAGACTGTCCAAAACATGATACTTTGTGCTGGACTGCAGCTGTATCACACATTTTTACGCTTACATAAAAATGAGAGCGTTTCATGATTTTCCCTGTCGTTCCTGCATGGATGTATCATGTTTGTTAAATGCACGCCATATGTTTGGAAATGGAGGCGACATATTCCACAGTTATAAATTTCTGGTAATAAGAAATAGTATAAATGACAATAGGAATGAAGAGAATTTTTAGTAAAAAAAAATGCATTTTTTTTGTATTATTGAAAAAATGTTCCTGTATATAGAGGTAATAACTAATGGCGTATGATTTATAGATAGGAGAGATCTTTCTGTTTCAGGGATGAGAGAATCATTCCAGTCAAGTTTAAATTTGCCACATATCTGACTGCTTTGCTGGGGGTGGATGTTTGTGTATAAAGAGTGGGCCGTATTACTGCCATTTGCACCATTTGGCAACATATCTGTTTCTTGACCAGTCATCCATTAGTTGATATCATTTTCTTCCACAGTCTGAAGACTGAGTAGCAGTCGTGTTCAGAGGATCACATTAAGTGGATGACCACTGACTTCTTGTATGTCTTTCTTGGGTATGTATTGTAATGGAGAAGGAAGAAGGCCATGAAGGACATTGAAGTTGTGGGCATTTCCAGAAAACAAGGAGGATAATGCCTTCTGCTTCCTCACAATGCCAGCATGTATTGGGAGATTGAAAGGAACATATGGTGTAGGGTGGAGGGGACTCTATACAAATGTGTGAGCAATTTGTAGAAGTGTAATGCCCCGTACACACGGTTGGATTTTCCGATGGAAAATGTCTGATCGGAGCGTGTTGTCGGAAATTCCGACCGTGTGTGGGCTCCATCAGACATTTTCCATCGGATTTTCCGACACACAAAGTTGGAGAGCAGGAGATAAAATTTTCCGACAACAAAATCCGTTGTCGGAAATTCCGATCGTGTGTACACAAATCCGACACACAAAGTGCTGCACATGCTCAGAATAAATAAAGAGATGAAAGCTATTGGCCACTGCCCCGTTTATAGTCCCGACGTACGTGTTTTACGTCACCGCGTTTAGAACGGTCGGATTTTCCAACAACTTTGTGCGACCGTGTGTAGACAAAACAAGTTTGAGCCAACATCCGTCGGAAAAAATCCTAGGATTTTGTTGTCGGAATGTCCGAACAAAGTCCGACCGTGTGTACGCCCTATAAGAATTTTTCTTCCACCAACCATTCCTCCACTAAGGTTTCTAAACAATTAAATAGCATTTATCATTCTGCACTTTTAAAATGTCACACTAAAAAGAAGTCCCGCGTACTTAGAAAAAGCATCCACAAGCTCTAAGGGACTGGAGGTAGAGCCACACACTTAGATCAGTTTCAAGTTCATGGGTAGGCATTATATGAAGGAAACACAGATTCTTAGTAAGAGTATTGGTTATGCTTCCGCCACTGCTGTCACTACTACCAAGTGAGGACTACATTAATATTACCAATATGAAGTTTTAAAAATTCACACTCTAAATGGATGTTTGTGTGCTTAGAAAAGCCATCCGAAAAATCTTGAGCACTGTAGATTCTGGCTGCACCATTAGAACACTTTTATAGTCTGGGAGTAGCCATTGCACAAAAGAAATACCTGTTGCTTGACACCTGTTGTTGCTCCCTAAACTATAAAAACCTGCTGCGATGCCACAACAGGAATGCCACGTTTTGAACCCTTATTTATATACTTTTTAAATTTTCATCAATTGCAACGCATGTATTTAAGTACAGAAAGGGTATAGACAGCATATGCAAGTATGAAAAAAAACAAAAAACTTTTGGACATCAAAAGAACAAATTAGAAATGACTAATAAGTGGAGTAGAGTTTCACCTGTAATTTGGGGTCTAAAACCTACAAGTTAAATCACTTTCACATTCCTAGAATGGATTCTAATGACTATTTAAGCTTGCCTTACTTTAAAGCAGTATTGACCTGAAAAGCAAAATTTTCACCTGGTGACCTGGCCAGTTATACACTTCCTGTGTTTGGATGCCTCCACTCTGGATAAGGCATCAACTCATCTGGATTAAGGTTATTGTTAAAAGCACTAGCAGATTTAGACCTCATTAACACCTGGAAGTTTTGAAGTTCACTGCTGAAAACTCCAAACATCCAAAATCCCATTTATTGCAACTGTAGCTGTTCACATATGAGTGCTTAAGCACCTTAGCATGATGCACCAAGAGCTACTTGGGCTACTTTTGAGGCAGAATTGGGTGTTTTTGGCCTAACTTGGATGGGAATGCTTCAAAATGTGTGAATTGAGTGCTTTTGCACATTTTACTAGGTGTAATCCTAGACTCTGACCTGTCCTTTCAGCCCCAAAATCCAATTGTTGTCAAAAGCCTGTAGACTTCACCTCTGTAACATCTCTAAAAGTGGCCCCTTTTTAACTAATGAAACTACCAAGCTACTCATTCACTCCCTCGTTATCTCTTGCCTTGACTATTGCAACTCCCTTCTCATAGGCCTGCCTCTCCATAGGCTATCTCCTCTTCAGTCTATCATGAATGCTGCTGCCAGACTCATCTACCTTACCAACCGCTGAGTGTCTGCCCCTCCTCTTCGCCAATACTTACACTGGCTTCTGTTGGCACAGTGAATTCAATTCAAAATACTATCTACAACATACAAAGCCATTCACATATCTGCCCAGAGCTACAGCACCAATCTTGTCTCCAAATATCACCCAAGCCATCCTCTCCCCTCCTTTCAAGAACTCCTGCTCTCAAGCTCCCTTGTCTCCTCCTCCTGTGCTTATCTCCAGGATTTCTCCAGAGCCTCTCCCATCCTCTGGAACTCTCTACCTCAATCTGTCGGGCTATCTCCTATTCTGGCTGCCTTTAGGCGATCCCTGAAAACTCATCTCTTCAGGGAAGGCTATCACGCCTCAAACTAAACTTTTATCACCTCCATTAGCTCATCCCCACAGTTAAAACCTTTTGTATTACTTTCCCCACCGTCTTAGATTGTAAGCTCTTATGAGCATGGCCCTCTTAACCCTCTGGTATTGTAACTGTACCGTCTCCCTTGTATATTGTAAAGCACTGCATAAACTGTTGGCGCTATATAAATCCTGTTTAATAATAATTTTATTTCAGGTTTATTTTAGCCTGTAAGAACTGGTCTCCTCCCCCTAGTGCTTTTCATTTCATTAAAAATAAAAACATCTGAAACTTGCATACACGTGAAAAACACTAGAGATATGCTTCTAAACTGCTAATATGCGCATAACATGCGCACAAAAAAAGCAGGAAAACACTCTAAAAATATGCCTCGAAATGTCTAAAAATCATTCTGCTCATTTGTGAATGCAGCCTTATGGACTTTTCCATGAAAAGCATTTTTTCCTGAAACCATAAGAAAGTGTATATTTGCAGTTTGCATGCACATAGTGTTTATCAAGGTATTTTTTGCCTCAATTATACTTACAATAATTAAGAGAGAATGCTTACTGCATCTAATAAATGCAGAGAAATATACTGGCGAGGGTAAATGTTACTGTGCAGCAGAAAACAATTGTTTTGAACAGATCTATGTTATTGCTGGAAAACACATTGCCGGAATAGGGAGAATGCCAAATTCCAGCTCCAAGCTACAAATACAAGATTGTTGCTGAAACTGACTTTGCTATGAGGGAGTGGGGTTTTCCAGCCAATAGGGATTCTAAGAGGTCTGACGCAACTTAAGATTTTTATTGTGGCTATAATCCCTTGAATAGTCCAAGAAAAATAGCAACAGTTCCACAGAGCTTTTACAGCGAGATAACATTTGACAGCATGGGGAAAATATGTAATATATACTAATTCTAATCCGTAATTACCATACGCTTGCAATGCTTTAAATTTCATTTCGGCCAACCCACAAAAACAAGAGAAAACGGAATGACACACTCATCAAAAGCCACTGTTGTTAAATGTTTTTATATAAAATGCTGTGACAATTGGCCTTCTTGCCCCCACAAGATAAACCACATCCTGGACTTAATTGGTTTTGTACTTTTTTCGTCTGGAGCAGCGCATGCATAATATTGAAGCAATTAGGCCTATAAATGAAAGCCATCCCAGCTTTTGTTTACCAACAATGTTCTATTACAGCAATAATTTTATGATGTGCACCAGTAAGCAGAAATACATACAGGATCGTGGCGGATGCACCATATTATCAATCTGGACAAAACCTGGCAAGTCTCATGCAGTCCAGATTTGTGGGAAGGCCACACAAGTTGGGCCTAGTGAGGGGAAAAGAGGCTTCATTATTTTAACACATTTGACTCCTTTGACATAAGGAAAGCAAGAAACAAATTACATTTTTTTTCTAATTATTTTTACAATGGACTTACTGTATATATCTCGAAAACTAAGATTTGAGCTAGGGGAATACATAGCTGAAATCTGGCCCTGGATTCATCCTAAAGTGTCTGAGAAAAGAACTGTGTGTGTCCTGTCCTGATCCAACTGCTGGATTCAATACTCAGGCAAGTGGCAGGACATTTAGGGCAACACTTAGGGAAAAAACAGGCACATCTGACATTGGAAGTGATTATATTTTTCAACGGAGCTGCCCTGTTGATCCTTCCCTCTCATCATTGATAAGACACAAAAAAAAGTAATAACCATAAAGGCTACACTTATTTATGTAGGCCCAGGATAATCAGCAATGGCTGCCTATGCATTTAAATAAAGGGCAGATGTCCCCCCACTTGCAGTTCTCATGCAATCATCTGTCCATCTATAGTCAACCCTAGAAAAACATCTTTATAGGATCCATAAAATCAACACCATGCAAAACTCCACTCTTACTCCGTAATTGAAGGTTTATCAGATGGCTGCCCCTGCTCTGTGTACTGCACTCTAATGCCATCACTTCTCATAAAAAAGCTTTATTCAGCCAAAGCAACACACTGGAAGTCCCTACCTAAAAACTGCTCCCTACTGACGCGTTTCACCCTACCATTTTTCCCTTTATTTCCCTTTATTTTGCACCTGGTATTTCCACCAGTACCACACTTCCTGTTCTAGGACTATGTAATCCCACACCTTTCCTATTGTCCACAACATAGTGGAGCCTTGTTCTGTAGTCCTTACAGAGCAATGTAAATGATGAAATTCAGCAGAGTAGGGAACCCAGAAAGTTATCAGGTTACAGGATTTCTAGGAAGATCAACAGGTATTTTTCTAAATTTATCAAACAAATATAACAACACTCTTTCAATGGTATATTTAAAGCCCAAATCTGGGAAAATGCTATGCCCACACTGCATGGGTTAATTGCTTATTTTGTCTAGGGTGGAGGAGAAACACTTTTACTTATTTTATTCTCTGCTCCACAGGCAGGCAGCATTGCCCCACACTCTGGTGGTGGACTGTCCATCCGTATCAACACATCCAATGCAAGATTATGGACCCTGACGTCAGAAACCTAAACCGCTTGAGCGCAGGGGAGAAAAGGCTGCAGGACTTTTATTATTATCTAGACCTAAACGAACATTTAATCCCTGTAGTTTGGGCACACCCCCACTACAAGGGATCGTTTTTTAGTTGTCCGGAGTTGGGCTTTAATAGACCAAAAGAGAATAATTTGGAGAAGTTCATTACTAGGGCTTACATACGTTGCAGAAAAAAATAGAAAAGCCCATTGAGTTAGGCTAAGGTAAAGATTACACTGGCAGTAAATCCTTCCCTATACTTATACGCACACTAATATTTACACAGTAGATACAGCTGTCATACAAAACAGCAAGATAACACATTTTCTTTTCCAGGACACTGTCATCCATACTCGGAACATAGAAAAAGGGAACATTTTCAGTTTAGATTTCTATGGGAAAATATTTGGTATATAGGCGTAGATTTGTGCTAGGCAGTAAACAGGCAGTAAAACCTAATTGGTGGTAATATATTTCGCACACATTTTACAGCTTTATAACCATATTTTATCAAAGAAAAAAAAGTTTGCTTTCCTTGCAAAAATTGTTTACTTTGAAGATCTAAAGTAAATCACTGTCAAGAATAGGTTCACATATAGTGTACGTTTATAAAACTAACAACGTAATATTACGAGTAAATAATTTTCCTAGAAACATTGTAAAATGTCTTCTGCTTTACCTTCTTTGAAGCAACCGTTATTTAGAGCAGCTTCCCACACACATAGCTTGCATAAATAATCAAAGGGCCAGTCTAATAAAGTGATATTTTTGTTATTGCTGGAGCCCTGTGGGGTGATTTATATGTTTATAGATTTATGTGTGTCTAACAGCAATATACTAAGTCCTGGCTCTATCCCTGTCCGAATAGAAGTATGGAGGTTCTTACCCACCTGTGCAGCAACTTCTGCTGCATTCTTCATATAAACTCAAAAATAATCCTGTATCAACCAAAATTGAATTGTCAGTTTAGGGAGGACTGTCTAAACAATAATCCTTTGAACAGCCTTTCTCAACCTAGGGTTCCTCCACAGGTTGCTAGGGGTTCCTTGAGCAGCGGGTAGTAAATCAATCTACTGCTGGGTGGTGCCTGCATGTTTCTGACACCAACGCCACTTGGCAGCACCAGTTGTATGGGACCAATTTAGCTTTTCCTATCCTTTCTGAGGTAACAAACCACTGACATGAATGGTCATGATAGCTATCTGTAAGAAGAGACATTCTTCCAATTGGCCACCAATGTAAGGAGCATTCTTCCCAATGATCACTAATGTCCCAGATCAGTCTTTTCACTGGCCACAAGTGTGAAGGGGCCCCTTTCCTATTGGCCACCATTCTGGTGTGACTAATGTACCTTGGTTTGCAAATTATTATCATTTTTATAGGGGTTCCCCATATGGTAAAAACATTGAGAAAAGCTGTCTTAGAAGTTCAACGTTATTAAAGATGAACACTTTTTCTAGAGCTACATTCACACTAGAAACATCAATTTAAGTACTGTACCGACTCAAAAACTGCGCTCGGAAAATAATAATTCACAATGAAAAACTTGTGATAATTCACAATAAAAGAGCCGTGCTATAAAGCAGTGATAATTGAAATATATAAATCAAAAAATCAAACCACGTAAAATTCGGCCTTACAGTGATGACATGAATATTATGTAGCAAGATCCCGGGGCCCCTGGGGCCTAATGGTGACCTCCAGAGTTAGGGACAGATGACATCCTTCAATGTAAAGTGGGTTACGAGGCACGGTGGATGTAATGCAAGGTAGATTCATGGGCGCCAGACACTTCTTAAATGCAAAGAGATTCATTTTCTCCTATGTTAACAGTCTTATAACAGTTTCTAACATAAATAGTAACAAACTCCTTTACAATCTCCTCTTGTAGATCTTCACTCCACTGAACTCCCAGTCTCTCTCACTTGACTTGCTGATCCACTGCCACTAGATCCCCTGAGCTCTTCCAACCTTTGCACACAGTATCTTCCTCAAGCATCACCCCCGCATGCCGGCTGGGTACCTAGCTTGGCACTCACAGATACTCCTCAAGCGTCACCTCACTGGCCTGCTCATTCCCTGGCTTGGCACACAAGACTGCTCTGCAAGCGTCACCTCTGCTGGCTGGGTCCCTAGCTTGACACCTGCTGAAGTTTCCCAATTCTTCACCATCCCCGGTTGGTGAGAATACTGCTCTGGTACCTGCTTCAGCTACTCACGGTGGTCCCTGATAACAAGGTGGATGGTCTCTTAGTGACGACAGCTTCCCCTCTACCTTTGACCACAAAAGGTTCTCCAGCCGGCAGAATTATCACTTTTGGTTGGACTGCAAGCCGCAGTCCCAACCCTGCCCTGCTCTTTTTCTACTAGGTAGGCCCAAAGATAACCTAGCAACCAGATGTCCCCAGGATAGGCCTCAGACTCTGGCCTAGCAGCCCGAAGTAGTACAACACACGTCCACCCAGACAGCCATCCAGGTGGCACAGAACCTCGATCACCTGACTCCACCCAAATAAATAGGTCCTCCCAGCAGGCCAAGGAGATTCTAGAAAATACCTGCCCATTGGCTGAGATACCCCATATACTCCTACACTGTCCTTGCAATGCCCTTGTCTTATCTAATGTTGCCAGGTACCCGACCACCTAACGACAGAAGAGAGAAGTGCAGCAATTCCAGAATTAGGGCGAAGTCAGTTGACCCCCTAGCAATTGGCCAAGGCAACTATCACTTGGCAAATAAATTTAAGAGCAACCCTGCCTAAACATCAGGGTGCTATAATTATATCATCTATTGTGTAACACCTGTGTACAACAGAATCCAAGTGCAAATACACCAATATTGTGAAAAAGTTTTTGAATATAAGGTTCATGAAAATTTAAAGCAATCCTCTTCAGAAATGTTCACATGAAAGTAGGGAACATTCAATCACCATTCAGGTCTCCCAAATTGTGACACCACCACCCTTAGTAAAGATGCAGGCTTACCAAATTTATTGGACCCTCTAATCAAAGAGAGGTCAGATGAGCATGTGGACAAACACCCTGGCCAGGGTATTCCCAAGACTCGCCTACAAGAGCCACTCGGGAGTAAGGATATGGACTTTAATTCTCATCTCAATGGCACCCAGATAAGGCCGCAATCACCATGAAAGGAGAAGCCCTATATAGTGTAAAACCCTTCTAAATGTTTTATTAAATAAAAGGTTGTACCTACATTTCAAAGTAGCATAAATCATATATTAAAAATCACCGGCTGGCTAGTAGCAAAGAAGTGTCCCGCATTTCCTGAAACACACAATGACTTCAGCATGCCCTATGCGTTTCATCACACCATTGTGGTGTGGCTAATGTGCCTTGGTTTGCAAATGTTATCATTTTTATAGGGCTCTGCCATGGTAAAAACATTGAGAAAATGTCTTAGAATGTCAACATTATTATAGATGAACACCTACAGCTATTATAGAGCTGATGTTTTTTTTTTTTTTTTTTAGAGCTACATTCACACTAGAATGAGCATGCTGGAAAACCATACAAGACTAAGCTAGCACATACAGAGGGTGAGAAAGCACTCAGGTACCTCCTGGGTGACAGGGCCATCCGAAATGCTCTGTGTTTGGTATCCCTGGACACAAAAAATAATGCTGAACAATAATCTACCACTTTCCAGAATGCAGCCTGTATATAGTGGAAGGTATAAATATTAGTATAAAACTGTGTGTAAGAGAGGGCTATTATACAGTCATAAACACAGTGATACCCCCATGGCCACTCCTCAACCATTTAATTGGTCAGATTGTCTCTGACAACACCCCCCCGATACCAGAGAAAAAGAGACTGCTCCAAAAGGTTGACAGTTCTCATGTACCATCAACAAAGGAACATCTGTCAAGTTATGAGAGCCGATAACACCTTGCTCATTGACTGAACTCTGCTAAAACCAAGGACATTGCACGTATTCTTCCTTTTCTGTTCTTTTTGTTTTCTCTGTTGCTTTATTGTCTATCTATTTCTTCTAACACCCTTTTTCCATAAATATTTTATTTACACCACTTTTTGCCTTGTTAACCTTGTTCTTCTAAATGCGCTATGCAAACTAAAAAGAATCCCTGTCTCTTGAAGAGTGCTACTGTATAGTAAAAATCCTCTGAATACAGACATTTATTCTAAAAACATAGTTGATATTGCTAAGATTGTGAGTTTCCTCCTTCTCTGTCAAAGGGTGGTGGTGGTAGCCTTAAGTGTTAATTGCTTAATTAACATAGCCCAGTGACAATCACTCTCAGGCTGCTGGCACCTAGATTGGGTCCTGCAAGCTGGAAAATCTTTGTGCAGGGTGCAGCTCAGAGTGGCATTGTTACGTATGTGACAGCACAGTGTCACAAGTTGGTGAGGAGGGTAGGAATCTGATATCTGCTTTTGTCACAGTTAAAGTGGTAGTAAACCCCGCTTGGTCATTCGTACGTGATGACGTACACTGGACTAAAATAAGGAAGTTGATAGCCAGTAGCCAACAGCTGCCCTAGCGTGGGTTTTTGTCCGTCGGACTAGCATACAGACGAGCGGATTTCTGGGTCCGGCGTAGTTACGACGTAAAGATTTGAAGCATGTTCCAAATCTAAATTAAGATTTGCGACTGGAAAAGTCCGCTGAAGGTCCGGTGAAGCCCACACCCAAACGGATTGTCCGCCGGACTTGGTCCGTCGGCGTCCGTCAGACTTTTGTAGCCGAAAAGTCCGACCGTGTGTACGCAGCATTACAATTCAACACTGCCACAAATTTGTGGCAAGCTATCCTTGGTATCTGGCCACATGACATGATATCTGGTGTTTGCCCCAAATTAATGTACCCATTAAAAACAGGTACATGAATTTGGGTCAAGCACCAAAATGTATCATGCAGAGGAACGCCCAGGCTGGAGTGTCCATACGAATACTCTGTCCTCAGTGCACCTGAGCTCCCTCCCTGCCACTGCAGATGTCACACAAACAGCTCCACTGCTGAGGAGTTTTGTACTCAACCTCTCTGCTTGTCTCTTGACGCCAACTTACAGTTGGTCTTAGCTTAAAGTATAATTCTAGGTAAAACTTTTTTGTTTATTTAGGAGTAAGGGAAGGTTATAACTCCTGTAATATTCATTTTTCCTCTCTTTTTCCATTGGGGAGGTTTACCTTAACTTCCCGTCCCATTACCAAAACAGGAAGTTCCTGCAAATTAAGGGAGTCTCTTGGGGACAACCAGGTCACCAGAACTAGTCACTGTTGGAAGATTTCACCTCTATTACTTTTCTGGGGACAATGCAAAATTTGGCATTTTCTTTAACTTTCACGTGTAATGATAAAGGTAAACATTACAAATAAAGAGGGTGAATCTCCCTAACGGGTACACAGGCAGCAATAAAAACTGATAGGTGTTTTATTCTATCTCCACTCTATCCAAAATGAAAAATTGCTTTTAGATATACTTTAATTACAGTTTCATTGTCTTGGAGTTCTTTTTTTTATATTGGCATAGCCATAGCAACACTTTTTAAAAGTGGTGCCATTAAGGACTACTTTACTAAGGACTAGTCTATCATGTGTTTTGGTAAAGCTACCGAAGCAGGCCACAGGGCTTTTTGAATCTGGCACAGGACCTTTTAGAGGGGTGTATACACTGGAAAAGTGGTATAAGTGCTTTCTTAACTAGGCCCATTGGCTGCTATCAACATAGCAGGGGCCCACGCGCTTGCAAACCCTGTATGCACAAAGCCCATTTCCTTGGTGCACCAGGCTGGAATCTTTAATGGTAAGGGGTAGTGACACTTGCATATATGTTATGTACTTACACAGATAAATGAAACCTTATGTAGGCTGCCTTTGCTGACCTCTTCCCTCCCTTTCTGAAAATGTGAGTTGCTGGGGTCTGATGCTGATCAGATGGTTTCCATATTTTCTAAGTCACTATCCCACAAGAAGTATGCAGGTGAAAAGTTCAGGTGTAAAAGATAACTATAATTTCATACAGCTTTTTATTTAGCCCCCTCTTCCCTAGAACATACAACCTAAAATATTATACCCACCTGTCCATGTGCCCACCAGATCCACACCTTGCAGCTCAGCTGGAGCCACATAGCCACCACGGCAAACTCTTCTGCAGGTTCCTCACTTTATTTTGTACATGCCTGGAAAAGATCATTTTCCTTTTATGGAAAAGCTCTTGATAAATAGTCTCCCTATAAAAAATAAATGATGTTTTGTCTGAAAATGCAGAGAACAATTGAAGGAGAGTTTGCACAGGCAGCTGTGGGGCTTCATTTGGACTGCACAGTGTTATCTTACAGCAGCATGGACAGGTGTGTATAAGGCTTTATGGAGTAGGTGCTATGGAGGTGGGAATCAACTTTAAATAAGTATACAAAAAGATTTTACATCTTACGTTTGTGACTAAGAAGCAACCAGGCAACTATAATTTTCATAAAGAGTTTAGTAATAGTGGCCACCATATTTTTCTTATTATGGCTTTCCTTTATAATGGAAAAATAGGCTACACAACAAACCTGTTAAATATTGCTTTGCTATATCTTAGATACTCCCCAAAGACATTTTCTCCAAAATCACCATTTAAATAAATGTTTTTTAGGTTTCTCTATGCATCACATAGCCACAGAGCTCAGGCTCTATCCCCTTTCACTAATCTTGTTGCAGATGATGGGTATAACCGTCTTGCCAGCCAACGGTGTCCTGGAGCTATGGACACCGGCGAGTAATGTTACTGCCCTATGGGATTTAGCAGCGTTCTCGGTGAAACAGGATATATGGATCAGCCAGAGCTTGGCAGTCAAATGATCACATAGAAAAGCTCAGAAAAAATGTATTTAGATGGTGATTTCATAGAAATGGTCTTCTGGTAGTATTTAAGCAAAGAGGTTAAACATTTAGGCTCGGATCACACCTGGACCAGCCGCAGATCGCAGAGCAACGCTGTCCGTCACTGTTCTCCATTTTAGGGAATCTTTGCCTGAATTTGGCCCTGAAACAGAGACAAAGACGCACAGCGTTTCTGTGCAGTGCGCTCCACAGCCGCCCCAGAGACATGTGAACCAACTCCATAGAGAGCCAGTCATAGTCTCCTGCTAAGCGAATTGGATGTGGGGAAACCCGCATCCAATTCACATAGATGTGAACCCAGCCTTAACTGCAATGTTATGCTGTCTTTTTCTTAAAAGTTACTTTACCAGAAAATATAAGGGCATCTATGATCAAAATGAAAAGTCACATATTCATCATTTCCACATTGTATTTTAATTTCTTAGAGTGTACTCATATTGTTCTGAAGGACGTTGAAGTTTGTAAACTAAAGCTGGTCTTAGACGGATCAAAATTCAGTTGGTTTACCTGGATTGTCTGAATTTTTTTTCCAACAATTGACTTCTGTCAAGCAGACAAGCTGGAAAATGTTCACTAATCAGCAGCTGCAGCTACCAATCATTCTGTTCTGATAGCAGAATACAAGGTCCCGGTGGAGGGATCCCTTTATCCACATTGTTTGTGCGGATGGAGGAATTTAGAGGAATCTATGGCCAGTTTTACTTTGTGAAGTTCTGAACAATTTACTTCTTGAATTCTGTGACATGTATGTGACATGTATGTGACATGTATGTCACACATTTCACAGAGCCTGCCTTCTGATCTACAGAAGAGCTGAGAGAAGGAGTTTCAAGAGGTGGATTCAGTACAGGAATCACTGCTTGCAGGCAGCAAGGTACCATGGGGTATGTAATTGTTGAAAAATGAAGGTAGACAGCAGAGGAGAAGCTGTAAAGCATGCAGGACATCCAGGAAATTATGGAAAGAAATACATAGCAAATAGACAGAACTCACAAAATAAAATTTTCCAAGTAAGATTATATTGTATTATATTGTCAAATATAACTATTGTTTGTATTGTTATTACAACAGTGATATTATTAATAGAAAGTGTATGGTGCGACTATAGATTTTATTTAATGTTACCTTGTTTAACTTCCTCTCCCCTAGTCTAAGACATTTCAGATGTTTTTATTTGTTTTGTTTTTTGGCTCGGGGTGCAAATACCTTTTTTGGTGATATCCACTCCCACTTCCTTATTCCTTGCCTAGGCAAAGATGACATCAAGTTAAGTAGCAAGTCATTGGTTATTAGACAGAGGGGCAGTCCCAGCAATCCATCACCTGCCTTTTACACGAAAAGTCTTGCCCTTTGTCTGGACCTGCCATGCTTCCCATCTTGTGTAAACAAGGTATGGGAGAGGGAGTGCTGCGATCTTATGGAAGGGGCAGTCTGTAGTATCGATTGAGGACTGTGATGGGGGGTCTGTGATGAGGGGGGATCTGTGATGGAGAGGGGTCTGTGATGAGGGGGATCTGTGATGAAGAGAGGTCTGTGATGGGGGGGTCTGTAATAGGGGGGGAGTTTTGAGATGGGGTGCGCTGTGGTAAAGAGGTGTCTGTGATGGGGGGATCTGTGATGGAGAGGAGTCTGTGATGTGGGGGGAACTGTGATAAGGGGTGTCTGTGATGGGGGAGTCTGTGATGCGGGGGATCTATGATGGGGGGATCTGTGATGAGGGGAGTCTGTGATGAGGGGAGTCTGTGATGGGGGAGTCTATGATGGGGGGGAGTCTGTGATGGGGGGATCTGTGATGAGGGGAGTCTGTGATGACGGGAGTCTGTGATGACGGGAGTCTGTGATGGGGAAGTCTATGATGGGGGGGGGTCTGTGATGGGGGATCTGTGATGGAGGATCTGTGATGAGGGAAGTCTGTGATGAGGGGATTCTGTGATGGGGGAGTCTATGATGGGGGGAAGTCTGTGATGGGGGTATCTGTGATGAGGGGAGTCTGTGATGGGGGGAGATCTGTGATGAGGGGAGTCTGTGATGACGGGAGTCTGTGATGGGGAAGTCTATGATGGGGGATCTGTAATGAGGGAAGTCTGTGATGAGGGGATTCTGTGATGGGGGAGTCTATGATGGGGGGGAGTCTGTGATGGGGGGATCTGTGATGGGGGATCTGTGATGAGGGGAGTCTGTGATGGGGGGAGATCTGTGAAGGGGGAGATCTGTGATGAGCGGAGTCTGTGATGAGAGGAGTCTGTGATGGCGGAGTCTATGATGGGGGGGTCTGTGATGGGGGATCTGTGATGGGGGAGTCTATGATGGGGGGGTCTGTGATGGGGGATCTGTGATGGGGGATCTGTGATGAGGGGAGTCTGTGATGAGGGAGATCTGTGATGAGGGAGATCTGTGATGGGGGAGATCTGTGATGAGGGGAGTCTGTGATGAGTGGAGTCTGTGATGGCGGAGTCTATGATGGGGGGATCTGTGATGAGGGGAGTCTGTGATGAGGGAGATCTGTGATGAGGGGAGATCTGTGATGAGGGGAGTCTGTGATCGGGGAGTCTATGATGTGGGGTCTTTGATGGGGGGATCTGTGATGGGGGATCTGTGATGAGGGGAGATCTGTGATGGGGGAAGATTTGTGATGGGGGAGATCTGTAATAAGGGGAGTCTGTAATGAGGGGAGTCTGTGATGGGGGAGTCTATGATGGGGGGTCTGTGATAGGGGGATCTGTGATGAGGGATCTGTGATGACGGGATTCTGTGATGGGGGAGATCTGTGATGAGGGGAGTCTGTGATGATGGGAGTGTGTGATGGGGGAGTCTATGAAGGGGAGATCTGTGATGGGGGAAGATTTGTGATGGGGGAGATCTGTAATGAGGGGAGTCTGTGATGGGGAGTCTATGATGGGGGGTCTGTGATAGGGGGATCTGTGATGAGGGATCTGTGATGAGGGGATTCTGTGATGTGGGGGGAACTGTGATAAGGGGTGTCTGTGATGGGGGGAGTCTGTGATGCGGGGGATCTATGATGGGGGATCTGTGATGAGGGGAGTCTGTGATGGGGGAGTCTATGATGGGGGGGAGTCTGTGATGGGGGGATCTGTGATGAGGGGAGTCTGTGATGACGGGAGTCTGTGATGGGGAAGTCTATGATGGGGGGGGTCTGTGATGGGGGATCTGTGATGGAGGATCTGTGATGAGGAAAGTCTGTGATGAGGGGATTCTGTGATGGGGGAGTCTATGATGGGGGGAAGTCTGTGATGGGGGTATCTGTGATGAGGGGAGTCTGTGATGGGGGGAGATCTGTGATGAGGGGAGTCTGTGATGACGGGAGTCTGTGATGGGGAAGTCTATGATGGGGGGGTCTGTGATGGGGGATCTGTAATGAGGGAAGTCTGTGATGAGGGGATTCTGTGATGGGGGAGTCTATGATGGGGGGAAGTCTGTGATGGGGGTATCTGTGATGAGGGGAGTCTGTGATGGGGGGAGATCTGTGATGAGGGGAGTCTGTGATGACGGGAGTCTGTGATGACGGGAGTCTGTGATGGGGAAGTCTATGATGGGGGATCTGTAATGAGGGAAGTCTGTGATGAGGGGATTCTGTGATGGGGGAGTCTATGATGGGGGGGAGTCTGTGATGGGGGGATCTGTGATGGGGGATCTGTGATGAGGGGAGTCTGTGATGGGGGGAGATCTGTGAAGGGGGAGATCTGTGATGAGCGGAGTCTGTGATGAGAGGAGTCTGTGATGGCGGAGTCTATGATGGGGGGGTCTGTGATGGGGGATCTGTGATGGGGGAGTCTATGATGGGGGGGTCTGTGATGGGGGATCTGTGATGGGGGATCTGTGATGAGGGGAGTCTGTGATGAGGGAGATCTGTGATGAGGGAGATCTGTGATGGGGGAGATCTGTGATGAGGGGAGTCTGTGATGAGTGGAGTCTGTGATGGCGGAGTCTATGATGGGGGGATCTGTGATGAGGGGAGTCTGTGATGAGGGAGATCTGTGATGAGGGGAGATCTGTGATGAGGGGAGATCTGTGATGAGGGGAGTCTGTGATCGGGGAGTCTATGATGTGGGGTCTTTGATGGGGGGATCTGTGATGGGGGATCTGTGATGAGGGGAGATCTGTGATGGGGGAAGATTTGTGATGGGGGAGATCTGTAATAAGGGGAGTCTGTGATGGGGGAGTCTATGATGGGGGGTCTGTGATAGGGGGATCTGTGATGAGGGATCTGTGATGACGGGATTCTGTGATGGGGGAGATCTGTGATGAGGGGAGTCTGTGATGATGGGAGTGTGTGATGGGGGAGTCTATGAAGTCTATGAAGGGGAGATCTGTGATGGGGGAAGATTTGTGATGGGGGAGATCTGTAATAAGGGGAGTCTGTAATGAGGGGAGTCTGTGATGGGGAGTCTATGATGGGGGGTCTGTGATAGGGGGATCTGTGATGAGGGATCTGTGATGAGGGGATTCTGTGATGTGGGGGGAACTGTGATAAGGGGTGTCTGTGATGGGGGGAGTCTGTGATGCGGGGGATCTATGATGGGGGGATCTGTGATGAGGGGAGTCTGTGATGGGGGAGTCTATGATGGGGGGGAGTCTGTGATGGGGGAGTCTATGATGGGGGGGAGTCTGTGATGGGGGGATCTGTGATGGGGGGATCTGTGATGAGGGGAGTCTGTGATGACGGGAGTCTGTGATGGGGAAGTCTATGATGGAGGGGTCTGTGATGGGGGATCTGTGATGGAGGATCTGTGATGAGGGAAGTCTGTGATGAGGGAAGTCTGTGATGAGGGGATTCTGTGATGGGGGAGTCTATGATGGGGGGAAGTCTGTGATGGGGGTATCTGTGATGAGGGGAGTCTGTGATGGGGGGAGATCTGTGATGAGGGGAGTCTGTGATGACGGGAGTCTGTGATGGGGAAGTCTATGATGGGGGGGTCTGTGATGGGGGATCTGTAATGAGGGAAGTCTGTGATGAGGGGATTCTGTGATGGGGGAGTCTATGATGGGGGGGAGTCTGTGATGGGGGGATCTGTGATGGGGGATCTGTGATGAGGGGAGTCTGTGATGGGGGGAGATCTGTTAAGGGGGAGATCTGTGATGAGCGGAGTCTGTGATGAGAGGAGTCTGTGATGGCGGAGTCTATGATGGGGGGGTCTGTGATGGGGGATCTGTGATGGGGGAGTCTATGATGGGGGGGTCTGTGATGGGGGATCTGTGATGGGGGATCTGTGATGAGGGGAGTCTGTGATGAGGGAGATCTGTGATGGGGGAGATCTGTGATGAGGGGAGTCTGTGATGAGTGGAGTCTGTGACGGCGGAGTCTATGATGAGGGGTCTGTGATGGGGGGATCTGTGATGAGGGAGATCTGTGATGAGGGAGATCTGTGATGAGGGGAGATCTGTGATGAGGGGAGTCTGTGATCGGGGAGTCTATGATGTGGGGTCTTTGATGGGGGGATCTGTGATGGGGGATCTGTGATGAGGGGAGATCTGTGATGGGGGAAGATTTGTGATGGAGATCTGTAATAAGGGGAGTCTGTAATGAGGGGAGTCTGTGATGGGGGAGTCTATGATGGGGGGGTCTGTGATAGGGGGATCTGTGATGAGGGATCTGTGATGAGGGGATTCTGTGATGGGGGAGATCTGTGATGAGGGGAGTCTGTGATGATAGGAGTGTGTGATGGGGGAGTCTATGATGGGGGGTCTGCGATGGGGGATCTGTGATGGGGGGGGTCTGTGATAAGGGGGATATGTGATGGGGGGCTCTGTGATGGAGAGGAGTATGTGATGGAGAGAAGTCTGTGATGGGGGGATCTGTGATGAGAGGGATCTGTGATGGGGGGTCTGTGATGAGGGGATCTGTAATGGAGAGGAGTCTGTGATGGGGGGATCTGCGATGAGGGGGGTCTGGGGTGGGGGGATCTGTGATGGAGAGGGGTCTGTAATAGGAGGGGGTGTCTGTGATGAGGGGATTCTGTGATGAGGGGAGTCTGTGATTGGGGGGATCTGTGATGAGGGGAGTCTGTGATGAGGGGAGTCTGTGATTGGGGGGATCTGTGATGAGGGGAGTCTGTGATTGGGGGATCTGTGATGAGGGGAGTCTGTGATGAGGGGAGTCTGTGATGAGGGGAGTCTGTGATTGGGGGGATCTGTGATGAGGGGGGTCTGTGATGAGGGGGGGATCTGTGATGAGGGGGATCTGTGATGGGGGGCTCTGTGATGAGGGGAGTCTGTGATGGGGGGTCTGTTATGAGGGGATCTGTAATGGAGAGGAGTCTGTGATGGGGGGATCTGCGATGAGGGTGGTCTGGGGTGGGGGGATCTGTGATGGAAAGGGGTCTGTGATGGGGGGTCTGTGATGGAGAGGGGTCTGTAATAGGAGGGGGTATCTGTGATGGGATTGTCTGTGATGAGGGGAGTCTGTGATGGGGGGGATCTGTGATGAGGGGAGTCTGTGATGAGGGGAGTCTGTGATGAGGGAGATCTGTGATGAGGGGAGTCTGTGATGAGGGGAGTCTGTGATTGGGGGGATCTGTGATGAGGGGAGTCTGTGATTGGGGGGATCTGTGATGAGGGGAGTCTGTGATTGGGGGGGATCTGTGATGAGGGGAGTCTGTGATGGGGGGGATCTGTGATAAGGGGAGTCTGTGATGAGGGGAGTCTGTGATTGGGGGGGATCTGTGATGAGGGGAGTCTGTGATGTGGGGGATCTGTGATTAGGGGAGTCTGTGATGAGGGGCGTCTGTGATTGGGGGGATCTGTGATGAGGGGAGTCTGTGATGAGGGGAGTCTGTGATTGGGGGGATCTGTGATGAGGGGAGTCTGTGATGAGGGGAGTCTGTGATTGGGGGGATCTGTGATGAGGGGAGTCTGTGATGAGGGGAGTCTGTGATTGGGGGGATCTGTGATGAGGGGAGTCTGTGATGAGGGGAGTCTGTGATGAGGGGAGTCTGTGATTGGGGGGATCTGTGATGAGAGGGGTCTGTGATGAGGGGAGTCTGTGATGAGGGGAGTCTGTGACTGGGGGGATCTGTGATGAGGGGAGTCTGTGATGAGGGGAGTCTGTGATGAGGGGAGTCTGTGATTGAGGGGAGTCTGTGATGGGGGGATCTGTGATGAGGGGAGTCTGTGATGAGGGGAGCCTGTGATTGGGAGGATCTGTGATGAGGGGAGTCTGTGATTGGGGGATCTGTGATGAGGGGAGTCTGTGATGAGGGGAGTCTGTGATGAGGGGAGTCTGTGATTGGGGGGATCTGTGATGAGGGGAGTCTGTGATGAGGGGAGTCTGTGATGAGGGGAGTCTGTGATTGGGGGGGGATCTGTGATGAGGGGAGTCTGTGATGAGGGGAGTCTGTGATGAGGGGAGTCTGTGACAAGGGGAGTTTGTGATTGGGGGGATCTGTGATGAGGGGAGTCTGTGATGAGGGGAGTCTGTGATGAGGGGAGTCTGTGATGAGGGGAGTCTGTGATTGGGGGGATCTGTGATGAGGGGAGTCTGTGATGAGGGGAGTCTGTGATGAGGGGAGTCTGTGATTGGGGGGATCTGTGATGAGGGGAGTCTGTGATGAGGGGAGTCTGTGATGAGGGGAGTCTGTGATTGGGGGGATCTGTGATGAGGGGAGTCTGTGATGAGGGGAGTCTGTGATGAGGGGAGTCTGTGATTGGGGGGGATCTGTGATGAGGGGAGTCTGTGATGAGGGGAGTCTGTGATGAGGGGAGTCTGTGATTGAAGGGAGTCTGTGATGAGGGGAATCTGTGATGAGGGGAGTCTGTGATGAGGGGAGTCTGTGATTGGGGGGATCTGTGATGAGGGGAGTCTGTGATGAGGGGAGTCTGTGATGAGGGGAGTCTGTGATTGGGGGGATCTGTGATGAGGGGAGTCTGTGATTGGGGGGATCTGTGATGAGGGGAGTCTGTGATGAGGGGAGTCTGTGATTGGGGGGATCTGTGATGAGGGGAGTCTGTGATGAGGGGAGTCTGTGATTGGGGGGATCTGTGATGAGGGGAGTCTGTGATTGGGGGGATCTGTGATGAGGGGAGTCTGTGATTGGGGGGGATCTGTGATGAGGGGAGTCTGTGATGGGGGGGATCTGTGATAAGGGGAGTCTGTGATGAGGGGAGTCTGTGATTGGGGGGGATCTGTGATGAGGGGAGTCTGTGATGGGGGGGATCTGTGATTAGGGGAGTCTGTGATGAGGGGCGTCTGTGATTGGGGGGATCTGTGATGAGGGGAGTCTGTGATGAGGGGAGTCTGTGATTGGGGGGATCTGTGATGAGGGGAGTCTGTGATGAGGGGAGTCTGTGATTGGGGGGATCTGTGATGAGGGGAGTCTGTGATGAGGGGAGTCTGTGATTGGGGGGATCTGTGATGAGGGGAGTCTGTGATAAGGGGAGTCTGTGATGAGGGGAGTCTGTGATTGGGGGGATCTGTGATGAGAGGGGTCTGTGATGAGGGGAGTCTGTGATGAGGGGAGTCTGTGACTGGGGGGATCTGTGATGAGGGGAGTCTGTGATGAGGGGAGTCTGTGATGAGGGGAGTCTGTGATTGTGGGGATCTGTGATGAGAGGAGTCTGTGATGAGGGGAGTCTGTGATGAGGGGAGTCTGTGATTGAGGGGAGTCTGTGATGGGGGGATCTGTGATGAGGGGAGTCTGTGATGAGGGGAGCCTGTGATTGGGAGGATCTGTGATGAGGGGAGTCTGTGATTGGGGGATCTGTGATGAGGGGAGTCTGTGATGAGGGGAGTCTGTGATGAGGGGAGTCTGTGATTGGGGGGATCTGTGATGAGGGGAGTCTGTGATGAGGGGAGTCTGTGATGAGGGGAGTCTGTGATTGGGGGGGGATCTGTGATGAGGGGAGAGTGTGATGAGGGGAGTCTGTGATGAGGGGAGTCTGTGACGAGGGGAGTTTGTGATTGGGGGGATCTGTGATGAGGGGAGTCTGTGATGAGGGGAGTCTGTGATTGAGGGGAGTCTGTGATGAGGGGAGTCTGTGATGAGGGGAGTCTGTGATTGGGGGGATCTGTGATGAGGGGAGTCTGTGATGAGGGGAGTCTGTGATGAGGGGAGTCTGTGATTGGGGGGATCTGTGATGAGGGGAGTCTGTGATGAGGGGAGTCTGTGATGAGGGGAGTCTGTGATTGGGGGGATCTGTGATGAGGGGAGTCTGTGATGAGGGGAGTCTGTGATTAGGGGAGTCTGTGATTGGGGGGGGATCTGTGATGAGGGGAGTCTGTGATGAGGGGAGTCTGTGATTGAAGGGAGTCTGTGATGAGGGAAATCTGTGATGAGGGGAGTCTGTGATGAGGGGAGTCTGTGATTGGGGGGATCTGTGATGAGGGGAGTCTGTGATGAGGGGAATCTGTGATGAGGGGAGTCTGTGATGAGGGGAGTCTGTGATTGGGGGGATCTGTGATGAGAGGGGTCTGTGATGAGGGGAGTCTGTGATGAGGGGAGTCTGTGATGAGGGGAGTCTGTGATTGGGGGGATCTGTGATGAGGGGAGTCTGTGATGAGGGGAGTCTGTGATTGGGGGGATCTGTGATGAGGGGAGTCTGTGATGAGGGGAGTCTGTGATTGGGGGGATCTGTGATGAGGGGAGTCTGTGATTGGGGGGATCTGTGATGAGGGGAGTCTGTGATGGGGGGATCTGTGATGAGGGTAGTCTGTGATTGGGGGGGATCTGTGATGAGGGGAGTCTGTGATGGGGGGATCTGTGATGAGGGGAGTCTGTGATTGGGGGGGATCTGTTATGAGGGGAGTCTGTGATTGGGGGGGGGGAATCTGTGATGACACACCAGATCTGCCAAACAGTGTGATTTCATGTGCCACTTGCTGACATCTGTATAACTTCACTGACAAAGACATCAATGCCAGCTGCACATGAAAACACACAGAATTAGTGTGGGAACCTTTTTCAGAGTTGCTGCAACATAAGTGGTTCTATTGCCACAAATGGGGTGCTATTTGTCATGCGACTTTGAACTGCGAAGTCACATGACAAGTCACAGTGGTGTAAACAGCTATAATTCTTGATATTTCATTTCCCCAATACCCTGGTGAAGTTCCCCTTTATTTACTTCGTGTATGCAGGTGCATGCTGCAACGTTTTATTTTATAGCAATTCAGAGTTCAGTAAATGAGATGCCAGCAATTGGCATTATCCAATATGTATATTAAATATTATTTTCTATGTATGACAACCTCCCAGCACTGAAAGCTGCAGTGTAAGGTTGAGTTATTCCATCTGTCAGCTAAACAGCTCAAGCCAGACTCAGCTTCTTTGGGAGATGAGCAGCTTTTAAGGGTTGCTAATCTTAGAGAGCGCTCTGACATCACCTCGCCTCTCATGGGCTGATGGTCTGTACAAGCCTCTCATTTCCTTAATATTCTGTATGCTGCTGCTGATTTGCCAGTCATGTGTTTACTTTTTTTTTTTTTTTTAACTCTCCCTCATGTGTTTTAGGTCCTGAATCCTGTCAGACTGCTTCCCACCCTGCCTCCCTCCTCTGCCATGTATGAGTACTGCACCGTTCAGCCTGGACAGCAGTCTGTTATGACTTGAGAAAAAAAAAATGGGAAAAAGATGTGGAAGTTTAAGCGTTTTTTTTTTTTTTTTTCATTGATTTGCTGGTCACGTGACTGGCTCGTTTCCACTTCCCCTCCCGACTAAAGAGAAACATTGTTTGGCTCTGGGTTGGCGGGGCGGTGCGTGTAGTTACTACGTAGGAGGATAAAAATAACCAGCATATTTAAAGGCAGCAGTGGAATCCCAGCACAAGCAGTGAGGCTGGTCAGTTGATGAAGTACAAGCTCTTCAGTTGTGCGTTAACATAAAAACACATGTTCTCAAGGGGATGTGCGCTGAGCCATGTAAAGTACTTACAGACGTGGTGATACACCTGCTTTTCCACGCGTATATATCAACTGCTGATGGACGGAGCAGCTCATGAACAAATAGAATTATTATTATTATAATTATACAGGATTTATATAGTGCCAACAGTTTACGCAGCGCTTTACAACATGAGGGCAGACATTACACTTACAATACAAATCTATACAAGAGGAATCAGAGGGCCCTGATCATTAGAGCTTACAATCTAGAAGGGAGGGCCAATTGGAACAAAAGGTAGAATAAAAATAAAAGGAAATCTGTGACACAGGAAGGAATATCTTCTGGCATACAGAGTTTGCAGTATATCTGTATTGACCATAGGTTACTACAATTGGCATCCTACAAAAGCCTATAACCGCATTCACTTGTGATCTGTTAAGTGCAGAATCCTACAGCGATCTGAAAATATGACTTTTCATCTTACTGATTTATAACTTTTCACACTCCTCCGTGCCCTGCCAAATAAGCTGGCACAGAATAATTTTATAAACACGGTGGGGTTGATTTACTAAAATCTGGTGCAGTTGTGTATGTCAGCCAATCAGATTTTAACTTCCAATTGTTCCATTAGGCCCCTTTAACAAGGGGCACCTCCACCTGACGGAATCTGCTTGTTCAGTAGGGGATCGCTCCACTGATCCCCGGTGAGCAGGTAGATAACAGGTCGCATCCGCTCCGCTGTGCAGGTGGATGACAGGTCGTGTCCACTCCGCTGTGCAGGAGGATGACAGGTCGTGTCTGCTCCACTGTGCAGGAGGATGACAGGTCGTGTCTGCTCCACTGTGCAGGAGGATGACAGGTCGTGTCTGCTCCACTGTGCAGGAGGATGACAGGTCGTGTCTGCTCCACTGTGCAGGCAGATGACAGGTCATGTCAACTCCGCTGTGCAGGTGGATGACAGGTCGTGTCCACTCCGCTGTGCAGGTGGATGACAGGTCGTGTCCACTCCGCTGTGCAGGTGGATGACAGGTCGTGTCCACTCCGCTGTGCAGGAGGATGACAGGTCGTGTCCACTCCGCTGTGCAGGTGGATGACAGGTTGTGTCCACTCCGCTGTGCAGGAGGAAGACAGGTCGTGTCCGCTCCACTGTGCAGGCAGATGACAGGTCGTGTCAACTCCGCTGTGCAGGTGGATGACAGGTTGTGTCCACTCCGCTGTGCAGGAGGAAGACAGGTCGTGTCCGCTCCACTGTGCAGGCGGATGACAGGTCGTGTCCACTCCGCTGTGCAGGTGGATGACAGGTCGTGTCCACTCCGCTGTGCAGGTGGATGACAGGTCGTGTCCACTCCACTGTGCAGGCAGATGACAGGTCGTGTCCACTCCGCTGTGCAGGCGGATGACAGGTCGTGTCTACTCCACTGTGCAGGCACATGATAGGCCGCGTCCGCTCCGCTGTGCAGGCAGATGATAGGTTGTGTCCGCTCCGCTGTGCAGGCAGATGACAGGTTGTGTCAGCTCCGCTGTGCAGGCAGATGACAGGTCATGTCTACTCCACTGTGCAGGCACATGATAGGTCGTGTCCGCTCCGCTGTGCAGGCAGATGATAGGTTGTGTCCGCTCCGCTGTGCAGGCAGATGACAGGTCGTGTCCGCTCAGCCTTGCAGGCAGATGATAGGTTGTGTCTACTCCACTGTGCAGGCACATGATAGGTCGTGTCCGCTCCGCTGTGCAGGCAGATGATAGGTTGTGTCCACTCCACTGTGCAGGCAGATGATAGGTCGTGTCCGCTCCGCTGTGCAGGCAGATGACAGATTGTGTCCGCTCCGCTGTGTAGGCAGATGACAGGCCGTGTCCGCTCCGCTGTGCAGGCAGATGACAGGTCATGTCTACTCCACTGTGCAGGCAGATGACAGGTCATGTCCACTACGCTGTGCAAGCAGATGACAAGTCGTGTCTACTCCACTGTGCAGGCAGATGATAGGTCGTGTCCGCTCAGCTGTGCAGGCAGATGATAGGTTGTGTCCGCTCCGCTGTGCAGGCAGATGACAGGTCGTGTCCGCTCCGCTGGCAGATGATAGGTTGTGTCCGCTCCGCTGTGCAGGCAGATGACAGGTCGTGTCTACTCCACTGTGCAGGCACATGATAGGTCGTGTCCGCTCCGCTGTGCAGGCAGATGATAGGTTGTGTCCGCTCCGCTGTGCAGGCACATGATAGGTCGTGTCCGCTCCGCTGTGCAGGCAGATGATAGGTTGTGTCCGCTCCGCTGTGCAGGCAGATGATAGGTTGTGTCCGCTCCGCTCTGCAGGCAGATGACAGGTCGTGTCCACTCCGCTGTGCAGGCGGATGACAGGTTGTGTCCGCTCCGCTGTGCAGGCGGATGACAGGTTGTGTCCGCTCCGCTGTGCAGGCAGATGACAGGCCATGTCCGCTCCGCTGTGCAGAGATGAACACGGACACAGTCCCGCTCTCCTTTATGGGGAAATCGTGTGAAAAATGGACCGCCTGCTGTTTTTTCTGATTCTATCCCATCCGATCTGCCAGACAGAATCCACCTGAAAAACTGATCAGACAGCCCATGTGAAAGGGCCCCTAAGCTTTGACCAAAAAAAAAACCTGGAAGCTGATTGGTTTCTATGCAGCGCTGCACCAGATTTTGCACTCTCCAGTTTTAATAAATCAACCCCTGTAAGATTCATATTTGTGTAACACATTTTGGGAATGTTGCAATTCAGTAACCATGTACAGTCTAATAAAATTTGTAATAAACCTAAATTACACAGGCATGGTTCATATTATACATTGCAGCAAAGCCAAAAGAACCCACGCTACATGTTTTTTAAATGAATCTAGTCATAAAGAGAAATGCCTGTTTGAAAAATCTTTAGGAAGCTGCCTCCCTGATTCTTAAAGTGTTATTAAAGATTTGCCTTTTAAAAAACAATAATAACAAACATGTCATACTTACCTGCTCTGTGTAATGGTTTTGCACAGAACAGACCCTATTCTTCTCTTCACGGGTCCCCCATCGGCGCTCCTGGCTCCTCCCCCATGACCAGTGCCCCCAATAGCAGGCCACTTGCACTGGGGTGTGCTCGCTCTCGAGCCCTGCTCTATGTGTCCATAAGACACATAGGGGTTGAATAACTAAAGGCAAATAGACAGTTGCTCCAGAGCTTAGTAAATTAGGTAAAGCTTCACTTTGCAAAGAATACCCAATCATGTGTAAGGAAATAAAAAAAAACAGCAATTTTTCTTGCACATGATTGGATGATGGAAGTCAGCAGAGCTTCTGTTTATTTAATAAGCTTTGGAGTAACTGCTCATGCAGAGTCTTTAGTAAATCAAACCCATAAAGCTGTGGCTCAATCCTGCCCCCCCTCTCTCCTTTATGGCTCAATGCCTATGATTGACAGGAGGAGAGGAAGTCCTAGGACAGTTGAGGCTCTTATGCATAACACTGGAAGGAGAGGGGGCTCAGGTGAGTATTAGGGGCTGTGAGGGGGACCAGCACACAGGTTTCTTATGGTAAAAAAACTTTAGCCTCCACAACCACTTTAACTTCTTCCCGCCTGCGGGAGCTGGAATTTTTATAAGCATTACCAGTGGAGGTGGGCTTCCCAATCATGTGATCACAGTGGTTAGCTGTCACAATGATCATGTGGTTGGGAGCCCATCTGTCATGAACCTGGTGCCACTATTGCACTATCTAGGGGTGTTTGGATGGAAACTGTGCAAGAGGCCACCCTCATCATCTTAGGCTCCGCACAGAGGTACATGACACCGTCACTCCAGCTTCTAATTGTAAACAGTTGAGGAAAGTGGAAAGACAGTGCCCGAACCATATGGTTATCCTGCTGGTATAGATATCTTAATCTTGGGGTATTGATGTTGGTGTACATGATCTGGTTCCTGGGCAGGCGGCTTCTACACCCCAGAGGATCTCCTTAGCTTGTAGTGAAACAAGCTGCTGAAAAGACATGCGCTTATAATTTGCACTGGAAAAAGAAAAAAAAAATTGTAGGTCCAGTTCACTTCTGGTCAGTTCACAATGTAGTCAGTTAAGCTTATAATATTTGTTCACGTTCTAATTGTAAACAGAGACTGGGATGCCATTAAAGTTCATGTGTGTGTAAAGGCAGCTGTCCCAATACTTTTGGTAATATAGTGTTCTTGCTGCAGATCATCAACCTTACTTGCTGTGAGGCTGAATAGGTTAAGCTTCACTCCCTCAAACAACTATGAGGTGATAAGCTTAGAGGAACTTATACCAAAGAGAAGCTTCTGATGATGGTATTTAGCTACTGGTTATGATACCCTGAATTTTGAAACCAGTAAATTCGAATAGACCAGGTTCACATAGGCACACTGACTTGCAATGCATTGTGAAAAGGTTCCAAGTGCTGCAAGTTTGCATTGCCCTGCAAGTCCCATTTAAATCATTTTAATGGTATTCTTTTAAAATGCAGAGCATCTGAAAATGAATGGCAAGGTACATTTGACAACATGCATTGCCACATTTTGGTGTGAACAAACCCAAACTCCAGGAGTTGGAGCAGTGGCTGCTATGCTTGCTGACCACGGAGTTGCAGTCTTGCTTCTGCTGGGAGAAAATAATAGAGGGAGAGTTCCACCTGGATAGTGCTGCTTCTTGATGAATGAGAGCTGAACGTGCAGGATGAGCCTGGGAATATTTCCACATGCCTATCTTTTAGAGTCATCTGGTAAGCAGACTACCTTATCACGTGGTGCTGAGTGCTCCCCTATAGACACACTATAGCTGGTGATTGGATTATCCCCATCTTTTGCTCTTTATTGGACATTTAATAGTTGCTATTTTAGCGCCGCATTTACAGATTTTGGCAATTTAAAGGGGACATACATGTACGCCCATTTGTCCAACTATGCCATTGTGTCAACGTACATCTTCGTGCACTGGTCGGCAAGGGGTTAAAGCAAATTAATGCAACTGGAGCATATGATTATCTGCTCCCTTAAATTAAAGGGTAACTGCATGTAGCAAGGTCCCGGGGCCCCAGAGGCCTAATAGTGACCTCAAGGCTTAGGGTGAGCTGACATCCATCCTTGTAGAGTGGGTTACCAGGCATTGTGGGTGTGATGCAAAAAGAATGATGGGCGCCAGTCACTTTTTGAATGCAAACAAGAGATTTATTGTCTTTTAACAGAACTGGGGGAGAGAGGGTTAGGGCAAGGACACCCTTAAGTAGATGCAATGGTAATTGGCAGACTCGAGACTTCTATAAGTAGACGGCCATACAGTGGAAGGCTTCCAGCCGCATAACACTTCTGTAAAAGTAGGAATGCTGTCTCCTATGGCAACTAATCTTGCAACAGTCATTAACGGTAGTTGTACATAACTCTTGATAACATAGAACAGTCCTTTACTTATCTCACAGTATCCCACTGTAGATCTTCACACACTTAGCTCCCAGTCTCTCAATAGACTTTTCCAGATCCCAGTTGTCACTGGATCCCCTGAGCTATTCCACAGCTATCCCGCTGTATACTCCTCAAGCATCACCCCCGCTATCCTGCTGGGTCCCTGGCTTGGGGCTTGCTGATGCTTTCCCACTTCTTCACTGTCCCCGGCTGGTGAGAAGACTGCTCAGGTACTTGCTTCAGCTTACTCACAGTAGCCTCTGGTAACAAGGTGGATGGTCCCTTAGTGGCGACAGCTTCCCCTCAACCTCTGACCACAACTGGTTCACCGTCCGGCTGAACCTTCTCAACTCGGTTGGACTCCAGTCCTGCAGTCCCAACACTATGCTGCTTCTCCTGCTCCTGGATAGGCTTCAGGCAGCCTAGCAGCCAGGTGTCCACGGGATAGGCCTCAGGCTTCCAGCCTAGCTGCCCAGGGCGACATAACACACGTCCACCCAGACAGCCGTCCAGGTGGCACAGAACCCCGATCACCTGACTCCACCCAAATAAATAAGCTCTTCCAGCAGGCCAAGAAGCTTAAAGAAACCCTTGCTCATTGGCTGAGACACCCCATCCATTCATAATCTGTCCTTGCTATGCCCTTGTCAATCTAATGTCACCAGCTACAATGCCCCCTAGTGACAGAAGAGAAAAGTGCAGCAAGTCCAGAATTAGGGGGATATCAGTGGACCTCCTAACAATTAGCCAGGACAATTACTACCGTACAAACTAAATTGGTTAGTTCGCCCGGCCTAAACACCAGGGTGCTACATCCATTTTTGCGGAAAAAAATAATAGCATTTAAAGTGGTCCTAAAGGCTAAAGGTTTTTTACCTTCATGCATTCAATGCATGAAGTCAAAAAACCTTTAGTGTGCAGCAGTGCCCCCACCCCTCCACCCCCCATATACTCACCTGAGCTCGATCCCGATCCAGCGAAGTGTATGAGAGCAAAAGCTCTCCAAGGTCTCTGCCTCCTCATTGGCTGACAAACAGCATCAGGAGCAATTGGCTCCCACTGCTGTCAATCACAGTCAGAGAGGAGGGAGCAGGGCTAAACCTCTTATAGACACACTGAGGGAGTGACATGCACGAGCGCCCCAAAACAAACAGTTTACTATACGGGCACTCATTAGGGGGGAGGGGCCAGAAGTGCCGACGGGGAGCAGGTAAGTAAGGCATGTTTGTAATAAAAATTTTAATAAATTATGAACCTTTACAAACCCTTTAAATAAAAATATTGTAGTATAGCATATAATTGCTGCACAAGCTACGTTGTAATTTAATGGTATTAAAAATGACTTTTCCTTTTCAGTCAATAGCTGCTGTAATTCTCTGTAAAATTCAATGTAATATGGCAACCTGGAGGATTGCTGTACACAGTTGGCGTATGAATCGCTCCCAGAAATGTAACTTTCTGTTTATGTGATAGGCACACCAATTTTCCCAAGAATTTAAACTTAAGGCTCGTACACACGATCGGGAAATGTGTGATGACAGGCTTTAAAATTTTCCACGGACAAATGTGTGTTGTCGGATTTTCCCAGCGTGTGTACACAAGTCTGTCGGACAAAAGTCCAAAGTACAAACACGCATGCTCGGAAGCAAGGATGAGCCAGAAGCGGGCGGTCTTGTAAACTAGCATTTGTAATGGAGAATTAACATTTGTGACGTGGCAAATTATGAAATCTCCAAATGCAGCGCACATTCTCTTCTTCTTTAATGGGATAATAATGAAGCTGCTTTGCTGGTGATACTGATGGAGTTATTGCAAATGAATTTTCAAAGACTTTTTTTTTTCTAGTGATATCAAGAATAATATTATTATGGTTTTTTTTTTTTTAATTATTTGTGCAAGTTACCACAACACCATTATCCCCTAGTTTTGAAGAACAAAGATACAACTATGTTGGTGTCCCTTGTCAATTTTTCATTGTATTTTTTAAAATGTAACTGCCTACTCCCAAACTGTCATTTGAAGTAAAACACATAGCCAAATATTATTCTACACACCTTTTTTTATTGTGCATTAAAAAAAAAATAGACATGCTATCTGTCAATAGAAAATAACCGAAAAGTGCATTTTATGCATCCAAAAGTATGAATTGCTTATTACTGTTTAACTCTGTACACACTGGTGTTACTTTTGTTGTTGCTGATTGCCATTTATTGTTTTAACAGAAACTGTTTCAACCAAGCTCTGGCTACTTATACAGGACTTGGCTGACTAATATCACTTTAAACCTTTCTCTGGTCCAAGTAAACTTGAGAGAGCAGAACTGTGTCGGTGTGTTATTACTGTGTTATTCTACTTTAACTGTGACTCCAGTCTTCTCTTACTTGCAGAGTTACACCTCTTCGGCATCCAACATTTCTGTCTGTATATGATTGCTTCCACCTCCTAGGTGCTTAATCACTCACTAGCAGAGCTGCAGAAATGTAATAGTCGGGTAGAAACACAGCAAACAGCTGAGATGCAACAACGTAAGTGCAGTTATAAAATATATATGCTTTAATAATATAAAAACATTGCACTAATACAATGGTAAAAGGTACATCAGCCTATCATAAGCCTAAGGAAATAGAATCAAACAGCTTATAATGGCCAGCATTGGAGCTGTGTGGGAAAGAAGTCCATCCTGGATCCTGACTAGCTGGTAAGGTTGACAGGTCCACTGGTGGCCATGAAAGCCTGTTTAATTCAGTTTCAATGAGCTTATGACAGGCTAATGTACCTCTTCCACTTTTGTGAGTGCAATTTTATGATATTATTAGGCTCCATGCACCCTGGACTTAAAAAAGGTCGATTCTACAGGCGTTTGATGTTTTTTTTCTCCTGCCTCTAGAAGCACTTCTATTGTGTTCTATGTGTCTTTGCACATTATGGCTACTAGAGGCATTTTCTGTCAGGGACGTTCAGAGGCAGGAAAAAAAACCCTTCTCTATCGCGTTTTTTGGAGAAGTTTAGGAGCTGTAAAAATGTCAGTCTCTCCTAAACTCCTCTTATTTCTTCTGAACGTCAAGTTTCAACGTTTTTTTTAGTAAAAAAATAGGTCTGTTGTCACTGTACATAATTTCCTGGCTTTTGCAGAAGGGAGTGTAGTGCAGAAAACGCCTATAAACGAAATCCTCTTAAACTCTCATAGACTCGCTTAAAGTTTGAACAATATGCTTTCAATTTGCGTCTTTTATGCCATGTTTTTAAAGCTAAAATTGCTGATGTTTTTTCTGCTCCTAGTGTGCATGGAGCCCTAAAGTATATTTTAATATTTCACTTAATTTGTTACAATAACAATCTTGTTGTTCTATTCAGAATATGGATCATCCTCATCCTGTTTGTGAGGTTCTACAGTACTAGTGCATGTAAAGGACCTTATTTTATACACCTTGTGGAGTGAATGTTTCATGAGCCAGGAAACCTAGCAGAGCAAGTTATGACTGTTTTTATATTTCTTTGGTTACTGCACATTATATTTTTTTTTTTGGTTAAGCCCCTGCAAAGGAATGATGACTGGAGTCACAGGCCATTGGAACGGTGAGTATTATTAATATATTTCTTACAGGCTTTGATGTACGCAGATATGTTGCAGCTTTAACACTGGATTGTCGCCCATATGAATACACCCACGCTCCTGTTTTGTGCAGGGGGCATGCTCACTTGGCGCCCCTGCCACTGTCACCGATAATTCCTGGTCAATGTTTACTGTATAATCAGGAGCCAGTAGGATGGACAAGCACGGTTATTGGGAAACCCATCTCTGGCCCTAAGATTTTTCTGTAGCGTTACCACAAAAAAACATTTTTTTTTTTCCTTTCAGCCACAGAGTTGCTTTAAATGACCTTTCGTGTTGCTGAATTAGGAAAAAAACTTACTAGTTACTGGCTCCAACAGAGCTGGGATTTAAAAATGGCAATAAAATTATATTTTATACCAGAATTTTGACTTCCTTCCTGAAACAGCAAGTCAACTAACTAGTAATGAATGGCCGTATCTATTCCCTGCGTCAGAAAACGAAACAAAATAAAATCACAAAGTTGCCACATAAAAAGAAATATATGTATCAGAAATCATAGTGGCTTTGAATTTACTATTACTCACAGCAGTTTAAAATGAACATTTTGTGTCTTTATATTATGTTTATACTTTTTTTAAAAAGAAAATTATTTGTCAAGACTGTTGAACGTCTCTGGGCTGCAGCAGACATCACATCATTATTACTCTACGCAAAAGATCTTTTAAACATGGAAAGACATAAAAAAAAACCTTTCACGGGCCAGGTTTCATGAATAGAAGAGGTGATCAATTTATAAAAAGCAGCCATTGCAACACAAAACTTGACTTCTCTCGCCTGATTAAAGGACTCCGAGCTCAGTCAAAAAAGCAATATTCAGTTTGTCAGGGTGTTGAAAAATACTGTGGTGTAAAGTATGGTAAAGTAAGGTGTAAGTTGTGCCTGTGGAGATCAGAAAAAGTATGCAAGTAAACTCCCACGGTAAGCCTAAAAACTAGACGTAGCTTACTTTTGGAAAGTCATGTGGATTCCACCATCTCTAGGATGTGTTTTTTTTCCTGCTCCAGATCATGTTACTTTCTAAATGCACAAACCTATCTAGTGACGAAAGCAGATATTCATGCTTCTAGGGAAGCAAGCTATGCCAGGTTTAATTTGCTTTGTATGACTTAGATCTGCCTACAGTGAGGTACAGAGCATAGGCATTTAACCCCTTGATCGCCCCTGGTGTTAACCCCTTCCTTGCCAGTGTCATTTATACAATAACAGTGCATATTTTTAGCACTGATTACTGTAAAAATGTCACTGGTTCCCAAAAAAGTGTAAAAAAATATCAGTTAGGTGTCCGATCTGTCCGGCGCAATGTCCCAGTCCCGCTAAACATCGCTGATCGTCGCCATTACTAGTAAAAAAAAATAATAATAATAAAAAATGGCATAAAGCTATCCCCTATTTTGTAGATGCTATAACTTTTGCGAAAACCAATCAATATACGCTTATTGCGATTTTTTTTTTTTACCAAAAATATGTAGAAGAATACATATTGGCCTAAACTGATGAACACATTTGTTTTTTTACATTTTTTGGGATATTTATTATAACAAAAAGTAAAAAATATTGTTTTTTTTTTTTTTCAAAATTGTCACTGTTTTTTTGTTTATAGTGCAACAAATAAAAACGGCAGAAGTGATCAATTACCACCAAAAGAAAACTCTATTTGTGGGAAAAAAAGAACGTCAATTTTGTTTGGGTACAGTGTCGTATGACTGCACAATTGTCAGTTAAAGTGATGCAGTGCCATATCGCAAAAAATGGCCTGGTCATTAAGGGGGGGGGGGAGTCTTCTGGGCCTTAAGTGGTTAAACTGCATTAAGACTTAAAGATGGCAAATTGTAGCAAATGATTCCAACCAAATGATTCATCCAAACCTGTTTTTGGTACATTCAGTGATACATGCTAGTCATTATATAGCTATACACTCCCTGTTCAGACCTGTAAGATAAGATTTATTGTCATTGCAAAACAAATCACAATTAAATTACATTTCTACTCCACACATTATTCATACATCACAATTTTCAACCATGCATTGATTACAGGCTCTGGCAGATGGAAGTCTTCCAGCACCAACCTCCTATGCCTTTGAGATGTCATGTGACCAGATGTCAAGCGTTACAAGCGAAGCTGATGCTGAAGGATGTAAAAAAGATGTGTCTAAAAGCACGTCCTTTAGGAACACCCCCACCTTTTACCATGCTAACCCATCACAGACACACAATGGTACACTTTGCATAGTGCAAAGGCTATATGCTGCATGCTGGTAAAGTTAAGGTATCTATAAGAAACATGTAGATAAATTGAAGGATGATGAATAAACAACCCTGTTTCCATCACAAGTGCTGGGCCCTCTATTTAGTTTTTGAGGTTGTATGAAGCTTAGGCTTTTGCCTTTTAAAATTAGACTGCGTCATTCAAACATGACTGTGTTTTTATGTGGACTGTGTGCTTTATCTATGGCTACACAATAAATGTTAATACATGGTTTATATGGAAGCAAGTTTTATTTGTTTATTTACCATCCTCCAATTTATCTACTTGTTTGTCATTGATACCTTGACTTTAGCAGTGCACAGCATATAGCCTTTGCATTTCTGTTTTGGATATCTCAATCCCTCCAGTGGATTGCATGCAGCACAGGACTGAGTCAATTGGATGCATGTTAATACCACATATAACTGCTAGCCCATTCTAGGGTTGAGTGCCTTGGGTCTGTTTGTTGCATTTTTAATTTTACACTTTGCATAGTACATTTCTTCAAGCCACAGAAATCTGTACCTTCAATAAAATCGGCCACTTACTTGTATTTCTCCCCCCAGCCAAATTATCCCAGTCCTCCCCTGCATGTGCATATAGTCTGCCAAATACGCTCTTCTCCCATTGATGGACATGTTGAATGCGGCCACTTACTTGTATTTCTCCCCCCAGCCAAATTATCCCAGTCCTCCCCTGCATGTGCATATAGTCTGCCAAATACGCTCTTCTCCCATTGATGGACATGTTGAATGCTGCCACTCCCACTGGTATAGTTTTGGCACTTTTTTCAAGATTTACACCACTGAATGTAAAATCTACATGTAGACTAAATGCAGAAGCAGTCCCTTTCCTATTAAACTGAAACAAACCCATCTATACCTATGTCAATAATGTTTTACAAGATTATGTGAAAAACAACTTTGTTTTATAAATATTTTCTAATATATCACAAATTATATATACTACTCTATGGGGGTTATTTACGAAAGGCAAATCCACTTTGCACTACAAGTGCACTTCAAGTGCACTTGAAAGTGCACTTGGAAGTGCAGTCGCTCTAAATCTAAGGGGTAGATCTGAAATGAGGGGAAGCTCTGCTGATTTTATCACCCAATCATGTGCAAGCTAAAATGCTGTTTATTATTTTCCTTGCATGTCCCCCTCGGATCTACAGCGACTGAACTTCCAACAGGGTTTCCTTTAAGAGCCACCAGAGGTCATGCAGGATCGCGTGCACGAGTGCCAGCACGGGGACAGCACAAATCCCTGTGCTGTCAGAGGAGAGGAGACATGTCGTTTGTTCCTAGTAAGTAGGAACAGCGATATGTCTCCTCTACTACTCAGTCCAATCCCCATACAGTTAGAACGCACTGAGGGAACACACATTTAACCCCTTGATCGCCCCCTAATGTTAACCCCTTCCCTACCAGTTACATTTACAAAGTAATCAGTACATTTTTATAGCACTGATCTCTGTATAAATGTCAATGGTCCCAAAAATGTGCCAAAAGTGTTCGATCTGTCCGTTGCAATACCGCTAAAAATTGCATCACCGTCTATACTGGTAAAAAAAATAATAGTAATAAAAATGCCATAAAAATGCCATAAATCTTTCCCATAGTTTGTAGACGCTATAACTTTTGTACAAGCCAATAAATATACACTTATTGAGATTTCTTTTACCAAAAATATGTAGAGGAATATATATTGGCCTAAACTGATGAAGAAATATGTTTTTTAAAAACATTTTTGGGTTTATTTATTATAGCAAAATGTAAAAAAATATTGTATTTTTGTCACTCTTTTTTTGTTTATAGCGCAAAATATAAAAAAACACAGAAGTGATCAAATAGCACCAAAAGAAAGCACTATTTGTGGGAAAAAAAGGACGCAAATTTAGTTTGGGTACAGCATTGCATGACCGCACAATTACCAGTTAAAGCGACGCAGTGCCAAATTGTAAAAAGTGCTCTGGTCAGGAAGGGGGTACAACCTTCCGGGGCTGAAGTGGTTAATAAAAGCTAATTTTGTCTTTGTACATTCAATTTCTAACTTACCAATTACTCAAAAAACACTAACAATGTACTTCATCTGTGTGTACTGGGTATAGAAAAGGAGTATGAAAATATCAAAGGTGTGGTTTTGGGACACCAAACTGTACCCTGTAGTCTGTTTTTTGGCCATTATTGTATACAATTTTCATCTTATTATATTCTTCACTGGGCTAGACGTTTTCTTTTTTTTTCTCTGGATAATGCAAACAGAAAAACATGGATAAGGGAAAATGGCATACTGACCCCTAGAGCTATAATAAAACGAATAAATACCACTGATATTTTTTATGTTTGATTGATAGCACATATAGTACTGACAGTTTACACATGTGTTTACTGTCAACACTTTGGTAGTATTTTCTAAATAATACATTTTAAGAACCCAGCTGATCGCTTATCATACCATGCCTTTCTTTTCAACATAAACATGAAAAGTTGATTCAGTATTCTTTGAATAGCAGAATAATGGACTTTTTGGCCATAAAAAAGTATGTGACTTATAATGATTGAGATCTAGGAATCTTATGAGTACATTTGTACATGTTACTAGCACATTCTGTAGTAATCCAAACATCACATTTAACCAACATAGAGTATTTACAATCAAGTATATCAGTGTTAAAGAGACAATACATTTAAGTTACAAATAGTTTAGAGAAAACTTCCAGGTATGGATGATTTTACATAGCTACAAAGGTTCAGCTTGGATCAATGTAACTACGTAGATACCATACCTAGCCTTTGCACCTAAAAGCTGGAAACCACTGTAGTAGATACTGCTACTCTAGTGATCTCCACTCACTTCTGGATCCCATGCCAGGCATCTGGCCTGTTGCATTCTGAACACAGGAGGTGGACTGCTCAGCATAGCTGTCATTCACAGAATGCTTTGCATTTTCTGAATGAATACAAAGCTTTCTCTGATTAGACAAGGTAGAGAGCGTGGCATCACCACCCCACCTTTTCACCTTGTCCAATCAAACAATACTTTGCATTTATTTAGAACAGTGTTTCTCAACTCCAGTCCTCAAGGCGCACCAACAGGTCATTTTTTCAGGATTTCCACTATTTTGCACAGGTGATTTGATCAGTTTCATTGCCTTAGTATTTACCACAGCCATTTCATCTATGGGAAATCCTGAAAACATGACCTGTTGGTGCGCCTTGAGGACTGGAGTTGAGAAACACTGATTTAGAAAATGCAAAGCATTCTGTGAATGGCAGCTATGGTGAGCAGTCCACCTCCTGTGTTCAGAATGCACCAGGCCAGCTGCTCGGCATGGAACCCAGGACCAAGTGGAGATCACTGGAGTAGCAGTGCCTACCTCAGTGATTTCTAGATTTCAGGCTTATTAGTCAGGTATGGCATAATCAGTGCCTTGAAAAGTTTTCCTACACCTTGAAATTTTACACATTTTGTCATGTTACAACCAAAAACTTAAATGTATTTTATTGGGATTGTATGTGATAGATCAACACAAAGTGGCACATAATTGTGAAGTGGAAGGAAAATTATAAATGTTTTTCCAAATTTTTTACAAATAAATATCTGAAAAGTGTGGCGAGCATTTGTATTCAGCCCCCTTTGTTCTGATGCCCCTAACTAAAATCTAGTGGAAACAATTGCCTTCAGAAGTCACCTAATTAGTAAATAGAGTCCACCTGTGTGTTATTTAATCTCAGTATAAATATAGCTGTTCTGTGAATCCCTCAGAGGTATTTTAGAGAACCTTAGTGAACAAACAGCATCATGAATTCCAAGAAATACACCAGACAGGCCAGGGGTAAAGTTGTGAAGAGGTTTAAAGCAGAGTTAGGTTAGAAAAAAATATCCCAAGCTTTGAACATCTCACGGAGCACTGTTCAATCCATTATCCGAAAATGGAAAAAGTATGGCACAACTGCAAACCCACCAAGACATGACCGTCCACCTAATCAATCAGAGAAGCAGCCAAGAGGCCCATGGTAACTCTAGAGGAGCTGCAGAGATCCACAGCTCAGGTGGGAGAATCTTTCCACAGGACAACTATTAGTCGTGCACTCCACAAATCTGGCCTTTATGGAAGAATGGCAAGAAGAAAGCCGTTATTAAAAGAAAGCCATAAGAAGTCCCATTCGCAGTTGGCGAGAAGCCATGTGGGGGACAACAAACATGTGGAAGAAGGTGCTCTGGTCAGATGAGACCAAAATTGAACTGTTTGGCCTAAAAGCAAAATGCCATGTAAGGCGGAAAATTAACACTGCACATCACCCTGAACACACCAACCTCACCGAAACATGGTGGTGGTAGCATCGTGCTTTGGGGATGATTTTCTTCAGCAGGGAAAGGGAAGCTGGTCAAAGTTGATGGGAAGATTAATGGACTCAAATACGGGGAAATCTTAGAAGAAAACCTGTTAGAGTCTGCAAAAGACTTGAAACTGGGGCGGAGGTTTACCTTTTAGCAGGACAACAACCCTAAACATACACCCAGAGTTACAATGGAATGGTTGAGATCAAAGCCTATTTATGTGTTATGCCCCGTACACACGAAAATGTGTGATAGGACCTTGTTGTCGGAAATTCCGACCGTGTGTAGGCTCCATCACACATTTTCCATCGGATTTTCCAACACACAAAGTTTGAGAGCAGGATATAAAATTTTCTGACAACAAAATCCGTTGTTGGAAATTCCGATCGTGTGTACACAAATCCGACGGACAAAGTGCCACGCATGCTCAGAATAAATAAAGAGATAAAAGCTATTGGCCACTGCCCCGTTTATAGTCCCGCCGCACATGTTTTACGCCACCGCATTCAGAATGATCGGATTTTCCGACAACTTTGTGTGACCGTCTGTATGCAAGACAAGTTTGAGCCAACATCCGTCTGAAAAAATCCTAGGATTTTGTTGTCGGAATGTCCGAACAAAGTCCGACCGTGTGTACGCCCTATAGAATGACCCAGTCCAAGTCCAGACCTAAATCCAATTGAGAATCTGTGGCAAGACTTGAAAATTGCTGTTCACAGACACTCTCCATCCAATCTGACAGAGCGTGAGCTATTTTTCAAAGAAGAATGGGCAAAAATGTCACTCTCTAGATGTGCAAAGCTGGTAGAGACACCCAAAAAGACTTGCAGCTGTAATTGCAGTGAGTGGTGGTTCTACAAGGTATTGACTCAGGGGGGCTAAATACAAATGCATGCCACATTTTGCAGATATTTATCTGTAAAAAATGTTTAAAACCATTTATCATTTTCCTTCCACTTCACAATTATGTGCCACTTTGTGTTGGTTTATCACATTAAATCCCAATAAAATACATTTACGTTTTTGATTGTACCATGACAAAATCTGGAAAATTTTCAGGGGTACGAGTACTTTTTCAAGGCACTGTACATAGTTACATTGGTCCAAGCTGGAGCAATGTAACCCTATAAAATATGCATATCTAGAATGAATATTTAAAGAAACTAGTGAGACTTCCCATAAATGTTTTGGACCAATAGCAGTATTTAGGAAAGGGTTGTTAGAGGCAACAACAATTTCTTAAGCAGGCCATAGCTTGATTGAATTTTATACAGTTCTGGTGTCTACTTCAGTGATTTCCAGCTACCAGGAGTATCAGCCGGGTATAATATGTACATTGTTCCAGGTGGGACCAATGTAACTGTATAAAATATGCAAATCTGAAAATCATCTTTAAAGAAACAAAGGGGACTATTCATGAATGTTTTAACGCAAGATTTACCGTATATACTCGAGTATAAGTCGTTCCGAGTATAAGTCGAGGCTCTAATTTACCACAAAAAAAATGGGAAAAACTTAGTGACCCGAGTATAAGACGAGGGTGAGAAATGCACAGCTACTGTAAGTGGAAAAGAGGGTCAACAATGCCCATTTGCAGCCTCACTGCGCCCATTTGCAGCCATAGGTCCTCTGAACTTCAAACTCGGTAGTTAAGGGTTCCTAGATGCCCCTTAGCTGCAGCCAAAATTTGGGGTCTATGAACCCAAAGGGTCCCGAAATGACATTGCTGCAGATGGACACAGTTGACCGACTTTGGGGCCCCGTATCTTGGGGCCACTTAGTGTTAGGAACCCCAAATTTGGTGTGCAAACCCAGTGGAACTAGCACCATAAAATATCCAAAGCTAAGCACTAAGTGTCCCTGAGATACAGGGCCCCAAATCGGTTCAGAAAATGTCAAGCACTTTTCTGCAGCAGAGAATGACATTTTCCGAACCAATTTTGGGGCCCCGTATCTCAGGGCCACTTAGTGCTAGGAACCCCAGCTTTGGACATGTTGTGGTACCAGTTCCACTGGGTTTGCACACCAAAGTTGGGATTCTTAGCACAAGGTGGCCCTGAGATACGGGGCCCCAAATTCAGTTCGGAAATTGAAATTTTTTGCTGCAGAAAAGTGCTTGACTCGAGTATAAGTTGAGGGGGGCACTTTCAGCACAATAAAATGTGCTGAAAAACTCGACTTATACTCGAGTATATACGGTATATAACTTTCACTTAAGAATCACACATTTTTCTAATTAGATTTAACTAGAAGAATGTGTGAATCCTGGGTAAAAGTTACATAGTTTGGTTGAAAAAGGACACAAGTCCATCCATTTCTACCCACAGAGACAAAAAAATGTTGTGAATCTTGTGTGCAAGTTTTTGTAAAAAGAAAAAAAAATGAAAAAATATAAAAACAATAATTAATATAAAGGAGCCTACATAACCTTTAGGAGCCAGTCCATTGGACTCTCAAAAACCACTAAAACACATTTATTTTGCCTTTCACATCGATAACAGTGAATTCCACAGAATGGCGACATTTCACCAAAATGTTCCTGGTTTCAAAACCCAAAATTCCCGCTTCCCTACTGGCCAGTGAGGCTTCCCATAATTGTTTTGGCCAATAGTATTTAAGAAGGGTTTGCAGGAGGCAGCAGAAATCTCTTAAGATGGCCACTGAAATTCATCTAGTTCAGCAGGGATTGGAAGAATTTTGATCCATCTATCCACATAAAACCCCAAGGTTCAGTGTTGAGACCCTTACTTTTTAATACCTTTATAAATGATATAGGGTCTGGGATTAAAAGTGCAATTTCAGTCTTTGCAGATAACACTAAGCTATGCAGTGGAATAACGTTCTTACAGGATGTCTCCAATTAACAAGCCGCCCTCAATGCACTGTCTAATTGGGCGACTATGTGGCAGATGTAGTTTAATGTTGATAAATGTAAAGTTATGCACTTGGGGGCTAAGAATATGCATGCATCATACATACTAGGGGGGTACAAATGGGGGAATCCATAGTGGAGAAGGATCTGCAGGTTTTGGTAGATCATAAGTGCAATAATATCATGCAATGCCAAGCTGCGGTTTCCAAAGCGAGCAAAGTCCTTTCTTGTATTAAGAGAGGTATGGACTCCAGAGAGAGAGAGATATCATTTTGCCCCTGTACAAATCATTAGTAAGACCTCATCTGGAATATGCAGTTCAGTTTTGGGCACCAGTTCTCAAAAAGTCTATAGGGGAACTGGAGAAAGTGCAAAGAAGGGCAATCAAACTGATAAGAGGCATGGAGGAGCTCAGCTGTGAGGAAAGATTAGAGGAACTGAAATTATTCTCTCTTGAGAAGAGGAGATTAAGGGGGATACGATCAACATGAACAAATATATAAGGGGTCCATATAGTGAACTTGGTGTTGAGTTATTCACTTTACAGTCAACACAGAGGACAAGGGGGCACTCTTTACTCCTAGAGGAAAAGAAATTTCATCTCCAAATACGGAAAGGATTTTTCACATATAAGAGCTGTGAAAATGTGGAATAGGCTCTCTCCAGAGGTGGTTCTGGCCAGCTCAGTAGATTGCTTTAAGAAAGGCCTGGATTCTTTCCTAAATGTACATAATATAACTGGGTACTAACATTTATAGGTAAAGCTGATCCAGGGAAAATCCGATTGCTTCTCTGGGATCAGGAAGGAATTTTTCCCCTGCTGTAGCAAATTGGATCATGCTTTGCTGGGGTTTTTTTACCATCCTCTGGATCAACTGTGTAACTATGTAACTATATATCCATTCCCATTTGTGAGAAGTCAATCTAATGATCGACCTTTCATGAATCGGCTTGTTGGAAAATTCTTGTTCAATCAGTGCTGCAGCTAATTATCTGCAGAGCTGATCGGTGGATTCTGACAGTGAAGGAGTCCTCATTGTGAGAATACAACAAATAGCACAGTGGGAGGATTCCTCTATTTAAGTAAAGAAAGCATATGGGAGCAATCTAGTAACTGGTGTCCAAACTTCACACGATCTATGTAGTCTCATGTAACCCTATATACACTATAGAAAAATTTGTCTCAGTGGGTGAATAAGATTGTCCACCCCCTGCGGCAGTGGATACCTTAAGAGACTTATGCCCCGTACACACGATCGGACATTCCAACAACAAAATCCATGGATTTTTTTCCGACGGATGTTGGCTCAAACTTGTCTTGAATGCACACGGTCACACAAATCTTGTCAGAAATTCCGAACGTCAAAGAACGTGGTGATGTACACTTTTTTAATTCATCTGAAAAATATATATTAACTGTAAATCACTTTAGTAGAAAATTACATCCATCACCACCTAAAAAAGACAATTTTGTCTTCCCACAGCCCCCCCCCCCCAAACACATCAAATAGTGGCCACACCAAGTGGTTGGGTGAATCGAGGAAAGAACAATTTCTTAACCGTCGACTTATCAATACCACATAGTGTATACCACCTTCCAGAAGAGCAGAAATCTGCAATAATGGGCTAAGAGTCCAAAAAATGATATACGTTCATAGAAGACTTGGTTTTATGAATAGAATGTGAATATGCTAACATAATTGTATAACTGCCTGTAAATGCTGTCTTCTATATATTTGAATTGTTATAGCAGAGGCAAGCATGAGGTGTAGCATACATAAGGCACAGTCAATGCAGTATAGTCCTATTCATCACAGATTTAGTTCAATCCAGATTTGTTGACTATGAGGGTGAAAAACACCTCTTGTTGCAAAAACTGGATAGTGGTTCACCCAAACAGGGCTTGAATATTCCACTTAGCTATACTGCAAAACTGAAAATGCACTGTCTGACACAGTCCATGAGCAGAGAGCAAAGCACATTGGGAATTCAATCGATGCAGTATCCCAATGTTCAATTTATATTCTGATTCAATTCAGATATTATAGCTGAGTGAATGCAGATCAACAATATATACAGCAAAGGATCAAGATATTCCCATGACCGGGCTTGGATGACACTTAAACAGATTATGCTGCAGGCTGCATAAAGTTTTGCAGTTGCGTAGCAGGCAGAGGAAAGTGTTCAGCTAGCTTCACAAATCATAAGCAGTGCGTATAAGGTTAAAGCACCCCTCACCATCCAGTGTAAACACACTGCCCGTACCTGCATTTAGGTGGAATGTACATTAGAATTTAAGCCTCTTGCACATTGCTGCCTAAAAATATTCAGTTTTCAGGCGTACAGGATTTTTTTTTACTAATCTAAATGCAGCCATTGTTTTCATTGTCAGTACACACAGGCGCATAAACATGCGCTGCATATTAATCAGTGAATAAAAAAACCAAAACTGAAATCTGAGTTGCCAGTCAGTATTTTTATGTTTATTCTCACAAATACTTGCAAATATGCACAAATGCCATGCTTCCTGCTTGTGTTTGCATACCTGCAAATGCATGGAAGTGATATACAACCCATCTTCACGTTTTTTTCTACCAGGAATGTCTGATGCTCTTACATCAGTACAGTGTGCAAGAGACCTAACAGTATTTATATGAACTGAATGACTGAAGGTAAAACATATATTTTATATTAAATATCTAATTATACCAGTAAACAAATATAGATTCATGGTTCAGCCCACGCAGAACTGATGTTTCACTAAGATATTTCTCATCCAGACAATCCAAACAATGTCAATGAACCTCAGCCAGAGTTTAACATGGCTGAGGAATATTGACATTTTGTAGACCATCTGTTCTTTCCAGAAGCCCAGGAGGAATGCGTATGCTGGTGCCGCAGTGCCCCCATCGAGGTCCCTCTAATTTGTTGGTAGTATCCACCACAAAACTAAAAAAAGTTATTCATCAATGCAAATTCAAGGAGCTCAAGAATGAACTCATTCTGTGGTCCCATGTTGGGATAGTTTTTCCAGAAAGTAGAGGATTGCTCGTGCACACTAGTGGGATATTGACGTATAAAGTGACCCTATGTTGACCCCCACGAGTATAGAGTTTTCACCTACCCTTAGGTCTGAGATTTACCACAACACATCTTTTATGTTCTGGACATACGACCTCAACCTTTGGTCCATGTCTTTCAATAACAAATCTTCATATTTTCCTATTCTCTCTGGGGGGGGCCTTTAATGTCTGATACAATTGGTCAGCCTGGTGGAGCCTGGGGATCCTTGTGTATCCTTGGGATCACATAACATACAGGATAGTTAAACTAATCTACTTTGAGGTAATCCAGTTTCCTTTTTGTGACTAGGCCAGCCTCTTTAACATACACTAATTTGGTGTTAAGTTTGCTCACCAAAATAGGAAATGGATCCCCTGATAGCTTAGGGTAAGTATTTTTCATTAGAGATGTGCACTGCCAAAAAATTGTTTTGTTTTTGTTTCTTCATTTTTCTTTTTTTTTCGGGTCTTTTGTTATGATCGCAATTCGTAAATTTGTAAATTCGTAAATGCGAATATTCGAAAATGCGTAAATTTGAAAATTCGAAAATCCAAAAATAAGAAAGAAAATCTGAAAATTCAAAAGAATAACTAACTAATAATAACTAACTATTAAATTATAGGTATTGGAATTTCCTTTCAAATTTGGCTGTTAGTTAATGTAACGAATACAAATTTATTTGAAGTTACGAGATATCAGAAATAACGAATGACGCATCTAAACAAATGGAACGGAATGAATTAATAATAAATAATAGTAATAATAAAATATTTTTATTAATATTAATTTGTAACTTACGATATCATATCGAGATGAGGGTGTTAGTCCGGGCAGAAGAGAGTGGGAGCTAGATATAGGGGATATTTCAGATGAAACTTGGCAAATAATATTAGAAAGGTTACCCCTAATTTCATTATCTCCAGCATAATGTCTGACCCAATTATTTATAATTTACAGGGTATATAGAACACCGGTCAAACTATTTAAGTGGGGTAGGCAAGATTCCCCGGACTGTCCACGGTGCCAAAAATCACCTGCTGATTTACTACATATGTTGTAGAATTGTCCTAAACTGGCTAAATATTGGCGAAAGGTGGTGAATACAATTAATGAAACATTTAATACATATATCCATCAAGACCCTAAAACTTGCCTGCTGGGCTACCTTGATGAAGAACTTATGCCCCATGAGATTCTGATACCAGTTAGCAGGCTACTGTTTATGGCACGAAAGCTAATTTCCCTAAGGTGGATATCTCCAAGTGCCCCTTCTTTTGAGGAATGGCGCCTTCATGTACATGACAATATTCTGAAGGAACAACAGATCTATTGTAACAGAGGCATATCCAATTACATGTGCAAACTGTGGAAGCCATGGATCTCGGTTCCACGGTTAGCCCCATCCTCATTGGCTTTTGCTGATCTTTAGAAGGGTGGGCAAGTATAATTATGGATAGTAAAATTGGTACTAGACAGAAAATGGAGGTAGAGGGCAAAATCAGCGGGGTGAGAAGAATCTACTGACTCAAGCAACCGTCAGAGGTAACTTTTCATAGAATACTATAGTGGGCAGGAAATGGAACAGCCGTCTGATTTGCTTGTGCTGGGGACATTTTTTTTTCTTTTTTAGCTTGTGTGTTGTTTTGTTGTATGTTTATGAATATGTTGTTATTATTTGTGGTTAAATACTTGTTATGTTGATTGGAGAATATATGTAAGAAAAAGATTGACTATATGTATGGTATTGACTATTGACTATATGTATGGTATTCAAAATAAGGAATTTATGTACAAACTGTATAAGTGATAAGTACTATATCCAATAATAATATATTCTGGTTTGTAATATTTGTAATATTTATAATAAAGAAGTAAGGAATTAAATATATATATATATATATATATATATATATATATATATATATATATATATATAAATGTGTTACCTTCCATTCGTTTAGATACGGCATTTGTTATTTTGGATAATTCGTAACTTCGCATAAAATCGTATTCATTACGTTCTCTAACAGCCAAATTTGAAAGGAAATTCCAATGCCTATAATTTAAAAGTTAGTAATAGTTAAGTTATTTTTAGTTCCTTATTGATTCATTGGAGATTCTGTCTCCATTTTATTTTCCTCAAGTAAGGAGACCAATGTATCAATTGCCTCCCTTTCCTGTGTGGTGAAGTCACCTGTATTTCCCCTTATTTGGTCCCTCTTTTTCATGTAATAGTCTCAGAAAGACCTTTCTCAGGAACAAATTCACGTCTTTAAAGATTTCAATTGCATCTATCTTGGTGAAAATTACATCCCCCTGCTCAAAAGTCGTATGTGTCTTTACACCAAGTGGAAATTAGATAAAATGAATCTGATTTGAGGTGAGGAAAACCAATTTGTCCTCTGGCGCCTCGTTCTGCTTCCTTTCTCCTGTGTTTCTTTTCCCTTGGTACTGACTCTCCCCTTTCCCTGTACTTTCTGCAAATTTTTCCCAACCTGTGTGTCTTCCAGAGATGTACCTTTTTTCCTTTGGCTCTAAAAAAGAGACTGATTTAGACTGGGCTTCACAATCACTTTTACTAGAGGGACCCTCACCCTCTTATCTAGATACCAAGTGAGAAAACCCTCATCTAGAGCGGCTCCTCCCTCTACGTAATTTGAGGTCGAAAATATTCCCTGTTTCCTAGTCTCTAAGATCTCACCTGAACTTAGACTGTTTAATGGTCCTCAAATTTTTTTGTACTTTGTTCACATCTTTTTTAAAAATCTCTTTATGTTTCTCAAATCCTTCATATGTTTTGAATGGTTCTAAATCTCTTGAACGCTCTACAATTGCTGCATCTAATTCCTGAAGTTGAAGTTATTATTCTTCTACAATTGATTTCATTACCTCAGTTCCTTGTTCTATGAATAATTTTTTCCATTTAGCTAAAAAACATTCATTGGGGAAGTGCTCCACCTGCACCACTTTGCTTCTTAAACCTTGTGGGATAATACCCTGCTGGATATATGGCTCTAAAACGCAAACATTCCATTTACAGTTAAGATGCTTTATCACTCATTTCTTATGTTGTTTAAACCTGGTCTTAATCTCTTCCCCTTCATTTAGAGCAGTGGTCACCTCCTTAGTGAAGGCTGCCTTAATTCCTTGGTCTATGTCTGCACCCAAAACAAATGCTATGTAAGGACTCAAATAACCAAAACCGACACATACAAAAATGCCTTTGAGGGTGATGGATATAAAATAATTCAAGACCTCCTTCCAAAGAAGGATCCCTTGAATCCAAAAATACCAAAACAAATTAAATGAAAGAAAGCATATGGAAGCAATCTAGTAACTGATGTCCAAACTTCACATACACGTGTAGTCTCATGTAACCCTATATACTATAGAAAAAATTGTCTCGGTGTGTGAACGAGGGTGTACACCTCCTGCTGCAGTGGTTATCTTCAAAGACATCCATCACCACCTAAAAAAGACAACTTTGTCTTTCCACAAAACCTCCCCCTTAATTGAACAAGCTAAAGTTAGAAGCTGATTGGCTACCATGCATAGCTGCATCAGATTCTGAATGCACTAGTTTTAGTAAATCTCGCCCATAGTCTCTTTAAAGCTGAACTCCAGGCACATATAAAATACATATGAACAAGTACAAATTAATGCAGTGTTCAAGTCTCTAAAAAATAGATTTTTTAAAATACAATGAATGTATGTAACTGAATTCAACCTGGTGTCAATCCTCTATACAGAAGTACTTAGACTGGGGGGGGGGGGGGTACAAGACCACAGTCAATCAGGTGTGCTGCATGTATAGTTGTAACATGCTTATAGTAGGACCTTATCATTCTGCTGCTCGGGGCAGAGAGCTGATACCATTGCATTCAACTGTAAGTGATGTTATCCATCTGGTTGTGTTATGCTGTGTGCTAGGGATGTGTAAAGCTCAGGATCAGATAAACAGGAATACAAATACTTTGGCAATTAAAGAGCTCCCCTATATGAATTCCATTTGATTATTTAGCTGTTTGCCTAAAGTGTAGCTTAAGTGCAATGACATGTTGTATTTGAAATGCATCAAAGTTGTATTACCTAATAATTTGTGGGAAATACACAGCATTCTGGGCATCAAAAGATCTGGCAGATGTTATTCTGGAGAACTGCCAAACATTTTCAAAACTGTCTAAAGTTAGAGATGCAGCCAAATAGAACAATAACAAAATGTTAATGGCTTCAATGTATTCCACTTATTTATTTATTTTAATAACTGCACTGGCTAGCTATAAATCAGCTACGTTTTTATACTCTTAAGAGCTTTATCCTTTGCAATCACAGCAGAAAAGAAATGTATATGCACATTAAGATTTAAGCCTCTTGCACATTGCTGCCTGAATACGCTCAGTTTTCAGGCATACAGGATTTTTTTTTTTTACTAAATGCAGCCATTGTTTTCTATGTGTCTGTACACACAGGCAAATAAACATGCAGTGCGTATTAGCCAGTGAATAAAAAAAAAACAAAAAACTGAAATCTGAGTTGCCGGTCAGTATTTTTATGTTTATACTTGCAAATACGTGCAAATATGCACGAATACTTGCAAATATGCACAAATGCTATGCTTCCTTCTTGAGTTTGCATACCTGAAAATGTGTGTAAATACATGCAAATGCACGGAAGTGATATACAGCCCATCTTCAAGTTTTGTTTTTTTTCCTACCACGAATGTCTGATGCTCATACATCAGTACAGTGTGCAAGAGACCTAGAAGTACTTATATGTATTGAATGACTGTAGGTAAAACAGATGTTTTATATGAAATATCTACTTATACCAGTATACAAATATAGATTCATAGTTCAGTCCGCCCAGAACTGATACTGAATTTCAGTTTCCGGAAGATGCATGAGATATAAAACCACCAATCGAGTGTTTCCTTGGCTTTGTGTTTAGGATCATTGTCTTGCTGAAATGTCCACCCTTGTTTCATCTTTATCATCCTGGTATATGGCGGCAGATTTTAAACAAGAATGCCTGGGTACATTTTTCCATTCATCCTCCCTTCAATCATATGAAGTTTGTCAGTATATATGCTGAAAAACCGCCCCACAACATGATGTTCCCACCTCCAAACTTCACTGTTGGTATAGGGGGTGTTTTTGGGGTGATGTGCAGTGGCATTTGACCTCCAAACATGGTGGGTATTATGGCATTCATATGGCATATGGCTTTGATGAAGGCTTCTTAGGCGAAATGCGTCAGCGTAGCCTGTACCCATTTAACCAAATAAAGGACTTTTATTCAAGAGCATCCGAGTCGCCAGCCCTTTTCTGATTCAAGTACTGAACGTCCTGGCTAGAGCACCGGATCACAGTTCATAGATCATCATATTGGCAGTGGAGCTGGGGTATCATTTTGCTTCTATTATGCCATTCAAAGACTTCAATTTTGGTCCCATCTGACCAGACTATGGGGTCTATTTACTAAAACTGGAGAGTTCGAAATCTGGTGCAGCTTTGCATAGAAACCATACAGCTTCCAGGTTTTTTTGCCAAAGCTTAATTGAAGAAACTGAAGTTAGAAAACGATTGGCTACCATGCACAGCTGCACCATATTTTGCACTTTTCAGCTTTAGTAAATCAAACCCTATAATCTTCAAGTATTTCACAGGCTTCAACATGCTTTTTTGGACATTTTCACTTAGGGGTGTACTCACTTTTTTTGCCAGCGGTTCAGACATTAATGCCTGTCTGTTCAGTTATTTTAAGGGGACAGTAAATTTACACTGTTATACAAGCTGTACACTCACTACTTTACATTGTAGCAGTAATTTTTTCAGTGTTGTCACATGAAGATATAATAAAATATTTACAAAAATGTGAGGGGTGTACTCACTTTTGTGAGATACTGTATATGCTATTTTATTTCTTGTTTTGTTACCCCCCTTACATTATTAAAGATGCAAGCTTTTAGTAATACCATATATCCTTTCTTCAGGCTTTGCAGATTTCTGCAAGACGAAGGGATCTAAATTATCTTGAAATCTTGCAACTTTAAAGTGGTAGTAAACAGCCGGTGATTTTTTATTTATTTTTTTAACCTGCAAAGTTATAATGTGCTAGTATGCATCGCATACTAGCATATTATGTGAAACTTACCTTAGAATGAAGCCCTTCTAGCGGCTAGCTGTCACCACTGACAGGGCTTCCACCTTCACCCGTCTTCCTTCCGGGTTAATGGACTCTGGCTGTGTGAGTGGCCGGAGCCACAATGATGTCACTCCCGTGTGTGCGCACAGGAGCTGCCGGACATGGCACAGGACTCTGAAGGAATGGCCCGGATGGCTGTTCCTTCAGAGGGAATGCGCTGGTCATGTCACCGGCTGCATGTACAGTAAATATCTCCTAAACAGTACACATTTATTATAGGCTTACCTATAGGTAAAAGTCATGTATGGGAGTTTACTCCCACTTTAATAACTTAGGCTATTGGCAAACTAAAGTTAGTTAGTAAAAAGTATCACTTGAACTCCAAACTTTCTGCATTCTAAATTGAAAGCTAACACAGTACAATACTCTACTACAGATATGTATGCATGTAACACATATAGTACACAAAATAAAATGCATTCATGCCTATGTGAACATGTAGATTTCTATAAAACTGCCAAGTATAATTTTATAATATAGTGAGAATATTGGTTTCATTATGAGCTTTACAACGATTAAATCACAGATTCCCATGAATATCAGTATTTAAACTTTGAAATCCAAATGACGCATACTGAAATACACTAAGTCAGGATGAAGATTAAAACTCACTGTATAGATGGTGGAAATGTAATCCACCATACTCATAATAATTGCAGTTTATTCCACTACATGGTGAATGTAGATTGGCTGCATTCAGATGTCTCAGTATTTTTTTCACGTGTATTTCATTTGACAACAAAGTCTCTCAGCTGTGTCCTTGTAAAATGTTCATCCAATAAGTTGTTCGACCCAAGTTAGACAATGGTGGCATAGTGGTGGTGGGATAGTAGTCAAATGTATGATTTTATGTACATACAATGTATACAATAAATATGCTATATATTTATTCTCGGAAGGTGTTAATGTCAATATTAGTCATAAATGATGTTTGCTTTTCTGCTTACAATTTGTATTGGTAGAAGGCTAACATGAAAAAGATAGTTTAATAGTTTAAGAATACATAAAGCATATAGAAGTGTAAATAGTGTAATATTAGTACAAAGCTTTCCTGAGCACAACTGATGTGACTAAGGGTCAAAGTAGGGAATTCATTTACACAATTTAGATGCCCCTCTCTGTTCTTCAGGTTTCTAAAACTCACCAACAGATCTGTCTGTAATCTCTAGCAAGGGGTCTATTTATCAATGATGTTGCCCAAAATGCACCCATTTTCACCAGATTCTATGAGAAAATTGTGTAAAAGGTATGTAAATACTGGGTGAAAAAATTAATAAATAGACCCCCGAAGCCTAGTACAACTGGTAGTTTTCTTTCGTTCAACCCAGAAGGGCTGGGTTGGTGCAGCTGTACAAACTATCTGACGTTAGTACATTGAAATCCCCTGTTGTGCTATTATGTTCTGACAGGGGGATGCCCCCCCCTGTCAGCACACTCTAGTCAGCACTCTTAGCCATTTGCTGAGAGTGCTGATCAGGAGCCGATCAGTAGACCTTTTTTCCGGTCAGGCTGACTGCAGTACACATGGGCCGAATGTCATATGTTTCTATTGAACCAGCCGATGCCGACCCACCATAGGGCCCATGTGTACTAGGCTTAAATCTCATGCTAGAACTCAAAGATGTGTCCACCATTAGTTTTGCTTTTACTGGGGCCTAACTTTTCATGATTTTGTGGCTAAGCCCAGAAAACTTCAATTCCACTGTGCACTATAAACATATTAGTGAGCCTGAAGTCAGTTTCACTGGTCAACCTGTTTTTTAATTGGTTGAGCCTAACTAAGAAAGGGAGAACCAAGTCAACCTAACAAAGTGAAGCCTAAAGCCTCGTACACATGATCGGATTTTTGGCAGGAAATTGTGTGATGACAGACTGTTTGCCTAAAATCCGACCGTTAGTACGTTCCATCAGACAATTGTTGGCCAACAATCCGATCGTGTGTACGAGGCTTAAGACTCATTTTAACAGACATTTTTCCTAACTAAATATTCCATGATGATCGTGAAAATGGGGCTTTTCATCCTATAATATTCTTGGATTCCATTAAGAAAATTTGATTTAAATTGCCCTTTTTACCCACTAGCTGTAGACTGAAGAATGTAGATCTCTGAACGGCACTTTCATTTTTCCTAAAGTACTCCACTAAGGGGGCTATTTATAGCCGATACTGCTATCCGTGGGGTGGGGTTTAGCAGATACGGCTATTCGCTAAAAGCGGATATCACTATCCTCTCTCTGCTAGATATTGTATAGTTACTCTGCATCACAGCCTAAATCCTACTTTCTATTCATAACATGCAGTCTGCAGTTTGGAGCCTGCAGCAATCCGTGGACTTCTCTCTGCTTACTGCAGCAGGGATAATTCTTTAAATGAAGGAGAGACTAAGAATTTTGAGAAGAGGCCCTTGTCCCCATTAACATGGGGATAAGGTGCTTTTCCAAGACCTTTTCTCTGCCGAAAAATATTAATTTTTACCCATGCTACCCATGCCTTTTTTATAACAATAGCTTCCAAATTTTCCTTGAAAAAGGGGAAGAAGAAAATTAGATTCAGGCTTCTATAGACTTCAGTTGGGTTTGGATACTATGTTCAGGGTTTAAAAAGTTTTGGCTAGGTTTGGTAAACATTCACAGAACGAAAACCCACCGCAGTTCGCTAATCAGTAGTAACTCTCAGGACTTGCTTAACAAAGTTACAAATCCTTTGGCAAGTACACAGCTTCTATAATTTAACTGGGTATTTAACTGTTTGCCTGGATTCCAGTTTTGAGAATGTTAACAAGGTCTTTGCTGAAAAAATGCTTAAGATGGAAGATGAGAGGAGTGGGATAAAACACTTGTGGGTCAAGACATATGAAAAGTACAATGACATAAAATTGTACACTAAACAATGTATGAACTCAATGCAGAGGCATGGTAAATGCTGTGCAAGCCACGAGAAGAGCTTTAAGTCAAAAAAAGTTTTCCACTGTAGTCTAATAATTGGCCTCTACTTGATAAAAAACTTGTGGCAACAAGGAACGCTGCCCCTCCATCACATACTATTAATGCAATGCTTTTAGACATACTAGGGTATTGTGACAATTACAATTAGATGTGAAAGAGGGGAACCAACACCAACATGCTGTTGCTTTTAAGGGTGCCATTCAAAATATATAGAAAAGCCGAAGAATCAATAGGATATTGTCTGTGATTAAAGTGGAAAGCGACTTTAATTTACATTTTGAACTCTTTCTTTTTAGTTAAATTATTTACCAACACAGGAGACAGTGGGAAAAAACAGATTCTCATAGTATCAGTCAATGAAGACTATTGAGTGCAGTATGTTCCTTTATGTTGGAACCCACAGTGAAAAGATTACAGAGTATATAAGAAAACCTCAACCAGTGTAGACAATGTCATACTGTAATTGCAAGCTTCACAAGTTTCTGCACTATGAATAATTATATTTTAGAACAAGAAGTCTTTGGAGTTTGAATTTATTCAGAGAAAACAAAAAATGCAATTCTCCCTTGAAATTACACTGCTCTGTCATTCTCTCCTGTGGTCTTAGTCTCTGCGCTCTTTGCAGACGCATTCATACAGCTGAAGTCCCTGGTTATCCATCTGCCTTCCCCTCATTTAAAGCTGAACTCCCGGATAAGAAAATATTATCTAAATACAAGAAGCATGCATATTCTTACTTGAATCTTTGTGTGCTTTGGACAGCTGGTGCTCCATTTTTAGGGGGGGGGCGGCAAAGAAAACAACCGTTCTCCCCCCCTCGCCAGCTGGGTTGGTAAACCCCCCCCCCTTCGTTTGGTCGATCTGTCAGTCAAAATCACGAATTCGCTATTGTCACATTAATGGGTGGGCCCTGAGCCTCAGGCTCTAATCACATACTTAAAAAAAAAAAAAAACCCTTTGAAATCCATGTGTTCGGCACCCTGCATGTAGATTAGGGGGGCGAATAGAGAGGCTGCCACTGTTTGTATATTTCTTGCAGATCTGTGCAGTAATCCTGCATGAACTTTGCCTCTGTGCATAAGCGTCCAATAATAATGACTGGTCACTACTTTCTTACTTCTTGTGCAGGGTGATTGGTCTTATACTATTCACTCCCCCTGTAGTTTTCTGCAAGCAGCCTGTAGTATGTGCATTTTTTGGGTTCCTCCCACAAACCTGTAGATTATGTACGGCACACTGATTATTTATTTTTTTTCTATGGTAATATAAGGGTTTGCAATGGCTTTTGGTGCTCATTAAGTGGATCTCATCTCTTTTGTTGCTATTGGGAAATATATTTAAATGTATTTTTTTTGTGCCTGAAGATCAGTATTTTACTAATGGCAGTAAGATCTGTGGGAAAGTGTATGTAAAATTTTGCAGATTACGTTCCCACTGGACACAGTAATTTCCCTTTAGGGGTGTCCGATGGAGTCCGGGGCATTGAAGGATCTCTGACACTAAGGCTCTATATAAGTAATGTTGCTCTGGTTTAATAAAAGTTACGGGAGCCCAATTGAAATGATACTCTTTAATTTTATGACATGTATGTCATTATATTTCTTGTTTCCCACAATAGGACTACTTGGATATTCATGAAGTCATGTTATATCATTTTTCTCTGTGAAATAAAAATTTTTGATTGCAAAAAAAAAATTTGCAGATTACAGGAAATATATTTTGTTCATGTTGAATTTCCTCATCTCAGGGTGTAATAAGGTAAGGTTTTCCCCTCACAATTTAAAATACATAACTGATATATATATATTTTTAAATTGGTTACTTCTTCTAGTTCTTTTTACCTGGAAAGACCTAAAACAGCCCCTTTCACATGGGCAGTATGATCAGATCCATCTATTAGTTTTTCAGATGGATCTGAAAGGAAGCTCCATGTCAGTCATTGGGCTGACGGATATATGTGTTTATATACATTTTATATACAGGAAATTTACATTTGACTACCTCCGTGTCTGTCTAGGCCTGATAAAAAATAGATAAGTTATGCGTCCTTTTCAATTTTTTTGGCCATAAACGCAATGGATCTGTATAAATCCTCTTCTGCTTCCACTCCTGCACTCTATATAGCAGCTGCTTGTCTCTTCCTACTTTCACGCAGCAGAGTGATATAGAGACACTGGATGAGAAAGCATAGGATGGGGAATCATCACTACACAAGTACTAGAGTGTATGAAGGTAGGGGTAGGATGCAGCAGAAGTATCCACATCAATGTGCTTTCATTTTTGATAGGACCTATACGGGAGTCCAGTACGGGAAGGATTGTTGGGCTTCAGATTTTATGGCATTAGATGGACTGGGAACTAGGTAAAACATAGCCCTGTATAAAGAATATTATAAAATGAATGCTTTAGACTTCAAACAATACTTTGATTTTACCTTGGATAGAGGGTTAAGAAAGAAAAAATGGGAGAGTCAGTTTGTCAAGTGCCTGGGAACAGGTATCCAATTAAAAACGGGTAGGTTTCTCTACTTGGTAGAACCTGGAGTCAAACAAGGTATATTGTGTGTAAGCCTGTGCTGCCGGGGCAGCTGTTGAAGTGGATGTCCAGGTCTGGGCTGTTGGGTCAGTCCTTTCTACAAAGGCAGGGTTTAAGGAGGGCATCTGGTGTATGTGTCACCAAGCCTGATTGTGTGGTAAGAGAGTGCGAGACTGTTCCATATACAGTATCCTGCGGTCTAATCTGAACTCTCCCTTTGTCTTAATGTGAATAGAGTTCTAGGGTACATCACTACAGGGATTACCAACAGGAGGAAGGAGGCCCTAATTCTCTATATATGTAGATCTTTAGTTAGACCAAATTTCAAATACTGTGTCCAGTTCTGGAGAGCTCACTTACAAAAAGTTATATTGATAAGATAGAATAAGTTTATATGAACTGTAATCTGCACTGAAAGAAATCATGTAGAAGATCCATTTATACTATTCAATAAACGGGACCTAGTTTAAAACCTGTTGCACCCTGCATGCTTGTTGTGATCCCAAGACTCCCTAAATATTGCACCACATTTAGATTTTTATTCCTTTTTTTTGTCCTGTCTGGCACGGTCACCTGCACAGAAAATGAGGGGGAAAGACCCTTATGGGTCCACAATCAGCAACAGAATACTAAAGAAGGTTCTAAAAAGGGTCAGGGAGGCTGTACTTTTTACTCAGGTAATTATGTTTCTGTTAGCACTACCATTCCTTTCTACTTAGCCTTATATTTCACCAAAATAAAGTGTTGTAGTAACCTGTAATTATAGCTTGAAAAAGGAATACTTTTTATTTTGTATGACTATAAAGAGCTACAACACTGAGGACGCTGTTAGGGTTTTTTTAATTACAGTAATTAAACTCCTAACTAAACTGTAGTCTCTCAAGAATTCTTTCTAATCTCATATGAAATAAGAGCAACTACACATGCAGCACAGATGAGAAGACACAATGCCAGCAACTAATCCTTAGGTAATGCAAAATTGAATACACTGTAAACAAAAAAGCAATAGAAAGACTAATAAAATCAGTTAAAGCTGAACTCATGTCTAACAGATAAACACACAACTGAAATTCATATATGTCAGGGATATACAATTAGCGGACCTCCAGCTGTTGCAAAACTACAAGTCCCATCATGCCTCTGCCTCTTGGTGTCATGCTTGTGGCTGTCAGAGTCTTGCTATGCCTCATGGGACTTGTAGTTTGGCAACAGCTGGAGGTCCGCTAATTGCATATCCCTGATATATGTGATCATTGTTACCTAGTTTAGGTTTTATGTTTCTGTTCGGCCAACCTTGTGACTCCACGCCTCTGCTACGCTGTACAATCAACAATAGGCAACACCTGTATTTCATGTTTCAGATTTGCAGCTTCCAGTGTCATCTTTCCAACCTGTCCCCAAGTCAGCACCTTCACCCCTTTGCAATGAGCAAGCTGAAGACACAGGAAGCTGTGAAGCTGAAAATAGTGGTGTCCTCTTCCTAGCATTGTAGCAGGAAAAGTGAGTGAATCAGAAGGCCGGCTAAACACAATTACAAATAATTTGGTTGGAGAATGAACTATGCCTTCAGTTCAAGCCTAAAGCAGGCCATACATTGTTTGAATCGTTATTGGGCATGCTGAATGTACCAAGTTGATCAACTTAGGTACAACTAGCCTGCTGGATTTTCTTGTGATTATCGCTAGCTACCAATAATCACTGTCTTCTCCCGGCAGGGACAGCTAACTCTACCCTCCACTGCCCCCCCCCGTGGTTGCAGGAAATAAACTTACACCGTGTATGCCAGCCTTACACCAAACTTTTTGGCTAGAGTGGTGAAGGGTTGCAGTTAGTCAGATTTGAAATGCTTTCTTTGTCCCAATTGAGATTATTCTGTCAATTTTAGATGCTGTCTGTGTCCCCATAGAGGAGATTCGTGTTTCTATTCCTGTCATTTTTGATGCTGTTACCAAAGCAGAAAATGAGGGGACATCTCCCCATGCACAGACACCAATAAAACTGAGGTTGTAAAGCTGCCCATAGGTGGATCGAAACTCAACCAGTTAAGCAGGGACTGAATCGAAGGCTGTTCCCGCTCAAAATAGTGGATCTAATGATTGATTTTTGTCAAACGGGACTGTTAGAAATGTTATAATCTGACAGCGGAAGAGTCCTGCTGTCAAAATACAATGGCACATCGGGAGGACTCCTCCATCTACCTCGCATTTGTGGATGGGGGAATCACTTGTTCTTCTTCTGGCTGATCGAAAAAGATGAGGCATCTAGAGTATAGCTAGCCTTGATCTTCCTCACTTTCATAGAGAATATGATTTTATCAAAGCCTGTGTCCCCTTTAGGAGATTTCACTTCACTTCCTGTTTTGTCTGAAAGCCATCAGGTAGACAAAATGTAGGGAGACTTTCCAGTACGTCATGCCCTGTTTGACACTGATCATATAGGCATATAATCAAAAGAAATCACCCAAATAGATAAACCACAAAAAAAGGTGACAGAGGTTCTAACACTTAGCCACTCAATCCAAAATTTTAAAAGAGAGAGCTGGGCTTTAAATCATGGTGAAAAAGGTAAGACCGTTTGAGGATTCTTGGATAATCCCGAGTGAGTTGTCAGGTCACATGATCAGGGATTCAGGTGGACTTCTCAAGAGAACTCTGAAGAAGTGACTTACTACAACACTGTGCATTGCAAATTCTAGCTTTCTGCATCACTTGGGTACTAGGATTGGGAACTGCAAAGCTGAATAGAAGAAGCGAGCATCTTATTCAAATATGATTTAAGGATTACAGTCCCTCTTCACAGGCTATTTTGGAATATGTGTCATGGATTTCTAATCTAGATATACAGAATGCTCTTCCTTTGCTGGATGTGTCTGGGAAATGTCTACTTTGTTACTCACTGACCTTAAAGGAGAAGCATAGCCAAAGCTCTTTTGGCTGTACTTCTCCTGGTGATCACAGGTGAAAGCTGTCTAAAGAACTGAGCAATCAGTAGCATTGGATTGGTCAGTTTTCAGTTTTAGAGCCAGAGGAGGACAGATGCAGCATAGGATCGATGCTGCATCCACCTAGGATTTTATAATGTTTTCTTTTTTTGTTAACCTATACTTCTCTTTTAAAGTTAAAAAAAGTGAATAATTGTGCCTTAATTCCATTCCTTCTGCTGATTTTTAAGGGATGTTTGCCCTTTTGATATAACAGGAAAGATTAAAATGGAAAATATGTGGCAAAAAGGAAGGGTGTGGCAGGCTTAAATTGTAAGACTATACATGAGGGAGCGACAGGTTGCTAGGAATTATTTTCAAGGCAATTGTGAATGCCAGGAGAGTTGCTGCTTTGATATAAAAAGAAAACCTGTGACAGAGATGGGTGGCATTGGCTGTTGAATTGTTCTAAAACAATTTTTAGTAAGGGAATATCCCAATATTTATCAAGGCCTGTGTTTTAAATACAGAAAGAGTTATGAAGACATCCATTGTTCTAGACGTTCAGACAGCGGGGAAGTAAAACAGGAAGTAAAGATCAAATATTAGCTTCATAATCGAAAGCCTGCAGCCTAAAATAAAGGAAAACATAATAAACACTTTCTTCAAATACTTATCTTTAAACTTGAATAATGCAGCAGAGAATGAGAAGTGAGAAAATATAATATATATATATACAGTAAGTGTGTATATGTGTATATATGTATATACACACATATATATAGATATATATGTATATATATATAGATAGATATAGATAGATATATATAATTTAAGTATATGTACAAATGTCCTCCATTTATTTAGATTGTTTTCCTAAAGCGTTTGTTAACCTGAATAAAAAAATAAAGGTCCTGTTCCTTTAAAGCATGTTATACAGCACAGTGCTTGTGCTGTGTAATTTGGCCCCCTGTATTACCTGAAATACCTGGCTGATCTTACCTAGTTCTGCCCTCCCCCCTGTAAACTGACCACGATATATCATGGCTGCTGAGCCCTGACACCGTGGTCAGTTTACATGCTGCCGTCATCCACTCTCTCCTCTGAGCTCCTCTGTGTCCTCCTCCGTCCTCTCCCCCCTCCCCTCCCTGCCTGTCAGCTCTGTGTTCATGCCCGTCCCCCTCCTGCTGCTCAAATTAAGGTTAAAATTACACCATCCTCTCTGTGTATTCATGTAATGTGGCCTGTGACTGTGCCTTATAAAAATAATGCAGCTACTGTATATACCTGTTTACAGAGTGCAGATCAGGGCTCATGTGACCCGCTGCCTCTCTCCTCTCTCAGCCTAACAGCTGCAACAGGCGAGGCCGCCTCCTCTCCTCCTCCCCTCCTGACTGAAGCCAGCGGGGGATCCTCGGCCCCACCCGCTGCAGCTGTCAGGATTGAGAGAAGAGTGAGAAGGCGGGTCATGTTAGTGCCAATCTGCACTCTGTAAATAGGTATATAGCTGCCCTATTACATGAATACACAGAGAGGATGGTGTAATTTTACCATAGTGGGTTAACAACCACTTTAACTAATAGAAGCTATAGTACAGTTTCTATAAATGGAAGAGAGCAGACATAATCGACACTCTTGACAAGTACATATGACAGGTCCCACGGCTCTATTAGCTCCTTCTGCACAGGAAGATTGCAATGGTGGGTATAGGAGGGGATCGAAAGACAGAAGATGTCAACTAAAGCAGTTGCCAGAAGCAGGAGGGCACATGACATTAATTGTATGTAATATTGTGCTTCATTATTTTTCAAATAATTTTTTTTTTTTTTTTTATTAAACGCAGGTTTTAATTTATTTATTTATTTATTTTTTGACAGGTGGTGGGGTGGGTACTTATAGTTGGAGTTTTGCTCTACTGTGTAAAAAGTGTACATCCTAACAATAAACTGTTATATCTGTTCCATAGATGCAAGTGTTCAAGATTGTGAGCTGAATAGATACATACTTCCTGTATGGTCTACCTGTGCTGCATTCTTGTCATTTTGCATTGTTCCCAGTACACTTTTATGTATTAGCTAGGATCACCAGTGTTCCTCCGGGTTGAATGACACCCAGCAAAGCTGGTGTTGGGCTTTAAATGCATGTGCTTTCTGTTGTCTGGCATTGTGGGAAAACATGGACATGCACAAGGTAGAAAGTAATATCCAGCATTTTATTAAAACGCTAGATTATCCATAAAATGCTATTATTATCTATCTAAATTACATTATATCCTAACTGTATCAATTGTAATACAGGCGTTCTGTTTCTTCATCTGCAGACATGTTGCCAAATGCTTCTGGTACAGAAGTCCACATGGTCATCTGTCAGTCTGCTCCCATATTTGTTTTTGGAGGCTGGGCTGAGTTCTGGCTTAGTAGGCCGATCTAAGTTCTGACCTGGCTGACTGGGTTGATTTGAATTCTGGCCTGGCTGGCTTGCTGAGCTAGATTCTGACCTGGCTGACTGAGCAGGGCTGAGTTCTGGCCTGGCTGTCTTGCTGAGTTCTGGCCTGGCTGTCTTGCTGAGCTCTGGCCTGGCTGTTTTGCTGAGTTCTGGCCTGGCTGTCTTGCTGAGTTCTGGCCTGGCTGTCTTGCTGAGTTCTGGCCTGGCTGTCTTGCTGAGTTTTGGCCTGGCTGTCTTGCTGAGTTCTGGCCTGGCTGTCTTGCTAAGTTCTGGCCTGGCTGTCTTGCTGAGCATTGAGAACAATAACTGAGCTATGGATTCCATCCTTCAAATCCAGTATGCAGCGGATGCTCCTTTGGCGTTGGGGATGGTGAACAGGTTTCAATAGAAACCCTGCACCCTTTTTCTTCCTTGAACAATGTCCATGACCCATTCATCCATGACCCTTTGCGGGTATGCTGGCAAATTTTGCATCATGAAATAGGGTGTACGAAGAGAGCAAAATTCCAGCATGTAGCCTCTGGATACAATGTTCTTGACTCAAACATCTGAAATGCCTGGCCCCCCATGACAAGTGGGAATGCCCTCCCATAGTAAGGAGGAATAGAATGCAGATTTGGAGGATTTGAGGGTCCACTACATATGGCAGAACAAGTTCCAGGCTTTGACTTGCAGGCCTGTCAGAAATAAAACAAACTTTTCTTAGTCTAGGAAATAGAGCATTTCCCAGAATGAGGTTTTGCCTTGCAAAAGGGTACCTACCCCTCCCTGTCCAGGGAATCGCCAGAGAGCCCTTCTCCATCCAAGGGCATACGTAGGAGATATTTATTGCACTGATGCTCAACATTTGAGCAAAAGACCCTTTTGCTGAAATGTTGGCTAACACTTTTACTGCCATGACTGCCAGTGCAGGAGGAGGGGGTTAACTATTACTGCCACGACCACCAATACGGGGGGGGGGGTAATACTTTCACTACCATGACAACAAATACAGAGGAGAAGGGGATTAACTTTTACTGCCAGGACTACAAATAAAGGGGGAATGGAAGATTAATGCCGCGTACACACGAGCGGACTTTACGGCAGACTTTGCCCGGCAGACGGGATTTCGTCGGACGATCGTGTGTGGGCTCCAGCGGACTTTGTTTTCTCAAAAGTTGGACGGACTTAGATTTGAAACATGTTTCAAATCTATCCGACGGACTCGAGTCCGGTCGAAAAGTCTGCTCGTCTGTATGCTAGTTCGACGGACAAAAAGCCACGCTAGGGCAGCTATTGGCTACTGGCTATGAACTTCCTTATTTTAGTCCGGTCGTACGTCATCACGGACGAATTCGACAAACTTTGGTTGATTGTGTGTAGGCAAGTCCGTTCATTCAGAAAGACCGTCGAAAAGTCCGTCGGGCAAAGTCTGCCGTAAAGTCCGCTCGTGTGTACGTGGCATTTTTTTCCATGACGCTAAATGCAGAGGGGGGAGGGGAATGGGAAGTTAACTTTCCTTGTCATGATCACCAATGTGTGTGTGTGTGGGGGGGATACCTTTCACTGTCACTTACTATCAATGTGGGGGGGGGGGGTTAAATTTCACTGCCACTTACCAATGCAGAGTGAGTCGGGGGGAACTTTCACTTCCACTGACCACCTATGTGTGTTAAAGTTAATAGTACTGAAACCAAGGTTGGGGGTTATTATGGCAGCCGCTGACACCAATGCTGTGGGTTATTGTACTTCAACTTCTTCAATGTGCATTGTGATAAACTGCAAGAAAGGCAGGACTAATTTTTTTGGCCAATGGTGTGCAAAAAAGGTCTGCTTTTGTTCAGCACTCTGGATGTGTTAGGGGTTGCACTTGAGGCCCTCCATAGGTTTCAAGTTGGTCACCATTGGTCTTTGAGAATAGAATATACAGAGATAAAGATTATGAGTTTGTGTACAGTATTATAAGCTGCAGATTTTGCTTATCTCATGGTAATTTTATGGTTACTCACCTGGCCAACAATAATATATACATACATACATACATATATATATACATACATATATATATATATATATACATATATATATATATATATATATATATATATATATATATATATATACATACATATATATATATATATATACATATATATATATATATATATATATATATATATATATATATATATATATATATATATATATATATATATATATATATATATATATATATATATATATACATATTGCAGTATAATTTCTGTTTTGCAATTATCTCACATAAAGGCTAGATTCACACCAGAATGCAATGTGGGAAACTCACGATCTGAGCGCGTTTCACAGACAGCGTTCGAAACACACTGCAGTTGCGATCTACAGTGGGTGTCAATGTTAATTCATCTACACCCCAAATACAGGTCGCAAATGCAGTACCTTTGTCTGCACCGAAACGTAAGGTTGGGCATACTGCCCAACTACATACTGCTGAATGCCCCCCACTGCATACTGCTAACTGCTCCACTACATACTGAAGGGGGCAACTTGGCTGCTATACTCCTGGAGGTTAAAAATAAGGTTTGAGCATATTAAGCTTTGACTTTTTAGGCACGACAAAACAAAATATATAGAAAAATATATCTTTAATACAGAAAAAACACAGAAAAAAACATATAAATAAACTCCACACCAATAGGACAATATGTTTAAAAATGCAACTATAACATAAACTTAAAAAAACACTTGTGTGGCTTAGCCAATCATTTTTTGCATATCAGATCTTTGTGGTCCTTGCAACTGGGGCTGTGGCCTTTACCTACATACTGTGTGCTAAAAGGTGTCCCTCCTTTAAAATATGAGAAAGTTGGGAGCTATGTATTCATAAGGCTACCACGATGATGAGCTTTTTCTTTGGCCAGTCAGAATGTGTGGCAGACTAGGTGCACTAAAAACTGTTGCAGGTATGTGCATACCCCCATAGGTGACTGCACTTTTCAACTGTCAGTAGCTTTTTTTTGTTTGTTGTTGTTGTTAAAATGACAGTTATTGTAAGTTTACCTATAGCTTTCAGTAGAATATCAGCTTTTTTAGAGGTACAAAACTGAAGTATTAAAAAAAAACCTGTAGGCTTCCTGCCAAAAAGCTTACACAAAACAGCTGTTTTACAGTTAAAGATTGCTAAATAAACAATTTGAGTCTTTTTTTATCACTGATTCACCCCTTTCTTTAAGTGCACAACCTGAAAGGACAATACTTTGTACTTCGGGGAATTTGGTGATGACAGACATTTACTGTAAAAGATCAGCACTGGATACTATATTGTATCTTATGTTTTTATACTACAGTATATATAAAACATATGCGTAGTGTGTATGTGTAAAGAAAAAATATATATATATTTATACACTATATTGTCAAAAGTATTGGGGCACATGAACTTTAATGGCATCCAAGTCTGTAGGGTTCAGTATTGAGTTGGCCCACCCTTTGTAGCTATAACAGCTTCAACTCTTCTGGGAAGGCTGTCCACAAAGTCTAGGAGTGTGTCTATGGGAATGTTTGACCATTCTTCCAGAAGTGCATTTGTGGGGTCAGGCACTGATGGGCGAGAAGGCCTGGCTCGCATCATCTCTGCTCAAATTCATCCCATCCCAAAAGTGTTCTATCGGGTTGAGGTCAGGACTCTGTGCAGGCCAGTCAAGTTCCTCCACCCTAAACTCGCTCATCCATGTCTTTATGGAATTTGTTTTGTGCACTGGTGCGCAGTCATGTTGGAACAGGAAGGGGCCATCCCCAAAATGTTCCTAAAAAGTTGGGAGCATGAAATTGTCCAAAATGTTCTCTGTTATTCTGACACCTTCCCTTCACCGGAACTAAGGGGCCATGCCCAACCCCTGAAAAACAACCCCACACCATAATCCCCCCTCCACCAAATGATTTGGACCAGTGCACAAAGCAAGGTCAATAAAGGCATGGATAAGTGAGTTTGGGGTGAAGGAACTTGACAGGCCTGCACAGAGTCCTGGCCTCAACCCGATAGAACACCTACAGACTGGGATGCCATTAAAGTTCATGTAAAGGTGTCCCAATACTTTTGAATATATAGTGTGTGTGTGCAGATTTTTTATTTTTTTTATATCTTCAGGACTTTTTACAGTACTTTCCCTTAGTAGCTATTAAAGGCTAGTCAGTGCTGCTAACAAATAGGAATGGACTCGGGCATGTTCGAGATTCCCCCTGCCTGATCTTGCCAGGCAGCAGACACTGCACAGCGCTAATCACAGGGAGTGAGGCATTTCCCAATCCGCAGCTGTACAGATCGGGAAATGTCTCACTGCCTGTGATTAGCCGTGGGCAGTGTCGGCTTCCTGGCGGGATCGGGCAGGTGGGTTGGGACTAAGATTCCGAACACACCCAAGCCTATCTCTATTGACAAATAAAAAATAATACAGCTAGTATCATTATAAAGACTTAAAGTTAAACTCCTTGTATTTTTTATCATTTTGAAGGAAAAAAAAAATCTAAGTATTTGGGCCTGTAGTAAGAAATGAATCTCTTGTTCCAGGTACTATAACAAAGTAGTTCTAAAAATGAGAATTAATTTTTATATTAAAGTGTATGTAAACTCTAACCATAAACGCACCTTATTTGTTTTCTTCTGGTCTGTTAAATATACCAGTGAAAGTGTTTTATTATATCTATTCAAAAACTGCACAAAAAAAAAAAAAAAAAAATATATATATATATATATATATATATATATATATATATATATATATATATATATATATATATATATATATTCATCCAACCAGAAAGTTTGTTAGCTGATCACTTTCTGTAGCTCTGAACCTGTTATTAGTTAGCATTGTTCCCTGCTAGCTCTTTGGACTACAAAACATCCCAGAGAGCAAGCAATTGCTAAGCTATTGCTAGACTTGCCAGGCTTCACAAGTTTGTTGCACAATTGCAGCAAGTCCGCATTTCATTACTCCAGATCAACTTTCTTTGCAAACATTCTGCAAGTCTGCTGCAAATTCTGGTTCAGTTATGTTGTGCAATAGCCATCCCACCACAGGGGTCACTGTGGCCGAATTTTCATGCTGTAGACTTGCAGAGCTCTTGCTGTAGACTCACCACTGCAACTTTGCTCTTGTTAGTGACATGCCACGCAAATTTGCTACAAAATTGGAAAAATGTCAACTAGATCTGCAGCAAGTTAACAGACTTACAATTCAACACTGCCACAAAATTCTGTCAAGTTATCATTGCTATATGGGACCTCCCCCCTATTGTGGCAAAGAGGGAAGGTGTTATCTAGTCCTAACAAACTTCCTGGCCTAGGGTGAAGGAAGTGAGTTAATGGCAGGACCAGTACTGGCCAATTCTGTTATTTCTGTCATACATGTAAAAATCATATTTCTTTTGCTAGAAATTTACTTAAAACCCCCAAAGATTATTTTTTAAGCAGAGACCCTGAATAATAAAGTGGTTGTTGTTGCAATTTTTTTGTCACAAGATACTTGCACAGCAGTTTATCAACTTTAATGAGTTTTAGTGAACACAAACACAATATAATGCCCAATTTTTGGTAAAATCTAAAAGATGATGTTATGCCAGGTAAATGGATACCTAATATGTCATGCTTTAATATTGTGTATGCCTGTGGAATGGCACCAAACTACAGTACCGAAAAAAAAAAAAAATCTCTATAGGCAATGCTTTAAAAAGCCTTTACAAGTTACTATGTTAGAGACTACACAGGAGGTATGGCACTAGAATGTATTGCTTTTGCTCTGACATGCGTGGCCATACCTTACATCTGGTATGATCATTGTTTACGTGTGTGTGCAGGACCTACGTGAGTATTGGCATTTTCATGGGGTGATTGGGTGATTGGGCTATTTTAAAAGGGCAGTAATTTAACATCTGCCTACACATATCTGCCAAGATGTGTCTTATGCCTTTTGTGTACTTTTAGAGCACATAACCTGACAATATGCATTTTTAGATTTTTACGTTTACTTTTTTCCAATACAAAAGAGCAAATTTGTTTAAGATGTTACAACTTATGGCCCATTTACATGGGCTGTCTGACCAGGTCCGCCTGTCAGTTTTTCAGGTGGACCTAATCAGGCCCTCCATTCACTCCTATGGAGCGGCGGATGTCAGCCGTGATATGTCTGCTGACACCCGCCGCTATCCGATCTGATCCTGTCTGCCAAATCCAGAAGGATGGTGGTCCTATTTTCCATCCGTGGATCAGATCAGATATGATTGGATGAAAACGGACAGGTGGTCTGTTTTTACCCGATCTCCCCATAGAGGGGTCTTTGTCCCTCTCCGCTCGGCAGTGAGCGGAGACAGATCTGTCATTCACCTGCCTAGTGGGGATCAGCGGAGCGATCCCCTGCTGAGCAAGCGGAGTCTGTCCAACAGAGGCGCCCGTGTGAAAGGGGCCTATCGCATATCTTCTTTCAGTCTTCTGTTTTACTATTTTATGCTAAACATTTAAAAAAGCACTTGGTCTAAAGTACATGTAGAGTAACATTGTTCATATCCAGTGTTAAATATGCAGATCTAATAAAAAAAAATGTTTAAAGAAGTGCCAAACATTTAATTTTTTTCTATACATATAAAAATTTGGTTAATATAATTCCATTAAAAGCAGCTTCACGTACTCCTTGTTTTTGACTTGCCGTTTGTTCCACAGAAACTAACATTTGCTCTACTTTAGCAAAGGAAATGTTTCCAATTCTCAGAATGCCATTACCATTAATATTTCCAGATGTTAATTAAAAAGTCAAACAAAACATTGCAACTGAGAAGTGGTTTTGGAATTATTTCAAAATACATTGAAATTCAGCAAAGGTGAGACAGCGCAAATTGTTAAATATTTAATGGCACATGTATGTCTAATAAAAATAGTAATGTACAGAAAAGATGCTAAGTGATAAGTATAGGGGATAGCACTGGACTAAACAAAATAAGGCGAATTCAATAAGGCATATAGGACACTTTTCTGGCTGGATTTTCCGATAGAACTACCTGCTCTTAATTCCAGAAAGCATTTGCACAAGCTCCGTAACATTGCTGACACGGGTGACAAATGTAGGTCGTTCAAAGCATTGCTACTTTAGGAACTATAGCAGTGACAGATTCTTAAAAAATTACTCCAGTTCACAAATTAGAAAATTGGTAATAAATAAGACCAGCTTTTAGCAGGCGTACAGTATACAGTGTGGGCATGTCTGTGCAGAGCCAGGAAAAGTCTCAGGCTCAAAGTCAATGTAACCAAAGGGACCGGGGATAGTGGTGGTGTCATTACACAAATATAGCAATGCCCATATTTGGGAAATGATTTGGGAACTGAGAGACTAGTTCTCTGTCAGGTCAGCTTTACTTTTGATTGACAGCGCACAACAGTGGGTAGATTTGAAAGCTGAATAGCATGGCCAGGGAGGAAGAGAAAAAACACAATAATGTTGCATATTGAGGAAAGAGGGTCCAGTATGGACACACTGCTGGGCACTGACAGATTCATGCACCGCCTGTGAAGGTAAACCCACATGACCGGCACTGGAGTGCAAGCGGTCAGGTTGCCCAATTGAAATTCAAAATATTCATTTTTTTGTCTCTTTGCAATCTTTGAATATAAACACCTTTACTAACATCAAATGTAAGGGCATCAGGTACTTTTTTAGTTAAGTGTGCTTTCAGAATGCCATGTAATCATAGTTTTTGGCGAAGCGCTTTATGTATCAAAAACAAATAAACTTCCTGCCACTGTGTCCATTGTGGGCAAACTGACAGGTTTTCTTGAAATATCTCCACATACACACACATTGACCCACTGATATCATCTTGTTTGTACAACCCTGACACTGTATCAGAGCTGTGGGTTTATAATAATACAGCATACCGATTCTTAAAGCGGTACTAAAGCCTGCTTGGTGATTTTTACCTACAGGTAAGCCTATAATAAGGCTTACCTGTGCACTGTTTAGGAGATATTCACCCTGGATGCAGCCAATTACATCACCGGCGCATGCGCTCTGAAGGTCCGGCATACCTCGCCAGACCTTCAGAGCTTCATGCCGCAACCGAGGGCTCCCATGAGCATGTACAAGAGTGACATCATCACAGCTCTGGCCAATCACAACTCCCTTCCTCCCCCTCCCCTGCCCTCTTACATTGAGACCGATTATTAATGTGTACAACGTATTAATTATAGATATATATCAAGCATCTGCTCCTGATGAGTGGAGGTCATTCACGAAACGCGTTGAGCTATGTTGATGCCACTATCATGTTTACAGACAGGATCATTTCATCAACTTTATTCTGTTTTATTGCAATATGTTGTAACAATCATGCACTTTTATATATGTATTGTGTGATACATGTGTCTGACATTATTATTATTATGGATTATTATGCTATCTTATTATTATGTTTTGGTTGTACACATAATATATGGAATACATTTTTATTCTATTATACTCTTTATGTGCATTGTATTGAAATTTTGTAATTACAGTGATATAACGAACTGGTCAGACACAATTTGCATCATGGTTACCCCCCCCCCCCCCAGCTGTATGCTTCATACAAAGTCCCAAACCTCTTTCTTCAATAAATTGTCAAACCGGGATGGAGGCATTGTACCTACGGGTCCTATGCCTCATATAAAGTCCCAAATCTCCCTTTTCCCCCAAGTAGTTCCATTTGAAGGAGCAAAAGTCATCCATAAACAATGGAAATGAATGCCCATCAGAGGAACCAGAAGGTTTCTGTCAATTGTTCCTTCCTGAGAAACACCAGTTAACGGTGCTGACCACTCTTCACGATGACCATGGTCACTTAGGTTCAGATAGGACCTTTAAATTAGTCAGAGATCTATTTTATTGGCCGAAGTTAAAAGTTACTGCCACTCTTGCATCAGATGCATCCAGAGAGACTTTACCAGGCAGGGCAGCCCCAATGGGCCATCTACAAAGTAAGGGACGAATGGAGTTGGTGTGCATTGATCTCTTGTGCTTGGAACCTGACCTGAGTGGGTGGAGTAATGTCCTAGTTGTGACAGATCATTTTTATTCCTATGCTCAGGCCTTCCCCACTAGGGAATAGGGATCAACAAGACAGTACTGTAGCAAAGACCCTAGTAGAGACTGCCTAAGTGTCTACACTCAGATCAACGTCGAGATTTTGAGAGTAAGCTAATCTGAAGACTCTGTGAAATCTTGAGTATGAAAAAATACAGAACCACTCCTTACCATCCCCAAGGGGATCCACAACCTGAACATTTCAACCGTACTCTGTTGAATATGTTAGGAACACTCCCTTTGGAGAAGAAACAACATTGAGGAGATCATATTGCTGCAGTGGTCCATGCTTACAACAGCACAGCGAATGATACTACTGGATATTCCTCCTACCAGTTTATGTTTGGCAGGGAAGCTCCCTTGCCAGTGGATTTGGCTTTTGGAACATCATTAGATCATACATCCCAGGCCTCTTACCAAGGATACGTCGACAGACTCTGGAAGAATTTAAAGACTGCCTAAGAGAAAGCTATGGAAGTATCCACCGCCAGAGAACAGCGAAACAAGAAAGCTTTTAAATTAAGGGTACAAGATCTGCAACCTGGAGATCGGGTGTTGTTGCGTAATCTGGGAGTGCCCGGGAAACATAGGCTGGCTGAGCAATGGCGCTCCCAGCCCTACATTGTTTGCAAATGATTGCCTGGGCTTCCTGTGTATCAGATCCGCCCTGAAGGTCAGATCGGGCCTTTAAAAACCTGGCATAGGAATCATCTGCTACCTATATCCAAAGCTATCAGAGTGCCTCCACCCCCTTGCCCAGAGACTTATCAGACACCTGCCCTGAGGTCTAGGATTGATCGGGTCATGAATTCATCCCTCCAGATGAAGAGAGTGATGAGGAAGAACTAATCCTTGATTGGCTATGGGTCCCCCCCTCTGAAGACAATCCTCAGACTTCACAGGGAAACAGTAAGGAAGCATATTCTGAGAAGAAGACCCGGGTTTTCCAGCCTGAAGCTGAAGGGCTGAGGCCCTACCTGACAAGAGGAAATGAGGGAGTTAAGATGTAACTCAGTTAAACATCTAATGTGGAGGAAACCCCTGTTTCTTTTACTAATGGAGTAGAAAGTGAGAGTAATCCTGACCACCAAGGGTAGCCAGAACCTGAACCAGACTCTGAGACAGCACCTGGGCCAGAGCCTGAGACAGAACTTGAGCCAGAACCTGAACCAGAATCTGGATATAGTTTCTGGGGAACAGATCGTGGACCAGAGCCACTGGAAAGCATCTATTCTAGCATGAGACAGAAAATCTGCAATCCCAAAAGATTGATTTATGACACCTTTGGAGAAAATTCTGATGAACCTTTTGCTACTGCTCAATGTTCTAGTCAAGCACTTGTCTCCTTTATCGAGCCTTTGATAGAGGATGACCCTGATGCGCCTCCTGACACTACTGTTTGGGCCACTAATTTATTACTGGCCTTTCACAAAATTGATATGACTTTCCCTTACAATGTATATAATTTGCTTCTAGAAAATACTTCTTTGGATCAGTTGCTGACTGTTACAGCTCCTGGTTTATAGTATAACTAATTGTTTACTGTCTTATGATGCAGTAAAGTGATCTCATAGGTTGAGTTCTGTCTTCGGGGACCAAAGACTTTAAAGTGGGGGGGAGGATTTAGCGATGGCGGACTATAGGTGTAACATGATGTGTCCTCCCCATCATTCATCATCCACAGTTGTGTCCCTTTAATGCTGGACACCAGTGACTGTCATCATATTGGTGAGCCAACCCACTGGATTGTGGAACTAGTAGTTCTTGTGACTTCCACTGTATAACTATACGCCAGGATTACATATCCCAGGGACCCTTGCTACCATCCAGGGGGACTTCTGGGAGAGACTATAAAGGAGTTGGGAGTTCCATCTCACGCTCTCTTCTTCCAGGGCCTGATGTAATGCATACCTATCCATGACGGGGAGAGAGAGATTGCGGCCTACTACGTGGTGTCAAGAACTCCAGCCCGCCCTAGGACCCATCACTGTGGCTGTTTGCCAGACATCTTCACGGCACCAACTCAGCAGTCCGACACCACATTCGCTCACACTTCGCATCTGTGTGTCATCGCTGGCGGCTCCATCGACGGACATCTCTTCCTGGGTCGCTGACTTCAAGGCCTCTAGTTCGGACCAGTCGAAGGTGAGAGGGCAACCACCCACCGTCTGCATTATTTCCCTGGTTACTTTATTGGAACACTGGGTACAGCCACATTTACCTTTTGGAACACTTTACTGTACTTCTGTTTGAACAACATACATAGACCCCTTTTATCTACAACCACCTCAAGGAATACCATTAGCCTGTTTTAAGCCAGGCAGTCAGTTTATTCATCACTGTGCTTTTATTGGATATAATCTAATGAGCTCCAACTGCCAGTGAAGACTATCAGGCCTGCACCACGGTCATTGCTGTTGTCACTAATTAAAGGGCCCTACACCATCCTTATTCTGTCAGATCTCTCATTAGGGTTTTAAGGTTGAATAGGCTGGCCTGGGGTTCCCTTTTAAAGTGTAACTACTTGCATTAAACACTTAACTGTTCATTGTCCTTCAGGTCATGTTACAGGTGGTATGCCATTGTAGATATATGTATATTGTATCTTCCTGCTGTTAAACTGTTCTTAAGTTGTCTTTAGGGAAAATTCATCTACTGAGTCTGTGCTGTTACTCAGAACTTGGTTGATTTATTGCTCTCCTTTACAAACTAATACTACTTTGCTACTTCAGTAAAAGCTGAGATACCATAAATATATTGACTTGTGTGATGTTTTATTTAAAGGTGCTTGTGAAAAGATGTTGGAACCCAGAGTGTCAGGTGGGTTGGAAGCTTCACAGGGTCATAGTGATGCAAATGAATCCAAGCAGTCCTCAAGGGGACCGTGCTACAATTGTAATTTTGTAACTTTTGGAAATGCCAGTAAAAACTTGAGTGTGCCAGTAAATTTTGGGTGACGTTTCAGTAAACCTCAATCTGGTAGGTTGGCAACACTGAAGGGGAGCAGGTTGCAAAGTACCCCCATACCTGTAAGTACTGGGTACTTCCTACAGAAAAACAAACAGCAGGGACATGGCAAAAGTGTACATCAGTGGATTGGGGGTAGACAGAGTAGTGAGTCTCTTTTAAAATGTGTGTCAAGCCAAAAACATTTTCCTTTAGTTTTGGATAGAGTGGGTAAATATTAGTATCACGTAACTGGTAGCAGAGCCTGAAATGATGAGGAAGGCCTCTTTTACACCTCTGATTCGGGGCCCCTGGTAGTGTGAACAGGAGTGCAGAGTGGTTCGAGTGTCTGTAGGACTTGCCAGTAGCAGAGCAGATGGAGGATGGCAGACAAAAGCAGGGTGGTACTGACGACAGTAGGCAGGTGAGGCATGCGCTGGTAACGGAATATGGAACAGCAGGCACAGCAGGATTTGTCAGGAAGCATAGTCAGGCAAGCAGAGTCATATACTGGCAGGACAGATCATTTACAGAGGAGGAGGCAATGATGATCTGGGTACAAGTCGGGTCAGGACCGAATTAGCACAACAGAAGTAAATGGAGTAGACAGCAGGTCAAAGACAAGCTGGGGTCGGTGCAGACTGAGTTCAGAGAGTGGTCAGACAAGCCGGGTCAGTAACTGGAATCAGGATAACAGGATCACAGGATGCAGAGAAGGCTAAAAGACAAAGCAGCACTGATCCTGTGCACCGACTGAGTTTAAATCGCCTGCTTGGCGCCAAGATCTGTCACAGGTGCACGACATGAGAATGCGCGATGGCTCATGTATGAGTGCGCGCGACTTCGGGTATATGCATTAGCCAGTGCCCAATTCTTGCAAACACTATATGGAACGTGTTTTAGCCTGTGCACAGAAGGCCTTTCCTTACAATTATAACTTCTGTTGGGTTTTTACAATTGATCCCTACTTCCTGTCCTGCTGACAACAGTTTCGCCAGAAAGGAAGTGAGGAAAATCAACAACATAGACAGAAATAACAATCTGACAGGGATTCTACCCTCCCCTTACTCTACTAAAGGAGAGTAGGCTGGGGATTGATTTCCACCACTAGAGAATGGATGCAGTACATCTTAAAACCCCTTTACGACACCATTACAGATGTATGTGTAGGCTGGCCAGGCGGGCCTTCACACTTATCTGCCACATATGCATGGGCACGTTTCATTGGCATATAGACGTAAGCCCCGTGTAGCCAGTCACAGTGTGGCAAGACTGAAGACTGAAGCCACGCCTGCTGGCTCTGGGCATCCCGACTCATTTCAACCATTGGCCGTCGCCAGTGTAAAGTGAGTAAACAACAAATCGTGAGTGAAAAATATGACTCTTATGCAGCGTACACACAGTCGGACTTTTCGACCGGACTTGTCCGGCGGACGCCGACGGACCAAATCCGGCGGACAATCTGATCGTGTGTGGGCTTCACCGGACCTTCAGCGGACTTTTCCAGTCACAAATCTGACAGACTTTAGATTTGGAACATGCTTCAAATCTTTATGTCGTAACTCCGCCGGACCCAAAAATCCGCTCGTCTGTATGCTAGTTCGACGGACAAAAACCGACGCTAGGGCAGCTATTGGCTACTGGCTATCAACTTCCTTATTTTAGTCCGGTGTACATAATCACGTACGAATCCGTCGGACTTTGGTGTGATTGTGTGTAGGCAAGTCCGTTCGTTAAAAAGTCGGAATTCCGTCAAAACTCAGTTGGAATTCCGTCAAAAGTCCGTCGGAATTCCGCTGGAAAGTCTGTCGGACAAATCCGGTCGAAAAGTCCGCCCGTGTGTACGCGGCCTTAAAGGACTAGCGAGAGCTGGGCAGTATCTTATTTATAGCATACTGGGGTGAAGGAGCACTTACATTCTTATGATGCATATACACTGTACGTACCTGAATTTGATCTTTGATCAGTCTCTTTCAAACTGTGCAAGAGAAAAAAGCAATACAAGGACCAAATCAGTTGATGTGCTGACATGTAACATGCTAAGAGGAAGATAAAGCAGAGTGACAGAGATGAGTCTATCACTGTACTCATATCTGTGATCATTCTGGAGCTGGAGTAAGTCCAGGAAGACCTGGGCTCAGAGGAAGTGGGTTGAATGGTCCTGGCCATCAGACTGTGGACATCTAGCATCAGAAAAAAAAGCACCATGGGGGAAATCTCTAGACTGAAGCTGAATATTTCATCAAATGTTTAATTTTTTTTAACCACTTGTGGTCTTTCCCCCTTCATGACCAGGCCATTGTTTTGCTATTCAGCATTGTGCTACTTAAACTGGCAATTGCATGGTCATGCAACAATGTACACATATCAATTTATATTTTTTTTTCCATACAAATTGAGCTTTCTTTTGGTGGTATCTGATCACCACTGTATTTTTTTTGTTAAATAAGTGGAAAAAAAAAACATTTTGAAAAAAAAATGAAAACTATATTTTCTACTTTCTGTTATAAAACATATCCAATAAAATCAAATGTCTTCATCAATATAGGTCAAAATTTATTCTGCTACATGTCTTTGGTACAAAAATCCCAATCTCAAGTACGCAGTCCAAGGTATTTAGTAGGAGGCAGGAGGCACGGCAAGTTTTTTTAGGTTGTAATTTTTTTCCGTCACAATTTTTTTGGAAAATGAAGATATTAAATTTTCTTGATTTTTTCACAATTTTTTTTTTGTTGCATATTGTCATCATATGACAGTATGTATAGTTTACAAACTGTTATCATATGTTCATTTTCATGGCAAATACAATTGTATAGAAAAACTACAGTGCTTGCATTGGCGGCTGCATGCTGATAATCATCACTATCCACTGCCAGCCCTCTGATGTCCCATTGAAGATCCAGCCCGGAGCGCCGGCCATTGGGGGAGTCACACACACACAGGCAGACATGGATGCTTATCCCCACACATCCTTGTGAGTGTATTGTGTTTTTATCCTTTATCCTTACTGAATAAAGCTGTGTTGCACTAGGAGCCTGTGTGCTCTGTTTTTCTTTTATGTTTTAATTTTCATGGCACAGAGGGACTTTGCAATTAATTGCAATTCATCTTATCACTGAAAATATTCTGGAGTATATGCAAATTGCCATCATAAAAACTAAGGCAGCAGACTTTGTGAAAATGAATATTTGTGTCATTCTCAAATTTTAGCCATGGCTGTACTGTGGGGGGGGGGGGGGGGGCCGTGCTCAGAGATTTGATTGCTGTTACAATGATGATCACTGTAATAGCAATGTTTGGAACTGTCATGAATGGGGTTACATTCATAACAGTGTGATTACTATTGATCTGTGTTTGGCTACAGCTAATTACATGGTACAGGGTGCTGTGATTGGGCCAATCACAGAACCATGTGATAGCTGTGGGCCAATCACAGCATTACTATAGGAATCTCATCTGTTCATAACAGCTTTGATAACATTGCAATCATGTGATCACATAGCAATCACATGATTCCCCAGCTGCCAAAAGCAGAAGGGTCCTGGGATCCACCAGACAGCGGTCCTGGAACAGGCTGGATCACTGTAATGCTTTCCATCTATCTGTTAAAATCTTGTGGTAAAACCAAGGAAGCTTAGACTTCTGAAGTGTATAAATGCTTTACTAAACAGGGAAAAATCTGCACATACAAACTGTAGGATGCACAATACAACACAACTTATAGCTTACAAAATATTCCTACAAATATAAGCATGTACAATATGTACACATTAAGTAAACTAAACAGTTACTCAACTTAGGGGTCAAGATGTCCTTCATAGTTCCTTGCTCAGAGTCCAACTCACAAAAGCGTCTCCAAAGTTATCCAGCTTCCGGCAGCCATGTCTTCGTCTTTGTCCTTCCAAACACCTCTCTGTTGTCCAAACACATGTTTCTTTCCAACTCTCCCCAAGCCCCTCCCACCCATTTCCTGCATACACCAACTTCCTCTGCTCAGCCCCAAAACATATCCATCTGGTCTATTTACATATCAATGGAGGGGGAAGGTTCTCTGTAAACATATGCTCTTACCAAACCTAACTCTATATTATTGCTATCAAGACAATACAAATGGCCATAGCAACACAATCACATACATGTATGTGATCCAGAAACCCGCATTAAAAGTTGGTGGTCTTCAAACATTTAATGAGCTTCAATCCTCAATGCTCCACTTTCATTTTGTCACAGTAGATCAATTTGTTCCCCACTTCAGCAGTAAGTTGGCAGCCAGGCCAGCCTTTTTATCTCTAATGTAAATACAGAGCAGAAGTATAGAAAGAGTGGGTATAGCAGAGTAAAAATTCTTAACTTGAAAAACTTCACTGCATCTCATGAAATTTGAGGATGATTTGTTCCATAATGTCTGCAACGGCAAAGTTCAGTGAGGGCATGTTTTGAAACGTACCATACTTGCTGTTTTTTGACAATATATACTCATTAATGCCATAATTCATAGCCACAATTCTACTTTAAATTTTCTGTCAGGAACACTGTGCAAGGGTCTCAGAGATGTGGAGAAGAACAGCTAGCCTGGTGTTACTTTTTATTGGTGACTGACATGAGAGATTTTCACAGCTTAAAGGATTTCTTGTATTTACCTTCCTACCTTATTTCAAGCTATTAAAAATGTTTATTGACAGGATTATGTTCAGGGACAGATTCTACGATGAGGACTTTGCTTCTTCTAGTTAGTTAGTGACAGTGGCAGGATTAAAATTCCAGCTTTCAGGCCTACTCCTCTTCAAGTCTTAATTTTTTCTCTGAAACTATAAAAAAATTTTCATTAACACTATTTAGTTAGTAGGTTAAGATAGGAACTAGTAAAACACTGCTCTCACATATACATTGCAGTGGCTAGATGCCTGGTATCTCTCAAATGGAAAAGTATTATACACTTGTTCCTTATAGAGCTAGAGCCAAAGATCCAGGATGTCAAAGTAATGGAAAACCACTTGTCTACATGATACTCTTGACAAATTTAACAAAGTCCAGAAGCTGTGAGTGCTTGCAATAGACACTATATAGCCTGGTCTCCCTTGTTATTCTCCCTCCATGTTAAAGTGGCTCTAAAGGCAGAACATTTTTTACATTAATGAATTGGTAGTATTGCCTCCCAACCCCCCCCCCCCCCACACTTACCAGACTCCTATAGCGATCCAGCACTGTACCTGTCTGCAGTTATGCTAGTCTCTCGCTCTCTCCTAACAGGACTCAGAGGCAGCTTCGGGAGCCATTGGCTCCTGCTGTTGTCAATCAAATCCTCTGAGGAGGGAGTAGGGGCAGGGTCAAGCAGTGCTGTGTGTGTCTATAGAAACAAGCTTACATGTGCACCCCCAAAGGAAGCAGCTTGCTATGGGTGTACACGCAGAAGAGGAGGAGCCTAAAGTTTTGGTGGAGGACCCCCAAAGGGGAGGTTTGGGGCGCTCTGTGCAATACTATTGCACAGAGCAGGTGAGTATAACATGTTTTAGAAAGAAAAAAAAATCCTTTACAACCACTTTAAGTACACTTCCCCACTGAGCTGGGAGCCTGGTTATTTATTGTAGCTAACCTTTATTTCCATCCTTATTTCTCTGTGCTTTTCCCTCTCTAAAGCCGCCTACACAAGATCTGATTTTCTGACAGGAATTGTGTGATGACAGGCTGTTGGCGGAAAATCCGACCTTTTGTACGCTCCATCGGACAATTGTTGCCAGATTGTCCATGGACAAATTTTGGACGGCAGGATTTAAAATTTTCCGCGGACAAATGTCTGTTGTCGGATTTTCCGAGCATGTGTACATAAGTCCAAAGTACAAACACGCATGCTTGGAAGCAAGGACGAGCTGGAAGCGGTCGGTCTTGTAAAACTAGCGTTCGTAATGGAGAATTAACATTGTGACACCGCAAATTATGAAATCTCCAAATGCAGCACAGATTCTCTTCTTCTTTATAATAGGATAATAATGAAGCTGCTTTGCTGGTGATACTGACGGAGTTCTGCCAAACATAGTTAAAAAGTATTTTTTTTTTCTAGTGATATCAAGAAGAATTTTTTTTTGTGTGTCAAGTTACCACAAGACAATTATCCCGTAATTTAGAAGATCAAAGATACAACTATGTTGGTGTCCCTTGTTAATTTTACATTTTTTTTTAAATGTACCTGCCTACTCCCAAGCTGTCATTTGAAGTAAAACACATAGCCAAGTATTTTTCAATTTTTTTTATTTAATAGGGATCACAAGAAGGTCCTCTAAAAATCAAGAGGAAGGCAGCAATGGAAAAACTGTTGATATTGGTGAACCCTTTGTACCCCAGGGCTGACCTCAATTATGTGAAGAGCAAAATTGGGGCTGGAACTGCCAATGTCTGGCATGCTGCTGTGGTGGGTGGGGCTGCTGTGGTGGGTAGGGCTGCTGTGGTGGGGCATTCAAATCATCGATCTGGGTTCTTCTGCTCACATCTTCATCCTGTGTCGATGGACCAGGGTGGACCTCAGGAGCTGTGGCCTCATCCCATGTGGAAGGGAGTGTTGACAGTGATTGCCTGGGTTGGGTTTGGTCGGACAAAAAACACAGGCTGTGGTAGTACCACAGCCTGGGGACATATGTCATCTGCTGATGCTCCCGATTCCTGGACCTTCTTGTGCTCCCTATTAAACGTACTCCGCAGGTTCCCAATTTTGCTCTTCAGAAAATTGATGTCTGCCCTGGGGTACAGAGGCTTCCCCAATTCAAGAAGTTTCTCCATCGCTGCCTTACTCCTTGATTTTATTTGAGTAATCCCTACTTTTCACTTTCCACAGACAGGGCAGCTCCCGGTATTGGTCGATAAATTGAGGCAAAAAGTCTGGTGCAGTGAATTTATCCACCATTTTCAAATATTTCTCTTATGCCTGCAAGACAGGACACAAGACAAACCATAATGTCAGGCTTAACTCATAATCTGGTCCCAATATAGGCCTCAATCTAAGCAGTATTGGCCGCTAACACCACTGTTGCCCCAATTTACAATTGTACCTTAGTTTTATGGCTCCTTTTGCGTGTTTACGATGGCAATCGTTCATCCTCCACTCCCAGATCGTTCCTACTGCTGTTACATCAATCGTGTGTTATGGCGTTATATACATTGCGCATGTGTGAAATTCCGCCCCTGTCCTTCTTTCTAGTGTTTTCCCACCTCTTCTCTTTCGGAGCAGTGGGAGAGCAAATGGAGGCGAGACAGCAGGTGTGTGGTGAGAGCAGCAATGATGAAAACTCGGAGAAAGCCACTTTCAGATCCAGGAGGAGCTATAAGGCCACAAATATGTTGTTTGAAGAAATGATGGAGATGGTAGATATCTTAGTAGGGACAGACTATGATGGGAAGCATGGACCTTACAGAAACCCAAATGCCAGACAGGCCAAGATCATGGCTAAAGTTGTGAGAAGTCTGCACAGGAATTTTGGGGTGTGACCAAACAAGGATCAGTTGGGAAAACGCTGGTCAGACCTTAAATTGAGAGAGGAAGATCAGTATAAAAAGATCAGGAAAGTGCTGCGAAAAAGTAAGTATTTGTCCTGTGTTCCTATTATTACTTTCGTGCTGGTCCATGTTCTTTTCTTTACTGTTCTACAGTTTAAAATGCCAAGTTTTATTCTCGTGGACACAGTAATCGTTTGCGGGACATTAAACATCGTTTGATCGACCACTAATACTTCGTTATTGGGAGATGCACGTTAAATGCATTTGTTATGTCCTATTTTGATATAACATAAGTTCATTAGATTGTTGTCTAGATGTGTATGTAACTAATGAAATGTCAACTTTATTCAGTGAAAGTAGAGGACACTCAGCAGCTGTTACGCAGCTGGATGCAGGAGCACCAGTGTGGGACACCATAACACCCTTGTTATGGTGTCCCACACAGGTGCTCCAGTGGATACTAGGGATATATCCATGTGTGAAACTTGCACAAAACATAAGTATTCCTGCTTTGGAAAGGGAAAAAATCATGTATTCAGCTTGGAACTCTGCCAAAACAGACAATTGAAAGACACTTCCAAACAGTGTTTTATATTACTATTTCTAGCCTAGCATATCTGTCTGCTAAGTATATCTTTTTTGGATTCACATAGGGGAGAAAAGAAGAGGAACATCTGAGCTGTGTATGGACACCAGTAACCCAGCACCTCCTGAAGATACAGAAAGTTAACTCACCAGCCACCCTGAAGAAGATGTTGATGCTGATGTGCAGGAAGTACTGTGTGAAGTTCTCAAAACTGTCGACCATAGGTCAGTGTCTGAGACCATAGCTTGAAGTAATAGATGGATGCCTGCATATTTCTAATACATGGTGTGTTTTATATATTTTAGGTGATGTGGATGTTGTAGAAGACCAAACTCACTTCAGCAGTGCAAGTGCACAAATACTTATCAGTGAGTTCTTGGTTTGCAATAGGGAAATTGAGAAAATAAAAGAAAACATGCATGATCTTCAAAACAGAGTTATCAACACCATCGATATTTTAGCTAAAATTTTAAAACCAAACATGTTTTATTTTTTTCGTTATGTTGTACATGTGTTTGTACAGTTTTAAATTGATTAACCTTTGCACATTTTTTTAATAGTTGCAACTGTTATATTTGAATAAATGATTTCACTTTAGCAAAAGCTTGACATATGAACCAAAACTCCATGACTTGTCATGATCTTTTTTTGTTGCCTAAATCATTTTAAACAATATCAATCGATGCATTTCAGCACTTGCAGCCTTCCTCAGATGAGTAATTATGCTTTAGATGAAACACATCAGCTTGTTTCCTATTTACATTTTTGGTGAGAAAAAGAGGAATCATCGAGTTGCCAGCTCCTATTTTAACTTTGCCTATTTCTCAGAGTGGTTTGCTCCCCCAGCTACAGCACCAAATTGGACACTGCAAATTGTTGAATATGGTGGGGTAGCTTGTCCAAAAACATTGTAATGTACAAAAAGCTTTAAGGTGTGCTTTCACACATTGTACAAATATCCCTGTTTTGTATATTACTACTTCACCCAAAAACTTAAATACCTTCACCAGTTTTTTTAGTTACACGTTTACCTGTAATTTTTTTGTTTTATAAGAAACTTTTATAAGAAATGTGGCTTTTAGCCAAGTTACATCTAAAAAGGTAGGAACCAACTTTGTGTCTGTTCTTGCTTCTTTAGGAATGCTGTATTTTGTTTGCAGGAAAGTGCAAATACGTACTTTATTCATTTAAGGATGCAAATCGGTTTGGGCAACAAAGCCTTATGTGACGAGTGCAAAAATCAATGTAAGCCCTGGTTCACATTGATGCTACATTGAAATCACGCTGCTTCACTTGAAGTTGCACGATTTCTAAGTAGCAGTAGATAGGTCAGCGCGATTTCAGGTGCTACTTGATAGACATTTGTGTGGCTTCATGCCCAGATGTCTATTGAAGTCGCACCTGAAATTGCCAAAAGTAGTGCAGGAACTACTTTTGCAAATTGGTGCGGCGCCGCTAATCCTGTGTCGCACCGATTGGAACAGTGCTATTGCCTTCAATAGGTTGCGACTTGTCGTGCAATTTTATCTCTCAAATCGCATGACAATTCGCTCCAATGTGAACTTAGGCTTTAGTGTCCGAGGTCAATGTTTCTCCACTCCACTTCTCTAAGTGCACCACCAGGTCCTGTTTTCTGTATTTTCCTCAGTAGAAAAACGACTGTGTGAATTACTAACCTTGAAAATGACATCATCATCTGTGACAAAAGCAAAAGCAAAAAATATAGAAAATATGACCTGGAAAAGCATCTGGAGAAGTAGAGTTGGGAAACTCTGCCCTAAGTAATGTTAATTGTAATTTATATGTGCTTTTAAGAATCGCAAAGCCAAAATTTGAAGATGCCCACAAATTGTGCCAAAATATTCTTATTTCCGTCATGATCCCATGCCTAAAATGTGCGTCTTTCCCTACATCTAGTTTGGTAAAGCCACAAAAAATACGGTGGGTCAACAAGTGCTAGCTCCACCCATGGGGTATCAATGGGCACGTTTTGGGGGTGCAACGCCTTTCTCTTACCTACTCTAGTTATGAGGAAGGTTTGCATCCCCAAAACGCGGCCATTTATACCCTGTGATAGGAGATGGCACATGTTCACACACTGTGTGTTTTGGGGCTTTAGAAACTAACCTGTTTGTACCTACACACATTTTAGGCAGGGGATCATAAATAAGGGACATTTAACAGTTATGCCTCTACATGGACGTGGCTTCAAATTTGGTATTTTAGAGGGGTGAGATCACCCCATCTGAGGAAGGCAACATCAACACAGTCTTGTGATACTAATGTCTCATATGGCGTTCACTTTAAAAACTCGAACTTTGTAAGTTCCTGAGATGGGGATGTGTATCTTATGTTTTCAAACATGCCTGTTTAGCCCCAAAAAAGGCAAAATAATGGCAAACATACAGGATTATACACCAAGATGTTGGTTTGTTATCAAACCTTAAAACGCACATGTGAATGTGCTTTGAGCAAAATGTTTTTTACTAAACAATATGTGGCTTATTATTTCAATGCTCAATACCAGTGTCTTTGTTAGGTTGATGTAGTTACAGTGACAATATGGTCTAAAATGTGCCCAACTCAGGCAATTTTATGGCCTCAAAGAAATGAAAGGAGTTGAAAAAGAATAATGTTTTAAAACTTAATGCATTAGATACATTAAGAACAAAAACATTGTGTGTGTGTGTAGCAGACCCACAGCACAACATAATAGTTAGCTGAAGAAGAGATTGTCACCCCATGTAGCAAATAAGGTACGTTTGCACTATTGTAAAACATGGACAAAAAAAAGGCCATTTGACAACCTATTATACAGATAAGAAACACAGACAACAGTAGTTCAAATGAAATAGTAGTTTATGATAAAATTATGATTCTTGATCAGTTACATTTTTCTGCCAAGCCACTGCCCCTCTACCCACAAAATATTCAAGATATTTTTGGCGGATATCGCGGGCATTTTGTGAGGGCAACCCAGCATGGGCAGGTTCCAGAGCCGTCATATGTCACACCGAAGGATGAGCAGTCTCTTCAGCTGGGCCTGACACTGCGGGGTCAACATCAGGTGGCAGTGAGGAAAGGTAGCTGCTAGCATTCCTCCGTAAAAAATTGTGGCCGATGCAACAGCACAAAACAACATAGTTTATTTTATATTGGGCCAGGTTGATAGGGGTTAAAAGAACCTGAAGCGACTTGAGAGGTTGCCAAAGGCATTTTCAACAACCCTTCTGGCACGAGAGAGCCTGTAGTTGAAGAATCTCTGCTCTGGGGTGAGGCTCCTCATAGGAAAGGGCTTCATAACATGTTTCCCCTGAACAAAGGCCTCATCTGCCACAAAAACAAAATTGAGGCCCTCAACATTGTCCTGAGCAGGTGGCAAATTTAAAGGTGCCATTCTGGAGCCGATAGTAAAACTCCATCTGCATGATGACATCTCCATCCGAGTTGCGGCAGTTCTTCCCAACATCCAAAAAAAGAAACTCATATGTTGCAGAAACAACAGCTAGCAGCACTATGCTACAAAAGCCATTGTAATTGTAGTAATATGAGCCTGAGTTGGGTGGTGGGTTAATCCTCACATGTTTCCACCACAGTTGGGAAAATCCCACTGGTGCTGAAACTGGCCTGCAACATCCTGCCATTGCTGGGGGGTGGAAGGAAACTGTGGAGTCAAAAAACAAAGAAAAAATTACTACTTCTGCACATAACATTGCAAGCAGATTTGACAAAAAAATTCTTGGCCAACATAAGTATAACATTTAAATGAGTATTTAAAGATAAAGGTGTAAGGTCAACTTATCAGATTAATCACCCTCTCTGGTGGCCCATTAGAAAAATGTTATGGTGGGGGAAGGTAATGGGTAGATGTTTTGTACAGGTAACCCTCTCCACTTCCATGAGAGCTGAATGCATAAATAATGTGTGATTCTTTGGCCAGCCCCTCCTTACTTACACTATTGGCAGCCCAGTGGACAGGTAAGAAGTGTCATAATCTAAAAATATGGATACACACTGCGCAAATTAAAGAACATTTTGCCATTCAGAAATTACCTATCAAGATAATATGAGACAAAAACTTACTACGTTACAATTTGAAGGTAATCAGGCAGGCCCTTGCACTACATGCTCAGGTGAATTCATCCAGAAATATAACCACAAAAGAGGTATAGTGTGTATGGGTTTTGCAAAGTCAGCAGATAGAGCAGTGATGGCGAACCTTGGCACCCCAGATGTTTTGGAACTACATTTCCCATGATACTCAACTACACTCCAGAGTGCATGAGCATTATGGGAAATGTAGTTCCAGAACATCTGGGGTGCCAAGGTTCACCATCACTGAGATAGAGTATTGGTATTGGTTGACTTTTGGGGGGGGGAGGGTTCCAAATGAGTTTGTGCCCAAAAAAATGGCATCTTGCACTCTGCCTGAATTTGAGGACAACAATAACATTTGGACAGATTTTAGGGGGTGTTTAGGGTAAGCACAAAAATGTAGCTGACAAAATACATTGTTAAGTTACTAGGCTAGGTGTGTATGGGCCCAGGATAGCATGCTGGGGAGGTTAGTGAAGAAAAATATGCATGAAGGACAAAAAAGGAGCATTAAAAGTTTACAGCATGCATGAGGACAAATAGGACATTCACAGCATATTACAATAATGGTAATTAGGAAATCAAGAAATTAATACAATACATTAGCAAACATTAAATACATAGAATGTGATGTTAAAGCCTAAAACTTACCCGAATATAGTCCTTCTGCAGGACTTGAATAATGGCAAAACAGGTCTCTAGAATAATGAGTCCCAGAGCCTCAGGGGAGATCCCAGTTGTAAACTTCAAGTCCTGGAGACTTCTCCCCATCGCCAAGTACCGCAAGGTGGCTATGAGCCTTTGCACAGGAGTAATGGCAAGCCACATGCATGTGTCCTGCTTCCTAATATAGGTCAGCAATGCCAAGAGATGGTGAAAGCAGGGGTCCGTCATCCGGAGGTAATTCCTAAAATAATCAGAATTATTCTCCTGGAGCTCCCGCAGTAAAGGCATATGAGAGAATTGGTCTCAATTAAGCAACCAATTCTTGGTCCAAGAACTCCTCCTCCTCCTGTTCCTGGACTGGTTGATGAACGGCAGTCCAGAAATGAACTGACAAGCACGAACTGAAAAGCGCGATTCGACACTCGCCAAACTTCTAACACAAAATTAACAGAAGGAGCCCAAAGGGTGCCACATGACAATTGAACTTCCTATTTATCGGCTCGGAGTACGTCTAGTACGTCACTACGTTCGTGATTGTTGGCTGACAATTGTGTGCCGTTTGTATGCAAGGTAAGTTTGAGGCCAACGCCCTTCGGACAAATGTCTGCGGTTTTGTCGGCAAAAAATCCGATCGTGTGTACGAGGCTTTAGTTTACTGTATTCCCCCTCTTTTGCTGTCAAGCGATCTTCATTAGGATTACAACCTGTGGCCCTCTAACCAGTAATACATTGGCTGAATAACTGCTGTTATTTAGATATCTGATAGATTTGAGCTATATGAAGCATAGTCTCACATTCCATTAGATAACTGAATTTAGAAATTGATATCTATGACTTTCTTGACCAAACAGGATTGGCTGAAGGTACAAATAATTGACAGACTGGTGAAAGTTTTCATTTATAGAGGTCATAGTAGCGCAAGTAGTAATTTTGACTATGTACAGTTTTTCACAAAAGTGAATACACCCCTCACATTTTTGTAAATATTTTATTATATCTTTTCATGTGACAACACTGAAGAAATGACACTTTGCTACAATGTAGTGAGCGTACAGCATGTATAACAGTGTAAATTTGCTGTCCCCTCAAAATAACTCAACACATAGCCATTAATGTCTATACCACTGGCAACAAAAGTGAGTACACCCCTAAGTGAAAATGTCCAAATTGGGTCCAATTAGCCATTTTCCCTCCCTGGTGTCATGTGACTCATTAGTGTTACAAGGTCTCAGGTGTGAATGGGGAGTAGGTGTGTTAAATTTGGTGTTATGCTCTTACTTTCTCATACTGGTCACTGGAAGTTCAACATGGCACCTCATGGCAAAGAACTTTCTGAGAATCTGAAAAAAAAGAATTGTTGCTCTACATAAAGATGGCCTAGGCTATAAGAACATTACCAAGACACTGAAACTGAGCTGCAGCATGGTGGCCAAGACCATACAGCAGTTTAATAGGACAGGTTCCACTCAGAACAGGCCTTGCCATGGTCGACCAAAGAAGTTGAGTGCACGTGCTCAGCATCATATCCAGAGGTTGTTTTTGGGAAACAGACGTACGAGTGCTGCCAGCATTGCTGCAGAGGTTGAAGGGATGGGGCAGTCAGGCTGTCAGTGCTCAGCCCATACACTGCACACTGCATCAAATTGGTCTGCATGGAGGAAGCCACTTCTAAAGAATGCACAAGAAAGGCCAGAAACAGTTTGCTGAAGACAAGCAGACTAAGGACATGGATTACTGGTACCATGTCCTGGGGTCTGATGAGACCAAGATAAACTTATTTGGTTCAGATGGTGTCAAGCGTGTGTGGTGGCAACCAGGTGAGGAGTGCAAAGACAAGTGTATCTTGCCTACATTCAAGCATGGTGGTGGGAGTGTCATGTTCTGGGGCTGTATGAGTGCTGCCGGCACTGGGGAGCTACAGTTCATTGAGGGAACCATGAATGCTAACATGTACTGTGACATACTGAAGCAGAGCATGATCCCCTCCCTTCACAGACTGGGCTGTATGGCAGTATTCCAACATGATAACGACCCCAGACATACCTCCAAGATGACCACTGCTTTGTTAAAGAAGCTGAGGGTAAAGGTGATGGATTGGCCAAGCATGTCTCCAGACCTAAACCCTATTGAGCATCCATGGGTCATCTTCAAAACGGAAGGTGGAGGACCGCAATGTCACTAACATCCACCAGCTCAGTGATGTCATCATGGAGGAGTGAAAGAGGAGTCCAGTGGCAACCTGTGAAGCTCTGGTGAACTCCATGCCCAAGAGGGTTAAGGCAGTGCTGGAAAATAATGGTGGCCACACAAAATATTGACACTTTTATTAGACATTAAAGACTGTGTGTTGAGTTATTTTGAGGGGACAGCAAATTTACACTGTTATACAAGCTGTACACTTATTGTGGCAAAGTGTCATTTCTTTAGTGTTGTTACATGAAAAGATATAATAAAATATTTACAAAAATGCGAGGGGTGTACTCACTTTTGTGAGATACTGTATATGAGTAAGCCCCCAGGTCAGTGAAAAATATTTCTTCTCGTAGTGATCTGAAAGTTGAAATATAAAAATGTACAATGGTTCTCCTTATATTTGTGTTTTACAGTGGTGGGCAGTCAGGGGCCAGCCCTAGGCGGTCCCCTGAAAATGTGCATGCACACAAAACTCGTAGGGAGGTGCTCTACATGTTGAATAATTCTTTATAGTTTAAAGCGAGATTCCGGCCACCTAAAAAAAAAAATTTAAGTCAGCAGCTACAAACACTGTAGCTGCTGACTTTAAATAAGTAGACTTACCTGTCCAGGGTGCCCGCGATGTCGGCCGCCTGAGGCCGACCCGTCCCTCGGCTCTCGGGTCCCGCCACCGCCATCCTAGGTAAGGGAAACAGGCAGTGGAGCCTTGCGGCTTCACTGCCAGTTTCCTACTGCGCACGCGCGAGCGGCGCTGCGATCTGTGAATGGCCCCGTGGTGTTCTGGGAACACACACAGTTCCCAGAAGACAACGGAGCCGCTCACCGAGGAGAAGAACATGCCCTGGAATAGGAAGAGGCAGATTAGGAAGACTGCCTAGCAACAAGGGTTTAGGTAAGTATATATTTTTTTCCCAAATGTTTTTTTTTTTTAATTTCTTTAGGATTTTTGGTGGCATTTCTATTTCCAGGGTGGCCCTCCACTTTAAGCGCTGCACTACCTTGTATTTATGTTTATGTAAGCTTTGTCATATCTTAGCGCAAGCTGCTTAAATAACTTCCTTGTGCTCATTATACTGTGTGTTTAAACTGTTCATATCTAGAAGATTGTAAAAATAGGTTAAGGTCAAGCAGTTAACAGGCCAGTAAATGCTAAATTTTGGGTGACCTCTGACTTGCTGATCACCTCAAAAATTGCAGCAACATTTTTCTATTCTGTCAGGTTTCTTTTGAAGTTTGAGGTTTGATCATCACTGCAAGAATATTTATTTGTCAATTCAGAAATGCAGAAACACTACCTGTAGGGTTTAATGAACCTAAAAGTAGCAGACAGGAAGTCCATGCAGCCTCCTTATTGGGTGCAGTCAGAGTCAGGTGATAGGTTGAAGGCGCTTAGAAGTTCTATGCACAGCTAGCTAAAACTTGGAAAGAAACACAAAATAAGGTTTGTATTTTACAGCCAGTAACAATGAACCAAGCAGTAAAAGGGAGTGTATACGATATTGCTATATTTCATGAATTCATTGGTATAAATACTAAAAAATTATTTTTTTATATTTTACTTTGTTTATTTTTTCTTTATTACATATGAATGTTTCAGATTACAACTTGTAGCCAGCAAATGGTTAGCTCCAAGTCACATCAGCAAAACAGCAGCTTAGAACAGCTTAGATCTGTATCTGTTGACCAAACAACCACAATAATGTAATCATAATTATGTATTTTTTTTCCACTAGACAATGTGTTTGTGAGAAATTGTTTGGCAGACCTGCTGCATGGGTGACAGTAGAGGTAAAACTTGTTTTGTTGCTGTTGTCACAGCGGCCTAAATGTAACAATAAACACACAGGGGTTAATTTATTAAAACTGGAGAGTGCACAATCTGGTGCAGCTGTGCGTGGAAGCCAATTAGCTTCTAACTTTAGCTTCTTCAACTAAGCTTTCACAAAAATTCCTAGAAGCTGATTTGTTTCTATGCAGAGCTCCACCACATTTTGCACTCTCCAGTTATATTAACCACTAGGCGTCCGCGCTATAGCCGAAAGACGGCTACAGCGCGGACTCAAATTGCCGGGAGGGCGTCCGTGGACGTCCTCCTGTTTACTTCCGCATTGCGCGCTCCCGCGAGCGCGCATCGCGGAAGTTTTGTGCTGGCCGTGTCCCTCGGACACAGCCAGTCACAGATCACCGTAAACGGCCAATGACAGCGGCCGTTTACGGTGCGATCGGCGGTGCCAATGAGAGAGGATCTCATATGTAAACATATGAGATCATCTCTCATCGCCGGCTCTCCCTCCTCACACAGAGACAGCGTGTGAGGAGGGAGAGCGGAACCGCTGCGGCGGTGAGTGTAAAAAAAAAAAAAAAAGGTGTCCCGCTGTTAACAGTCCCTGCCATCTGCCCTGTCATCTGCCCTGTCATCTGCCCCTGCCATCTGCCCCTGTCATCTGCCCCTGTCATCTGCCCTGTCATCTGCCCCTGCCATCTGCCCCTGTCATCTGCCCTGTCATCTGCCCCTGTCATCTGCCCCTGCCATCTGCCCTGTCATCTGCCCCTGCCATCTGCCCCTGTCATCTGCCCTGTCATCTGCCCCTGCCATCTGCCCCTGTCATCTGCCCCTGCCATCTGCCCCTGTCATCTGCCCCTGTCATCTGCCCTGTCATCTGCCCCTGTCATCTGCCCTGTCATCTGCCCCTGCCATCTGCCCCTGCCATCTGCCCTGTCATCTGCCCCTGCCATCTGCCCCTGCCATCTGCCCCTGCCATCTGCCCCTGCCATCTGCCCTGTCATCTGCCCCTGCCATCTGCCCCTGCCATCTGCCCCTGCCATCTGCCCTGTCATCTGCCCCTGCCATCTGCCCCTGCCATCTGCCCCTGCCATCTGTCCCCACTGCCACGTATAAGTGCCATCTGTCATCAGTGCCACATAGTGCCATCTGTCATCAGTGCCACATAGTGCCATCTGTCATCAGTGCCACATAGTGCCATCTGTCATCAGTGCCACATAGTGCCATCTGTCATCAGTGCCATCTGTCATCAGTGCCACCTGTCAGTGTCACGTGCCATCTGTCATCAGTGTCACGTGTCATCAGTGCCACGTATTAGTGCCACCTGTCATCAGTGTCATCAGTGCCACGTATTAGTGCCATCTGTCATCAGTGCCACGTATTAGTGCCATCTGTCATCAGTGCCACGTATTAGTGCCATCTGTCATCAGTGCCATGTATTAGTGCCATCTTTCATCAGTGCCACATGTCATCAGTGCCACATATCAGTGCCATTTGTCATCAGTGCCACATGCCGTCAGTGCCACATATTAGTGCCATGTGTCATCAGTGCCACATATTAGTGCCATCTGTCATCAGTGTCATCAGTGCCACATATTAGTGCCATGTGTCATCAGTGCCACATATTAGTGCCATCTGTCATCAGTGCCACATATTAGTGCCATCTGTCAGTGCCACGTATTAGTGCCATCTGTCATCAGTGCCACGTATTAGTGCCATCTGTCATCAGTGCCATGTATTAGTGCCATCTGTCATCAGTGCCACGTCAGTGCCACGTATCAGTGCCATCTGTCATCAGTGCCACATCAGTGCCACGTATCAGTGCCATTTGTCATCAGTGCCACGTCAGTGTCACGTGTCATTGTCCTGGTGCTCCAGGGCCTTCAAAAGTGTAATAGGTAGTCAACAAATTAGATGTGTAATTTATGCTCCTAGAACACCTGATGGTGCTCCCTGCATGTTGGGCCTCTCTATGTGGCCAGGCTGTGAAAAAGTCCCACACATGTGGTATCGTAATACTCAGGAGGAGTAGCAGAATGTATTTTGGGGTGTCATTTGTGGTATATACATGCCATGTGAGAGAAATAACCTATTACAATGACAATTTTGTGGGGGAAAAAAAAAAAAAATCTTCATTTTGCAAAGAATTGTGGGAAAAAATGACAACATCAAAAACCTCACCATGCATCTTGCTAAATACCTTGGAATGTCTACTTTCAAAAAAGGGGTCATTTGGGGGGTATTTGTACTTTTCTGACTTGTTCGGGTCACAAGAAATGAGATAGGCCGTCAGTGCATCAGATGTGATCAATTTTTATGATTTGCACCATAACTTGTAGACTCTCTAACTTTCAGAAAGACCAAATAATATCCACTAATTTGGGTTATTTTTACCAAAGATATGTAGCAGTATAAATTGTGGCCAAAATTTATGAAGAAAAATTACTAATTTTAAAAATTTTATCACAGAAACTAAGAAAAATGCGTTTTTTTTCAAAATTTGCGGTCTTTTTTCATTTATAGCGCAAAAAATAAAAAACCCAGAGGTGATCAAATACCACCAAAAGAAAGCTCTATTTGTATGAAAAAAAGGACAAAAAATTCATTTGGGTACAGTATTGCATGACTGAGTAATTGTCATTCAAAGTGTGAGAGCGCTGAAAGCTGAAAATTGGTCTGGTCACGAAGGGGGTTTAAGTGCCCAGTTGTCAGGTGGTTAAATCAATTCCACTGATTTTATATAAACAACCCCACTGTGTATGTTGTTACATACAACTGTATGAAACAGAATACTTGACTTTTGTGTTAGTATTTAAAAAAAAAAAAAAAAATATATATATATATATATATATATATATATATATATATATATATATATATATATATATATATATATATACAGTATCTCACAAAAGTGAGTACACCCCTCACATTTTTGTAATTATTTTATTATATCTTTTCAAGTGACAACACTGAAGAAATGACACTTTGCTACAATTTAAAGTAGTGAGTGTACAGCTTGTATAACAGTGTCCCAGTAGAAGTCTTTTGAAACAAAACGTGTCGGGCTTCGCTACGCTTGCTCCCCACATTGCTTTTAATCCATTTTTATCTATTTTTGTGATCACAAATTTGTACTCATTGATTTGATGTACTGTCTTTTAAATAAATGCCTTCTGAGTTGTTTTGACCTACACCATATGGAGTCCTTCCATTCTCTTTTGCTCTCATTCCGGTCCGTTCAAGTCTGTCTGTGTGCAACCACAACCTCCAGAGAGTCCCCCCGTGCGGTGGAAGTTCTTTACTCCGTTGAGGATCCATAAGGAAACTAAGGTTGGCGGCCTGACCACCACAGATGAGGAGTGGAACCATCCCTTAAAGAGTGACCGCTCTCCAGCCAACCTTAACCCTGTGGGGCTTGGTCCACATAAGCCTGATTGACTCATCACCAAATGGTTAGTGACTCCACCATATCTGATAAGAGTATCCATCTTATCCCTCTTAATGAGTTTTCTTCACAACCGCATAGCTTTTTTGCACAACATTTGAGTTGCCCGTGTCTAATTGAGGATTTGCTATTCATCATGGGATGCACATATCCTTGATTTGTTTCTTAAAAGCCTTCTTCAGTGAATTTTGGACTTTTTTTATGTGTTTATTCATTATTATTTTATAAGACATCACTGTTTACTACGCATTGTTTTTTTCACTTATAGAGCTACACTTATATATATATATTTATTTTTATTCTGTTTTAGACTTTTCCGTTTTTTACAGTAGGAATAGTGTACCTTTCATCATAGGCCTTGTTGACTCCTCTCCAAAGGTAGCATTTATAGTTGTGGCCAAAAAGCTCAATTTTGGTCTCATCCCTCCAAATGACTTTGTGCCAGAGGGTTTGAGGCTTGTCTCTGTGCTGTTTGGTGTATTGTAAGCGGGATACTTTGTGGCATTTGCGTAGTAATGGCTTTCTTCTGGCGACTCGACCATGCAGCCAATCTTTCTTCAAATGCCTCCTTATTGTGCATCTTGACACAGCCACACCACATGTTTTCAGAGAGTCCTGTATTTCACCTGAAGTTATTTGTGGGTTTTTCTTTGCATCCCGAACCATTTTCCTGGCAGTTGTGGCTGAAATTTTAGTTGGTCTACCTGACCGTGGTTTGGTTTCAACAGAACCCCTCATTTTCCACTTCTTGATTAGTTTGAACACTTCTGATTGGCATTCTCAATTCCTTGAAAATCTTTTTATATCCCTTTCCTGTTTTATACAGTTCAACTACCTTTTCCTTCAGATCCTTTGACAATTCTTTTGCTTTCCCATGACTCAGAATCCAGAAACGTCAGTGCAGCACTGGATGAAAGATGCCAGGGTCTGTCAGGAGTCAAGAAACTCATTGGCCTTTTTATTCACGCACACTAATTACAAGCAAACAGATCACCGGTGAGGATGGTTACCTTTTAATAGCCATTCAAACCCCTTTGTGTCAACTTGTATGCATGTTATCAGGCCAAAATCACCAGGGTGTGTAAACTTTTGTTCAGGGTCATTTGGGTAGTTTCTGTTTATGATTTAAAAATAGTAAACACAGTTAATTGATAATAAATGACTTCAGCCAAGCACTAACCTTGAGTGAAAAAAGTTTTTGTGCTATCATTCATATTCTCTGAAAAATGGCTAAGAAATCATAAATTCTGCCAGGGTATGTAAACTTATGAGCACAAGTGTGTGTGTGTGTGTGTGTGTGTGTGTGTGTGTGTGTGTGTGTGTGTGTGTATGTATGTAGCACCCTGGTGTTTAGGCAGGGTTGCTAGTAAATTTAGTTTCTCAAGCAGTAGTTGCCCTGGTTAATTGTTAGTAGATCCACTGGTTCCTCTCTAGTGCTGGACTTGCTGCACCTTCTCTCTTCTGTCGCTAGGTATCGTTATGCTGGTCACATTAGATAGACAAGGGCTAGCAAGGTCAAGGTATGAATGGATGGGGTGTCTCATCCAATGGGCATGGGTTTCTTTAAGCCCCTTGGCCTGCTGGGAGAGCCTATTTATTTGGGTGGAGTCAGGTGATCGGGGGTTCTATGCCACCCGGACGGCTGGGTGGACGTGTGTTATGCTGCCCCAGCTGCATGGCCGGAAGTCTGAGATCTATCCCGGGGACATCTGGCTGCTAGGCTGTGTGAGGCCTATCCAGAAGCAGGAGAAGCAGCGCAGGGTTGGGACTGCAGGATTGGAGTCCAACTGAGAGTCGGAGGTAGAGAGGAGCTGTCGCCACTAAGGGACAATCCACCTTGTTACCGGAGACCACTGTGAGTAAGCTGGGGCCAGTACCAGAGCAGTCTTCTCACCAGTTGGGGACAGTGAAGAAGTGGGAAAACTTCAGCAAGTGCCAAGCCAGGGACCCAGCTGGACAGCAAAGGTGACGCTTGAGGAGCATCAGTGAGTGCCAAGCCAGGGACCTAGCAGGTCAGCAGGGGTGACGCTTGAGGAAGATACTAGGTAATGGAAGTGGAAGAGCTCAAGGGATCCAGTGGCGATTGGGTCTGAGAGTCTAATGAGCGATTTAGGAGCTCAGTGAGTGAAGACCTACAGTGAGAGACTGTAGCGTGTGAGGAGCAGGGATGAGCCGAACACCCCCCTGTTCGGTTTGCACCAGAACATGCGAACAGGCAAAAAATTTATTCGAACACTTGAACACCGTTAAAGTCTATGGGACACAAACATAAATAATCAAAAGTGCTAATTTTAAAGGCTTATATGCAAGTTATTGTCATAAAAAGTGTTTGGGGACCCGGGAGCAGTGATTTTAATAATGCTTAAAAGTGAAACATTAAAAGTGCAATATTCCTTTAAATTTCGTACCTGGGGGGTGTCTATAGTATGCCTGTAAAGGGGCGCATGTTTCCTGTGTTTAGAACAGTCTGACAGCAAAATTACATTTCAAAGGAAAAAAAGTAATTTAAAACTACTTGCGCTATTAATGAATTGCCGGTCCGACAATACACATACAAGTTCATTGATAAAAACGGCATGGGAATTCCCCACAGGGGAACCCCGAACCAAAATTTTTTAAAAAAATGGCGTGGGGTCCCCCTAAATTCCATACCAGGCCCTTCAGCGGTATTGCACATACCGCTGTGTCCAACGTGCACCTCACCCTTTGAACTTTCTATATATATATTGTAAGATTGGGGTTCTTTAGCTCAACTGCAGCGCTTACCAGTGATCGGAGTCCACGACAGTTGTGCTATTTAAGGGCTTTTTGGCCCACTTTTATTAAACAAAAGAAATGAACAGTCCATCCAGAATTCCCACCCAGGGGTTTCAACTTCACAATAATAATCACGAATGGAAAATACCGAGCCTCCTGGCTTATTCTGTACATATAGTTATGCGGATCAGGCCTTTGTCTGTTTCCCACAGACCGTTCCCTTGTCAGTCCATATAGATAACAGCCACTTGCTGCTCTAACCCTCAGGCTTTGGTCTCTGGGTTCTCCCAGTGCACACCTGCACTCTCTGGCTTCCCCCTTGCAAGCCTGGACTCTTCGGGAGGGTGGAGCCCAGAACCATGATCAGGTGTCTACAAATAGCCCAGCATACACCTGACCAGTCAGTATGCTGGTGGATCTCAAAACCTGGACCCAGGACCGGGGATTTCATCCCACCCAGATCACTACAAAATCCCTGGGTTCCAGGTCCCAAAGTGGACTTTAGTAAATATAAAAGAATATACACCCTTCTTTTTTAAAAAAAGAGGAAGTATTAACAGCGCTAAATGTGAATAAAATATTCACCAATATGGTGTGACATATAGTGCATAAAAAATAATGAACTATTTCCACTCAACTGGCAAAAACGCCTGCCAGTTGTGGGTCTAATATGTCTGATCTGAGAAGACTGTTTTGTGTATGCTGATTAAACACAATCCTGGTACATACTAGAATATTACTAATCGGAGCAAGAAAATTTAAATATCATATGTAAAATGGGTAGTAAGTATAAAAATCCAAACACTCAGTCAAAAGTGACTATAAAAAATGGAAAGGATGATGTAACCAGTCCTTTGTAGAAAAATAATAATTCCATGCATGCAGTCTACAGCAATTAAAGTTGGGCTTAAAAATCTAATGGAGTGCACAATCCAAGGGCTGCTACACCATCACCGGACCACCTCGTGATAACCGCTTATGGGTGTATGCTTACCAGAGGTAAGTGTCAAATAAGCCCGTAGTAACTTTACAGGTGGTAATCTGCTCCTCTGCCACTGGGTGGATCTGCTCTCCTCGGCCAGAAATTTCTCAATACCGTAGACATGCCATATAGGAAAACAGGGGGAGGCTTTCCATAGTGTTACACTGTTTATTAATAGCAAACAGAACCCCCTAATACAAGTTATGCTTACAAGATAAAAGTAATAAAATGCAGCCTGTCATAGTAACACCGCTGGTCGGAAATTCACAAGTCCCACCCGCCGCGATGAGTCCCAGGATGACATTGCCTGTGTATAGCCCTCTGAAGATGTAATGACGAAACGCATCAGGGCGTGACCACGCGACCCTTTCCAGCATACACAAAACGGTCTTCTCAGATCAGACATATTAGACCCACAACTGGCAGGCGTTTTTGCCAGTTGAGTGGAAATAGTTCATTATTTTTAATGCACTATATGTCACAACATATTGGTGAATATTTTATTCACATTTAGCGCTGTTAATACTTCCTCTTTTTTAAAAAAAGAAGGGGGTGTATTCTTTTATATCTTTGTTGTTTGTTTCTTATAATAGCAGCTTGAAGTGCATAGACCATTATCATTCATCCATTTCAGAGCGCTGGGATCAGAGTTTATCATCTCTGATATCTTATTTTTTCTATTGGACTTTAGTAAATAATGAGGAAACTGAAAAGCCAGTTTCCTCCCAAATAAGCAAATTAACTGGGGCCCCTCAACCTGCCTGGTTGAGAATCTTGCGCCTATACACTGGTGGGGTACCACACTACCACAATGTATAGGATTTCTCTAGAGCTTCTCCCCTTTGGAACTCCCTACCCCAATCTGTCCGACTGTTCCCTAATCTATCCATCTTTAGACGATCCCTGAAAACCCTTCTCTTTAAAGAAGCCTACTCCTCCTGCTTCTAACTAATACACTGTTTTACTTTCTCCATCAGCTCATCCCCCACAGCTATTACCTTTTGTATCAATTGACCCTCCCTTTTAGATTGTAAGCTCTAATGAGCAGGGCCCTCTGATTCCTCTTGTACCAAATTGTAATTTAACGTAATGTCTGCCATCATTTTGTTAGGCGCTGCGCAAACTGTTGGCGCTATATAAATCCTATATAATAATAATAATGATAATTTTTATATATATATATATATATATATATATATATATATATATATATATATATATATATATATATATATATATATATATACACACACACATGCAAAGCTCTCAAAAATTCCACTCGCCTGTTCGCATTTTGCGAGTGGATTTTGAGGGCTGACGAGTGTAGGCTGCCTGGGAGCGAGGGGGGCGAGCACCGCCGGCAGGCGGGTTGTATCTGAGCCGTTCTCCCAGCGATCGGAGGGGAAGAGAGGGGAGAGCCGCCGCCTGGTTGATTTATTTCAATAGCTGTGTGTTCCCCGCTGCGCGCCGTCATATACAGACCCTCCTCTTTGTCCGGGCACTTTGATAGACAGATCACTCAATCAATCCTGGGACGGGTAATCTGTCTATCAAAGTTCCCTGGACAAGGGTGAGGGGCTGTATATGACAGTGCACAGCGGGGAACACACAGCTATTGAAATGAAATCTGTTATGTTCCCAGCTTTCTAATCAACCAGGTGGCAGCTCTCCCCTCTCTTCCCCTGCACAGGTCGGCTGCATTGGGGACACAGGCTGCATTGGTGACGTAGGCTGCATTGGTGACGTAGGCTGCATTAGTGACACAGGCTGCATTAGTGACACAGGCTGCATTGGGGACACAGGCTTCGTTAGTGACACAGGCTGCATTAGTGACACAGGCAGCATTAGGGACACAGGCTGCATTGGTGACACAGGCTGCATTGGTGACACAGGCTGCATTAGTGACACAGGCTGCATTGGAAACCCAGGCTGCATTAGTGACACAGGCTGCATTGGGGACACAGGCTGCATTGGGGACACAGGCTGCATTGGGGACATGAGCTGCATTGGGGACACAGGCTGCATTGGGGACACAGGCTGCATTAGTGACACAGGCTGCATTAATGACACAGGCTGCATTGGGGACACAGGCTGCATTGGGGACACAGGCTACAATGGGGACACAGGCTGCACTGGCAGACACAGGCTGCATTAGTGACACAGGCTGCATCGGTTGCATTGGTGGCACAGGCTGCATTGGTTGCACAGGTTGCATTGGGGACACAGGCTGCACTAGCAGACACAGGCTGCATTGGTGACACAGGCTGCACTGGCGGACACAGGCTGCATTGGGGACACAGGCTGCATTGGGGAAACAGGCTGCATTGCGGACACAGGTGCACTGGCGGACACAGGCTGCATTGGGGACACAGGCTGCATTAGGGACACAGGCTGCATTGCTGGACATGGGCAGGCTGCATTAGTGGACACAGGCAGGCTGCATTGGTGGACATGGATAAAGTTGTTGTTAATATTTATTTTTATAACTTAATTCTGCATAAAACATTTAAGTGTCATTTCATGAGATAATTTATGAGGGCATGTTTAGGGGCGGAATTAGGAGCGGGGAAGGGTAGGGGTTGGCCGGGGCAACTGGTGGTGAGTAACCCTTGAGGCCTGGCTAGTAGCTCAGGACTTGAAATTTTGAGCCCTGATATATGGAAGTCCTTCAAGGCACTATGAGGCCCAGTTCACTCTAGTTTGATTTCAGATGCAACTTGAGTCGCACAGAATGGCATGACAAGGGAAATCACATCATTTTCCGCTCACATCAATGTGACTCAGCACGGAGCGATTTTGGAAAAGATTTCTGTACTACTTTGGTGTGATTTTGTCCCCATAGAATATACAAACCCTATCAATGTTGCATCCATGTAGCCCTATGTAATCACACTAAAAGTCAAATCGAACTCCGATCGCAGCAGTGTGAACCTAGCCTAAAGAATAGTTTGAAGTATCACCAGGAAAAATTTAAATTAAACAAATATTTGGGCAGGGACTGCCAAATATTAGCTGAATTCTGAGGTGCAGCGCAATTCAGGTTAAGATCTATTTCAGGCAAATGCTTACTTGCAATTCAGTTGCAAATGTTTCTTGTTTCAGTGGATTACAGACAGGTCAAAAAGTGTTTTTTATTACCTGTAAACTTATTTTAAAAATTGTCAAGAAAATGACTAGCAAGGGAAATTGAAAGTATGATAAGTAAATCTTAACAGCTGAACAGCGAAATAATTTACCAAAAATATTTTGTCAAGAACAATTCACGGGAACCTATTACAAAAATGTAATTTTCCTGGCATTAGGCTTTACTGCTTTGTTAAGTAAAATAACATCTGTTTTAATACTTTTGTGGTTATACGCTGCTATATATGTTTATTGTCCTTCTCGGGAAATTCAGAATGGAATATTTGGTCCTCTTTTCTATCATAAGCTGAAGTATGATAGCAGCATATGAGCTATGGCTTTTTTAGCAAAATTTAGGATGCCAGCAGATTTTTTTTTAAACAAACCACAAAGCATTGAATTTTTAAAAAACACTAAATGAGTTTGGCATTAATGTATTACCTTTACCCTAATTATGCACCCTCATAATATCTAAAGCTATCTTTGGGTATGCAATTAGTTACCCAGCAATAGAATTATCAGCTAATTTGGTAACACCAATGAAGACAAAATACTAATCTGAATAACAGAGATTCAAAAAGCGGATACCCTGCCCAGTGGTGTATTTAGGTTATGTGCTGCCCTAGGCCTGACTAAGCTTATGCACCCCTAATTGAAATATAACCCTACCCTGCCCCGCCCCTAAACACGCCCCTTGTAAATTATCTCATGAAATTACACTGTTAAATGTTTTATGCAGAAATTAAGTTCCAAAAACAAATATTACCAACAACTTTTGAACAATATTAACATAAAGCTTATTAGTGCACATCAGTGCAGCCTCATCAGTGTAGCCAATCAGTGCCCATCAGTATAGCATATTAGTGCAGCTTAAGAGTGCTGCCTCATCAGTGCCCAACAGTGCAGTCTTATCAGTGCCCATAAGTGCAGCCTATCAGTGCCCATCAGTGCAGCCTATCAGCAGCCTATCAATGCAGCCCCACTCTGCCGGGGACAGAGAGGGACACAGTGCGATTAGTTCAGAGAGGGACGCCCGGGACAGAGAGAAATGCTGGGGACAGAGAGGGATGCAGTGTGATGAGGACAGAGAGGGATGCCGGGGTCAGAGAGGGATGCTGGGGACAGAGAGGGATGTCAGGGACAGAGAGGAATGCTGGGGACAGACAGAGGGACACAGTGCGATGAGGACAGAGAGAGGTGCCAGGGACAGAGAGGGATGCAGTGCAATGAGGACAGAAAGGGACAGAGGGAATGCTCTTACACCTGTTCACCCCCTTTGGACCAGAGCAATTTTAACATTTCTGTTATGGACCTGTTTATTCTGCAATAACTTTGTCATTATTTAGATAGCAAAGTAATACATATTTTGTTTTATTTGAGGACAAACAAGGCTTTATTTTCATGATATTATTTTTTTTTTCACAATTCACAAAGACAATAAAACACACAAAAACTAAACAAAACACTGTTTTCTTTTTATGAGCAGTGTCAATTTAAAAATAGTATTAGTATGACACTATAAAATTATGATTCTAGTACAAAACATTGCAAAGTTAATTACAAATGAAATAGTGTTTTTTTTTTTATATTATTATTTTATGTTCGGACATATAGGTGGTGGAATTGCGTGAGTTATTCTTTTTTATCTATTCTGTGATATTTGGTGGTTCTTGGTGTGTGAGTGTAGAATAGTGATGTTAATCTCTGATTTTTGGGAATGACATTTTGATTTCTGATGTTGGTACACATATCGCATTTTTTGGGCTCAAATTATGATCATTTGGAAATCAATAAAAAAAAACACACACAAAATTGTGAATCATTTAAAATTTGCATCAGCAATGGTATTGTTTGTGGTTTGTAAAGACACCTGTGTGAGTTTGGGTAAACATTTTAGTGAGATGGACAACAACCAGTGAGAGATACAGAGAAAAATATATTTTACCAAAACATTACACATTCTAGCATTCTTAAAAAGAAAATAGATGAAGAAGAAACACCATTGTTGAAAGGACAGTTTCTTTGAGAGAAAAATGAATTTCATCTTAACATGAAAATTATTTATTTGGGAAAATTACAAGTGTACCATTGGAATCAATGGCTGAAACTTGCATTAGGCTACATAACTCTAATTTTCACTCTCAGAAAATGCTTTTTAACCCAGCGCTCATTTTGGTATTTACTATAACTCTTGGTAAAAAAGCCATGGGAGTTAAAATGAGAATAGCTTGCATGTCTGAGCATGTTCAGTTGTGCTGGCATCTAGTTGTAAAGAAACAGGGATTTTTATCTCTTCTCAGACTTTTAAAGATATTTCAGGGTATATATCCCTTTTTAACACAGTTTAAAAGCAGACTATCATTAAACAATATACCACATATTTCAGTACCATTTAGGCGATCATATCATGCTCTAAACATTATTTTCATGTGCAATATTTCAGGTTCTAGCAGAGTAAGGGTTTAGGCGCTATCTGTTTTCTGGGAGCTAAAGTAAATTCAGTTTTGGGAGTATTTTTGCCCCTATTGCACTATTGTGAATGCAGTTTGGGCACTAATTACCACGATCACAGTCATCAAAACACAGAATTGTTGACAGCAAAAGGTTGGTCTGGTTCATGGTACAACACCCCTCAATCAGGCACCTCATCCCAATATACATAGAAAAAAGCTGGGGGTTGAGGGGATTTTCGCCCTTCTGTCCTCTATGGCCACATCCTTGACCGATTTTCTCAATTTGGGGCATTTGGGGTGATTGTTAGAGTCCGGCCTGGTTGTTTGCTGGTGGTAACAGTTGTTTGGGTAAGTGGCTTTACCTGTGGTGTTCTTTGGAGACCAAGCTCACATACTATTCTACATTTTATTTAACATAATTTGATTATATAATCTATATGTGTGCCATAATATTTCTGTGTTTTCATCTTGTTTAGTGTTCCCGATTGATTTTGCACATCCCCTGAAGAAGCTAATAGTGAAACATGTTGGGCTAGTGTACAACGTATTTTCTATCGATTTTGAATTGATTGTTCAATATGAATACCAAACATTTGTCATTTTAGTGAATACATATTTGCATATTTTTTAAACCTTGTAATAATAAAATTTGTTAATTTTAATATATGTAACTTTCTTGCATTCTCGTTGGCACCGCAAAAAATCCCCTCAACCCCCAGATTTTTTCTATGTATATTGGGATGAGGTGCCTGATTGAGGGGTGTTGTACCATGAACCAGACCAACCTTTTTCTTTTTTCTTTTTAGTGTTTTAATACACTCCCTTCTGGTCTGTTTGATGGCAACACAACAAATATTCAAAATGTTGTAAAAATGTAATTAACTAACTTTTGTCCTATATAACATGTAAATCACTCTACTGGTATATTCCATTTTACTTTTGCTCATGGGAACTCCATCCTCTCCCAACTTTCCCTTGTTGTGTTAACGATTGTTTTCTTGTTCCTTTAGCTTCCATTCGCGTTTGTCTTCTCACTGTTTTTGGTTTTCCTTTCCTTTTCTTTCAAACATGGCCACTTTCAGTGGAGAGGCCTGGGATGGCCTCATGGACAAAATCCAGCAGTCCCAATATTCAGGGGAGATTTCTGATCAGGACCTGGAACAGGCCTTCCTTAGACTACAACGCCTTTTAGAAAGTAAAGTAAGAATATTTTTTCATAAGAAGTATTTTCAGAAATATACAGACAACAATATAGTCCCTTGGGGACTCAGAATACAAATTTTTCCCAATCTGAAAAAGATAGAGGAACCATTGAAATCCAGTTGGGAGAAAAATTTACAATCTTGTTCCTTTGGTATGATGTCTTTGCTCTGTACCCAGTATGATGTTGAGTTAAAATCACTTGATGACTCTATTTCTAGGTGGTACGAGGACTATGAACTCATAATCACAAGCACCCGATTTAAGAAAAAAGAACAAGACCTTAAAACACATATAGAAAGATATACTTTGGATATTAGACGGCCTCTTGCGCATGCACATTGGCGTCTTTTCGTCTGCCTCGAGCCGGTGACGTCACACGCCAGCTCGTCGGAGGACAGATAAAACCGGCTTATCTGGCTGTACATTTAACCAGAGCCAGAGGGTGATACTCTAATATGCGGCGCTTGCTATACTGGTAAGCCGGGCTTCAGCCTGCTACATGCTTGTTGCTTTCATGATCTGATCACTCTCGCTGTATAACTACCTCTATTTACTTTATTTTAATATTGCCTTCTGATTGTTACTTACTTATACAACCCAGGATCATTTCACTATCAACGCTCCTTCTATCTAATCATTTTGGACTTATTGGAAATATTTTCTCTCTATTAACTCTTCAATAAACTTAGCCATTCCTGCTATCTCAGATTTTTCCCCATTACATACCAGAATTTTCTCTAAATTTTTACTTCTTGATAACAGTTAAGTTTTATACCTACATTTCCTATATTACAATTCAGATTCCCCCTCCTTATGTCTTTTTCAGCTTGCTTCCTGCACTTAATTTCAAGCAGGTATTTTAAAGCCGCCTTTAAGTCTTTCCACTATATGGATAAAGAAGCACATATATCCCTCAGTAAGTATTTAATATATGAGACATTTGTCCCTTTTGCCTTATACCTTTTTGTATCAGACATTCATCAAATCAGTCATTAATCTTACAATGATTTTCTGTTTCATAGTTTCGCCCTTCTGTCCTCTATGGCCACATCCTTGACCGATTTTCTCAATTTGGGGCATATGGGGTGATTGTTAGAGTCCGGCCTGGTTTGTTTGCTGGTGGTAACAGTTGTTTGGGTAAGTGGCTTTACCTGTGGTGTTCTTTGGAGACCAAGCTCACATACTATTCTACATTTTATTTAACATAATTTGATTATATAATCTATATGTTTGCCATAATATTTCTGTGTTTTCCTCTTGTTTAGTGTTCCTGATTGATTTTGCACATCCCCTGAAGAAGCTAATAGTGAAACATGTTGGGCTAGTGTGCAACGTATTTTCTATCGATTTTGAATTGATTGTTCAATATGACCACCAAACATTTGTCATTTTAGTGAATACATATTTGTATATTTTTTAAACCTTGTAATAATAAAATTTGATCATTTTAATATATGTAACTTTCTTGCATTCTCATTCGCACCGCAAAAATCCCCTCAACCCCCAGCTTTTTTCACAGAATTGTTGACATTTTTGCAGATTTTCTAAAAAAGAAAAACTGAAATATCACATGGTCCTAAGTATTCAGACCCTTTGCTCAGTATTTAGTAGAAGCACCCTTTTCATCTAATACAGCCATTAATCTTTTTGGGAAAGATGCAACAAGTTTTTCACACCTGGATTTGGGGATCTTCTGCCATTCCTCCTTGCAGATCCTCTCCAGTTCTGTCAGGTTGGATGGTAAACGTTGGTTGACAGACATTTTTAGGTCTCTCCAGAGATGCTCAATTGGGTTTAAGTCAGGGCTCTGGCTGGGCCATTCAAGAACAGTTACGGAGTTGTTGTGAAGCCACTCCTTCATTATTTTAGCTGTGTGCTTAGGGTTATTGTCTTGTTGGAAGGTAAATCTTCAGCCCAGTCTGAGGTCCTGAGCACTCTGGAGAAGGTTTTAGTCCAGGATATCCCTGTACTTGGCCGCATTTATCTTTCCCTCGATTGCAACCAGTCGTCCTGTCCCTGCAGCTGAAAAACACCCCACAGCATGATGCTGCCACCACCATGCTTCACTGTTGGGACTGTATTGGACAGGTGATGAGCAGTGCCTGGTTTTCTCCACACATACCGCTTAGAATTAAGGCCAAAAAGTTCTATCTTGGTCTCATCAGAACAAAGAATCTTATTTCTCACCATCTTGGAGTCCTTCAGGTGTTTTTTTTTAGCAAACTCCATGCAGGCTTTCATGTGTCTTGCACTGAGGAGAGGCTTCTGTCAGGCCACTCTGCCATAAAGCCCCAACTTGTGGAGGGCTGCAGTGATGGTTGACTTTCTACAACTTTCTCCCATCTCCCGACTGCATCTCTGGAGCTCAGCCACAGTGATCTTTGGGTTCTTCTTTACCTCACTCACCAAGGCTCTTCTCCCCCGATAGCTCAGTTTGGAACCTTAAGTGCAGCAGAAATTTTTTTGTAACCTTGGCCAGATCTGTGCCTTGCCACAATTCTGTCTCTGAGCTCTTCAGGCAGTTCCTTTGACCTCACGATTCTCATTTGCTCTGACATGCACTGTGAGCTGTAAGGTCTTATATAGACAGGTGTGTGGCTTTCCTAATCAAGTCCAATCAGTATAATCAAACACAGCTGGACTCAAATGAAGGTGTAGAACCATCTCAAGAATGATCAGAAGAAATGGACACTACCTGAGTTAAATATATGAGTATCGCAGCAAAGGGTCTGAATACTTAGGACCATGTGATATTTCAGTTTTTCTTTTTTAATAAATCTGCAAAAATGTCAACAATTCTGTGTTTTTCTGTCAATATGGGGTGCTGTGTGTACATTAATGAGGAAAAAAAATGAACTTAAATGATTTTAGCAAATGGCTGCAATATAACAAAGAGTGAAAAATGTAAGGGGGTCTGAATACTTTCCGTCCCCACTGTATATATTGTGAGGGGGTTAGCTCGGCAGCAGGTGTATGTGACCCCCTGGATGGGTTCACCACACAAAATCAGGCACAGCAGACAGCGTTATAGGTGAAAAATAAAAAACGAAGGTGCGGTTTATTTAGACTATATGCATTGAAAAATATAACAGCAAAACAAAAAGAAACATGAAAAGAAATCCTGGTCAGCTTGACTGCTTACTACACACGTAGATTTCCTATCTAACAACTAGGTGCAGCCTTATGCTGCCCCAGTCCCTATTTCAGAAGTTTGCCACACAGGCATTGACTCGCCGCACAGGACAGATACCACACTCCCCAGTCTACACAAACACAGAACTGGTTCCTGGATGGAGCATCTCCCTAAGCATACTGGGGTTTTTTGTATAGGTTTTAATGAGCCCACTTACTTCAGCTGGACTCATTAACTCTTCCCCTGCAGGACTCCCAGCACTCCCCCTAGTGGTATAAGTCAGCATAAAGCCTGAACCTAGGGCATACATACTTACCATCCTGGATGCAACCAGGTGGTTTTACCTGCCTGCTGTCACAATATACAGTATCTCACACAAGTGAGTACACCTCTCACATTTTTGTAAATATTTTATTATATCTTTTCATGTGACAACTCTAAAGAAATGACACTTTACTACAATGTAAAGTAGTGAGTGTGCAGCTTGTATAACAGTGTAAATTTGCTGACAAATCGAGGAAAGCTGGAAGCCGCACACCGGTATAGTGATGAATGCTTTATTTAAAAAGCTGGATCATGAAGACACACAAAACTTGACAGCAGAAGCGTACAAAAGCAGCTGACGCGTTTCACACTACAATGAGTGCTTATTCATAGCTATGAATAAGCACTCATTGTAGTGTGAAACGCGTCAGCTGCTTTTGTACGCTTCTGCTGTCAAGTTTTGTGTGTCTTCATGATCCAGCTTTTTAAATAAAGCATTCATCACTATACCGGTGTGCGGCTTCCAGCTTTCCTCGATTTGTCTGCCTCATCTTGCATCAGCCAGCACCTGGGACTCTTCCCTCTTGAAGGATAATACTACACTGGCGTTCATCTCCCCTGGTCTGCGCCTACCTGAGCGGTGGGACCCCTCTCTGCTTATCTTGCTTTTCTGGATTAGTGTAAATTTGCTGTTTCCTCAAAATAACTCAACACACTGGCAATAATGTCTAAACCACTGGCAACAAAAGTGAGTACACCCCTAAGTAAAAATGTCCAATTTGGGCCCAAAGTGTCAATATTTTGTGTGGCCACCATTATTTTCCAGCACTGCCCTATCTCCCTTGAGCATGGAGTTCCCCATAGCTTCACAGGTTGCCACTGGAGTCCGCTTCCACTCCTTTATGATGACATCACAGAGCTGGTGGATGTTAGAGACCTTGCGCTTCTCCCTTTTCCGTTTGAGGATGCCCCACAGATGCTCAATAGGGTTTAGGTCTGATAACATGCTTGGCCAGTCCATCACCTTTACCTTCAGCTTCTTTAGCAAGGCAGTGGACGTCTTAGAGGTGTGTTTGGGGTCATTATCATGTTGGAATACTGCCCTGCGACCCAGTCTCCGAAGGGGGGTATCATGCTCTGCTTCAGTATGTCACAGTACATGTTGGCATTCATGGGTCCCTCAATGAACTGTAGCTTCCCAGTGCTGGCAGCACGCATGCAGCCCCAGACCATGACACTCCCACCATGCTTGACTGTAGGCAAGAGGCCCTTGTCTTTGTACTCCTCACCTGGTTGCCTCCACACACGCTTGACACCATCTGAATAAAATAAGTTTATCTTGGTCTCATCAGACCACAGGACATGGTTTTAGTAATCTATGTCCTTAGTCTGCTTGTCTTCAGCAAACTGTTTGCAGACTTTCTTGTGCATAATCTTTAGAAGAGGCTTCCTTCTGCGACAACAGCAGGGGAGGGCTGGCAGCCTTAGGCCTGGGGGGCAAGTCCAGCCAAGTCGCCCACAGAACCACCGACCCACAGGCCAGCTTCCAGCAGGACCCACGGCCCATTGGAGTTACTACCAAACTTCCAGTGCTGCAAATCAAATGTACAGTGCAAAGCAATACACTTAAAACAAACAGTCCACAAGAGAGCAACTGCTCTTGTGCACATTGCTAGATCAAGATGAGGCTCAAGCAAGTGGCTGACAGATTCCTCCCTCCACACAAGTGGGTGGATGATTCCCCTCACTGGGACATTGTATTCTGACAGTAGGGACTGACCCCTGTCAGAATACACTGGTGCTGTTTGGCTGCAAGCAGCTAATTGAGCAAGGATTTCCAGCAGAAGATGATATAACAATGGGTTCCTGCCTAACATAGAGGGGTAAACACAGATCAAAATTCAGCCCCTGCTGAAACCGATGAATTCTGATCTGTGTTTACCCAACTTTACCTTATCCCTTGCTTCAGCGGGCTCACTGCAGTTCTGTCCCCTGCAGCTCCTGTGTATGTATGACATTGGTCACACTCCAACCTCCACTTCCTACCATACGGGGTTAATCTTCCTTTTTATGTGATGATGTCTACGGAGGAGAACACTGGAGCTGGCTGGAGCATAGAATCAGGTAAGAAAAAAAAAAAGACTATACCCCTTCTCCCCCTCCCCCACACTACAAGAGTGGACTTCTGTACTTTTTTGGAGTTGAGCTGGGATATCATCACATCCTTTGCTGTGTATTCTTATATTCTTGAATAGGTTAGGAATTAGTGTGACACTTCAGGTGCTACATAGATGTAATCCACATACACATTATATCTTATTAAAAATCATTATTTTTAGAAGATATAATGTGAATGTGGATTACATATATGTAGCACCTGAAATGTCACACTAATTTCTAACCTATTTAAGAATTTTACTTTCACTTTCAATAAACCTGCACTGAAAAGTACAGAGCAGGCTCACATTACAGTATGCAGGGCAGTGGAGACTTACAGTAGCAGAGGATCCAGCCTCCCATCCATGCTGTACACATCTTCACTCTGCCCTGGAGGAGGTGTGTGCTGAGCGGGACCCAATGATCGATGCTGGAGTGTGAGGTTCTTACTGCCCCGCCCACATGTACTCCCACTGGGACTGTACCAGCTCTGATTTGGGAGGGGGGACTCAAGAAGGGAGCCTGCAAAGGGGTGTATCTGCTGCCACAGAGCAATGAGCAGGGGTACATAATCTTTGTTTTGGGCAGGAAACCGGGGTATACAAGCGTTACAATTAGATTTTGTTGGCAGAATTTCCTGCTCACAACCTGGCGCTCCTCCCATCTCTTGTACTGACCCTGCTTGCAGCCATCCAGTGCCCTGCCCAGCCCGAGCCAGTGACTCACGTCCCGCCTCTGCCTGCCACTGAAGACTCCGTCTCTGGGAGTTGTAGTTTCCGGGTGCTGCGCACCGCTGCTTACTTCTCTTCACCCATTGCCACCTGGAACTTGAGCGCGGTCCGGACTACAACTCCCGGAATGCAGTGCGGGAGGAACACAGCCAATCGGCGGCAGCCGGGGTCGACCTCCTGCATAAAAAAAAAAAAATGTCAGCAGCCATGAAAGCGGCCGTTTTTAAATATAAGTTAGGCGGCCTGGGGGGAAATTTCCACCCTGCCCCCCGGCCCAGCCCGCCCCTGGACAACAGCCATGCAGACCAATTTGATGCAGTGTGTGGCTTATGGTCTAAGCATTGACAGGCTGACTCCCCACCCCTTCAACCTCTGCAGCAATGCTGGCAGCACTCATACGTCTTTTTCCCAAAGACAACCTCTGGATATGATGTTAGGCACTCAACTTCTTTGATCGACCATGGCGAGGCCTGTTCTGAGTGGAACCTGTCCTGTTAAACTGCTGTATGGTCTTAGCCATCGTGCTGCAGCTCAGTTTCAGGGTCTTGGCAATCTTCTTATAGCCTAGGCAATCTTTATGTAGAGCAGCAATTCTTTTTTTCAGATCCTCAGAGAGTTCTTTGCCATGAGGTGCCATGTTGAACTTCCTGTGACCAGTATGAGAGCGATAACACCAAATGTAACACACCTGCTCCCCATTCACACCTGAGACCTTGTAACACTAATGAGTCACATGATACCTGGGAGGGAAAATGGCTAATTGGGCCCAATTTGGGCATTTTCACTTATGCAGCGTACACATGAGCCAACTTTTCGACCGGACTGGTCCGACGGACAATCTGATCATGTGTGGGCTTCATCGGACCTTCAGCGGACTTTTCCAGTCAAAAATCTGATGCACTTTAGATTTGAAACGTGCTTCAAATCTTTCCGACGGACTTGAGTCCGGTCGAAAATTCCGCTCGTCTGTATGCTAGTCCGACGGACAAAAACCCACGCTAGGGCAGCTATTGGCTACTGGCTATGAACTTCCTTATTTTAGTCCGGTCGTACGTCATCACGTACGCATCCGTCGGACTTTGGTGTGATCGTGTGTAGGCAAGTCCGTTCGTTCAAAAGTCCATCGGAAGTCCGTCAAAAGTTAGACGAAAGTCCGCCGGAATGGCCGTCAGACTTTTGTTGCCAGAATGTCCGCTTGTGTGTACGCGGCCTTAGTGGTGTACTCACTTTTGTTGCCAGTGGTTTAGACATTAATGGCAGTGTGTTGAGTTATTTTGAGGGGACAGCAAATTTACACTGTTATAAAAGCTATGCACTCACTACTTTACATACTTGTCACATGAAAAGATATAATAAAATATTTACAAAAATGTGAGGGGTGTACTCACTTGTGTAAGATACTGTATATATGGATAGATATATATAGATCTATCTATAGATCTATATATATATATATATATATATATATATATATATACATATATATATATATATATATACATATATATATATATATATATATACATATATATATATATATATATATATATATATATATATATATATATATATATGTATATATATACATATATATATATATATATATATATATATATATTAGGGATGAGCCCGATGTTCGAGTCGAATGTAAGTTCGACTCAAACATCGGGTGTTCGCCAAATAGCAAACAATTTGGGGTGTTCGCGCAAATTCGAAAGCCGCGGAACACCCTTTAAAAGTCTATGGGAGAAATCAAAAGTGCTAATTTTAAAAGCTTGAATGGTATTGTCATTAAAAAGTGTTTGGGGTGTCTATGCTATGCCTGTAAAGTGGCGCATTTTTCCCATGTTTAGAACAGTCCCTGCACAAAATGACATTTCTAAAGGAAAAAGAGTCATTTAAAAGTACTCGCGGCTATAATGAATTTTCGGTCCCAGCAATACAGATAAAAGAAGTCATTGAAAAAAACGGCATGGGATCCCCCCAGTTCCTTACCATGCCCTTTGGGTCTGGTATGAATATTAAGGGAAACCCTGAACCAAAATTTTTTTTTAAAAATTGCGTGGGGGTCCCCCCAAATTCCATACCAGGCCCTTCAGGTCTGGTATGGATATTAAGGGGAACCCCGTGCCAAAATAAAAAAAAATGGGGTGGAGGTCTCCCTCAAAATCCATACCAGACCCTTCAGGTCTGGTATGGATTTTAAGGGGAACCCCGCGACAAATTTGAAAAAAAATGCCGTGGGGGTCCCCCTAAAAATCCATACCAGACCCTTATGCGAGCACGCAACCTGGCAGGCCACAGGAAAAGAGGGGAGCGAGAGAGTGCTCCCCCTCCTGAACCGTACCAGGCCACATGCCCTCAACATGGGGAGGGTGCTTTGGGGTAGCCCCCCAAATCACAGGGACTTCCCTATGGCTTTCACGGGGCATCAGAGGGGGCGGGGCCACCCGGTTACGTAAATTGGTGGCCCCGCCCCCTCCGACGCCCTGGGAAAACCATAGGAAAGTCCCCGTGGGTCTGAGGGGGCGTGGCCCCGACCTCAGTTATAAAAGAACTGTCACCTGAGAGGACACGTCAGATTATTTTTTTCTTTTTTCAGTCCGTCGGCAGAGCGAGAGAAGAAGATGAATGGACTTTGTGGGACATTTAAATTTTTTTATTTTTTAATAAAGGACTTGTCCCAAGCCGTGTCTTGTCATTTGTACCATTTTGACACTTTTTTGTGAAATGGTAGGAGTACATTTGTATCCCGTTACCATTTCACACAGGGGCGAGGCCTGGATCTGGGGTCCCTTTGTTAAAGGGGGCTTCCAGATTCCGATAAGCCCCCCACCCGCAGACCCCCACAACCACCGGGCAAGGGTTGTGAGGGATGAGGCCCTTGTCCCCATCAACATGAGGACAAGGTGTTTTGCAGGGCTGCCCCAAAGCACCCTCCCCAGCATGAGCACTTTTTATTATTCATGTTCATGTCCCATAGACTTTAACGGTGTTCGCGTGTTCGAACAAATTTTTTGCCTGTTCGCATGTTCTGCTGCGAACCGAACTGGAGGGGTGTTCGGCTCATCCCTAATATATAAATATATATATATATATATATATATATATATATATATATATATATATATATATATATATATATATATATATATATATATAACGTTGTGCTACAAAACATATCCAATAAAAAAAATGTTGTCAACATTCATAAATGTTGGCCAAAATGTATTCTGCAACATAATAAACAAAAAATCCCAATAGGTGTCTACTGAATGGTTTCCGTGAAAGTTATAGCACCTACAAACTATGGTATATATACTGGGTTTTTTTAATATATTTTTTTTATACTACTATTGGCAGTGATCAGTAACTTATTTAGCACCAACAAAATTATGCTGGGGGGGAACTGACTAATGCCGCGTACACACGGTCGGACTTTTCAGCTACAAAAGTCCGACAGCCTGTCCGACAGACTTTCGACGGACTTTTGGCGGACTTTCGACGGACTTGCGGCGGACTTTCTAACGAACAGACTTGCCTACACACGATCACACAAAAGTCCGTCGAATTCTTACGTGATGACGTACACCGGACTAAAATAAGGAAGTTCATAGCCAGTAGCCAATAGCTGCCCTAGCGTGGGTTTTTGTCCGTCGGACTAGCATACAGACGAGCGGATTTTTAGACCGGACTCGAGTCCGTCGGAAAGATTTGAAGCATGTTTCAAATCTAAAGTACGTCGGATTTGAGGCTAAAAAAGTCAGTTGAAAGTCCGGAGAAGCCCACACACGATCGGATTACCAGCCAGCTTTAGTCCGTCAGCGTCCATTGGACTTTTGTAGACGAAAAGTCCGACCGTGTGTACACGGCTTAACTGCCACTGGCATCACCAGTCTTATTAATGTAGTGATCATACTATACACTGTCACTATACTAATAACTGGGAAGGGTTAAATGTGTGCCTTACTATGTTGTGTAATATGTGTAAAGTGTGCTGTTTTTACTACTGGATCTAGGTTTCTCATCCCTGCTTTGCAGGGATGAGAAACCAAAAGATTATTCCCTCTGTACAGAGCTCTGTGTTGATTGTCATTGGCCATAAATCATTGGGCGGGACTTGCTGACCATCTCCTGCTGTGTACAATCACAGCGGGTGCCTGGCAAGAAGCGCGCATGCGCACACCAAACCTGGAAATAGGCAGCGATGTACAGTAATGTGTATGTTGCTTTGCCTACACTAGCCGCCCTGTCTATTGCGGGCAGTTGGGAAGTGGTTAAAGGTACTTACTCTTTCAAATGTTTTTGTTTATATATTCATGTAGTCATATTCACTTCTTTTGTTTTTGTTTGCCTTACTTTATAATGATGGGCTCACATGATGTGCCTGAAGTTTGTAGTGTTACGTCTAATCAGTTCCTTTATGCCCATCTTTCTACTGCATGATAAGCTCTCTGTGTGTCTGTGAATGCTAATCATAGTCAGATTTAATTACTGGAAAAAAACATGCACAAATGTGAAGGACTGCCAGATCAAAGAATAAGAGTCCAAATTAATTTATTAGTTTGCACTAAAAGACAACTAACGTGTTTTGTTTCTTCATTGTCAATTAAATACTGCACCAGCACTAGACTCGGTTCCGTGCACAGCGTTTTTAAGAAAGGGTTTATATTTTTCCCTGTGTTTCTAATGCCGCGTACACACGGGCGGACTTTTCGATGGACTAGGTCCGGTGGACTTTTCGCTTGACTTTTCGATGGACTTTACGACGGACTTTCGAATAAACGGACTTGCCTACACTCGATCAACTTAAGTCAGACGGATTCGTACGTGATGACGTACGACCGGACTAAAATAAGGAAGTTCACAGCCAGTAGCCAATAGCTCCCCTAGCGTCGGTTTTTGTCCGTCGGACTAGCATACAGACGCGCAGACTTTTCGACCGGAATCGAGTCCATCGGAAAGATTTGAAACATGTTTCATTTCTAGGTCCGTCAAACTTTTGGGGAAAAAAAGTCAGCTGGAGCCCACACGCGATCGAATTATCCGACGGAGTCCGGTCCGCCGGACCAAGTCTGCCGTAAAGTCCGCTCGTGTGTACGCGGCATTACAGGCACAGCAGCTGATTCATATAAATAGGCTGCTGTACCTGTGTCAAGTTTGTGCAAATGCAAACGTAGGCTTATGCCGCGTACACACGAGCGGACTTTACGGCGGGCTTTTCGACGGACTTTACGAAGGACTTTCCGAATGAACGGACTAGCCTACACACGATCAACCAAAGTCCGACGGATTCGTACGTGATGACATACGACTGGACTAAAACAAGGAAGTTCATAGCCAGTAGCCAATAGCTGCCCTAGCGTCGGTTTTTGTCCGTCAGACTAGCATACAGACGAGCGGACTTTTCGACCGGACTCGAGTCCGTCAGAAAGATTTGAAACATGTTTCATTTCTAGATCCGTCGAACTTTTGGGGAAAAAAAGTCAGCTGGAGCCGACACACGATCAAATTGTCCGACGGACGCCTGTCCGCCGGACCAAGTATGCCGTAAAGTCCGGTCGTGTGTACGCGGCATTAGAGCTCCTTTACACCAGATGTAGTCGGATGCAATTTTTTTATAGGCATACCAAGCACAGTAAAATCAATGTTGTCTAACCTAGGTCACACCTTTGCGTCAGTTCCAGCGCTTTTGAAAAGAAAAATGGAAAGTTATATCAAATACTTATTGTAATTTTACTTTCCTGATGACAATCCATGGCAGCATACATATGATATATAGCTTCACCCCTATATCCACCCACAGAACCTGTTTAAGTCTATAAAAGTCTAACTGAGAGCAACCTCTCTCACTCTTTATTCTCTGTAAAAAATAACCAGATTAAAAAAAGGCAGGGTTTGTATGCTGCCATGGATTGGCGTCAGAAATTGAAATTTACGGTAAGTATTTGATACAATTTTCTGTTTTTATGACACCAACATGGCAGCATACATGTGATAAATAACGAGCTAAACAGGGAGGGCTAAAATGTATAATCAAACTTTATTACAATGGACATGGAAGCCTGGACCATCATTCTATTGATGTGCAAGTTCTTTATCTTCCCTGTAGGGCTTGAGGCAGGTGCACTGCGCTAACCAGCCTGCTGCTTTGCAGGTGTCTCTATAGGCAAATGCCCAATTTAAAAATGGACCAAGCTGAATGAGCCTGTATCACTTCTGGAGGCTCTTGCCTGGCCACACTGTAAGTTTTCTGGATGACCTTGACTCTCCAAGATGACAAGGTTTTGCTGTAGGTCTTGAAGGTAGACATTTTAGACACTTGGTACATCCAAGGTAGGTCAGGTATGGTCTCTGACGAAAAGGATGGAACCTCCACTTTGTTTGTAAGATGAAGAAAGAAGCCACCTTGGAAACCAAGGTGCTCGGGGGTCATAGGCCCCAACCTGTCTGGAAGGAATAAGATGTAGGACTCAATATCTCCAAGTGCTTGTAGATCTGATACTCTGCCCCTTGAAGTTATCGCCTTAGGTTATCGAGGGACATTGCCTCTCGAGTAATGTCCCACTGAGGACTGCTTTCTGATGATGCAAACAAAGTCCTGGCAAGGAAATCCAGGACCAGAATAAAAACCTACTGGGGAACGTTCTTTCTCCTCAGGGCAAATTCTCCAGCCTAGTGAAGCATTCCCCTGGCAGCTCACATGTCCATTTTCCCAGGTGAAAGCTGAAATGGCTGAAATGTGAGCCCTTATGGAACTAGATTGAGCCCCAAACCCAGATCCATGTAAAGAAATTATAGCAATTTGGCAAATTTTAGTTTGTGAGCATCAAAGTTCTGCTCAGCTGCGAAGGCTGTGAACGCGTTCCAGACTTTGGAGTACATAGCATTTGTTGACGTCCTTTCTGGAACCTTGCCAGGATTGAACCACTTCCAGAAGACGGCCCAAGTACTCCAGTCCTTCCCCCTTAATTTCCAGTCCATCATGGGACAGGTGTTGTGGAAATAATGGTAGCTGAGGTGCTTGGTCCTCACTAGGTTCTATGGCTAGGGTAAACCCAAGGCCTGTGGACCAATCAACATGCTTACTATCATAGTAAGACCCTCCGACAACAGTCTTCCCCGGAACTTCCCTGGAACTTCATGACCAAAGGCAGTAGAGGAAAGGCATATGCTAGGTGATTATTGCTTGGGTGAGTGAGGGCATCCACTTTCTCCACCGATGGGTGAGGGTAGGAAGAGAGGCACCTTGTGAATGGATGGTGATGCAAACAGACTCAGCTGAAGGTGGCCCCATACTTGAGTGATATGGGCAAGATCTTCTGATTTAAAGACCCATTCATTGGGAACCAAGTACTGGCATGGTGGTGACAATGGTCCCAAAAAATTAACTTACCTGACGGGATTAAATGAGGGTCCCCTGACATACCCATCACCAGAGGCTCCTGTGCATCTGAGGAGAAGCACATCTGGGGTACAAAAAAAGAAATGCTTTGGAACATCCAGAGAATCCAGTGTGCCCAGGGTACCATAGGGATCCAAGACATCATCATTTTTAGGAGACCCCTGCATTGGGAAGCTGACAAACTCTTGGTCCATTCAAAGAAGGAGGAGAAAAGTACTTACTTGAGCATTAAACTGGCACTCTGTATCGATGACTAGCCAGGTCTGATCCAACTGTCTTAAAACCTCCTATCCAGACAAAATTTCTCAGGCTGGCCAGAAGAATCCCCTTTTTAACTAGTAGGTCATCTGGACTCTGAGCCAACAGCAGAATACCATTCATGTAATAATTGATTTGAACCCCCCCCCCCCCCGTTTCTTCAGAGGGGCTAAACAGAAATTAGGACTTCCATAAAGGTTATCGGTGAGGTGGAAAGCCCTGAAAGGAAGACACACAAACTGAAAATGTCCATCTTCCAAGGAGACTTTCTTTTAATTCAACACCGGTCCTCTTTGCACAAGACACAGAGGAGAATACAAGCTTGTAAATCTCTCTGAGGGAGGACTTTAAATCATTCCCTATTGCAGTTGTATAATATTGATGTAATCAGAGAGGACATCTACCTCCTGAGCAGAATGTGCTAGTCTGGTCAGGATGAAGAAATGTTCTGGAGGGTGGTGTCTGAAGCACCAAAAATAACAGTTTTGCCATAAAAAGGCACCATGGTTCCCAAAAAATGGGCTTTACCATCTGTGTGCATAATTGGCCAAACTGCCCTCACCACACTAACCGAGGGGAGGGGGGGTATCTACTGTCAACCAGACTCCTGTAGGGGATAAAGGGATTGAAAAGAACCATGGCTGTGTGTCCTTCAGAAAGGTGCCCTTGCACACTCTTCTATTCACTCTTTAAGTTTTTCATTCTGGCAAAAGGATCTTGAGTGGAATGTAGAGTGGACAAAACTAGCAGAGAGAATTCACTGGTGCCTCGACCTATTATGAGGAGGAAGGCCAGATTCACCACTGATTGCTCCTGAAATAGTGCTTAGCATTGGGATGTACATGTGACTTTTAATTCTGACAAAATGCATAATGGTAGCATCCATACCTTTGCAGTATGGTGCAGTGCTTTAAAGTGTGTGTTACTGTAATGCATGTTAAGTGCGTTAGCTGGATGCAGTGCCATTCTTTTGACCAAAGAATTGGCACTTCCCTCCAGAGTAGGGTATAATTTTGCCGATGCTTTCTTATGTAAAACTTTATATCACTACTGCCACTCTTCTTGCATCAACATCTTTACCTTTCCATTCATTGGGAGTATGGAAGGCCGTGTCTTGAAAATGTGAAGTATGTTCTGACTTTGAAGGCAGTCATCTTGGTCATCCCATTCCAGGCCTGCTTAACTGCCCTAATTAATGATTGGACCTGAGAGACACTCAAAACCTGCTTAGCCTCTTCAAGAAGGACGACCGACCCACTTCTACCTCTGGTGAAGCCAGATGAATGGCTTCGATAAAGGTGCCCTCAGAGCCGGGAGCAAAGTTGGCTTTAATGGGCTCAGGGCCTCCTTGGTTAGAAGGCATAAGTGGCTGGAGAACTCAGTGACTCACAAATTACTTGCCTATGAACGGCCATGACTTGATGGCTTACAGCATCTTTATTTACTCCTCAGAGAAGTCTCAGCAACAATATCCACAGACATGTTAGTCTGGTATTAGGTCCCCGCCGCAGGCCAGCACTTCTTACCATTTTGTCGGTGTTGGCGCTCGGAGGGGGGGAGAAATACCGACACTCTCTAGTAACTTTCTGCACCTCCTGGGCAAGACCTGAGGGGCTGGATAAGCTGCTTTCCACACTGGACTTGCCATGACATGGCTACGTTCTTTCTGCTTGACCTTAAGCAAGAGCAAGGGCAGGCTAGGCTTCACCAGAAGACGAAGACCACGCTCATGGAAAGGCACTCTTTTTTTTCCCTCTTCTTCTTACTTACCAGACTGATGGTCCCTACCTGAGCACATTGAGGTCTTGGCTATGTAGCAGAAAGTTTCGATTGGAGCAAGGCTGTCAGCACTGGGCAGAAAGAAAAAAAAAAGGAGACTCAGAGAAAGAAGCAAACGGATCATAGACATGTGCCTGAATCGCCTCCCTCCATTTACCTATTCACCTGCAGAATAAGCAAGAGAAAACAGAAGATTTTTCCAGTGCAAAAACCACCTCACGCATACTAAAGCCTGGATAGATATAACAAAGATGGCTGCCACACAAGGCCCTCTGTGCAGTGCACGCATGGACGCCAGAGCCGGCCGTGAGATCGGAAACCGTCACAAAACCTGGACCAGATCGTGCATGCACGCAGGTCACAGGAAAAGCCACAGATGAAAGGTAAAAACTGCAGACAAAAGAAACAACCCAGAAAGAAAGAAAAGCTGTGCTAGAAAAAATATATATAAAGCAGCAAAAATAGAAAAGCCGCGCTTAAAAATTAAATAAATTCATAAATATAATCTCTGTGAAAAATTAATATGATTGGTGATTCTAAAAAGTCCAAATTATTAGTCCCAACTTTCAATAGGGAACATTCCCCATTGAAAACGTCAATCTATGACGAAACGCGTCTGGGAGGTACGTGCTGACGTCACCGCGCCGCCCCATTGAGAAGGACGGGAGTTTGTTTGTTGCCGGCCGGCTTCGATCTACCCTTTGTATTGCTCTTATACAAGTTCGTTTGTAAGTGTTATTCTTTTTTTAAATAAACCAGTATATACGATATCACGCTATTTGGCATTGTTCCATTCTTTTTGGGATTGGTCCTATTTACATCATGTGAGTCGTGGAGCCTTCGGATGAGGCTGCAGGGATGGATCATCCATAACCTCTGTTTATCTAGCTGGATTCCCATCTGGTGGTTAAGACAATTGCCTTCTTGAGTCTAGCATCTGGTAAACAGGCTCTTTGTGTGGTGTTGGTGCACTTACTAATCCCACCACTGGTAGAGGTTAAGCTAATGTCCCACATATCTGCAGGATTCACACTTGCTATTTTATCATCTGGTAAGCAGGTTCTCCGTGTGGTGTTGCTGCACTTATTGATTCCTACACTGGTTGATGGTTCACATACCTTTATGATTTGCACTCAATATTTGCTATCTGGTAAGGAGCCCCTTTGTGTGGTGTTTAAAACACTGGGTGTTTAATATATGGAATTTTTTTCACAATGTGAGTGTCACTCCTATTTATATATGTCACAATAATTTATGCGTCAGTATTACGCTATGTTGCTATTTTATATTTTTTGGTGATAAATAATTTTTTGTGGATTTAACACACATCCATCATGACTGAAAATCGTTAGACCCTACTGTGACTGGTTTACATCAAGGCCCAAGCTGGGTTAAAGCCACCTGCTTGATTGGCTTACAATCTGGTAAGCATGCCATCTATCAGTTGGGGATATATTCTGCTTTACCCAATCACTGAGGGTTAATATTTGGAAATTTGGGACTAATAATTTGGACTTTTTAGAATCACCAATCGTATTAATTTTTCACAGAGATTATATTTATGAATTTATTTAATTTTTAAGCGCGGCTTTTCTATTTTCCAAAAGAAACAACCCAAATCGCTCCCATAGCCGAAAAATGACAAAGCCTAATGAAGGTAGAGGCAAGTGAGCAAAACAAAAAGGATAGCACATACCTGTGGGAGAAAGGAAAAGGCAGCACTAACACCAGCACCAGGATTCAGCTCAGGTGTGCAGAGAAACACATTCATTGTGGACTTGAGCATCTAAACACCAGCTCAGGTGTGCAGAGAAACACATGCATCGTGGACTCCAGCATCCAAACACCAGCTCAGGTGTGCAGAGAAACACATGCATTGTGGACTCCAGCATCCAAACACCAGCTTAGGTGTGCAGAGAAATACATGCATCATAGACTGCAGCAACCAAATACCAACTCAGGTGTACAGAGAAACACACGCATAATGGACTCCAGCAACCAAACACCAAGTGCATGCAGCATGGACTCCAGCAACCAAACACCAGCTCAGGTGCATCACATGAGGTTCTGACGTCTCTAGTTAGAGAACTCAGCCCCAAAAGACCACCAGCACGGGCTCCCCACCTTGTTGGTGCATTTAGCAACCTAAGCTGTAAGACTGTCAGAAACCATGAATCAGACTGAGACAGAAGTACAGTTAAATCACACCTGTTTAATAATAATAAAAAAGGTAAACAGAGTAAACGTAGTCAAAACTTAGCCAGAGTTCAGGTACCGGAACGGAGAGTCATAGAAGCCAAAACGTCAGGAAGCCAGAAGGAATGTCAGCCAAGCAAGTCTTTAACGGGAACACAGGAGAGCGTCTCTAGAGATGTGACCAAGGCGAAGGCAAAGATCATCTGGACTGGACAGCTTAAGTAGGCAGGACCGACGAGCAGGATCATCAACAGGTGAGTCACTGTGGAGAGATAGTAGCTGACAATTAGTCGACAGCTGAGCGGCCAGCTCAGAGAAGGAAGGGCTGGGCCCAGCCCTGACAGTACCCCCTCCACAACGACCCCTCCCCCTCAGAGGACCACCAGGCTTGAGGGGAAAATGTCTATGGAAATCACAGAGGAGGAAAGGGCCATGTACGTCCGAGGATGGTACCCAAGAGCGTTCCTCCGGACCGTACCCTTTCCAATGCACCAGGTACTGTATGCGCCCACGGAACCTACAGGAGTCAACAATGGACTGTACTTCATACTCCTCATGGTTCTCAACCTGAACAGGGTCAGGAAGTGGCATCAAGGTGGTAAAGTGGTTGCAGACCAAAGGTTTTAATAAGGAGACATGAAATAAATTTGAGATACGCATATTAGAAGGAAGGTCTAATGCGTAAACCACTGGGTTAATCCTGCAAAGAATATGGAAAGGCCCAATAAACCAAGGTGCGATCTTCAGAGAGGGAACACGAAGTCGTAGGTTGCAAGATGACAGCCAGACCCTGTCCCCAACCTGCTTGGAAGGCACAGGCAGGTGTCTGCGGTCATCATGGAGTCTGTACCTATCATTAGCATGTCGCAAAGCCTCCTGGACTTGTACCCATGCGAAACGAAGACCACGGAGATGCTCCTCTAATGCAGGAATACTCTGCGGAACAAAAGAGTCAGGCAACATGCAAGGTTGGAAACCATAGTTCGCCATAAACGGGGACAATCGGGAAGCAGAATTCAAGGCACTATTGTGAGCAAACTCTGCCCACGTAATAGGTCTGCCCAGTTGTTATGATGTCAGAAATATAGCAACGTTGCTCCAAGGACTAATTGGCTCGTTCTGAGTCCCCATTAGACTGCGGGTGATATGCAGAGCAGAAAGCAATATGAATTCCCAACTGTGCATAAAAGGCTCGCCAGAACCGGGACACAAACTGACTACCCCTGTCCGAGACGATCACCTTAGGTAGCCCATGTAAGCAAAAAATCTCCTGAGCAAAAATGGAAGCCAGTTCCTTAGAAGTGGGCAACTTCTTAAGTGAAATACAATGAGACATTTTCGAGAACCGGTCAACCACCATAAGGATGACTGTGTTGCCCTGGGAGTTGGGTAACTCCACAATGAAATCCATAGACAGGTGGGTCCAGGGTCTCTCTCCATTGGGTATGTGTTGCAAGAGGTCCACTGGAAGATGTCATGGAGTCTTACTCTGAGCACACATGGAACAGGCAGCTACGAAGGCGGTTACATCAGCATGTAGACTAGGCCACCAGAATTGTTGGAAAATGGCCCAAAAGAGTTGATTCTTCCCAGGGTGGCCAGCAGCCTTGGGAGAATGGTAAGTCTGGAGCACAGCAGTACGGAGACTCTCTGGGACAAAGCAACGGTCACAAGGTTTCTCAGGAGGAGCATGGACCTGAGCAGAAAGAATTTTGTCATCCAAAGGAGAAGTGAGACTGGTGCGAACCGTAGTCAGAATACGATCAGGAGGAATCACAGGAACCGACTCCACCTTGGAAATGGAGGAAAATTGTTGTGACAAAGCATCAGCCCTTACATTCTTAGTATCGGGTAAGAATGAGACAATGTAATTGAAACTTGACAAGAAAAGAGCCCATCGCGCCCTTCTGGGAGAGAGGTATTTAGCCTCAGACAAGAATGTGAGATTCTTATTGTCACTAAGAATGAGAACCGGTACAGTGGTACCTTCGAGGAGATGTCTCCATTCTTTCAGGGCTAAAATAATCGCTAACAGCTCTCTGTCACCAGTCTCGTAATTGTACTCCGCAGGTGACAATTTCTTGGAAAAGTAGCCACAAGGATGCATAGCGCTCTCAGAGGTAGGACGTTGAGACAGAAGGGCGCCAACTCCAGTCTCAGAAGCATCAACCTCAAGCATAAAAGGTAACATAGGATTAGGATGTGCCAACACAGGAGCAGAAACAAAGACAGCCTTGAGACTCTCAAAGGCCTTAATGGACTCCGGAGACCAACTCTGTGGGTTACCGTCCTTTCTGGTCATATCAGTCAGGGGCTTGACCAGAGGCGAGAAGTTACGAATAAACTTCCAATAATAGTTGGCAAACTCAAGAAAATGCTGCAGAGGGCATAAACCCACGTGTCGGGGCCACTGTAGAACTGCTGAAAGTTTCTCTGGGTCCATCGAAAAACCAGCAGTGGAAATGACATAACCCAGGAATTTAACCTGTTCATGATGGAATTCGCACTTCTCCAATTTACAATAGAGATTGTTCTCTCTTAGTTTCTGAAGCACACAAAAGACTTCTGTCTAGTGGCTCTCCATGGACTTGGAAAATATGAGGATATCATCGAGATAAACCACCACACATAACTGCAACAAATCTCAGAGGACATCGATAATAAATTCCTGGAAAACTGCCGGGGCGTTACAAAGGCCAGAAGGCATTACGAGGGACTCATAATGGCCTGTTCTGGTATTAAATGCAGTTTTCCACTCGTCACCCTCCTTAATCCTCACTAAGTTGTATGCCCCTCTCAAATCAAGCTTTGTGAAAACCGTTGCTCCCTTGAGGCGGTCAAATAACTCCATAATCAATGGAATCATTCTTAAACGTGAAACGATTGAGACCCCTATAATCAATATAAGGTCTCAGTTCACCACTCTTCTTCACAAAGAAGAAACCAGCACCAGCAGCACAGTGGTGTAGTGGTTAGCACTTTCACCTAGCAGCAATAGGGTCGTTGGTTCAAATCTTGACCACAACACCATCTGCCTGGCGTTTGCATGGTCTCCCTCTGCCTGCGTGGGTTTCCTCCGGGTACTCCGGTTTCCTCCCACACTCCAAAGACATGCTGGTAGGTTAATTAGATCCTGTTGAAAAAATTGGCCGAATATGTGTATGTTGTGTTTGTAAGTGCGTCGGGACCCCATGGGGCAAAGGACCGCGCTATACCACAGATGGACACCGGCGGCAAAAAGCACCCTGAGGTGATTCAGTTCGCATAGGTAGCGCTATACAAGTTAATCATTAATTCAGCAGGAGATGAGGATTTGCGGATGAAACCTTGAGAAAGTATGTCTGCAACATTATCCTCCATGGCCTTATCCTCCAAGACCGACAAAGGGTAAACCCGGCCACGAGGGGTTATGGCACCACCGTTGTGGAGGCAAACTATCGGCTTGACCTTTGTCAAAGACAGCACTAAAATTGCGGTACTCCTCCAGCAGGGAGGAGAGTGAAGAGGTGCACAGGACCTTGGCTACCTTCTGGAAGCATGTCTTACTGCATTGTGGTGACCAGGAGAGAACCTCAGCATGGAGCCAATCAAAAGAGGGGTTGTACCTCTGTAACCAAGGATAACAAATAACCAGTGGAAACTTAGGTGAGGAAATAACTTGGAATTTGATTATCTCATGGTGAAAAGCCCCTACAGCCATGGACAATGGGACAGTCTCATGAGTGACATGGGCAGGCTGTAGAGGTCTCCTGTCAAGATCCTCAATGGCAAGTAGAGTGTCATGCAGGTGCAGCGAAATCGAGTGCTTTGAAACAAAGGCAGCATCAATGAACAGGCCTGCAGCCCCAGAGTCAATTAGAGCCTGTATCTCGATGGAGGACTCACCCCAAGAAAGGGTAACCAAAACCAGGGGTTTATCCTTCTGGTTAACTGGTGCCGAAACAACGCCACCTAAGGTCTGTCCGTGACAGGACCTCAAGGTTTGGCCGTTCCCTGGATGGGTAGGACAGGACTTCAAAAAGTGACTTGCCTGGCCACAATAAAGGCACAACCTTTCCCTCCTCCTATAGGTTCTCTCATCCGCAGAGAGACGCGTGAAACCCAAGTACATGGGTTCACTTTCACTGACCGACTCCGTACCAGGAGGCATGGGAGGTGAGGGAGGCAAGGGTGGGACTGCAAAGCTCAAAGACAAATGTACAGGAGGCTTCAGCAAGCGCTCCATAAAAGAGAGTCTTTCTCTGAGTCTGGCGTCAATGAGTATGGCAAATGTGATCAACTTTTCCAGCTCAGTGGGTATATCTCGGGCTGCTATCTCATCCTTGATGGTATCCAAGAGACCATGAGAAAAAGCAGCCACGAGGGCCTCATTGTTCCAAGCAACCTCTGCTGCTAGAATACAGAATTCAATGGCGTAATCGGCAACAGTTCTTGTACTCTGTTTGATGGACATGAGGCACTTGGCAGCAGAAGCGGAGTGTGCGGGAACGTCAAATACCCTTTTAAAAGAAGCCACAAACTCAGGGTAACTCAAGATAACAGATTTTTGTGTCTCCCATAGAGGGTTTGCCCAGGCCAAGGCTCTCCCAGAAAGCAAAGATATCACGAAACCTACTTTGCTTCTGTCCGTGGGAAACGCCTGGGGCAGCATCTCAAAGTATATCTCAACCTGGTTGAGAAACCCTCTGCATTGGACTGGATCACCCCCAAATTGCTGGGGAAGCGAAGCAAAACCAGACATACCTCTTATAGGAGTAATACTCGAGGTGGGTGCCTGCACAAAGACTGGAGTAGCAGCAGGGATGGCCTGCAACACAGGTTGTACCAGAGCAGCCACAGTGGGAGATTCCAGGTGAGCCGTGCGACTCAGGAGCATTTGTAACGCCATGGCAAACTGATCCATGTGGTGATCCTGTTCATCCAATCTGGAAAAAATATTACCAACAAGTGGATTGCATCTTCTGAATTCATGGCCTTTGCCTACTGTTAGAAACCATGAATCAGACTGAGACAGAAGTACAGTTAAATCACAAGGAATGTCAGCCAAGCAAGTCTTTAACAGGAACACAGGAGAGCGTCTCCAGAGATTTGACCAAGGCGAAAGCAGAGATCATCTGGACTGGACGGCTTAAGTAGGCAGGACCGATGAGCAGGATCATCAACAGGTAAGACACTGTGGAGAGAAAGGAGCTGGCAATTAATCGATAGCTGGGCCCAGCCCTGACAAAGACTAAGCCTTGGAGAGGCTGAATCCAGACGGACATAAACACAGTCGGCACGGTTTTGCGGGTGTATATCTTGAGGACAAAAAGGAGAATGGGGGAAGTTGCTCTCAGTAAGACTTTCATAGATTTAAGCAGGTCCTGTGGGTGGATATAGGGGCAGATGAGGAGAGGAGAAGAGAGTCGTTAACCGGCTTGTATAAAAGGAACATGTACACTGATAATCAGGGCACGTATTATCAGTGTTCTGATTTTCAGTGCAGTCCCAACAGTGCCCACCAGTGCTGCCAATCTGTGCCCACCAGTGCCGCCTCATCAGTGTCACCTATCAGTGGTGCCTACCAGTGCCCATCAGTGCGGCCTCATCAGTACCCATCAGTACAGCCTATCAGTGCCCATCAATGCCCGTCAGTGCAGCCTATCAGTGTAGCCTCAATTAGGGTTTACTATTAGTGTTAAGGGTTAATATTAGGGTTAGGGTTTAAGATTAGAGTTAGGGGTTAATATTAGGTTAGGGATTATGGTTTAATTTTAGGGGGTAATATTAGTGTTAAGGTTTAGGGTTAGGGGGTAATATTGGGGTTTAATATTAGGGTGTTAGGAATTAGGATTTAACCACTTCAGCTCTGGAAGATTTACCCCCTTCATGACCAGGCCATTTTTTGTGATACGGCACTGCGTTACTTAAACTGACAATTGCGCGGTCGTTAGACGCTGTTCACAAATAAAAATGTCTTTTTTGTTTCCACAAATAGAGCTTTCTTTTAGTGGTATTTAATCACCTCTGTGGTTTCTATTTTTTGCGCTATAAACAAGGAAATACTGTCAATTTTGAAAAAAAAACAACAACAATATTCTTTCATTTCTGCTATAAAACACATCCAATAAAAAAACTGAAAAAATTAAATTTCTTCATCGATTTAGGTCAATATAAATTTTGTTACTTATTTTTGGTAGAACAATATCCCAATAAGCGAATATTATTGGTTTGCGCAAAAGTTATAGCATTTTACAAACTATGGGATATTTTCATATATTTTTTTGTTTTTACTAGTAATGGTTTCAATCAGCGACTTTTAGCGGGGCTGCGATATTGCAGTGGACAAATTGGACACTGACACTTTTGGCACTTTTTGGGGACCAGTGACACTAATACAGTGATCAGTACTAAAAAAATATGCACTGTCACTGTACTAATAGCACTGGCAGGCAAAGGGTTAACAGGGGCGAATAAAAGGGTTAACCGCTTGCCAACCGATACTACAGCAGGTCGGCACAATCCGTACCGTGTATAGAGCCTGCTGCAGCAATAATGACTTTTAAAAAGTAAAAAAAAAATATTTTTTCTATTCAAGTTTTCTTTATTTTATAAACAACGACTTGGGGAGCCAGTCTGTATGATGAAGGTACAATTTAGTGCACTCGGAACAAGATTAGAGATTTTTTTGGATAAATTCTGGCATCTCTTTCGTAGACTTTGGATAGAAGTAACAGGTGCGGAAAAATTAGTCTTTGGCTGTAGGTGGTGCCTTCACACCGTAACCCTATAGAGGTACTCTTGATGAATGCAAGAATTGGCCGTGCTGTCAAAAATTGCAATGATATGCACCTGTCAAACAGGTGCGGAAAAATTGGTCTTGGGTGTTATTTTTGCCCGTGAAACCTACACCAAAAAAATGTCTTCCAGATGAAATCAACACCCACAAAGCTAGGCAGCCTAGACAGTCTTTCAGAGATTTGAGCACTTAATCAGCGACATCGGCATCAGGGACTTAATAGCTGCTGCTAATCCAGGGCTGATTAAATTTGGATAAATGTTAGCCAGTCCACGGAGTCTGTGGATAGATGCGTTTTCTTATCCATCACAAAACCCACCGGCAGTACTGAATGGCCGATCGGAAAGCACGCTGCATGCAGGGCAGCCCAGCAGCTCTATTGCATACTGGGCAAGTTCTGGCCAGTGGTCTATTCTCATAACTCAGTAACCCAGTGGATCAAAAGCTCTCCATGTCTGTTTTCGTACCTAATCTCCCACAATATGATGAAGATGCTGCTGATGGGATGTGGAAGCTGACAGCCCTGGGCATAGAGGACTGAAAACATTTTGAAAGGCATCACTGAGGCAGCCCCCTTCTCCACTGCTCCTCTCTTGATAACAGAAGACTCAAAACTAAATTTTCCACCAGACTGTAACTTACCAGTCAGGAAAGGCATTACATAAACTCCTCCTTAAGGTGTCACCAAGAGATTTCATCTTCTGCTCCCTCTGTGGGGATGGGATGAGTTCTGAGACTTTCTCCTTGTAACAGTGGTCAAGGAGGGTTGCCAATCAATAGTGATCCTTCTCCTTGATGCCACGTATTCTCTGGTCCTTTCGCAGGCTTTAAAGAATGAATGAGCCCATGCACCGCAAGTTTGCAGAGGCATGAGAAGCAGACTACTCAGGGTCACTGAGGATTACGGTATGTAGAACTGCCTCCTCCCAGCCACTTACTACTCCCAAGGGTTCTGGGGTTGGAAAACCATTTGTTAAGGGTTGATGTATGTTTTGCCCTGCTTCAATGCCTCCAAAGCTGCCAGAATCCTCCACCCTCTCCTCTTGTGTGTTCTGTGGAGTAGGAAGAATGGTGTCTGCATAAAGCAGGTCCTGAGAGTAAAGGAAGCCCTCCTCTTCTTCCCGTTGCTCTGCCTTGAGTGCCCTGTCCATAATGCCACGCAGAGTCTGCTCCAGGAGAAACAAAACAGGGATTGTGCCACTGACATATGCATCGTCATGGCTCACTATCTTTGCGGCCTCCTCAAATGTCATTAGCATGAGGGGACAAAAAAGCCGAGCCGACCTAAGCCTGTCATTGTGCCGTACTCACGCAGTTGCTTGTTGACGGCCCTCTGCTGCATGTGCAGCCGCTGCAGCATTGCCAAAGTCAAGTTCCACCTTGTGGGCATGTCACAAATCAGGCGGTTTATGGGCAGGTGGAATTCCTGCTGAATTTCAGCCAACTGAGCACTGGTTGTGTATGACCACCTGAAATGGCTACAGACTTTTCTGGCCTGCTTCAGCAGATCTTCTAACCCTGGGTACCTATTTGATCAAAATGAATTGTCCAGAGGTGGCTGAATCATTTACCCCCTACCCATGAAGAGTGGAAAAGAGAGATTAACAACATGATAATAAGGGAAAAGCCAGCTTATGTAAGGAGGGGATGTATGTATAAATTTGATAAGATATGGAAGCCATGGAATGTAATAAATTCATAGAAGGGAGAAGGAAAGGGGAACTATTTCTAGGAATATATATGTAGGCATTTATAAAATTATTTGTAGATGAAAAAGTCCGTGTTGGTGGGTGTGTGTGTGTGGGGGGGGGGGGGTGATTTCTTTTTTTTTTTTTTTTGTGGGGGGGTGGGGGATGGAGGTGAAAATATTGATGTAAGATGGTGAAATATTATATTGTTATAATTACTGTGTATTGGACGATGTAAATTAAGAAAACCTTGATCAATAATTAATAATAAAAAATAAAGATTCAATATAAAAAAAAATATTAGGTTTTGGGGTTAATATTCGGATTAGGGGTTAGGGTTTAACCACTTCAACCCCGGAAGATTTGGCTGCTCAATGACCAGGCCATTTTTTGTGATACGGCGCTGCGTCACTTTAGCTGACAATTGCGCGGTCGGGCTAAGTTGTACCAAAACAAAATTGACATCCTTTTTTCCCACAAATAGAGCTTTCTTTTGGTGGTATTTATTCATCTCTGCAGTTTTTATTTTTTGCGCTATAAACAAAAAAGAGCGATAATTTTGAAAAAAAAAAACACAATATTTTGTACTTTTTGCTATAATGAATATCCCCAATTTCTTTAAAAAAGCAAATTTTTTCCTCAGTTTAGGCCGATATGTATTCTTCTACATATTTTTGGTAATAAAAATCGCAATAAGCGTATATTTATTGGTTTGCGCAAAAGTTATAGCATCTACAAAATAGGGGAAAGATTTATGGCATTTTTATAATTTTATTTTTTTTTTTAATAGTAATGGTAGTGATCAGCGATTTTTACCTGGACTGCAACATTATGGCGGACAGATCGGACACTTTTGACACATTTTTGGGACCATTGGCATTTATACAGCGATCAGTGCTATAAAAATGCACTGATAACTGTGTAAATGTCACTGGCAGGGAAGGGGTTAACACTAGAGGGCGATCAAAGCATTAACTGTGTTCCCTAGGGAGTGACTCTAACTGTGGGGGGATGGGACTGACTGGGTGAGGAGACCGGAGAAAATATATAATCTAAATATATCAACTCACGCTGATGGTGTAGAAAATGGGTGATAAAGAATGAATCTTGCTGCTATATACAAAGTGCTAAACACTTGACCATAGTGACAAAATATATAAATACAGCGCTCACAAACAGAGACCCATAATAGGTGACAAAAACATATAGTCTATATAAAAAAAGTGTTTCACAACCAAATACAGTCCATATAAAACTAAAAAGGTGCTTCACAACTAATGTGCAAAATCGCAGGGAAGGCTACACATCTGGTGTGCAAAAAGTGCAGAGAAAAATGTTGCAGAAAAATATTTTCAGGCGTACTAAGGCACCCCCACATGTGTCCCCACTCACCAAATCACAATGACACCCAGTTTTTCAGTCTGGGAGTCAACAAGGCTTAGAACGATATACAGAGAACGGCACAGGATGGCAGGTTCACTGGTGAGATGATAAACGATCCTTCAACGTAAATGCTCAGCCATACAAAACAGGTACCCAAAAAGGAAGAAAAAAGGGGGACCAATAGTGAAGTATGCTAAGAAAGCAAATGTATTGCACTAAAAAGGTATACTTACAAAAGTAAGTTAAAAACAGGCATTGAAATTGTAAGAAGATGCAGCAAACACCATTGGGGGTGTTCCTACGAGACCGGAAGTGATGTCAGTGCCGGAAGTGAGTTACGTCAATGCATTTCGCCCTCCCACAGGGCGTCATCAAAGGACCTTCTTACAATTTACAAAGGATCTTCTTACAATTCCAATGCTATATTTTTTGTCACCTATTATGGGTGAGGAGACCAATTGTTGTTCATATTTAGTATGAACAACAGATCGTTCTCCTCACCCCTGACAGGACGGAGATCTGTCTGTTTACATTGACAGATCTCCGTTCTGTCTCTGTGTGGAGCGATCGTGGGTGCCTGGCGGTCATCGTGACCGCCCGGGCACACGCATCGGCTCCAGCGTCGCATGCGGGCCCCTTAGTGGTCAAAAGGTGAAGCGATGTATAGTTACGTCGGTTCTCCTAGGGGAGCCAGCCTGCCGCAATACAACTGCGGCGGCTGGTCGGGAAGGGGTTGATATAAGGGTTAGGATTAGGGGTTAATATTAGGGTTAGAAATAAGGGTTTAATATTAGGGTTAGGGGTTAATATTAGGGTTTAGGATTAGGGGTTTATTATTAGTGTTAGGAGTTAGGGTTTAATATTAGGGTTAGGGGTTAATATCAGGGTAAAGGTTTAATATTAGGATTAGGGGTTAATATTAACGTTAGGAATTAGGATTTAATATTAGGGTTAGTGGTTAATATTAGGGTTTGGGATTAGGGGTTAATATTGGTGTTAGGAACTTGGGTTTATTATTAGGATTTTAGGTTAATATTAGGGTAAGGGTTTAGGATTAGGGGTTAATATTCGGGTTGGGGATTAGGGTTTAATATTAGGTTTTGGGGTTAATATTCAGATTAGGGTTTAATATAAGGGTTAGGATTAGGGGTTAATATTAGGGTTAGCAATTAGGATTTAATATTAGGGTTAGTGGTTAATAATAGAATTTGGGATTAGGGGTTTATTAGTGTTAGGAGTTAGTGTTTAATATTAGGGTTTGGTATTAGGGGTTAAAATTAGGATTTGGGGTTATTGTTAGGATTAATATTGTTCAATTTGGGTTTAATCTTAGGGTTAGGGGTTAATATTAGGGTTTAGGATTAGAGGTTAATATTAATGTTAGGAGTTAGGGTTTGATATTAGTATTTAGGGTTAGGGGTTAATAATAATATTAGGGTTTAGGATTGGTGGTTATTTTTAGGTTTAAGGCTTCTTTCACGCGACCAGATCCGCCTGTTTGTTTTTCAGGGGGATGCCACCTATTGACATTTATGGGGAGGCGGATGTTAGCGAATATGTGTCCGCTGACACCCGCCTGGCATCCAATCCGACAAGATTCACTGAAAACAGACATATGGTGATACGTTCGCCATCTGTCCAGCGGGTCGGGTTAGATCGGATGAAAACGTACAGGCGGTTCGTTATTATCCGACCTCCCCATAAAGGAGAGCGGGACTCTGAAATGTCCGTCTCTGCACAGTGAGCGGAGACAGACCTGTCATCCGCCTGCTCAGTGGGGATCAATGGAGCGAGGATAGGATAGGACAGTGTAGGGGTCAGTATAGGACAGCGTAGGGATCAGGATAGGACAGTGTAGGGGTCAGTATAGGACAGTGTGGGGGGCAGGATAGGACAGTGTATGAGTCGGATAGGTCAGTGTAGGGGTCAGGATAGGACAGTGTAGGGGTCAGGATAGGACAGTGTAGGGGTCCGGATAGAACAGTTTATGTGTCAGGTAGGTCAGTGTAGGGGTCAGGATAGGACAGTTTAGGGGTCAGGTAGGTCAGTGTAGGGTCAGGATAGGACAGTTTAGGGGTCAGGATAGGTCAGTGTAGGGGTCCGGATAGGTCAGTGTAGGGGTCCGGATAGGACAGTGTATGTGTCAGATAGGTCAGTGTAGGGGTCAAGATAGGACAGTGTAGGAGTCAGGATAGGACAGTGTATGTGTCAGATAGGTCAGTGTAGGGGTCAGGATAGGACAGTGTAGGGGTCAGGATAGGTCAGTGTAGGGGTCAGGATAGGTCAGTGTAGGGGTCAGGATAGGACAGTGTAGGGGTCAGGATAGGACAGTGTATGAGTCAGATAGGTCAGTGTAAAGGTCAGGATAGGACAGTGTAGGGGTCAGGATAGGTCAGTGTAGGGGTCAGGATAGGACAGTGTAGGGGTCAGGATAGGACAGTGTATGAGTCAGATAGGTCAGTGTAAAGGTCAGGATAGGACAGTGTATCGGTCAGGATAGGTCAGTGTAGGGGTCAGGATAGGATAGTGTAGGGGTCAGGATAGGTCAGTGTAGGGGTCAGGATAGGACAGTGTAGTGGTCAGGATAGGACAGTGTATGTCTCAGATAGGTCAGTGTAGGGGTCAGGATAGGACAGTGTATGAGTCAGATAGGTCAGTGTAGGGGTCAGGATAGGTCAGTGTAGGGGTCAGGATAGTGTAGGGGTCAGGTGAGGTCAGTGTAGGGGTCAGGATAGGACATTGTAGGGGTCAGGATAGGACAGTGTAGGGGTCAGGTCAGCATAGGGGTCAGGATAGGTCAGTGTAGGGGTCAGGATAGGACAGTGTAGTGGTTAGGATAGGACAGTGTATGTCTCAGATAGGTCAGTGTAGGGGTCAGGATAGGACAATGTAGGGGTCAGGATAGGACAGTGTAGGGGTCAGATAGGTCAGTTTAAGGGTCAGGTAGGTCAGTGCAGACATCTCAAGTCTTCTGAGAGGTGCGGGATTCTCCCACATTTCTGCAGTGGCTCCTGCACACCCGCAAGCACCTTGCGATCTTCCGGGAATGATCAATGCGACGGGGAACAGCTGTGAACACCAATCTCCGATTTTTAGCTGACAGCCGCTTCTCCTTCTCTCCCTCCCGTGGCTGTCAGCTAAAAAGCTATACAGGGAGATCGGAGTTCACAGCTGTTCCCCGCCGCATTGATCATTCCCAGCTGTTTCCTGTGTGCACCTCCCCCAGCTCCTTCTGTGTCCTTCTCTGCCCCCCCCCCCCTGTTCTCCTCCGCCCCACCTGTCCTCCTCCTTTGCCCCCCTCGTCCCCCCGCAGCTGGCTCCCCTTCTCTCCTCTCCCACTGTTTGCAAAGAGGAACTGTCAGGAATTGGACACAGTAAGTGACATCGCTCCTGCGTCCTGTGATAACTGAGCAGAGTTAACTGTTTTACTCTGCTCAGTTTATGAATGAACAGGAGCCTGTGTCTCCTCTTCATCCATCTTTAGTGCTGGGAAAGGGACTGGGGAATCTGTGTCCTCAGTCCTTTTCTCTGTTTTAAAGGGGAGATGTCTGGGGTCTGTTTAGACCCCAGACATCTTACCAAAGCCCCCAAAAAATATAAAAAAAAAATATTGTAAAAAAAATTCTAAAAAATTAAAAAGAGTAAAAAAATTAAATAAAAAACTACTGACACCACTCTCCCCTGCCCTACCAACACTGTCCACTGCCCCAATCCCCCCCCCCCCCCATCCCCCAAAAAAGCATTGTGAAAAAAATTAAAAACAAACTAAATTGTAAAAAAATCAATTATTAAAATTAAAAAAACTACTGACACCGTCCACTGCCACATACCACCCACCCCCTTCCCCAGAAGCACTGCAAAAAATATTAAAAAAGTGATTTCAAAAATATTTTACCGTGAGGGGGGGAGGTTGCGGGCGCAAAGCGCCACCTCCCTGGAATTAGTTTTTGCAGGTTCGGATGTCTGTCAGTGTATGTGTAAGGTAGGTCAGTTTAGGAAGGTCAGTGTAGAGGTCAGGTAGGTCAGTTTAGGAAGGTCAGTGTACGGATCAGGTAGGTCAGTTTAGGAAGGTCAGTGTACGGATCAGGTAGGTCAGTTTAGGAAGGTCAGTGTAGAGGTCAGGTAGGTCAGCTTAGAAAGGTCAGTGTAGAGGTCAGGTAGGTCAGTTTAGGAAGGTCAGTGTAGGGGTCAGGTAGGTCAGTTTAGGAAGGTCAGTGTAGAGGTCAGGTAGGTCAGTTTAGGAAGGTCAGTGTAGAGGTCAGATAGGTCAGTGTAATGGTCAGGTAGGTCAGTTTAGGAAGGTCAGTGTAGAGGTCAGATAGGTCAGTGTAATGGTTAGGTAGGTCAGTTTAGGAAGGTCAATGTAGGGGTCAGGTAGGTCAGTTTAGGAAGGTCCGTGTAGTGGTCAGGTAGGTCAGTTTAGGAAGGTCAGTGTAGGGGTCAGGTAGGTCAGTTTAGGAAGGTCCGTGTAGTGGTCAGGTAGGTCAGTTTAGGAAGGTCAGTGTAGAGGTCAGGTAGGTCAGTTTAGGAAGTTCAGTGTAGGGGTCAGGTAGGTCAGTGTAATGGTCAGGTAGGTCAGTTTAGGAAGGTCAGTGTAGGGGTCAGGTAGGTCAGTTTAGGAAGGTCAGTGTAGGGGTCAGGTAGGTCAGTTTAGGAAGTTCAGTGTAGGGGTCAGGTAGGTCAGTGTAATGGTCAGGTAGGTCAGTTTAGGAAGGTCAGTGTAGGGGTCAGGTAGGTCAGTTTAGGAAGTTCAGTGTAGGGGTCAGGTAGGTCAGTGTAATGGTCAGGTAGGTCAGTTTAGGAAGGTCAGTGTAGGGGTCAGGTAGGTCAGTTTAGGAAGGTCAGTGTAGTGGTCAAGTAGGTCAGTTTAGAAAGGTCAGTGTAGGGGTCAGGTAGATCAGTGTAATGGTCAGGTAGGTCAGTTTAGGAAGGTCAGTGTAGGGGTCAGCGTAATGGTCAGATAGGTCAGTATTGGTGACAGGTAGGTCAGTTTAGGAAGGTCAGTGTAGAGGTCAGGAAGGTCAGTGTAGTGGTCAGGTAGGTCAGTTTAGGAAGGTCAGTGTAGAGGTCAGGAAGGTCAGTGTAGTGGTCAGGTAGGTCAGTTTAGGAAGGTCAGTGTAGGGGTCAGTGTAATGGTCAGGTAGGTCAGTGGAATGGTCAGGTAGGTGAGTTTAGGGGGTAGGTAGGTCACATGTGTTACATGGGCAGGGGGGAGGCAATAGGAGGTTGTGCCTAGGGTGTAAAAAAATCCTTGCACCAGCCCTGGATCTGCCCATGAACTGGGTCTAAGGGTTGGGGTGTTAATGTATTTATTTACTATTCTTTATTTCCATGTATTTAATTGTTACATTTGAGCAGAAAACCGCTCACAAACTTGCCATGAAATGCGCACCAAGCAGCCTGACTGGGAAAAGCTGCAGAACTTTTTGGAGCTTCAGACGACTTATAGCGGAGAGTATTGGAGCTTCGAGCTACACCAGTGTGGGGTGTGAACGGGGCCTTAGTTCTCTATTGAAGCTAGTGACAGGCTCCCTGACATTCATACTTCATACTGGTCCCCACACACAGCACACTGGGCTCCGCTTACACAAGAGCGCGCTCTACAGAAGCGCATAGCACGCTTCCCAGCTGATGTACGCGCGCTCAGGTTCCCTCCCGGCGGCGCGCACTTCTCACCTAGCAACCAATTCTGTTTATCTCCCTAAACACCGAGTGACGTCACGAGGGCTAACAGCCGCGCCCACCGCTCATTCTCCACTGACTGACGCCGGGGCTGCACTGCCGTCACATTTCAAGGAGCGCTTGCCAGCCAGCTGCTGCTCTGACGTCACGCCCCCAAACCGCGCCCTCCAAGGATCCTCCCACGTGCACACCAGAGCTTCGCAGCTGGACACCGTGGCCGCGCGTCACTTTTTTTTTTAAGAGAAGTTCTGCACATGTACAATACACGGACTATATAACAATAACATTTGTCCCGCAGGAGCTTTTTCTTTTCCGTAGTGGTTATGCGTTGGTTCCTATGGTAACACAACTGTGGCGGTCAGCTGCGCCTCCTCTTGGGGGCTCCTAGGAACTTGTGAAGTGGGGCTGGGTTCAGGTGTGTTGTGCTGGAGCGAAGGCGGGGCCTGCAATGTCACGTGAGCTCAAGCCCCGCCCCCGTGCTTTTAAGGCTTGTCAAGCAGCCCGCTCGCAGTTATACATAACACGAGGCAAAGAGTTGAGGTGGAGGAGGAGGCTCTGATGGCAGCTGCGGCTGGCTTGGTGTCCCCGGGGCTGGATAGAGCCGTATGCTGCACAATACTTTGTATAGCCTGCGAGCCCGCACTTCTCACTATACACTCTAATAAACTTCTCCGGAGTCATACTGTCCGCTCTGTGGATTACACTACTGCCGAATGACGACCGCTCTGGAGTCAGGGATACAAGGGGCTGCGCTACGTTATTGAGGTATGTCTGCTGTCAGGAGCAGGTGTGGGCTACAGGGGGTCTAACTATACACTAACTACCTTGTATATAGAGTATACCGTGTCTGATCACTACATGTCTATAGGGGGTCCAACTACAGCTCCTAGTATATAGAGTATACCGTGTCTGATCACTACTTGTCTATAGGATACACCTAGTATATAGAGTATACCGTGTCTGATCACTACTTGTCTATAGGATACACCTACAGGGGATCCGACTACAGCACCTTGTGTATATAGAGTATACCATGTCTGATCACTACTTGTCTATAGGATGCAACTAGTATATAGAGTACACCAGATTTGATCACCCTACTTGTCTATAGGGGCTGCAACTAGTATATAGAGTATACCAGATCTGATCACACTACTTGTCTATAGGGGATCCAACTAGTATATAGAGTATACCAGGTCTGATCACCCTACTTGTTTATAGGATGCATCTACAGGGGATCCAACTACATCACCTTGTGTGTGTGTGTGTGTATATAGACCAGTGTTTCTCAACTCCAGTCCTCAAGGCGCACCAACAGGTCATGTTTTCAGGATTTCCCTCAGATGAAAAGGCTGTGGTAATTACTAAGGCAGTGAAACTGATCAAATCACCTGTGCAAAATAGTGGAAATCCTGAAAACATGACCTGTTGGTGCGCCTTGAGGACTGGAGTTGAGAAACACTGATATAGACTACTTATCTATAGGATGCACCTACAGGGGGTCCAACTATACAGCTCCTAGTACAGAGTATACCAGATCTGATCAGTACTTGTCCATAGGATGAACCTGCAGGGAGATCATCCTACAGCACCCTGTATGTAGAGTATATCCTATATGACCCCCCCCCCCCCTTGTCTACAGGGAGATCCAACTACAGCACCATATATATTATACAATGATCACCACCTGTCCACAGGCTGCACCTACAGGGGAATCCCAACCACAGAACCCTGTATGTAGCGTGTACCAGATCTGATCACCACTTGCTTATAGACTGCACATACAGGGAGATCCTCCTACAGCACCATATAGATTATACAATGATCCCCACTTGTCCATAGGCTGCACCTACAGTGAGGTCCTCCTACAGCTATATGTACTGTGTGTGTGTGTGTATATGTATATATATGTGTGTGTGTGTGTGTGTGTGTGTGTGTGTGTGTGTGTGTGTGTGTGTGTGTATATATATATATATATATATATATATATATAATATATATATATATATATATATACACACTACAATGCCTGATCACTACTCATCCATGGGATGAACCTACAAGGAGATCATCCTATGACACCCTATATAGACAGAATAATTTTTCTCAATACAGTGTCTGATCACTACTTGTCCATAGGCTGCATCTATAGGGAGATTCTCCTACAGCACCCCATTAAGAAGCCACTCTTAACGGGTTCCTTGAGCTGTCTGGTTGACCTTCCATCTGATGGGGCCTGCATAGTTCAAGGTCCAAAGACACTTGCCTGAGTCAGCAGTATGACTGCAGGAGTGTCATTATTGCCCCAACACCCCCCCCCAATCCCTGTAAGGGGGGACTTTCTTCCTAATTACCACCACCAATGTAAGGGGCATTTTTGCAATGGCCCCAGATCTAATCATACCAGGAGATTGCTTGGACGTGAAAATTATTTCAAGGGTGCCTCTGGGGTAAAAAGGTTAAAGGCTTGTATAGTGTGTTATTTGATCACTGCTTGTCCATAGGCTGCACCTACAGCGGAGGTCCTGACAAAACCTCGTCTACTAGTGTTGGATTGGGTGGTGAAGGGTTACATCCCCTGTTGGGTTTTTACTGCTATCTGGGGCTTAGGTTGTCTCCACACTGTCCTGGTGACAACACGATCCCCTGACAGAAAGTGAAGGAACATCAAATCAAACTGAGTTGATCAGCCAGTGCAGAAAATTGTTGATCATTTTGGATCAGTCGGCGGCATTGAGATGCTTGGTCATAAATCTGATCAAATTCGGTCAATGAGATTGCATGGTGGACACAGATGCGATAGATATTGTGCAATCAAATCTTCCAACTCTTGACTGAATTCCACATCCCCATGTGTGGCATATTTTGCTTTTTTCTGCATTAACTGGGGGTATAGAATTAAGGAGGTTTTCTATTTAATTTTGTTCTTTGAATTACATGGCCCTTTTCAACCTGACTCACTATGCAACTATGTCGCTCAATTGGGTTGTGGACAGTCATTTGATTAATAATCTCTGGAGATATCAGTCAGAAAATCAATCCTTTTATCAAAGGGTGTTTGGCCACCGTAAAGAAGCCTAAGATAGCAGTAAACTGTCAGGGGTTCCGATGCTTAACTTGGCTGTACTTGCACTTTAAGCACACAAGGTCATATAAAGCCTTCTATAGATCTGTAATATAAAAAGTCATTTTATCAGGATGTTGTGTGCACAATGGCTACTGATAACTTTACTCTGTAAATGTATGCAGCATGATCTGACCGACCCTATGTATATATCTGCCTAGACAGCCGCCCAGTGAGCGTGACATGGCTCTCAGCGGGACCTTGCTGCCTTCCATCTCCACCTTCACAGCGGGGACCCCAGGCAAGGACAAGGTTTTGAGACAGGCAAGTGTTGGCAACGTGAGTATCCTGGAGAGGATATCCAGATCATTGCTTGTAAACGTTCTTCAGATTACCCACATTTCAATAAACACCGGCTAGAGATGACACTTGTGTTTGTAAACTCTTCTTCTTGCACCTTCTCTGTGGGAGCTGATGTATCATTTGTATCATGATGTATCCTTGTTGGCTTTCTTAACAGTTTGACTTTTTCTGTCACTTCTGGTTGTGTTTGAGGGGTTCCCTGATCTGCAATCCTGTTTAGATATCAGCGACAGTGAAGCCTGCTATTAGATCTGATTGTAGTATGTCATGGGATTTGTTTCTTGCAAGATACTTATCTTTTATCAAACTTGAGTTTGTTTTATTCTAATGTGTTGGCTGTACGGATTGCGTTTCCTTTTTTAGTTTAGCACAGCATCTGTTCCAAGAAAATGGTGTGTTTTTCATTCCAAGTTTCTAAAGTATTTGAGTTCTGTTCTTTTTGCAGTCATTTCCTCTATGGCTTTTATACAGAGAACTTGTAAATTATTTCTTTAGCTATAGCATTGTTTTGTTTTCTTATCACATGAAGTTTTGTCCTAGCTTCTGCACTGGACAGCAATTGTTGCTTGTCTACAGAGGTTTGCTTGGTTATTCCTTGTGTCTTGCTCTTACTCATCTCCTGCTGATAGCCCTCAGATGCTACATAGAAGACTCTCTGTTATGTATTATCTTAGAAACCAGTACATATACTACTACTACTAAAGGGAAATGTGAGATGCAAATTTTCAACGGCTAACAATCTGACGTGTTTTTTAGTTGCTGGAAAGCAGGTACTGTCTGTAGCTTGCATTTAGTAGCCATAATTAAAATGCATGTGGAAATGTGTGTGTTTTTGTTAATCTGCCCCATAATGCATTATATGCCATTTGGTGATTTATTTTAACGTGTTTTTTTGTTTTATGTTGCCTACAGAGGTGGAGAGAAGAGCTGTCCCTCATGAAAAGACATCCTGCCCTTAACCAGTCACGCCCCTATGATGGCTTAGAAGGGGAGACAGCACAGTTTGGTTCTCGTAGGGAACAAGAAGAATTCAATGAGCTATTGGACTTTGATTTTATACTCTCCAATTCCCTTATTCATCAGGAGTCTCTGGTGGCTACTTCCTCCTCCTCGTCTTCTGCTACTGCTTCTTCACCACCACCAGCTGCACCTCTCCAAGACAGCATGTCTGCCCTTTCATCATCTGCCAATTGTAACTTTACCTACCAGCTACGGTGCCCCCAGGACACAGCTGGAGGCGGTTCACTTATGTACACTCCTAGGGACACAACTGTGCCAACGCTTACTTTTAACCTGGCGGATATAAATGATGTTTCTCCTTCTGGTGGATTTGTGGCTGAGCTTATGAGACCAGATTTGGATCCCGTTTATATGCAACAGCCACAAACGAGTCTTCAAGGTAAATTTGTGTTGAAAGCTGCTGTGGACATGGGTGATTATGGCCAGTCTCTCAGTGTTAGAAAAAGTGGATCTGGTATGGACGGTCCTATGGTTTACACCAGCCATCAGCTGCCCCACATGTGTCAAAAGATCAAGCAGGAGCCAACTGCATCTTGTTCTGCGTCATGCCAAATGGATGGACAAGTGCAGCAGTCACAAGGGCAGCATGACTTCCAAGTAGGGAGGGTACTGCCAAGTAGGACTAACCAACCTTTGACCCCAGAGGAGCTAATGGTTAGAGATTGCCATGCCTCCCCACAGACATTAGGCCATCCATCACTGTCATTACCTCCAGGCTACCGCACTTCTGCCAGCTTCCCTCACTTCACACCAGACCAGCAGCTACAGCTGCCTCCAACTCAGCTTCAGTATCAAGGTCAGTCTTATCTAAATATTTATGAAGATCCTTCTCTAAACTTTCAACTATTGAAACAAGAAGTGATGCTGACTCCACCCTCTTCACCTTTAGAGCTCCTAACATCAGGATGTATGTCAGAAGAAGTTAAGCCTAAGAGAGGTCGTAAATCCTGGCCCAGGAAAAGGACAGCTACTCACACTTGTGAGTATGCAGGCTGTGGAAAGACCTATACCAAGAGCTCACATTTAAAGGCCCACCTGCGAACGCACACAGGTATGTGGTTTGACCAATACTGACTCCAATTTTCAAGCTTGAAGAATACTGTTGCTGGTTGTAATCAGTAAGACTAGTATTACAAAACATCAGTGTGCTTTGCATAAACATCTGTGCCCACACAGCTCTGTTTCCTCCAGAAGACTATTTATAATGTTGGGTTTTGTGGTTTACTCTTGGCAAAGTTTGATCTTGAGGCATTTCACAGAGGAAAACAGAAAATTAGGCCATGAAATAAAAATAAAATAAAATTTTTACAGATAAAACTTACCTAAAGCTTCCTTGTTATCTAGTCTGTATATTCCTATTGGTTAATTTGACCCCTGGGTAAAAATAATAAAGTGAAACATAGAATTTCAGTTGCATACCAAATGCATAATCAAACTTGTTTCTTAAATGCAGGTGTAATAAGCCTAATGAAACACCGCACTAATTATCAAAAAAATGGAGGTTGGGTTATCTAGACTATCCGATTTAGTTGGTTACTGTGGATGCCGAAACCCATAATTGTCCATATTTTCCCCAGTTGAATATGTGATGAGAAAAATAAGGTATCTATATGTGTAATAAAATATATTACATGCACATATATACATGCTCTTAACCAAACCAATGTGCTGAAGTCTCCAATTCAGACTAGGTTTTTAAGCACAACTGTGTATTGCACAAATTCTTTATGCATGTTCCTTTAACGGCAATGCAGTTGTGCTAAGATGTTATAGAATAACCAATTTGCCAGGTTAAACATACAAACACATGCACCCCTGATATGAATTATGCTCATTTTAGGAGAAAGTTATATACAAATACCATTTTTTAAATGTTCTGCTTTTTAGTTTGTATATTAAGGAAATTGTTTAGAAGCATATACAACTCACCAGGAAAATGTGGTAAATCCCATTCATTTTTTTTTCATCATTTGGTGCACTTACTGCTTGTTTATGGAGACATCCTAATTTAGTTATATCCTCTCACCAGCAATAATGCAGCATCTTATTTGCCTCCTTGTATTACAGTTGACCTTTTCATTGCCAAGAGGTCAATTTCTATTTTTTTCACATAAGATTCACACATTTTTCCTATTCAATCCAATTGGAAACATGTTTGCATCTTGTGCGAAAACATTTTTAGATCACAAAGTCCACAAAGTGAAGATCATAGAAGTCCACAAAGTGAAACATAAATAAGCAGTTTTATGCATCTTGTATGTTTCTGCATAATGGTCAATTAAGATATACAGAGCATTTGAACTTTATTTTCCTATATAGTTCATTTGGAATGGTTCAGTTGAAACCTTTATTTATACAACTTTGGTTATACAAATAAACAAATATATCTAACAACGAATCAAAATTTAGATTCATGAAGCTTTAACGACCTGTTTTCCACCTCCGATTAGTGGAATGAACTGAACAAGCGTGCAAATTCAGGTTGTTTTTCACCCAAGAGCGGCTTGTTCTATTTATTTTTTACCTTGTGCCAAAAATTGTCAATACAGGCAGTTGCATATTTGTCGCTGGCTTTCAAGTGGAAAAATTCATTTCATAAGGCTTTGAGGTGTGGTTAATATCCTATGCAGACTGACCAAGTTTACAGCAAGTTTCCCACAAAGCGGATTCATTTTTTGAATAGCAGAAACTATTTGTAGCAAACAATAAAGGTAAAGTAACTTTGATCTTCTGAGACGCTGCCGCAGAAGCCCTATGGGCCAAGTGCATGATGCTTGTGAAAATTCTAGATGGCAGGTAATTTTGGATGTCAAAAAATTCTTTGTTGCTATAAACAAAGCTGACAGTTTGTAAATCCAAATCTCTTCCCTACTTTTCATTTGGATTCTAAATGCATAGTTTTTTTGTTTTTTTAAGTACCTGTGTTAAAAATCAATGGAACAGTTTTTTATTTTTTTTGCCACACACTGAAGCTGGATACACATTACACATATTTTGTTCAATTTCCTTTAGATTTACTTTCAACTACGTGGTGCAAGGGCCTTCCTGATTGCATACAATTTGAAAGTGTTTAGGTTTGACCTCCTATTATATGGTTTTGGTAAATCTAAAGGAAAGTTGTACAAGAAAATTGTATAGTGTGTAGCCAGCTTAAGATAGAACGAATCAGATTTTAGTTTGAGTCAGATGTCGCCCCCCTGATCTAGCACTGCAGCAATAGAAGACACTGGGGTTGATTTACAAAATCTAGTGCAGCTCCTGTGTAGAAACCAATCGGCTTCCAGTTTTTTGGGGTTTTTTTGTCAGCTTAATTGAACAAACTGAATTTAGAAGCGGATTGGCTACCATGCACAACTTTGCCAGATTTTGCATACTCCACTTTTCGTAAATTAGCACCATTCTCTTTACAGTATAGTGGTAGATGTGTTGTCCTTCAAAATGGACTAGAGATGCAGGCGGTAGCAAATATACTGTCCTGAATCCTTTACTAAAGAAAAGGCAGTCTGAGATCTACTGCCATGGCACCAGATTTTTAGGCAAGTTCTTTCATAAATATCCCTCACTATATTGATAAGTAAAGTTGCATGCCAGTATGTATGTAGGGAGTGTTGTCAATGTATAAGCTTGCTTTCTGTTTGAGTAGTGGTTACTGTGGCAAACCTCACCTACAGCTGATGTAGGAATTTATGAATTGGTTTATCTGCCAAATTCTTGTCTAAAGACCATGTCGGCTGTCCCAGCAAAAGCTTGTGTCCGCTCTGCAATTAAAACACCGTAAATAAATGGTTACCGTTGGACTCGCAGTATCTCCTAGACAAGCATCATTTGCTTTGGACACAACAGTTGAGTAAAACTAAGAATTGTTGACCACTGTCGTTACCAAAGCATGTTATGCACACCATTAGCAACTATGCAAAACTGTAATGCCCCGTACACGGTCGGATTTTCCGATGGAAAATGTCCGATCGGAGCGTGTTGTCCGAAATTCCGACCGTGTGTGGGCTCCATCGGACATTTTCCATCGGATTTTCCGAAACACAAAGTTGGAGAGCAGGAGATAAAATTTTCCGACAACAAAATCCGTTGTCGGAAATTCCGATCGTGTGTACACACATCCGACGGACAAAGTGCCACGCATGCTAAGAATAAATAAAGAGATGAAAGCTATTGGCCACTGCCCCGTTTATAGTCCCGACGTACGTGTTTTACGTCACCGCGTTCAGAACGATCGGATTTTCCGACAACTTTGTGTGACCGTGTATGCAAGACAAGTTTGAGCCAACATCCGTCGGAAAAAATCCATGGATTTTGTTGTCGGAATGTCCGAACAAAGTCCGACCGTGTGTACGGGGCATAATAGTGTGTGTGACGTAAATTAGAAAAAAATCATCTTTTTAATCACCTCATGAAATTCTGAACATTTTAGCTATTTATAATAGAAAAGTTTTATGACTGGCATTAAAAAGCAAGTTGCCGTAGTCTTCTATTTTTGAAGTAATGGAATGGGTAAATTGCTGTTTATGGCTTTTTTTTTTTTTCTGTCAATTATACAAAAATGGTGTCTCTTCAGGTAATCTTCAAATTGATCAGCTTTGATTTACTATTGCAGTACAAACTGGTATTATGTAGTCTATACATTTTTATTTTAAAGGAAGATGCAAATGAATTTGTAACTCCAAGTTTATAATTCAAGTTCTTTTGTATATGTACTTTGGAAATGTAACAAATTTCTTGGTCACTGTAGTAGCAGTTAATTGTGACTGGGGTCCCCCTCCAGCTTGTTCCTTAAGCCTGTCTGCCACTGGTGTTGGCCTGCCTAGTCATTAAGACTCGGAGGTGTTTTTCTATCTGCTTCAATGTTTATGTACCGTCTTAACTGTTGGCACTGCATAGCACCATAAATACAGGTGCTGAACAAGGTAGATTTGATTCCCATTCTCACAAATTCCAGTTACTGCTTTGATACTGCAGGGCACGTGACTCTTCTTGAATCAAATCTTACTTTATAAAATAGATTTTGCATCATGAAGAAAGTTTCCACTGAAGCATGGAAACCAGTATTAAATGCTGTAATACGTGTTTAATTCAGATGGGGGGCCTTTATAACAGTTGCATTTTCCTTAGCCAGCAATGTTGAGTTTTTGAAAATCCAGATATAATTTCAGGATCAAATCAAAACAGACATTTAATATCAGTACAGTTACCAACCTATTACAAATGTCCTTATTTATAACCTGGCCCAGCCCTGACCTTAAATTTGACATTCTGTAGTTAGTATTGTGCATGAAATAGTCTTAAAGAAAACCAGAAACGCCTTTAGGCTACCTTGCTGACTAAGTGTCCATACACCTACAAACTTTCAATTTACCAAGAACTATGTAGTGAGGGTTTACCTGATGGTGTGTATAGGTGTGTGTGTATGTGTGTGTATGTGTGTGTATGTGTATAGAATATATTACTCAGTTGCTTTGGTATACCAATGTCAAAGGAAAAGATTCATAAGCCGTGCATGAAGCGAAATTAATGGTACTATTAATTACCCAGATTATGCCTCAAGGGGTGGAGCAAAACATGTTGGTGTGGTCTGGCTGAGGCTGCCATTCATCTCACTTTATGCACATGGGTCTGCTTCATGATGTGCGGCTTATGGATCTTTGCCTTTGACATTACTGCAGCTTGGCGCTAGGATGAGCTCCCTGTCTCTGCCTGCACTCACAGAAGTCTGGTTGGACTCTACCGCTCTACCTGAGCAGCACCTACATTTTGTCTTTTTGCTTTGGTATACCCTTATACTACAGTTAATGATATAGCTAAATGAGATTAGATTGTAACCTGTATGGTCAGCTTTAGTGGCAGAACTCTCCCAACAGTGTTTTTCAAACTAGTAAAAATAGATGGCACCTTGAAGTGCCAGCACATCGGGGTGACTTTATTTTTTTTTTTTTTTTTATTTAAGTTGGAAAGTTTGCTTTAAAAACCTTTTTTTTTTTTTTTAAATTTTATTAGCACAGATTGCAAAACAGCTTTCCCACTAGTCATCAATATCCTTTTTATCAGTTTCTTTTAAATAGTCTGTATAAAATTATACCTGAACAGCTCACTATAGGGTAGAAGCTTTCAGCAACCAATCAAGTGCTGGTTTTAAACGGGTTTACTGTAGTGTGACTAGAGAATGTTGGTTATGTGCTTTGGACTACAGCAGATTTCTGGTTAGGTAATTGTAAATGAGACACGCCATGTTGAATACTTAGCGCTGGTAATAGGTCTATACACTTTTTTTTTTTTTTTACATTTTTTTTATTTAGGTATAGAATTCATAAGTGTGCATTTCCAATGACTGTTTCAAAGCATGGAGTGTTAGTTTGTATTGTAAATGTTAAAATGAAGATAAACTGGTTTTAACATGTGTCTGGCTCATGACAGGTGAGCCACACCAGTCTATGCTACATGTAATTTCATAAAATATATTCAACACTTTATTATTGCATTGTTGTGGGCTGAGAAAAGAATGTGGCTAATGTCTTAGGTCTGAAATAAGACGGGTTGCCCATATTAATCGGGTTCCAACCTGCGTTGGAAGAATGACAGATGGAATTTAATTGGTTTTTATGAATAACAGATACTAATTCTTTGTTTTTGTGTAGTTTAGCTCCTTGTCTGTAATTTGGGGTGTCGTCATGTCACTAATTTTGCTATGTTTCTTTTGTGTAGGTGAAAAGCCATACCATTGTGACTGGGAAGGGTGCGGGTGGAAATTTGCACGCTCTGATGAACTGACGCGCCACTACCGAAAACATACTGGCCATCGACCATTCCAGTGCCAAAGGTGTGATCGTGCCTTCTCTAGGTCAGACCACCTTGCCTTGCATATGAAAAGGCACTTCTGAGTGGTAAAAGTGATTACAGGCCTAAAAGTCAGTATTTACAGCACTCATTACAAGGGGATGGGAGAGAAACTGAACGCAAGCACTACAAATTTTGTGATGAATCAACACTCGGAAACCTCAGTCTAACTGTTCTCCATAGCACAATGGAGAGCATATTAATTTAACAGAGCCTCTAAAAACATGGGGTTTTGACTGGATCTTCAGGCATTCTATTTTTGGATAAAACTGGACTTAATCCTGGAACTCTTAAGGACTGGAAAACTGGTGATTGCACTATTCAGAAGTGTTCAGTCTTGTCCCACCTGCTGCTGTTGTTAATCATAATGCTCCTTCTGATGGGTTAAGGGCTTTATGGTATGTTTCAGGAAGCAAATGGCCAGAAAAGGACCATGAATAATTTTTTTCCTCCTTGTTGCACGATGGAATTATGTAACATTTGAGGAAATATCATTATTTCATTGGATGCTTAACTTGGTGTGTATGTTCACACAGGTAGTATATAATGCTGGTTGAAGGAATAAATACAATTAGCTAATGGTGCTTACAGGCTGATACTTCTAATGGTACCAAAATTGAAGCCAAAGTTTTCAAACTGCTGCATATTTGACAAGGAAATCTATTTGTCTTCCGATTTTTATTTTTTTTTTATTTTTTAAGTCTGACCAAAGTCAGGTGTGTAAACCTGATTTATTTTGTTAATATATTTGTATATGCAGACAGTATGCAATGCACTGTGGTTTCTATGTGCAATAAATTTGTACAATGGTCTTTTTCCCGCATATGCCTTATCCAGAACAAAAGTTTGTTTTCTATATAGGACTTTACATAATATATGTAATATAAACGTATGCCAACTTCTATTTTGTATATTTGTAAACCATGAAGTAATATGAACTTTTTTGGAATTTGTATTTTTGCTTATTAAGTTTTAAATAAAGTTATTTTATTTGGAGTATAGTCTCATGTCTTGGTCTCCATCTTGCGTAAAATGAGCAGCTGAGTGTAACTGGATGCCCTTGGTCTCCCAGGTAGTGTAAATGCAATGTCAAATAGCTTGAATCTGAGTTGGGTCCAAGCAGCTGTTTGCTTTGTCATAAAGTACAGCCAAAGCTCGTTTGGCTGTACTTCTCCTGTGCAGTTTGTTTTGCACTCCTGTGACCTGTTTTCAGCAGAGAGCAGGCTTAAGTCCACTCTCTACCGACATCAGTCGGTCCAAGCTTGGGTATCATGACCAGAGTCGGGATTTGCCTAAATGTCTGACCCAGCTCAGCCTCTCAGCAAGCAGCTGAGTCTGAGCCGGCGGTTCCTGCCCCCTCCACAGCCCAGCGCTCCAATGAGAGGAGGGGGCAGAGCAGAGAGCTGCTGAATGACAGTCAACAGCTCTTTTCATGGAGCTGTGAGAACCAAGTGATCGGCAGTGTTCAATTGCTTGGTTCTCAGTGTTAGAGGCTCCAGGGGACAGATGTATGAATCTACCAAAAAAAAACCTCTTAAGCATTACTAAATGGTGTGTGTGATTTTTGCATGTGTTTTTAATCTTTGACTCAAGGTCTGAGGAAATTTTGAGTAGTGCTTTTTTGTTTTATTCTCTAGTCAGGTCTTCACATTTCTAAGCCAAAGGCCAGGTTATTGCTCTTCAGACTTTAGGGGAGCTGGTCTGTGGCCAATGGGAAAGGAAATTAGTGCCCCATTGGTGCCAGTGGGAGAAATGATGTTCCCATTGTCAGTTGGCGAAGTAGTGCCCCAAGGGCAAAGGGCTGAATTTGGCCCCCGGCCACAGTTTAAGAAAGTGGATCATTAACCATTTGCAAACAAGCCTTCAAAGTGTGAATTTTGTCTAAATGCTGGACACATTCTGAGAGCAGTAGTAATGTTTTACTGTGGTGTAAAAATACAAAATGAAACCAAAGTATGCAGAGTTGCTAAAACACATATATATTTTTTTTCCTTCTTGCCCCTGGCATCTAGCCATCATAAATAAAACCTGTATAATGCTTTCTGAAGGTAATTTGTGCAAGGTCTTACCATGCATACCAATTTTGCGGCTTGGGAGGATTGTAGCATATAGCCATCTGGCTGTGGTTGGATCATGCCAACATTTTACCAATTTGACATCAATAGTAATTAACCATGATGATGCTTTCTGGCAGCAAGTGCTGATATTTCTAAGCTTTGATTTTTGTCTTTCTATTCTGCCAGTGTGAATGTCCTAGCTGCAGTGTTTACCCTGTTACTGCAATACTTGTGTTCCTTACCAAGAACCAACATGCAAATGAATATGACTTTGTTCTTTTAGGGCAGTGACTCGCCCCTTTAACCCACATGAACAGCATAGGGTTGATTTACTAAAACTGGAACGTACAAAATCTGGTGAAGCTCTGCATAGAAATCAATCCTTTTCCAGGTTTTATTTTCAAAGCTGTATCAAAGAAACTGAATGAAGTTAGAAGCTAATTGGTTACCATGCACAGCAGCACCAGAACCAGATTTGGAACTCTCCAGTTTTAGTAAATCAACCCATCTGTGTCTAACTTTGGGCAAAAAGTGTTTTTTTTTAATCCTTGGCTTATTAATCTAATAAAGTTCACTAAGAACTAGTAATACCTGGCATGCAGGACCTTAATAAGGCAGTTAACCTGCTTTCTTTATATTGAGTGAGTGTAGTCTGCCCAGGAATTGTATGCTTTCCTGTGAGGCAATGGTCACACTTAAGAATCTGGTTAGGGTTGTGTTTTGTACTGTATATAGAAACCATAAAGGCCTTATCAAAACGTTCCTTCTAATGGTTTTTCCATTTTGAAAGGTGATTTTGCCTGTGCTTAATAAGGCGTTACAGAAAATATTGTTGTTCTAAAGTGCCTCTTCAGACATTGAATGCATAGCTGCAAAACCAGCAATAATCATAAAGATGACTATGCATTATAAACAAACTGCCCCCGCTTGTTACATACTGCATTTTTCTTGCAAGGTTTACTTAAGTTTTAGTGATTGGGATGTAAACACAGATGACTGGTGCTGTAGATTTAACAACCTGTTTTTGTAGTCATGAAGATGTGGTAGATTACCATGGAAAGCTCACTTAACTATGAGAGCAACAGTGTAAACTTTTTTTTTTACATGATCTTTTTTTGATTAGCAAATGGTGGTTTGAATTTTCAAAATGTGTAAACCAAATTTGCTTATCTTTTTCATACATGTCTGCACAGAAAATATGGTTTGGCCAGCTACTCAACTAATTTTAACATCAACAACATTTAATTTGGTTACCTTGCCACATACCAGACAGCTGCAACATGTTCCAACAATTCCTGATTCCAATAGAACTTGATGGAGGTGATTCTGAGACTCCAACATTTATGTTATGCAAAGTTGCTGGTAATCCGAATTCAATTTCAAGGAGAACTCTGGTCAAAACACAATCCAGAACACGTATTAAAAATTGGTTGTAATATTCAAGCAAGCATTTTGAGTATAAATGGAAGCTGTTATGGGGGATATAGGAGTTGAGAGTATGGAGGGGAAAGTCTAGATGGGTCATTTTGTGATATTGGAGGTTATTGGCAGTCTAGTGATACGTATGGGTAGATATTATTTTTGTAGAGCCCACAGTTCTGGTGAGCTTGAGAGTTGCACATTTAGGGCTGGATTTGTAGGTGATCATCGTTCCATGCGTGCATAATGGGTGTGGATCATGGTCTTGGACTAAAAAAAGTGAGGGTTTGTGAATTGTCACGTGATCATGAAATGCTCTGCTACTGTATGTCATGGGCTCAGCACAGATGACATTTCATGAATGTGTTCATAGTAACTCAAAGCCTGGCCCTTTACTGCTATGCATCACCCGCTGCACTATTCTAGCACCAGATAACATGCTTGCATATGCACAAGGCAGATAGCACATTGATTTGGTGATTAGCACTTGAGCTTTGAAGCACTGGGATCCCTTGGTCTTGGCCAGGACACTATTTAAATAGGGTTTTACATGTGCTTCTTTGTGAGGGGTAAATTTACACCTCTCTAAATTGACTCTAGTATGTGTACCATCTGGCTATGCACATGTGTCCTCACACTTTGCACACTGCTCCTAAACAATTGAGGAGGGTTAAGGAAAAACAGGGGATGGACCTATAGAATCACTAATCCATGGAATGGACAGATACATGGCATATGTAAACCCATATTCCTGATATGTGCCTGCTGTACCATGTACTTGTATGAAAGTATCTTGTCCTCTTTGTATTTTGTGTGAAATCCCTGGTGTTCCTGCTAGCCCCTCTGTGTTACTATCAAACTGACCACACTAAGCACATTGTGGTCAACTAGCAGTGCTGGGAACTCTGCCTGCTCTCCTCCCATGATGAGACTTGTCCTTGCATCCCCGCCCCCCCCCCAACCCTGCACAGCCGTTTACTGGGAAGCTCAGTGTACTGTTGCATCTCAGCTCTTGTGCAGCTAAGAACACGGGGAATGCATTTTACAAGTATTTTGCATTTTTATTTCTATTTTAAATGGGATGTTTTAAAAGGTGATAATTTACAATCACTTTAAGGCAGTAACCTGTTACATCCAATCAGAATTGATTAACATAGCTGTATAGTGCATCTCTGCTCCATTAGATATACAAAAAGGATTGCTGGCAGTGTTGCTGTTCAATTACACTTCTTTTTTTTTTTTTTTTTTTTGCCTTGATAGGTGACCTGAAAGTGTTCTCCTTTTTTTTTTTAAATGTTTTTGCTCCTCCAGCTTATGCCTAGATTGCTATAATAATCGTATGCTGTAGACCACAAAAATACAGTTGCAAAGACTATCTGTTTTCCAGTATATATTTAGGCAAGAGCAAGAAACCAAAATGCTCTGAATACAGAAATCGCTAACAGGCTTTGGGCACATGATGCATCCATAATCAAAGATGCTTAGTGGGAGACACAAGGAGTCGGGAGCTTTTTTTCCATTTTCGTGAAATGGCCTCTGTAATTACCAACTTTAAAATTAAATCTGTGCAAAGAATTAAACTGGCAGACTAACACAGAAAATAAAAATAAAGGCGTCGCAAAGAATTTTGATCACATAGTCACAATTTCTTAAGCAGTATTGACTTGGCGCCCACATTGTACTGCAGACGATAAGCTACTGTAGGCAAAGTAACATACATTGCCACCTACTTCCAGGTTTAGGGTGCATGCTCCTGCTGTGATTGTACACATCTGGAGCCTGTCAGCAAGTCTCAGCCAATGATTCATGGCTGGGATGTGCTGATCAGATGTGTACTGTACATTTACAGCCCAAAGCTCTGTGTTGACAATTAACACCGAGATCTGTACACAGGCAGATATCTGTTTCCCATCCCAAACTTGGAATCGACTAGTAAGAGCACCACACCTTACACACCGGTACATTTAACCCCTTGATTACCCTAGCTGTTAACCCCTTCCTAGCCAGGGTCATTAGTACAGTGACTGCATATTAGCAGTGATCACTGTATTAGTGTCACACTGATGCTGGGTGACATCACCAGTAAGATTGTCTGCCAACCTATCGCCCCTATTAGTCGTGTAGAGAAAAAAATTAAAATTCCAGACTATAGACACTGTAGCTTGTAGGCAAAGGTCTCCCTGCAGCTGCACATCCATGCTGTCCCTTGAATGGATGTTGCTAGGCAGGCCTGCACTATCGGAATTGTTTTCTCTCAGCATGTACACCTCTAAGCAATCTACATGTATGTGGTGAAATACCACAGGGATGTACAGGTGTGGTGCTACCAGATGTTCCATATGCAACCATCTAGGTCAACCCCACACCATAACGCCCTGCTCAAATGGTTTGTCTTTGACCAATTAACAGCTGGTTAACTGTCACACTAAAAATGCATATGGTGAGGGGTTGGCTGGGCACTCCTTGCGCAAAGTGTCACTCCGACAAGTGTTTGGCACTTGTACATGGGCACTTTGACTAAGTTCCCTTTCATCTTCTAACTTTCCTCAGCCTTCTTTCTATTCCCCTCTCTCCACCCTCCAACATGCTCATACTAATCTTCTTTGGTACAATGTCCTCTCTTCTCAAATTTATTTCTTTACACCCCCCCCCCCCCCCTTCAGCCCACAACCTGTACATATCTCCATCACTTCTGCCATCTCAATATTACTGCATATATCACCTCCTGCTCATTCTAAGCCCACGCATTGTCACCACTTCCACTCCACTACTGCATCTGCCCTCATAAATCCCACTCCCACCTTACCCTCCTACTACTCCTAATGTCTGGGGACATCACACCAAACCTTCACCCTCCAGCCAATTCTCACCCCCAAAATTGTCAGTCTACCTCTTCCAACAGTAGCCGTAACTACCACATTCTTATCCCATTTCACCTGGTTCCACAGGTCTGCCCACCCTTTGTGTGCCCTCCGGAATGCCTGCTCAGTCTTCCACAAACTCTCCTCTGTCAACGACTTTTTCCTCTCCCGCTGCCTCAAGCTATTTGCTATTACCAAAACCTGGCTTCAGGAATGCAACACTACCTCTCCAGCTGCCCTCTCCCACAGTGACCTCCTCTGGACTCACCCGGACCCAGTAGACAAAAAGGAGGCAGCGTTGCACTTCTCTCCCCACAATGCACCTTCCTGGTTCATCCCACACCTCCCTCTTTCCCCCTGCTCTTTCAAAGTGCACTGCGTTCATCTTTTCTCTCCAGTTTGTCTGAGGGTTGCAGTCACTTATCAGCCTCCTGGACCAGTGTTGTGCTTTCTGGAAGACTTCTCCACATGGCTACACTATTTTCGCTCCTCTGAAGTACCTGCCATCATCCTAGGTGACATTTACATTCCAATCAATTTTAACACCGCAACCACTCAACCTAACCTCTTTTAACCTAATGCAATGAACGCAAACCACCACTGACTCCAACTGCAACACTCTTGACTTTGTATTCTCCCAACGCTGCAACCTCTCGAACACCCCTTTTCCTCTGATCACAACCTTGTTCGTTTCACAGTCTCCCTGTCTCCTACCTCCCATACTGCCAACCTGGAAACTGCAACCTTCCGAAACCTTTGCCATCTCAACCCTTCACTCCTTCATTCTGCTACCGATGACTTTATGACAAAATCGCACCCCTGTCCTTCCCAGACCTAACCACTACCATCTACAACAACATGCTGTCACACTCCCTGGATGCACTTGCTCCTCTTTCTACATGCAGAACCAGGTTTCATCTGCCACAACCCTGGCAAACAGATGACACCAGAAGTCTCAAGAGACGTGGCCGTGCTCTTGCGTGAGCGTGGCGTAAATCTAAATCCCTGCAAGAATTTACCCTCTACAAATCTGACCTTCTCAAATACAACTCCTGCCTCCACACTACTAAACAAACTTACTACAACTTCTCATCCAAACCTCGACAACTATTTTCTACCCTTTAATTCCTTACTTTACCCCCTATTGCCCCCACCCACTAACTTGCATACCACTCAAAAGATTGCCAACCATTTCAAAAATCGACACAATTCGCAACAAGATATTCAGCATCCAGCTTCCTCCCCTAACCAACACATTAGGTCCAACACCTCACTCAATACTCTCCTCCTTCTGCCCTGTTACCACCCAGGAATTTGACAAACTCCTCTCCATGGCCCACCTCACCACCTGTCCCCTCAATTACTGCGACCACCTTCCTACTCTAACCCACATCTTCAACCTCTCCCTCCCCGCTCAAACATGCACTGGTCACCCCCATACTTAAACCCTCACTAGACCCCACCTGTTTGAATAACATAAGACCCTGCTCCTGTTTGCCTCCAAGCTCATTGAATGCCTTGTCCATGACCAAATGAGTTGCCACATTACTGACGCCAACCTTCTCGATCCCCTACAGTCCGGCTTCCGCCCACAACATTCCATTGAAACTGCCCTACTAAAACTCACCAATGACCTAATAACTGCTAAAACCAATGGCGAGTACTTCATACTCTTGAACCTCTCTGCTGCCTTTGACACAGTTGATCACCTGCCTCCTCCTCAGCAAACTCCACTACCTTGGCCTCCGTGATTATGCTTTATCCTGGTTCTTCTCCTACCTATCTCAGTGCACTTTCAGTGTCACGTACAACTCCATCTCCTCCACTCCTATTCCCCTTTCTGTTGGGGTACCCCAAGGCTCTGTCCTTGGGCCCCTCCTATTCTCCCTCTATACCTCTTCCTTGGGCCAGTTGATAACCTCCTATGCCTTCCAATACCACCTCTATGCCAACAACACTCAGATCTATCTCTTTACTCCTCAACTCACCCCCACAATCTCCTCATGGATCACAAACTTACTGAATGACATATCGGTATGGATGTCACACCACTTTCTCAAACTCAATCTTTCTAAAACTGAGCTTGTTCTATTTCCTCCTTCCTGGACTTTACCGTTAAGATCAACAGCACAACCATTGGTCCCTCCACACATGCCATGGTGCTGGGTGTAATTCTTGACCCTGACCTTTCCTTCAGCCCCCACATCGAATTACTGGCTAAATCTTGCCGCCTTAACCTCCGTAACAGCTCCAGAATTCGTCCCTGACTAACGACACCACAAAGCAACTTATTCATTCCTTGGTTATTTCCCGCCTCGACTGGTGCAACTCTCTCCTTAATGGCCTACCCTTACACAGGCTATCCCCCCTTCAGTCTATTATGAATGCTGTTGCTAGACTCATACACCTCACTAACCAATCTGTGACTGCTGCCCTTCTCTGCCAATCTCTTCACTGGCTTCCACTACCCCACCGGTTAAATTAATATTGCTAATCACAACATACAAGGCCATCCACAACATCACCCCAGGCAACGACACCAACCTCATCTGTAGACATTGCCCAAATTGTCACCTGTGCTTCTCCCAGGACCTCCTGCTCTCTAGCTCCCTTGTTACCTCTTCCCACTCTCGCCTACAGAACTTCACTAGAGCCTCTCCCATCCTCTGGAACTCTATGCCCCTTTATGTCCAATCAGCCCCTACCCTGTCCACCTTTTGAAGATCCCTGAAAACTAATTTATTCAGGGAAGCCTATCTGACACCCAGAACTGTACCTGAGCCACCCCCCCATCAAATCATCCCCTGCATCTATTATCTTTTTTACCACCCCCCCCCTTTAGAATGTAAGCTCGACAAGCAGGGCCCTCCTGTCCCTACTGTATTGTAATTGTGCTGTAAATCGCTGCGCAAGCTGTTGGCGCTATATAAATCTTACACAAATTTTAATGTAATATATGTGGTTACCTGCACCACACGTAGTAACCAGTATCTAGGGAGGGGCGACCAGGCCACTCAGTGACAGAATGAGAGACCACTTCTCTGCTATCAGAACCAATAAGAACACGGATCAGGCCAGACACTTCAACCAATTTCACCACCAAAATGTACAATCTTACAAGGTCCAGATCGTTGAAAGGGTTTATTGCCCAGCCTGGGGTGGTGACCGCTTCTCCTTTCTATGTAGAAGGGAAGTTTATTGGATCTTTAGACTGGATACTTGTATCCCTAAGGGCCTGGACAGTGCTCGTTACTATGAATAGTGCATACACATCTTTTATCCTATTTTTTTTTTTTCATTAGATATGCAATTAGACACATCAAGACCTGCCTTACTCATGACCGTATTATTCCATCTCAGAGTGTTGGGTTTCTCTTTGTTGATCCTATACAAATATTACCCATAGTGACATTTATAATTCATTTTTTTCTTAGTATATTTTTTTTCTGCATGGTTTTTAAATTAAAAACAATGATAATATATTCATTGGGTTTTAGGAGGGAGATTTGTCATTTAAACTTGTCGTAATTTTTTGTCAAGTATTAGCATTTTCACACATATTTTAAATGCAGACTCGTGCACATACCTGTCAGTCCTCTCCACATTTAAGTGATGGCTGCATAAATACCCCCCCCACATGCCTCTGATATTCAGCCCCATGACTAAGCTTTGAGGGGTGGAGCAAAACTCGTGAGGGGCGTGGCCTGTTGGAGTCCAGGCTGAGGTTACCACGTACACATACTTTCAATGGACACCATGGATGTGTGGCTGCAGGGAGACCTTTCTTTGCCTTGTGAGTGATTATAGGAGCCCGGACAAGCTCCCTCCTGTGCTCCCAGTGGCAAATGTGCTTGAGTGTCACATCAAACAGTTTTGTACCATAGCTTGTAGGCGCTATAACTTTCACACAAACCAATCAATATACATATTTGTATTAGGATTTGTTTTTTAATCAAAAACATGTAGCATTTTGGGCAAAATATATGAAGCAATTCGATTTTTTTAAAATATATATATATATATATATATATATATATATATATATATATATATATATTGGATATGTTTTATAGCAGAAAGTACAAAATATTTTTTTCAAAATTTCTGGTCTTTTTTTTTTTTTTTTCCTTTTTTATTATACCACAAAAATAAAAAACCCCAGTGTTGATTAAATACCACCAAGAGAAAGCTTGATTTGTGAGAAAAAAAAAAATGACATAAATTTTGTTTGGGTACGTGTACTGGCAATCGCCAGTTAACCACTTCCCATCCAGGTCAATTCTGACATTTCTCTCCTACATGTAAAATTCATAATTTTTTTGCTAGAAAATTACATATAACCCCCAAACAATTATATATATTTTTTTATCAAAGGCCCTAGAGAATACAATGGTGGTTGTTGCAACTTTTTATCTCGCACGGTATTTGCGCAGCAATTTTTCTAATATGTTCTTTTTGGAAAAAATAGTTTCATGCTTAAAAAAAAAATAAAATAAAGTTAGCCCAATTTTTTTTGCATAATGTGAAAGATGAAGTTATGCTGAGTAAATAGATACTCAACATGTCACGCTTCAAAATTGCACACGCTCATGGAATGGCGCCAAACTTCGGTACTTAAAAATCCCCATAGGCGATGCTTTAAAATTTTTTGCTGGTTACATGTTTTGAGTTACAGAGGAGGTCTAGAGCTAGAATTATTGCTCTCGCTCTAATGTTCGCGGCCATGCCTCACATGTGTGGTTTGAACACCGTTTTCATATGTGGGCCGGACTTACGTATGCATTCACTTCTGTGTGCGAGCAAACGGGGACAGGGGCGCTTTAAAAAAAAATTTTTATTGTTAATTTAATTTTTCTTTTTTTAGTTTGACACTTTAAAAAAAAAAAAAAAAATTTGATCACTTTTATTCCTATTACAAGGACTGTAAACATCCCTTGTAATAAGAATATGGCACGATCGGTCCTCTTTACAGTGAGATATGGGGTCAATAAGACCCCACATCTCACTTCTAGGCTGGGAAGCCTGAAATAAAATCTCTATCATCACCATCCAGGGCCGGCGGATCCTGTGTCCGACTCACCGATGGAAGCGGTAAGTCGGTAGAAGCACCAGAGGGCAGCATCACCTCTCGTCGCCCATAAGAACAATCAAGCGGTGGAACAGCCGCAATGATCATTCTTATGGTGTAGGAAATCGCCGGCTGAAAAAGCCGATATCTGAATGATGCCTGTAGCTGCAGGCATCATTCAGATATGCCCTCGCAAAGTCAAGGACGTCATATAACGTACCTTGGGCGGGAAGTGGTTAAAGTAGTGCAGTGCCAAATAGTGAAAAATGGCCTGGTCATGAAATCTTCCGGACCTGTGGGTATCGTAGGATTTGGATTTGTTTCTGATAATGGTCCAGTGAGGGTCTGAATAAAGATCCAAGGTCAGGTGTTAACTCCTTTGGGCTTGATCTGGTGCAACCCACATGTCTTTTCAGGTTTATTTTAAGTTTAAATAATTTGTTTGGGCCAATCTGTCCTAAATGAACTTTCCATTACAGATCTTGTGATATCATCTGTCCCCCTCTCCACCTTGGCCAATCACTGTAAGCCTGGTATTCATTGTTAAAAATACAATGCCTTTCCTGAATGGCAGAGAAGAACTCTCTGATTGTCACATTTAAAATTTCTTTAAATAGTTTGAGCCAAGCTGGCCCAAATAAACTACTGACAGGTGCTCTTGCTGGGCGTGCTTTATAAACTGTATGTGTCCTCCGCTACATACAGTATACAGCCCAGTGTTCCTGCAGTGGAATGGGGACTTCCTGTCTCACTCCTGGAACAAAATCGAGTTGGGCTTACGGTACTTGGCTATGAGGGGGAGATCTTGATGTCATGTGCGCTCCTCAGCCAATCAGAGGAAGCTTTGTATTCATAGAATACAAAGCTTCCTGTGAATGGCAATCAATCCCGACTCTGTTTTGTTCTGGAAGTGAGACGTGAAGTCCTGGTCTCACTGCCCGAAAACAACACTGTGCACTGTATGTAGCTGGAGTAATATACTGTTCATACAGTGTGCCCAGCAAGTGCATCTGTTAGTGCAGCACATATTTTGTACTAGTTAATGCTAATACAGCCCATTACAGCGCACAGAGCAGCCGCATCACTCTGTAATGGAAATAGTTCCTTTGGGAAAGCATGACCCAAACATTGCTGACAGCATAAGCAGTGTGTGTGTGTACTTTGTCACAAGCTATGTGCCCTATTTTTGTGTAGACATATCCACCATCTCCATCCCTCCAATACAATGACTGTCAGTCCAATACATCTGGCACTGGGGTGGGAGATGGTGCCTATGACATTTTGATAGGGAGTTCTCATTCTCTTGCCTCCACGGGGGGATTCTTCCTGATTCCAAATATGGCAATATGTGGTTTACACCCTTTATCCCATATACACAGCTACAAAATATGTGACCATGCCACCAAGGGGCCTAGAGACAAAATCATGTAGAGAAGCCTTTTCTTCCTTTCTGTTTTCTGTAATCTTGATACCATTTCCATTGTGTTCCCTTGCTGATCTTTTTGTCCATCTTCCATCTATGTGCTACTAATACTATATGCATTCAATAGAGAGACTAAATAAAGAAGAAAAGTCTTCCGCTGTTTTTTCTTTTCCCCCTGTAGTCTTGATATCATTTTCCATTGTGTTCCTTCATTCACCTTTTTTGTTCATTTTCAACACATGCATTAAGATGGGACAGAAAACTATACTGACTCGTGTACAAGCAATCTTTGAATAGGTACAAATCTATAAACTACATATATAAATATAAGGGATAGAGGTGAAGAGATAAGTAACCCAAAATAATGTCTAACTAAGCAGTATTTTTCAAACGTAGTTTAGGTAAAAACTTTGATTGCTTTTTGAGGTGCAAAAATAAAGCCTGTATTTGGTTTGTAAGAGGGTAATACCTCCTGTTTTTGTCCACAGATGATACATTTGGAAACTCTTTAAAACCTTTGCATCTAGGAAGGGCCACCCTTAACTATTGCCATCTGTCCTACATAACATGGTACACCTTCTTCGTTGCTCTAAAGCAGTGATGGCGAACCTCGGCACCCCAGATGTTTTGGAGCTACATTTCCCATGATGCTCATGCACTCTGCAGTGTAGTTGAACATCATGGGAAATGTAGTTTGAAAACGTCTGGGGTGCCAAGGTTCGTCATCACTGCTCTAAAGCAGTGGTCCTCAGGGCCCACTAACAGGCCAGGTTTTATGTATTACCTTGGGGAGATGCAGACTAGAATACTGCAATCACTGAGCAGCAAATGGTATCACCTGTGATGTATTTCAGTTATCTTACAAACCTGGCCTGTTAGTGGGTCCTGAGGACAGGGTTGATGACCACTGCTCTAAAGTATTCTATCAGCAATCAGACAGGGCAGCAAAATACATGTATAAAATGCACACAAAAGCGTAAAACATTCTTTATTTTCCCTTTGTATTTTTATTTGTTATAATTACCTTTATTTACCCTAATGAAAGGACTTTATGCTTGTACACAAATCCTTGCTTAAAGTGATTGTAAAGGCAGAAAGTTTTTTATCTTAATGCATTCTATGCACTAAGGTAAAAAGCCTTCAGTGTGCAGCAGCCCCCCCAGTACTTACCTGAGCTCCATCTCTATCCAGCGATGTCCATGACTGCCTCAGCTGTCCGGGACTCCCCTCCTCATTGGCTGAAGCACAGCAGTGGTGCCATTGGCTCCCTCTGCTGTCAATCAAAGTCAGTTAGCCAATGAGAGAGAGGAGGTGGGGCTGAACCGCAGCGCCGTGTCTGAATGGATACATGGAGCTGCAGCTTGGCTCAGGTGTCCCAATAGCAAGCTGCTTGGTGTGGGGGTACTCAGTGGATGGAGGGGCAAAAGAAGGACCCGAGAAGAGGAGGATCTGGGCTGCTCTGTGCAAAACAAACTGCACAGAGCAGGTAAGTATAACATGTTTGTTATTTTTATTGAAAAAAAAAGGGACTTTACAATCACTTTTAAACCGCTTGCCAAGCAGCCGCCGTCATTTTACTACGGCAGGTGCTATCCTGATCCCGCGAGCCAACGTATAGCTACGACAGCTCGCGGGATCAAGATAGCAGGCACATGCACGCGCCCGCTGCACAGTGGGGGGGGCCATGCTCGTGGCCGACGGTCGCGATGACCACAGGCCAGAAGCGATCTCAGCCACGAGAGGCAGAACAGGGAAGTGTGTGTAAACACACAAATCCCTCTTCTGTTCTGTGAAGCGTGACAGATCGTGACTTCCTATTAGCTAGGAACCAAGATTTGTCATTTCCTCTAGGTTAGTCCCCTCCCCCTACAGTTAGAAACACACATAGGGAACACAGTTAACCCCTTGAGCACCCCTTAGTGTTAACCCCTTCCCTGCCAGTGACATTTTTACAGTAATCAGTGCATTTTTATAGCACAGATCGCAGTATAAATTATCGCAGTCCCGATAACAATCACAGATCGCCGCCATTACTAGTAAAAAAATTAAAATAATAAAAATGCTATAAATCTATCCCCTATTTTGTAGACGCTATAACATTTGCGCCAATCAACAAATCAATCAATATACGCTTATTACGATTTTTTTTTTTCTTTTTTACCCTAAATATTTAGGAGAATACATATTGGCCTAAACTGAGAAAAAAATTGCTTTGTAAAAAAAAAAAATGGGGATATTTATTATAGCAAAAAGTACAAAATATTGTGTTTTCTTTTCAAAATTGTCGCTCTTTTTTTGTTTATAGCGCAAAAAATAAAAACCGCAGAGGGGATCAAATCCCACTAAAAGAAAGCTCTATTTGTGGGAAAAAAGGACATCAATTTTGTTTGGGTGCAGCATCGCACGACCGCGCAATTATCAGTTAAAGCGACGTAGTGCCGAATCGCAAAAAATGGCCCAGTCATTCAGCAGCCAAATCTTCTGGGGCTGAAGTGGTTAAAATGTATGTAAACTAACAATGAACTTCTCCTATTTGCTCTCTTTTGGTCTGTATAATTGAAATGATTTTGTTATATTGATATGCACAAAAAAATACCTGTTGAGCTGTCCTGCGTCCAGTTCTCCCTTCCTGTGTTATTTCACAATGAGTATTAAGCCCACTCAGTCCTTAATTTGGGACTACAGAATGATTAGCTTTTATGTTGTGAAAATAGAGTAGATGGCTCTGCGTAGTTTGGCAAGAGAAAACTGGGCAGGGCTGATACCACTTAGCCCACAAAAGTCCTTTTTTTTTTAGCCCACAACAGGACTTTGTAGCTGAGTGCATTTCTGGCAGATCGATAGGTATTGCTCTGTACTTTTCTAAAGGAATTAAAGGGATTTTTAAAGAAATGTATTGCAGAGATGTACTGTATATCCTTTTTTTTTTTTTTTTTTTTTTTTTTTAATGTTTTTCGCTTTTCAATTTTTATTGGTTAAATTTAAATGATGCATACAAAACAATTATAAAGGGTTGAAAAAGCCATTATCAAGCATAATCAGCCAACAATAATGTTCAAAATAGTAAATTACATATAAAGGAATGTTGCTTCTACAGCCCCATGATAGTAATATTTCCTCGACTCATCAGATCGTTTCGCAAATAGCTAGTCCGAGGGTAAAAAAAAAAATCACATTCAAGAAGAATAGGAATTGAAATAAAGAGAGTATGTAGAGTAGTTTGTGCAATGGAAAAGCTCATTACCAAAGATCCAGGATTACTTTCGAACCCTAGGTGTTCCCTGAAAAATAGGTGATCCAGGGTTCCCATATCTTTTCAAACTGGGGCATTTTATCATTGAGGATGGCCGAGAGTTTGGTTGTAAGCATACCAAATGATATTATGGGAGATTTGCACGACCTAGCTATCGCAATACGACCTAAAGACACAAAAGGCTCCTACATGCCATAAAGCCTCTAGAGCAGTGATGGCGAACATTGGCACCCCAGATGTTTTGGAACTACATTTCCCATGATGCTCCACTACACTGCAGAGTGCATGAGCATCATGGGAAATGTAGTTCCAAAACATCTGGGGTGCCGAGGTTCTCCATCACTGCTCTAAAGTGAGTCGTCCCAATAGGACCCGTTGTGTTTGTTTTTTTTTACAATTTGTTTGTCAGGGAATATAGGAAATGGAAGATGAGGATCCCAGAGTCTGTGAACTTTTGGGCACTCCCACCAAATATGAAGGAAAGAGCCTGCCTGGACCCATCTCTAAAGCAGCATGGTAAGGCTTCCAGGATGCAAGAGGCCAATCTCGTTGGGACCTTGTACCATCTAAGTAAAATGAATTAGCTTCTATTAAAGAGGTGTTAATATATGATCTAGAAGCATGCCCTGCTACTTTATGCCAATCCTCAAGATCCAATCGCACATCCAGGTCGTGTTCCCACTTTAACAAATGTTGCTTAGGCCGGGTTCACATATTTGCGAATTGCATGCGGCTTTACCCGCATCCAATTCGCATGACATGCGAGTGTGACTGGCTCTCAATGGAGTCAGTTCACACATGTCCGGGGCGGCCGCGGTCCACATTCCAAAAGGGACTTGTGCTTGTTTGAGTCCGGTTCGGGTGTGAATTTGGACCTGATTTGCACCTGAATCGGTGAACAGGAAAGCACTGGACCCCATGCTGGGAACCGTGGCCTAAGAGGGTCGTGGAATTAACATGGAAAAATAAATTGCTGATATGAAAACAGATTGTTTATCACACGTTCTGCATAAAGATTCAAAGGGCAGTCTGACTTAAAATATCACCTTGATGTTGTAGGGACTTTGTGAAGTGTGTAGTGTTATGCCGCGTACACACGGTCGGACTTTTCACCTGCAAAAGTCCGACGGACGCCGCCGGACAAAGTCCGGCGGAAAGTCTGACCGTGTGTGGTCTCCATCGGACTTCCGACGGACCGTTTCGGTCGGATTTTTGCGGAAATCCGACGTACTTTAGATTTGAAGCCTGCTTCAAATCTTTACGTCGTACCTCCGCCGGACTCAGTTCCTGACGGAAAGCCCGTTCGTCTGTATGCTAGTCCGAAGGACCAGATACGACGGAGGAGCAGGTTGCTGCATCTCGCGCTCGCTGCAATAGGAAAAACAAATCTTCCTATTGCGGCGAGCGCGGGGCATACCAGGCCCTTAGGTCGACCACGCCCCCTAAAACGTCACAGTCCCAGCATGCCCAGGGACTGTGACATCATATGGGGGCGGGGTCTCCCCCTATATAAGTCACAACGCAGCCCTCAGAGACCAGTCCAGCCGGAGAGAGCGTCGTGTCAACATCTGGGGGAAGAGAAGAGAAGAGAACACAAGAAGCCAAGAAGCCCAGAAGTCCGGACCTCCGCTAGCAATAGAGCTACCTGAAGATAGCGGAGGGGCCGGCCGAAGACCTGGGACACCGGGAGAAGAGGCCGGAGAGCGGAGAAGAACCAACCGGACGCCGGGAGAAGATGAACCGGAGGGACCCCCTAAGACGGAAGAAGACCCCCCCGGAGCTGTTTAATAAATTATTTTAAAAACCTGTGTTGTGTTTTATTACTGACACTTTTTACCTAGGTAAATGGGTAGGGGTACCATGTACCCCATACTCATTTACATAGGGTGGGGGGCCGGGATCTGGGGGCCCCCTTATTAAAGGGGGCTCCCAGATTCCGATAAGCCCCCGCCCGCAGACCCCGACAACCAACGGCCAGGGTTGTCGGGAAGAGGCCCTTGTCCTCATCAACATGGGGACAAGGTGCTTTGGGGGGGGGGGCGCAGGGCGCCCCCCTCCCCCAAAGCACCCACCCCCCATGTTGAGGGCATGCGGCCTGGTACGGTTCAGGAGGGGGGGGCGCTCGCTCGTCCCCACCCCCTTTCCTGACCGGCCAGGCTGCGTGCTCGGATCGGGGTCTGGTATGGATTTTAGGGGGACCCCACGCCGTTTTTTCGGCGTAGGGGTTTCCCTTTATAATCCATACCAGACCTAAGGGCCTGCGACGGGGCTCGCAAGGTTTCAATCTCGCCAAAAAAAGCGGCGAGATTGAATTCCTTTTCTAGTCCCGTCGTACCAAAGTTAGGTTCAAAATGAACGGACTTGTCCGTGTGTGGGAAAGTCCGTTCGCTCTGAAAGTCCGTCGGGAAGACCGGATTCCGGAAAGTCCGGCTGTGTGTAGGCAAGTCCGGCCGTTCAGAAAGTCCGGCGGTAGTCCGCCGGAAGTCTGGCGGCAAGTACGTCGGACCTAGCTTTCTAGAAAGTCCGACCGTGTGTACGAGGCATTATACTTCTGTGTCTGGGAGAAGGTACTTCTCTCTCAATAACTGAAGTGAAATAATCCACCCCCTACACAAAAATCCCTTTTTTTATATAATTTTTAAACATGCATTTTAACCCTCCCAGATTGTAATGAATGGGATTGATGCCTATATATAAAATAGGGGTACAAACCTCTGTTTTGTTTTAGATGGAACCTTAATTAAGCTATGACCAAATTAAAGGCAAAGGCTAGTCACAAATTAAGATTTTTTTTGTTTAGCCTGCATATTCCTCGATCATGTTATACTGCACAAATAGATGAACAGTCTGTGACTATGACAGCTGGCACAGGTGGCTGTCAGAGTATCTGGACTGTGGTTTCATCTAATTGGATTTTCTGTCCACCACCTTTGGTTTTTCAGTCAAAGGATATCTGATAGGATGGGACCAGCAGGGCCAATTACGTAGTAAGTTATGCATAGTGTATGGCCACCTTAAAGAATTTTACCTTTCTGAACATGTTATACCAATATTTAGGGTGAAACATGTTCAGCATCTGTCCGCTCTCCTCCCGATCCCCCCTCCTTGTGACAGCGGGCCAGGGAGCTTCTCCCCACACCCTCTGTAACAATTCAAAAAGAATGCAGTCATGCAGGACTCCACCCACACAGCTGCACCATTTATTCACAGATCCTGTGAATTAATGAACTACAAGTACTGTCAGCCTTTGTGAGTGATGGTTTGTAGTTCTTAATGAACTCCCAGGGCACTGATGGGCACTCTAGGTAGTTCATTGAGCTACCTGCCATTCAGTAACCGCCTGCACATAAATGTACATATTTTTTACCTGAAAACAAATGTGCATGTATTTTTATTTTGTTTTTGTAAAAGTGAACTTATCCTTCAAGATGTCACTTTTTTCCTGTTGGATTCATTTCAGGCTGCATGCAGTGGCAAAGACTTTAAGGTAACAGAGGCTGTCAACATCATAGGCAGGAAGAAAACATGTAGAAATACTAATAGTTTTAAAATGTTTGGCAAAACAAATGACTCCTGTTTGTTAGGGAAAGTGATTTATAAACAGGACATATAAAATGTCCACTGACAGCTCTTTGAAATTCTAATGTAAATGCATACATTGTATGAGGCTAGTAACTGAAGGTCTGCTGCACTGTTGCATAACTTGCAAGTATGCAAAGGCTCACCTCTCTATTAGCCTTCCTCCAGTGCTTAGAGTTCAGAGCTGTCCCCCTCATCTATCTGTTAGCCATTGCTACCATATTTTCTGCCGCATCTTGATTCTTTCTAAATTGTGTCCCTTGTATTTGGGCGTTACACAACCACTGATGATGTAACACCAGGAGTTACATCATTCCATGTGCAGCACTGGCAGAACTACCAGGGTTGCAAAGGTCACATTTGTGACTGGGTCCTGGAGTTCCGCCACTGCGAGGGGCCCAAGATGGCAGGACCAAATTCCAGCACTGGGCTCCACTCCTGCCGGCAATGCCTGCCTTCTTGCGTGCCTGTGTTTTGTGCCTTCTCCCCCACTGGGTGCCTCCCCCCGCCTCTTCCTCGCCTCAATGATCTTATTTGCTGTACAGTCATTGGTTGCTGGGACCGCCGGTGTCCTAGCAACGGATAACACTGCACACACTGGAGAGGAGAAAAAAAAGCTCTAGAGCCACAGTCGCTGCCAGCCTCCCACACCTCCTGGCTTGCAGCGGCTCCTGAGTAAGTCCCAAGACTTGGTAAGGCAATCTATCTTAAAGAGGATAGAGGCACTGATATAAGGAGGGTCCCTCTGATTTAATGGAGATCTCTAAGGAAGGGGCTACACTGATATAAGGGGACTATGAGCTAATGGGGGGTCTCTGGGGGGGGGGGGTTACTGACTGCTGATCTCACCAACCATTAGATCAGCAGTCAGCACACTCCTTTACAGACCCCTGCCCCACTAGATCAGAGTTGCCTTATATCAGCATCCCCTCTTAGGGCCCTCCCATTATATCAGTCACCTTATATCTCCTCTTACAGACCCTCATTAGTTCAGAGTCCCTTTATATTAGTACCCCCTTTTACAGACCCCCACCCCATTAGATCAGAGTCTCCTTATATCAGAATCCCCCCTTGGGGCCTTCCCATTATATCAGAGTCACCTTATATCAGCAACTCCCCTTACAGTCCCTCATTAGATCAGAGTCCCTTTATATTAGCACCCCCCCTTCACAGACCCCCGCCCTTTTAGATCAAAGACTCCCTATATCAGAATCCCCCTTTGTTGCCCTCCGATTATATCAGATTCACCTTATATCAGCACCACCCCTGACAGACCCTCATTAGATCAGAGTCCCTTTATATTAGCACCCCTCTTCATTAGATCAGACTCTCCTTATATCAACGCCCCCTAAAAATTTAATAAACATTCAGTAAATAAACTCAATGTTGGGCTGCTAGCACTGATATGTCTTCCCACATATTAGAAAATGCAGTGCAACCTCCCCTTTATAATTATATTAATTCATATGTGAAAAAGTAAATGATGGTGGAAATCCCCAAGGGTAATGCAAGTGTTAATACATTCCATAAAGACCTTATAAAGTCCTTTTGAGTTGGTTAGCATAACACATTTTGGAATGGATTGGAAGTTTCCACTACTATTCATATAGTATTATGTGTATAAAGATTGCACATTATATACCTGTATGTTTGAATAAGATTGGAGTGTATTAATACTTACATTACCCTTGGGGGTTTCCACCATCATTCACAATTATTTTTTCACATACACGTTAATACCAAAAGTATTGGGACACCTGTCTTTGCACGCACGTCAACTTTAATGACGTCTTAGTCTGTAGGGCTCACAATTAAGTTGGCCCACTTTTGTAGCTATAACAGCTCCAACTCTTCTGGGAAGGCTGTCCACAGGGTTTAGGAGTGTGTCTATGGGAATGTTTGACCATTCTTCCAGAAGCGCATTTGTGAGGTCAGACACTGATGTGGACAAGAAGGCCTGGCTCGCAGTCTCCACTCTAATTCATCCCAGAGGTGTTCTATCGGGTTGAGGTCAGGAGTCTGTGCAGGCTAGTCAAGTTCCTCCACCCCAAACTTGCTCATCCATGTCTTTTTGGACCTTGCTTTATACACTGGTCCAAATTATTTGATGGAGGGGGGATTATGGTGTGTGGTTGTTTTTCAGGGGTTGGGCTTTGCCTCTTAGTTCCAAAAAGGCGTCAGCATACCAAGACATTTTGGACAAATTCATGCTCACAACTTTGTGGGAACAGTTTGGGGATGGCCCCTTCCTGTTCCAACATGACTGCCCACCGGTGCACAAAGCAAGGTCCATAAAGACATGGATGAGCACGTTTGGAGTGGAGGAATTTGACTGGCCTGCACAGAGTCCTGACCTCAACCCAATAGAACACCTTTGGGATGAATTAGAGCTGAGACTGTGAGAAAGGCCTTCCCGTCCAACATCAGTGCCTGACCTCACAAATGCGCTTCTGGAAGAATAGATGCACTCCTAAACCTTGTGGACAGCCTTCCCAGAAGAGTTGAAGCTGTTATAGCTGCAAAGGATGGGCGAACTCAATATTAAACCCTACCGACTAAGACTGAGATGCCATTAAAGTTCATTCGCGTGTAAAAGCAGGTGTCCCAATACTTTTGGTAATATAGTGTATGATTTAACATGATTAGAGGGGGGAGGTTGCACTGATATGCACTCTACGGGTGGGGGAGGGGGGGCACTGATATAAGGGGACTCTGATCTAATGGGGGGTCTCTGATCTAAAGGGCTCTGATCTAATGGGGGTCTCTAAGGGGGGGGGGGACTGATATAAGGGTGACTCAGACCTAATGGGGGGGGGGGGCTCCTGTATTACGAAGAGGGTGACACTGACCTCTGTACATATTTTTTCAAAAAATATAACGTAATCATAAATTATATGCATAGTGTATACTACAAAAAAAATGTACTGTGTGCCACTAAAGTTTTCCGGTTTGGCTGGAACAAAATGTGGCAGCCCTATGCAGAAAATGTGAAAAGGTCCAGCTGCGGAACCATATTAAAGGGCCCCAGGACCAATGGAAAGGGATCCAGGACAGGGTCAGAGGGGCCCTTCATGGTTTCTTGCACTGCGGTGCTTGATGTGCGGGATAACATGAATTCTGCCAAAAACAAACACTAAAGTAGTTGTAAAGGTTGAAGGTTTTCTACCTTCATTCATTCTATGTATTAAGGTAAAAAAAAACCTGTGTGCAACTTGACCCTCCTAATGCTTACCCGAGCCCTGTCTTTATCCAGCGATGTGCACGAGAGCAGTGGCTCTCCCAGGTCTCTCCATCTTCATTGGCTGAGACACAGCAGCGGGAGCCATGGCTTACTAGTGCTTAGGTGATGTGGCTGTGTTAGTTTATTTTTCAGACTTTTCATCTGAAAATCCTGCAAATTACACATTTCCTATTCCTGAGTGGCTAAGCGCACACCTCCATTGTATCTTTGGAGAATGCCATAATAGCCATTCAGTCAATACTATATATACAGTATGTCTGCCTTTGTTTGCCTTCATGGTGGGGTGACTAGTTGCTTACAGAACGCAATCCTATTTGCCCATCGCTATCATGGTCTATGGTCCTGTATGGCAGCACATCATGATGGGCAGTGATGGGCAAATAGGATTGCGTTCTGTAAGCAACTAGTCACCCCACCATGAAAGCAAACATAGGCAGACATACTGTATTTATAGTCCTGACTGGATGGCTATTATGGCATTCTCCAAAGATACAATGGAGGTGTGCGCGTAGCCACCCAGGAATAGGAAATGTGTAATTTTCAGGATTTCCAGGTGAAAAGAAGTCTGAAAAAAAAAAACACCCAATGAAGCTACGTCATCTAAGCACTAGTAAGCTACAATTACAATTTTGTTTTTGGGTTAGATTGGTTTTCACACATTTAGTTAAGCTTCATACAGACAGATATGTATCTATATATTTCTGAAGTAGTTGACTGACTTTATTAATGGCCCTCACACAGCACTACACACGTGTTATACTTTATAAGGTTGACCTTTAAAATAAACCATCAATAATCATTGCATGGGACATAAATGGCATATGCAAAGGTTAATTGAGTTAACGATTTACAGATCCAACTGTTTAATTACATGTAATACTATATAATTTCATGTTATGATTTCATGTTGGATTTTGATGCCATTTAAACACAGAACAACAAGTCTGACAAGTAAAGGGAGTAGTTTTTATGTTAATTTCCCTTACCATGTATGGCCATGTTATTGTTACCTAACAAGACTCTTTTTATTCTTTTCAGAACCCTTCCCACACCAACACATGCTTCATTTCTTTTCAAATAAGGTGTCTCAAACCAAGTTCATTAAGTAACAGATAACAATGTGAATATATTTTGGCAATTATATTGCGAGCTCAGTCTTCATTCCATCTGAAACTGCAGAATAGTTTTAAGATATAAACAAAGCCATCCTAATACAATCCTTAAAGCCCAATTGAACCTCCGCTTTTTATAACTGTGATGCTGTCAGGCTGCATACACAGTATTAAATATGGGTGTTTTTTGTTTTCATGTGTTTACTTTCTACTTTCTGCAGAAAAGGGGTAACATGCCCTGTACTAGCAGCACATTGGAGAGCCTGACCCCTGTTCAACACAGAGTGCAATGATCCAGGTCTCCAGTGGTCTAACATGCCCCACTGCACAATGCTCCCTGAGCAACATTGTTGCTCAGAGGCGCGTGTTGGACCCCTGCAGACCAGGACTGCAGCACTCTGAGTTGAGCAGAGGTCTGACTCTCCAGCATGCTGCCAACAGCGGTTTGTTTTCACCTCTTGCTGCAGCGAATACAATGTAAACAAATAAAAAAAGGCACTCATATTTATTGCTATATGTGCAGCCTGACTGCTTCACAGTAATAAAATCAGAAGGTTCAGCTGGGCTTTAAAACATTTCTTCCTCATTAAAACAAAAAAAAGAAGCTATTAGCAAGTATAAAGTGCAAGCAACTGGAGATGCATGCACATACTGTACCTGCCGCAGCTTTCAGTGGGCCTTTTCTCTGATTGCTGGCTATTCTGATCTGACAAAACTCCAGCAGTTCCTGGTGGTGACATAGCTTGGTGCTCCCTCCTACACATCCCTATGGTTCATTGAGGCAGCCCATCATAGTGATGGGCAAATAGGAATCTGCAGGGGGTAGAAGATAGTGGGTAAACTCCAACACTACCCAGATATGTCAAATCAACTGCTGCATATTTACATGTTACTGAACAGGCACTATGTCAGGAACTCCAAACCAAGTCAGAGAATTCAGGTAGAAATGTGCTCTCTGAATTCCACTAATCAAGTTTGGCATCTGTACAATATTCAGGAGAATGCAGGATTGCCTGTTCATGCACTGGCAAAATAAATGCTGCTTTTGTAGCCATGTAGCAATTTTTTAATAGATCAGAACACAGGTGCCCACAGCGGAGCAATTTATTCAGAGATGTAGAAAATTTTATGATCTAGATCACTGTAATAACTGTCTACCACAGTGATTTTCAGCTTCCACAAGGCAAGGGTCCTATAGGTATGGTATGTATAATATATATATATATATATATATATATATATATATATATATATATATATATATATATATATATGTGTATGAAGGCCGGTTTACCGGCCTGAAATTATGGGAGGAGCCGGAGGGTATATAGCCAGACCATCCACAATGGTCTGTGTCAGTTCCAGTGCGCGGTAGCTCACATCACAGGGCTGACTCTTCCCAGCTCACCTCATGTTCGGCAGTCTGTGCATTCAATCGCAGGTGCACTCCGGCTTTTCATTCGTGGTCTTCGTCGGCGGTTCCCACTCGCGGTCGCAGGTAGTATCCAAACTTTCGTGTCATGTGCAAAATCTTGCGGTTTATTATGCTTCTTATCCTGCACCCCTTTTGTGAAAAAACCTGCCCCGGAGTTGTTGTCTCTCATGTCCCGACATCATTCAGGCACAGGCATAGTACATTCGTAAAGTTCCTTCTGGCAAATATACGATTCATTCGTAGACCCAAGCCTCCAGTCACTGTCGGTCGTTCTCAATATCACTCGCAATAGGCTTCACTGGTCAAAAATTCATGCTCCATGGGGTTGCCATCTCATTCATTAGGAGATCAGCATATATCGTTTGTATAGGTTTCTGTGGCTGATTGAGGTGTGGTTGAGCCCACCTGGTGCCTTCTCTGCACTTAATTAGCCTGGGGGGGATGGGTGGTTGATAGGTGTTCAGTTTCACAGTAAGGGATGGCATACACTCTACAACCAATTTGTATCAGATACTCCTTACTACCGATTTATATCGGATTAATTTAATATGTTTTACAAACTGATTCATATCAGATGCATTGCAGAGGCCGACTCTACCAACTCACTGCATGTCCTTCGAGATTGGTCGTAGGTTTTTATCAATTGTCCCACACTCACTGTCGCAGGTAGTGCTTTCCTGCTACCGAACCGTTACTTTATGTTCCCCTTCGTAAACCACCTACAACTTCGTAGGTCTTACTCGGTTATTCGCACACATCCATACTTACTGCCTTTCTCCGTTCCTCATTCGAGCCCCTTACGTCCACAACCAATCTGAATCCAGTCGCATAATCAGCGCAAAGATTCGGATCCTCTGCAAAACGAACTCCACCAACCGATCCGAGTCCAGTCGCAGCACCGGCTTAAAGATTCGGATCCTTGGCAATACAAACATCACCAACCGATCCAAGTCCAGTCGCAACACCGGCTCAATGATTCGGATCCTCAGCATACACAAGCTCTCACCAACAGTGTGCTTCTTTCATCCCACCGATCCGAGTCCAGTCGCAAAACAGCGGCTCTGCGATTCAGATCTTCAGCATACAAGCACTCACCAACAGTGTGCTTCTTTCATCCCACCGATCCGAGTCCAGTCGCAAACAGCGGCTCTGCGATTCGGATCTTCAGCATACAAACACTCACCAGCAGTGTGCTTCTTTCATCCGACCGATCTGAGTCCAGTCGCAAAAGCGACTCAATGCTTCAAATCTTTAGCATACACAAGCACTCACCAGCAGTGTGCTTCTTTCATCCGACCGATCTGAGTCCAGTCGCAAAAGCGACTCAATGCTTCAAATCTTTAGCATACACAAGCACTCACCAGCAGTGTGTTTCTTTCATCCCACCGATTCGAGTCCAGTCGCAAACAGCGGCTCTGCGATTCGGATCTTCAGCATACAAGCACTCACCAACAGCGTGCTTCTTTCATTCAAACCAATCCCAGCCCAGTCGCATACCGGCTCAGTGATCCAAGACCCCCGGCACAGCAAAAAACCCCACCGCACATTCCAAAAAAAAAAAAAACTCTTTTACTTTGTAAATCACCGCAAACATTTACGAAATGGCTTCATACAGCCATTTATCTTTCGTAGCAACACGGCTACTCATCGATTTCTCCAACCCTTCCCCCTTTCAGGTCAGTAGAGTTCTTCAGTTGATCCATCCTGCAACAGGTGTGGACAGTATCTTCCTCAGCTTCCCGGTCGACCCAAGTCTCGACCTCAAAAAACTAAAACTCCACTACTAGGACTTCAAGGCAGCGGACACCATGTCGCAGGCCAGCAGCGAGGACCTCGCCTCCACCCTGTCGTCACCTGGGGCAGACTCAGCAAACGACGACTTACAGTCTCTCAGAGCTTGGACCATCCCCAAGCTTACAGCTGAACTACGGCGCAGGGGAATACCTTTCCCTGCGACTGCTAGGAAAGCTGAGCTTTTCAGCTTGCTATTTCCTCCGCCAGCGGCAGCCCAATCGGGCACCCAGGCATCACTACAGTCAATCTCATCAGCAATCACTCAGCTGCACTCCTTGGTGACCACACTATCTGCAGCAGTCACTGATGTCCAGACAAGAGTGGGAACCCTGGAGGTACATCAAGCTGCACCCTCACCATATACAGTAACCACCGCCACCCCCATGCCTCTCCTTACAGGTACGCCCGACATCCATACCTACGTCCTCCCCGCACATCTCGTCCCAGCAGGCATCAGGAAGGACATCATGGATGGGAAGGACATTAACTTGGCATCCCTCCTCATCGCAGTACACGACCCAGCCGAAAACAAGTCCTATGCGTGGGGAGACGTTTCCGTCGTCCTAAAGGCCAAAGACCATAGGCTTACCCAATATTGCGGAGTTCGTACTAGCATTTGGCATGTTCAGACACGTGCTATGCACGGTCAACCCCAACAGGAGAGAGGAGCTGGACCTATACCTACACGCAATAGTAGATCTAGGTTATAAATATGGGGGATGCTCCTTTTATGACTATCACAGGTCATTTTCAGCAAAAGCAGCAGCTAGACTTTCCCAGTTTCAAGTAAAAACCAACTGGAGTACCATCGATACAGAGCTGTTCTGTCGCCATTTCGCTGGCCTACGTTCCCCACTCTGTACCAACTGCCAGTCGTCCACCCATACGGCCAACTGGTGCTCCGAGTCAGGTGGCAGACGCCCCCCCAACCCTCCCTTCTTTCCCAGCGTCACTCGTCACTCAACGGCATTTGCTCAGCCGGCTCAGGCAGACAGATTAGGACGACCCATCCAGGCACTAGGGGGAGCAGCCATATGCAATAACTTCAACTTTGGGGGTTGTAACTTCCCCCACTGCAAACTACTTCATGTCTGTCTCACATGCCACAAAGCTCACCCCAGGTACGCTTGCGCTATGAAACAGCCTAAACCCGAATGACTAAGCCGAGTGCACGTCGGATGGCTCGCGTTTTACCTCGCCTCACACCCAACACCTTCACTGGCAGCCTTTCTCATCCGGGGATTCACGACAGGCTTTCACACCGGACTTATCACACTCCCAAACACAACTCACGAATGCAAAAACCTGCTGTCAGCCGCTACCGACGAGGAAACCATCACCACCCTGCTGCAAACAGAACTAGACCGGGGATACATAATCGGCCCCTTTACACAATCACCTTTTTCTGTATGGAGAGTCAGCCCTATCGGCCTCGTGAAGGGCAAGTTTTCAAATAAACTTCGTTTAGTTTATGATTTGTCCGCGCCTCATTGTTCCCATATACCCAGTTTAAATTCCCTAATACCTTCAGAAGAGTTTACACTTAAATATTCAACGGTAGACTCAGCTATTCAATCCATCATTCTCGCAGGAGCAGGCGCCTGGTTGTCTAAAGCAGACATCTCGGACGCATTCAAATTGTTGCCAATTGATCCGTGCCTATGGCGGTGACACGGAATCAAATGGAAAGGTCTATACTATTTCGCCACCAAGTTAACGTTCGGCTCCAAAAGCAGCCCGTGGCTATTCGACACTTTCGCTCAGTCTCTTTCCTGGATTCTCTCACAACATGCGTCCTGTCAGGAAGTGATCCACTACTTAGACGACTTCCTACTCATAGAGAAACCCAACGAGCCCCCAGTTGATCTAAACAGCCTCAGAACAATCTTTCATAATCTTAACGTACCTTTAGCGGATAAGAAGGTAGAAGGCCCGGCACAGATCGTCACCTTCTTGGGTATCATACTCAACACTCACACCATGCAAGCTAGTCTGCCTCCCGACAAATTGACCCGCATCAGGACAGTCATCCACACATTTACTAATACGCAAGGCTGCACAAAAAAGCAACTGCAATCCCTCCTTGGCATGCTGAACTTTGCCATAAGGATCATCCCTCAAGGGCGATCCTTCGTCTCACGTCTCCTGGTGTTCCTTTCCCAGGTACAAGACCCCGACCTAATATTTAAACTAGACAAGGCAGCCGTAGCTGACCTAGCCAGGTGGGACGATTTTCTAACAAACTGGAACGGCATTTCGATGTTTATCCCATCAGCGTCTCCCACTTCACCCCAAATAATCACGGACGCCGCAGCCTCCACAGGTTTTGCAGCTATTTTTGGCCACCACTGGTTCGCAGCACCATGGCCGCCAGAAATACTCTCGATCCCCGGGTTCAGTCAATCCTCCTCGATGTTCGAGATTTACCCCATTGTTGCAGCAGCCCACGTCTGGGGCAACAACTGGGTAGGACAAACAGTGACATTTCCCACAGATAATCTAGCCACAGCCTCTATTATAAACAAAGGTCGCTCCAAGTCCTTGGCCATCATGTCCTTCCTACGCAGGCTGGTGCAACTCTCACTACAGCACTAATTTAATGTCCTCTGCGTTCATATCCCCGGTAAATGCAACACTTCGGCCGACGCGCTTTAACTACACAACCTTCTTTTCGCAGGAACCTGGAGCCGACCCGACCATGTCTGCTATCCCACATTGGTCACAGCTAACCCTGGATTGAAGCGACATCTTCATGACGCCACTAGTCTGATTAACCAGTCACTATCTCACAATACCCTGAAAGGCTACCATGCTGCCTGGAAAAGCTATCACAGGTTTCTAGAGGCTAACCCCGGGGCTATACCAGGAGATCTCCATCATATCCTGGCCTTCATTTCATCCTGCCACACTCAGCTGAAGTTATCCTACAACACTATTAGACTCTACCTAGCTGGCATCCAGCATTTCACCTCTTTTCTAGATCCTAACAAACCATCTTTGTTCGCTACCCATGCGGTCAAGGCCATCCTCCGAGGCATCCACAAGCAGAAACCCCAAGTTAGCGATAAACGCTTACCAGTCACCAGTGCCATGTTTCGAGACATGTCCACCATACTCTCACGCTCACCTTTCGGTTTTTTGCCCAGCTTGGTCATCCAAGCTGCCATCTACCTGGCATTTTATGGCTTTCTACGACCCAGCGAATTCACAGTCAGCAGCACCAGTCATAGGGCCTTACGCAGACGCCACCTCACGCGTCACCACAGCCACTTCACGATACACCTCGAGGTATCCAAAACACAACAGTCCGATCCAGGGGTTGACATCAAGCTCTTCAGAATGCACAACGCCTGGTGCCCCGTAGCCATCCTAGATAGTCTATTAGCCCATTTACTTGATCCCTCGCAGGACAGCCCATTGCTGCCGTTCCCGATCAGCCCGCTTAGTACCAACCAGTTCACTACTCACGTCAGGATCCTTCAGCGCAACTTAGGCCTTGACCCCAACCGTTATTCTGGACATTCTTTCCGTATTGGAGCAGCATCAGCAGCATCAGCAGCCTCACGAAACGGAGTCCCGGACCACGTGATCAGGAAAACGGGAAGGTGGAAATCCACCTGCTTTGCTCGCTATATTCCCAATCCACAAGTAGAAATGTCACGAGCCTTTTGCAAGCTCGCTCTGTAAGAAGACCATAAACTTAAATAAAACATTACCTCCCTAAACCAAGTCTTTTTGCGCCCTTCTCTGGCATACCGCCCAGCAGATCTGGGTTTACCATACAGCAGGCCAGGGCACACTTCAGGTCTATTTATGTTGTTAGTCTTGTGACGTGTTTATGTGTTTCATATCAGGACGGAGGACTCCGACCATAAATAGGAAGGCCGGTTTACCGGCCTGTAATTATGGGAGGAGCCCGGAGGGTATATAGCCAGACCATCCACAATGGTCTGTGTCAGTTCCAGCGCGCGGTACCCACCCACCCATTCCCCTTCTCAAGGCACTTCTCTTCAAACAATTTCTCTACAGAAATATCCATTACTTTCTTAAGGTATGCGCCCTTCTCTGGCATACCGCCCAGCAGATCTGGGTTTACCATACAGCAGGCCAGGACACACTTCAGGTCTATTTATGTTGTTAGTCTTGTGACGTGTTTATGTGTTTCATATCAGGACGGAGGACTCCGACCATAAATAAATATATATATATATATATATATATATATATATATATATATATATATATATATATATATATATATACACACACACAGTATCTTACAAAAGTGAGTACACCCCTTACATTTCTAAAAATATTTTATTATATCTTTTCATGTGACAACACTGAAGAAATGACACTTTGCTACAATGTAAAGCAGTGAGTGTACAGCTTGTATAACAGTGTAAATTTTCTGTCCCCTCAAAATAACTCAACACACAGCCATTAATGTCTAAGGTGCTGGCAACAAAAGTGAGTACACCCCTAAGTGAAAATGTTCAAATTGGGCCAAAAGTGTCAATATTTTATGTGGCTACCATTATTTTCCAGCACTGTGTTAACCCTCTTGGGCATGGAGTTCACCAGAGCTTCACAGGATGCCACTGGAGTCCTCTTCCACTCCTCCATGGGGACATCATGGAGCTGGTGGATGTTAGAGGCCTTGCGCTCCTCTACCTTCCGTTTGAAGATGACCCACAGATGCTCAATAGGGTTTAGGTCTGTAGACATGCTTGGCCAGTCCCTCACCTTTACCCTCAGTTTCTTTAGCAAGGCAGTGGTGGTCTTGGAGGTGTGTTTGGGATCGTTATCATGTTTGACTACTGCCCTGTGGCCCAGTCTCCGATGGGAGGGGAGCATGCTCTGCTTTAGTTATTCACAGCACAAGTTGGCATTCATGGTTCTCTTAATTAACTGTAGCTCCTCAGTGCCGGTATCACTCATGCAGCCCCAGACCATGACACTCCCATTAAGCATGACTGTAGGCAAAACACACTTGTCTTTGCACTCTTTATCTGGTTGCCTCCACAAACGCTTGACACCATCGGAACCAAATAATGTTATCTTGGTCTCATCAGACCACAGGACATGGTTCCAGTAATCCATGTTCTTAGTCTGCTTGTTTTCAACAAACTGTTTGCGGGCTTTCTTGTGCATCATCAAGCTCCAGCGGCCACATGTCCTGACGCCATCTTGGCAAACAGGCTGCTAGCTTTACTCTCTGATATGGCTCTTTCCACAGATCAAGCGGGTGGTACAGCCTCTTCTGCTCTGCTGCAGTGCGCTGATCCTGCAGGTGATAGAACAGAGTAAGACCTTCATGTTGGTAAGAATCGATCATCTGACTGCAGAATGCACCCTGATCCGCAATGTCTTAGACAAGATTAGGGACAGACTCACTGAAGCCGAGTCCCGCATGGCGGCTACGGAAGACACCACTGCACAATACGACCAGCTCCTGCAATCTCTGCAGCAAACGATCTGCATTCGTATGGCCAAGTCTGACGATGCTGATGTAGCACGGCCCCATTGGGGACTGCTTGGATTTACCTGCTCATCTGCATCACCATGACCCTGTTAACATTCCAACCCACCTGACACTCTGGGTTCAGACATCTTTGCACCACCTTCAAGTAACAAGTCAGACAACTCAGTGCGTTTATATTCTAATAACATTTACTGTAATACTTCAAAGAAGATCTTGTTGCACAGAGGAGGTAATAGATCAACTGGGCCTTGAATAACAGTCCTAGCCCAGCAGAAGAAATCCTCTATAATAATGCAAATTAAGGCAGTTTGGCAATATCAGAATGGTATATACGCGTATGTACACTGAAATACCACTTGAGAATGACCTGAAAGGATAAGCAAGAGTTAGGTATTAATACTGGCAATACTTCTAAAGGTCAACCCAGGCTGGCCTATTTAACCTGTAATCCTAATGAGAGATCAAGCAAAACAAGAATGGTAAGAGGGCCCTTTAAGCAGTAATGACAGCAATGTCCCAGTTGCAGGCCTAATGGTCTTCACCGGCAGTCGGAGCTCATTAACTATATCCAATAAAGTGCAGTAACAAGGTAATGGTATTTCTTGGAACGGTTGAAGCTAAAGGTGTCTATGTACAGAGTTCAAATAGAAGTGCAGTAAAGTATTCCCAAGGTAAAGCTGCATATAGACAGACAGTGTCCCAGTGAAACAACAGGGAAAGGTTTGCAAAGGTAGGCAGTTGCCCTCTCACCAACGACCAGACCGATTCGACACCTTCTGAATAGCGACTCCCGGAGAGGCATCCTTGCAGCGGATCCACTGTGACGATCACCTAACGCGAAGCACGAAGCGTGGGTTTGTCAGACTCCAAGTTCATGCTGGACAGATGTCTGATGAACAGCAAGCAGTGCTGAGCCCTCCTTGGCCGGGTTGGAATGTTGTGCACCGCATGGTAGGCCATGACCTCACCCTCCCTGTACAGAGCGGTCCGTCACACACGAGTCCCAGGAAGAAGAGTGGACGGGTCTCTGGCCTCTTTTATAGCTCTTCCCAGCAATCCCTCTGATAGTAGCAAAGATCCCTGGGATATGTAGTCCAAGTGTATAGTCATGCGGAGGAATAGCCATTCTGAGAAACTACTAATCCCACAATCCCTTTGGTTTGGCCCACAAATATGGTGTCAGTTAGTGGCGCTGGGCACTAGAGGGACAACACGATCTATGGAATGACAGTGAATCGCTGTACTTTGCAATCGTAGTCCATGTTGCTACACTGAGAATCAGCAGCGCAGAAACAACGCATGGGTGTTGGGCCTACCGGACGGAGCGGAAGGTGAGCATGCAGCGGAGTTTGCTGAATCCTTCTTTAAGGACCTACTAGGCCTCACTGACCTTTCCCCCACTCATGTGCCAACAGGCCGTCGCATTCCAGAAACTCCCCCCAGGCCCTTCTTAGTCCAGTTCCTCAATTTTAGGGACAGAGACAGAATTCTTAGAGAGGCTAGACAACACCTGGACCTCTCCTATCAGAACTTACCGGTGCATCTGTTTCCGGATTTCTCCGCAGAACTACAGAAGAAAAGGAAATTGTTCAATGACATTCAAGCTACACGTTACATGAAAGGAATTTCGTACAGCAGGGGTCATCAACCCCCGGGCCATGGCCCACTACCAGGCCGTGGCCTGTTTGCAGCGGGGCTGCGAAGGCTGCACTGTCTGACGTGTGGCGGCGACATCATCTCTCACCACCAGCCCGCATCACCGCTGTTCCGCCCTCACAGTGGGGCCACTACACTATTAGAGATGAGGCGAGCGAGCAGAGAGATGAGATCATCTCTCACTGCCCACCTGCATCACCGCTCTTCCGAGCTCACAGCGGGACTGCTATACTGCTGGAGGTGAGGCAGGGGAGCAGAGAGATGAGATCATCTCTCACTGCCTGCCCCCCATCACCGCTGTTCTCCCTCACTACCCATAACTCCAGGCTTGCCTCTGAACTAATGCGCACGCCTGTGCCGCCATCACTGCAGTGACAATCTTCATGTGGTGGCAGGTGACAATCCACATCTGGTAGCAGGCGACGTGGCAAGTGGCACTCTGCTTCTGGTGGCATATTCTGCATTATGGTGAGTTGAACTATTTCATTCTATATTACAATGTAATAATATAAATAATGCACTTCAATCTTCTTGACACCATGGGGGTTATTTACAAAAGGCAAATCCACTTTGCATTGCAAGTGCAAAGTGCACTTGAAATTGCACTGAAAGTGCACTTGGAAGTGCAGTCGCTGTAAATCTGAGGGGTAGATCTAAAATGAGGGGAAGCTCTGCTGATTTTATCATCCAATCATGTGCAAGCTAAAATGCTATTTTTTATTATCCTTGCATGTCCCCCTTGGATCTACAGCGACTGCGTGTGCAATTTCAAGTTCACTTTGCACCTGCAGTTTGCACCTGTAATTCAACGTGGATTTGCCTTTTATAAATAACCCCCCCCTATCAACCATGGTGCCGTGATGATTGAAGCGCTAACACCAGCCAAGCTGCATACACGCCCCCCCCCGGGCCTTGGCACAATTTTCTTCCACAACGTCGGTCCCCAGTGCCAAAAAGGTTGGGGACCACTGCTGTACAAGCATGCTATACCCCAGTCTCCTCAGAGTCCTTTTTAGTTCTTTTTTTTTTTTTTGCCTTTTACTCTTTTTCACTTTACTCTACTCTGACACCTGCTGCTGGAAACTCCTGTGTGAGCTATTTTGAATTACCTGCAGGTGATGGATGGCTGCTTCTGAGGCCTGTGGACCTATTTCTGCTTAGGCCTCTTATCCGCATCATGGGCATTGGAGGGGATTCATTTAATCCTGTCATTTGACACTTTTCCCTCGAGACTCACCAGTACCTCCAAGAAAAGCCCAACCACCTACAAAAGAGTGCTTCTACAAGACACCTAGAGGCTGCCTTCTAGGACCTCTCAGCTCGAAACACAAACCTCTTTTCTGTCTGTGTAGCAGACTTTTTCTACACAATCGTTTTGGGATCACGCTTCTACCCTAGTTATGTTGGGGTTTTCGCTATGTAGTAGGGAGTTTTATTGCATTGTTATTACTGCCCACGTTCTCATTTGTTTTGCTATACTTGTCACCTTTTATACCTTATACTTCACATTTCTGTTTATTTTGGGAATTTTCTAAGTGGTTGCTTCTGAAGGTCTTGACAATGGTCTTCACTACTTATTTGCTTTTGCTCCAAGATGGTTATGTCTGACATTAAATTAGTCTTATGGAACATACGATGCCTTAATGATAATTTCAAACGCTCCTTATTATTCAAATTCCTAGCGTCTCACAAACCCCATATCCTTTTCCTACAGGAGATCCATCTCACGGGTAGTCGTATACTAGCCCTGCGTAGACCCTGGGTGAGACAGGCCTTCCATGCTACATACTCCACCTATGCAAGAGGAGTCGGTATCCTTATAAATAAAGCTCTACCATGTAAAGTGGAGAGAGTTATCAATGACCCTGGTGGAAGGTACATAATATTACTGTTGGACCTTCTTGTGGAAAATTTTATATTAATGTATTGTCATAAGAGTCTCCCAGTGTCTGTTCTCTCGCAGTCCGCTCTAAAGAGCTGACTGGGGCAGACTGACACTGGTTGAGACCTGTTAGGTAGTGGAAAACTTCCTGGTGCTTGGAGAGAGGTGTTTGCGGAGAGAGGACATGTCCGCCAGCAAAGGGCCCCTGTGCAATGCACAGAACGATCGTCTGGTGGGGGTGTGTGCGCTCTGCAAAGACATTATCGGTTTAGCGGTTGTTTGCTCTTGTCACCCGGTATGCCTGATCAACATATTTGGGGTGCCATGACGTACACCTGCAGATAAGCTCCCATCAGCAGGAACGGTAGTCATTGGTTGTTGTATTTTCCTGTGTTGAAAGTCATGTCTTTATTTGGTCATGTCCTTATGTGTTCATTTCCTGTCACAAGATTTGTAAGAGGTGTTTGGCTGTTGGAAGCCCAACCCTCGAGTTTTGGGACTTCCTGTTATGTTAATAAAGGGACTCACTCACAGCTGAGGGCGGGCTTGCTGGCAGAGTGATGCTGGAGCTGAGAACGTAAGGATGTGTTGATGTCTGTTTGTGGGTAATGGGGCACACACCGGAGGATGGGCTACAGCAGAGGATGGCATACGATCAGAAGGTGAGATGCATTTATATCATTATACGAAATTGTTATTATTATTAGAAACAGGAGATTTGGCTGTGTGCAGCCAAATTTCAATAACAACCTCCACTTGGTTCTCTGGGCATTTGTTAATATATACCTACCCTCATCAGTGGACCCCGTTTTACTGTACTCCATCTACGAAAAACTTGCCCCCCTCCCAACTACTCACATTCTATTTGCTGGAGGTTTTAACTCCATCCTTGACCCTAACCTTGACTCCTCTAATCCGCAACGTACTGCTAACCCAGACCTCCTTTAATGGACTGATACTTTTTCTCTTACAGAGCTATGGAGATGAAAGCATGTTGACATCAAGGTTCTCTCACATTTGTCCACAACCTACAGATCAGGTTCCAGAATAGATCTTGCCTTTGGTAGCGCTCAGGTGCTTACTAAAATTTCTGGGGCGTACCTTCCAGCAGGACTTTCTGACCATTCCCCGCTAGAATTGTGCCTTTGGCTGGGAAGTCAGAAGGACCCAGGTAATTGGAGACTGGCTCCCTGATGGATTCACAATGGTAGTGTGGCTGAACTAGTGTCCCCGCAAATCGAATCATATTGGTCTCTTAATGTAGGTACTGCATCACCTGGGATGGTGTGGGATACCTTCAAGGCAACGATGCGAGGTAATTACATATCAGCTATAAGCCGTCAGGGCTGATTTCAACTCTGACACCTCGAGACCTGGAAGCAGACACTTCTGCCTCCTTTGCAGAGCATCCCACACCTGACAACCATCTTCAACTGGCGCATGCCAGGAGGGAGATTGCGCTACATTACACATCTCTAGCCTAGACTGATGTTCGCTTACTGTCGGGCAGAATATTTGAATCAGGGGATAAAAAAGGCTGCCTATTGGTTAACCTAGTGGCCGACCCTCACTATCAAACAGTGGTTCACTAACTTTCTGGGGCGGTAGTCTGTCTAACTAATCCTAAAGCAATCCTCCAAGAGTTTTATGCCTTTTTTTAGTGTTCTATATCACCAACCTCAGTGCCCTGTTTCAGAGAGTATTTGTTCTGAACTACAAAAATTATCATTGCCCACCCTGTCACCAGAGGAGGTAGAGGCTTTGGATGCTCCAATATCAACCCTTGAGATAGAGCTGGCTATAGCCTCACTCCCTCCCTCTAAAACCCCCCGTCCGGATGGTCTCCCAGGGGACTGGTACAAACGATATGCCGAGAGTATAGCTCCCAAGCTCCAGAAACCTTTTTCCTAGTGCTTCGATAATGACTCCCTACCTCCCACTATGTATGGTCCCCACATTGTACTTATTCCTAAACCAGGTAAAGACCAGAAATGTTGCGCCTCCTATAGGCCTATATCCTTATTAAATCGTGACTTTATAATTTTTGCCAGGGTTCTTGCTGCTAGATTGGTTAAAGTACTGTCTGAGTTAGTTGATATAGATCAAACTGGATTCATGCCAGGAAAGCCCATTGATATCAATTTAAGAGTTCTCACCCATTTGCAGCTCCCCCATTCACATTCTCAGACCCGTGTAATGGTAGCTTTAGAGATAGAAAAAGCTTTCGACATGGTGACGTATAATTATATGATATCGGTCCTTCATGTTTTCGGATTTGGTCTCTCCTTTTGTAAATGGATAAGTATTCTGTATATGTTCCAGTAGCACAAAATAAATTAGGAGGGCTACTTTCTGAACCCTTCCCAGTGGAACGGGGTACTAGACAGGACTGCCCCCTCTCCCCGTTTCTGTTCGCTCTGGCTATGGAGCCTCTTGCCACAGCTCTCAGAGGATCAGACTCGGTGAAGGGAATACAGGTTGGCAGTATTGTTGAAAAACTTGCCCTAAACGCTGATGACTTAATGCTTTCTCAGTGACCCGGGACCCTCACTTCATGCAGCTCTGAATATTATTTCTGAATTCTCCGGATTGTCGGGGCTGCAGGTCAACTGGGACAAATCTCAAATCCAACCAATTGACCCGCAGGCCAAAGTACAGGTAGATGCCTCACTTCCCTTGACATGGACCTCTTCTCTCAGATATTTGGGCATTAACATTACCCCAAAGGACTCTGATTTTACCCTATACTCATCCAGCTTAAATTAAAACTGCGAGCCTGGGATAACCTGCCATTGTCCCTCATAGGCAGGATAAACTTGATCAAAATGAAAGTCCTCCCGTGTTTCTTATGTGCACTGAGACATTAACCACTTTGGTTCCCAAAGGTTTCTTTCAGCAATTTGACTCCACTATTGCCTCCTTTTTGTGGAGGGCTAACCCCCCCAGGTTAGACAAATCTATTCTTAAAAGGCCCTGGACGGAGGGAGGTCTGGCCTGTCTGGAACTTCAAAAGTATTTTTATGCTGCCCTGCTAACTCATGCCAATAATTGGGCATCCTCTAACGAGTCTAATGCTGCAGTGGTCCTTGAGGAGGCATATCTTGGTTCCTATGAGTCACTGAGAAATGCTTTGTATAGAGGTGTCAAGGCTCATTTTCTTCTCACATCCTCAATGAAAGCGGTTATTAAAGTTTGGCATTTACTGGTTTTGTAAGTATCGAGAGGATCCCCACACTTGGTCTCCAGACACCCCCTTGTGGCTCAATACACGACTCCCTGAGTTCCTTACTGTCCCGATCCAGGGTTTTGGGCAGCCAGGGGAGTCAAGAGACTGGAACAGATTTGTATTAATGGTTCCCTACTGTCTTTTGATTCTCTCAAGGAGAAATTTGTGTTTACTAATCGCCAGTTCTTTAGATATCTCCAAATTCGCCATGCGTTTACTACCCAATTTGTATTTCAGTGCTACTCCTGCAGTCCAACCTAGAATCTATGTTATGGGATAACATCTGGTTAAATCCACATCCATTTATACAGCTCCTTTGCCCTCGGTCCATTTTAGCTTGGAGGCTTTGTTCTCCAAATGGCAGAGTGAAGTCTCAGATATGGATTCAGAGGACTGGGAAGACGCCTGGGACTACCCGTTTTTACAACTCTCAGGAATCAGTTGATCCAATTTAAACTGGTCCACCGGGTTTATATGTCACCACAAGAATTATCCAGGATTTACCCAAATTCCTCCTCATGCTGCTGGAAGTGTGGAGGTGGAAATGCAGATTTCAATCATATGCTATGGTCCTGCTATAAGGTTCAATCCTTTTGGGTAGAGGTCAGTAGCTTCATCACTACCCTAACTATGATCCATATCCCCTTGAGTGTGTCGGTCTGTTTGCTGGGCTTGGCGGACTCCTTAGCCCACCACCGAGCAACCAGAACCCTTATAGGACTTTTACTGTTTTACGATAGGAAATCATTGCTTCTCAAATGGACACAACTCGAAGTGCCTTCTCTAAACACTTGGAAAGCATTGATCAACTCAATAGTACCGCTCTATAAGGCCACCTTCCTCGCCAGGTGCTGCCCAGCTAAGTTTGATAAAATTTGGCACATTTGGCTGGAATCGGACACAACAAATGCCACACAATAATGTCTAGAATCCCATGTTAGTCATTGTTATCAGACCGGTAAACCATTAGCAAAGTTCTACCACTATTGCCCTTCAGAGCTAGGACTGTAGCACATCTTTCCTCCCACAGCAGAACTACTGGGAGGTGGGTGTCTAAATTGAATTCACTTCTCTTCTCACTATTATCCTACCATTCCAAAGACGTGAGAAGTTTAGGTCCTTTTGTTTTTTGCAAAACGTTGTATAACTTTAGTTGTCTGTTGTTGGTATAAGTTTGAGCCGGGGTATGCCCAGAGGCACTGTTTTGTTACTCGCCATTTTACTTGAAACTTCAATAAACAGTGTTTTCAAAAGAAAAAAAGATCAGTTGTAGCAGTTTTTAAAGAAGATTCTTTCATCTGATAGGAATATCATTCTGTCCCATTTAAAACAGCAGCCAGGAAAAAGTGTTTGTCCTGCTTCTAAACCTGAAATTTATACAGATAGAAAAAACACAATGTAATGCCACTGTAACAGAGAAAATGGTGTCATGGCCCGGGCTGTGCTGTCTTGCAGAGGTGTACGAACCACAAAAGTGGCTAGACAGAATTACACATTCATTGACAGATAGGACAGTACATATATATATATTTTGAATGTGTATTTAGCTCTTTCCCCAAAGTTCAGTTTTAGGATTACTATCTTTTATTATTTTTACTTGCTTTATTTTTTTTCTTGAATCTTTTTTTATATGTTTTTTTTTAAAAATAAGGGTAAATAAATTGGCTGGTCTGATAACAACATACAGAAATGTGTAAACAAAGTGATTCTAGGCCTTGCCTAGCCTGACACAACTATAACCAATACAAACAGTGCCACAGAACTGCATGCACTTAAAAACAGAAATCAGCAACCACCATGAAGTGTTGAAGTATTTTGTACAATAAGTGCTTACTGTAGAATATGGACACTACGCACCCTTAACTTTATGACCACTGTCGGGTTAAAGTGGATCTTCATTGCATCTGAGCACCACAAACCAAAAACATTATTTAATTAACTTTTACATTATATTCAAAGTAAACTCCCCCTTCCATGTCTCTATGCTTTGTATTATTGAGAAGTCCCTTTGAACCCCCTCCCCCCCCCCCCCCCCTAACATTACTGGCCTTGGCCATCTTGACTAAGGGCAAATAATTCATGTAGCATTTACCTCCTGGAATCCGTCTGCCCTTAGCTCAAGCATGCCTGCTGGAGAGTGTTCTTAGCTGAGAAACCCCATCTCCCCTCCACCCCTCCAGATGACTCCTGGGATATATGACATCATTTGCCTAGGCAAGAAACCAGAAAGTAACTGAAGAAATTAAAAAAAAAGTTTAAACCAAGTAAATATGATATACTTTCCTGTCTATTTACTAATGCTATCTGCATGAGAATTAAAAATAATCAGGAAGTGAAGATCCACTTTAAGTGAAGAACATTGATTATTTTGTTACAATGGCATCTGAATGTGGGTGGGATATATAAGGCAGCAAGTGAACATATTGTCCCTGAAGTTGATGTGTTGAAAGCAGAAAAAAATGGGCATCACAGTTTGTCATGTATGGGCCTGAGTAGCCGCGACCAGGCAGGTTGCCCATGCTGACCTGTGTCCATAGCCAAAAGCGCCTACAATGGACACATGAACATCAGAACCAAACCATGGAGCAATAGAAGAAGGTGGACTGGTCTGATGAATCATGTTTTCTTTTATATCATGTGGATGGCTGGTTGCGTGTGTGTCGCTTACCTGGGAATAGATGGCATCAAAATGCAGTATGGGAAGAAAGCAAGCTCGAGGAGGCAGTGTGATGCTTTGGGCAATATTCTGTGGGGAAACCTTGGGTCCTGTCATTTATGTGGATGTTACTTTGACCACCTATCTAAACATTGTTGTTGATTAATACACCCTCTTTCAGCGGGATAATACGTCCTGCCACACTGTAAAAATGTTTCAAGGGTGGTTTGAGGAACACAAAAAAACAAATTTGAGGTTTTGTCTTGGCCTCCAAATTCTCCAGATCTCAATCCAATTGAGCATCTGTGAGATGTGCTGGAAAAACAAGTCCAATCCTTAGAGGCCCCACCTCCCAATTTACAGGAATTAAGGGATCTGCCACTGATAGCTTGGTACCAAATACCACAGCATACCTTCAGAGGTCTAGTGGAGTCCATGCAGTGACTGCTTAAGGCTGGTTTGGTGGCAAAAGGGGGGCCTACTCAATATTAGCTGAGTGGTTATAAAGGTATGGCTGATTGGTGTATATTCTAGAAGTTACAGATGTATTTGTTTCTATTTTAAATATTTTTCATTTTGGATAGAGTTGCAGGGATCTTCAAACTACGGCCCTCCAGCTGTTGCAGAACTACACATCCCATGAGGCATTGTAAAACTCTGACATTCAAAGACATGACTAGGCATGATGGGAATTGTAGTTCCTGAACAACTGGAGGGCCACAGTTTGAAGACCCATGGAGTAAGGGACGTTTCTAACCCCTGTTGGGTTGTTTTTGCCATCTATATCCCATTGGGAAGATTTACCTTGACTTCCTATCCCATAGCCAAAACAGGGCGTGAGAGGAAATCCCTTCAAAGTGAGGAAATCTCTCCAAAGTGAGGGAATCCCTGGTTGTCAAAGGGGTCACCAGTACTAGTGTTCCCAATGGATGATTTCCCCTCTATTCCTGCTCTGATGACAACCCAAAATTTGTCACCTTTCACTTTCATTCTCGATGATAACAGTAAACAGGACTAATGTAAAGGGTAAATCTCCCTAACAGGGGAACAGACAGCAATAAAAACCCAACAGGTGTTCTAATCCCTCTCTACTCTATCCAAAACGAAAAAAAAGGTTTTGCCTTTAGTTATACTTTAAAGCTAAATTTGCCAAGCACACTTTTAGATATATGCTTGTTTTGTTGATTTTATTTTTTCTCTAATGGAACAATTAATGAAAACAATTTAAAGGTCACGCTGGATTAAACAAATTCCTATTATTCTAGTATTAATTTAATCATTAAGCTTCGTCCCTATACCATTAATTATGGAGTTGTCTGAGGACTGCTTGAGCACATATTTATATTTTAAACACGCAGACAGGAATAATCTATTGTTGGCGTCACATTTTCATTGCCCTAGGATGCTAGGGAGCCTTACTGAGAATCAGTTTATCCCATTGTCTCATTATTAGCTCTAATGAGAAATATGATATACCAATACTGCTTTTGATTGACAGATTATATCAGAGAGGTTAAGATGTGTGCATGCTGCAGAAAGTTGATAGAAATGTATTAGGATGATTTTGTAAATTTAAAAGAAATCCTTGCTCAAAGTTTACGTCCAACTTTTCTGTAACCATGCTGGGTTGATGAAAACACTTTCCCTTATTGTCACAATGTTATTGTAGAAGACATATCCTCTCTATTTGTGTGGAGGTTTGTATGTACATAGCGGTTTTATTTATTGCAGGTACTTATATAATGGAAAATTGTAAGAAATACTTACTGTAATTTCCCTTTCCTGACGCCAATACATGGCAGCATACATACGATATAGCTCTGCCCCTATATCTACCCACAGGACCTGTTTAGCTCTATAAAAGTCTGACTGAGAGCAGCCTCTCCCAATCTCCGGATAAAGCACAAAGATCAGAGGGAGGGTGCGTATGCTGCCATGTATTGGCGTCAGGAAAGGAAAATTACAGTAAGTATTTGATACAATTTTCCATTTTCCTGACGCCAACATGGCAGCATACATATAAATAATGAGCTTTTGAGAGGGAGGTTTTAATGTTGCAAACTTAGTCTTTATTTAACAATATACTTAGAAGCTTGGATAGTTTTCCTCCCAAACTCTATTGTAGTAAGAGCTTCTGGATCCGCATGTAGTGTTTCAGGAACGTATGATGGGATGTCTAGCTGGCCGCTTTGCAGACTGTCTCCAGAGACACTCCTGCCGTAGCTGTCCAAGAAGACATCGCACTGGTTGAGTGAGCTCTAACCACCTCTGTCCTTCCCTGACACTCTATATGCCCGGTGAATAGTTTTTACTATCCAGGCTGAAATGGTTCTGGCTGGGGCCTCCTTCCCTTTAAATTTTCCAGAAGGTATGATGAAAAGTCTGTCAGAATGTCTGAATGCAGAAGTAGCCTAGAGATAGGCTTTGAGGACTTTGGGAATGTCCAACTCATGCAGGCCAGCATCTGATTCTGCTGGGAAGGCTGGAAGCACCCATTCACTGGAGAGGTGAAATACTGATGCCACTGGCAAAGTGGTCCAATGGTCTCAGCACAACGCTGTATGGGAAGAACATAGTATAAGGCTCTGATACCCCCAATGCTTGTAGTTCTGACATCCTTCCCCCTGAAGTTATGGCTATTAGGAATGACATTTTTAAGGTGATATCCCATAGTGAACAGTCTTCTGTCAGAGCACAAGGAGGGTTTGCTAGAAAATTGAGGACTACTGCCAGGTCCCATTGAGGGAACCTATTTCTCTTGGGAGGCCATAGTCTAAGTATCGCTCTCATGAAGTGCTCCTCCACCAGCAGGTTTTCCACTCATTTCTTTTGGGTAAAAGCCGAGATGGCGGAAATTTGCATCTTAACCACTTAAGCCCCAGACCATTTGGCTGGTCAAAGACCAGAGCACTTTTTGCGATTCGGCACTGCGTCGCTTTAACTGACAATTGCGCGGTCGTGCGACGTGGCTCCCAAACAAAATTGACGTCCTTTTTTTCCCACAAATAGAGCTTTCTTTTGGTGGTATTTGATCACCTCTACGGTTTTTATTTTTTGCGCTATAAACAAAAAAATAGCGACAATTTTGAAAAAACGCATTATTTTATACTTTTTGCTATAATAAATATCCACAAAAAATATATAAAAATATTTTTTTTCCTCAGTTTAGGCTGATACATATTCTTCTACATATAATTGGTAAAAAAAAAAAAATCACAATAAGCGTTTATTGATTGGTTTGCGCAAAAGTTATAAGGTCTACAAAATAGGGGATAGTTTTATGGCATTTTTATTGATTATTTTTTTTTTTTTTACTAGTAATGGCGGCGATCAGCGATTTTTATCGTGACCGCGTCATTATGGTGGAAACGTCGGACAATTTTGGCATGATTTTGGGACCATTCACATACAGCGATCAGTGCGATTAAAAATGCATTGATTACTGTGTAAATGTGACTGGCAGTGAAGGGGTTAACCACTAGGTGGCGCTGTATGGGTTAAGTGTGTCCTAGGGAGTGAATCTAACTGTGGGGGGAGGGGCTGTGTGTGACACGACACTGATCACCGCTCCCGATTACAGGGAGCTGTCACGCGGTCACAGAGCACCCGGCGCGCGGCGTTAATCTGCCTGTACGCGCCCTTCTGCCGCAGTATATCTGCGTGAGGCGGTCGGGAAGCAGTTAAGCGAACTTATGCCCCGCACACACGATCCGAATATCATACGACCGTTCTCGTAATAGTCGCAAGGAGAAATTGAATAGCTCAAATAAAATCACGAAAATTCTCGCACGACAGACAAAAAAAATCGGAAGTGATGTCACGTGTTGTATTGTATTTTCGAACGACAACTATACTGACTAAACGAAAATCGTACGATTTGGAATCGTACCAGGAAAATTTCCGCGTATGTTCGATCGAATAATATCGGATGAACGGTCATGATCGGCTGTCGAAAAGTGAACACACGATCCGAATATCGTAAATCCTTCCTCGGACGACCGTTTTCGAACGATATTCAGATTGTGTGTACGGCCATTAGGCTGAGCCCCAAATCTGGATTGCAGGAAAGACAGGATTTGAGACACATTTGGGACACTAGGGTTGAACTGATGTCTGGCTTCAAAGCTTGTGAATCTATCCCATATTCTGGAGTAGATGGCATTGGTTGACCCCTTTCTGCAACTCTGTAAAGTTCTAATAACCTCTGGGGAACATCCTAACTCTTGTAACCTCTGCCATTCAATCTCCGGGCTGCTAAGGCCAGTCATGATGGTTGCGGATGTAATATATCTCCTTGTGACAGAAGATAAGGAGTCACCAGCAGAGTGATCGGTGGACACATGCTGAGATCCATTGCCAGAGAGAACAATGGTCTACGAGTCCAGTAAGGCAATACTGAGATGACTGTCAGATTCTCTGCCAACAATCTCCTCAGGAATTTCAGGATCAACAAAATTGGAGGGAAGGTATAGGCCAACTGCGCAACTCAGAAATGGGTCAAGGCGTCCGTCCTCTCCGCTAATGGATGAGGGTAGCGTGAGAGGAACCAGTTCACCTTGTAGTTGGTTGATGAGGTAAACAAGTTGTGGACACCCCCACTCGTGAATGATCTGTTTGAAAACTTTGGGGTAAAGGGACCATTCGTTGGGATCCTTGAATTGTCTGGATAGATGATCTGCTTCCAAATTCTAAGCCTGGAAGATATATGGCCCTCAAATCTGGGAAATATTGCTGTGTCAGTGTCATGATTGGTTCCACCTCTCTCAGGAGGGATTAGCTCTGCGTCCCACCTTGTAGCTGTATATAGGACATTGCTGCCGTGTTGTCCAGACGGAGCAGGACTGGACGACCCTGTATGTGAGGCAGCAAGGTGGCCAACGCCATGAATGCTGCTCGAATTTCCAGAATATTGGAAACTAGGCCCTAAGTGGGAAATTCCCCTCTGCCCTGCATCTTGAGTTGTTCGCAGGTGGCATCCCACCCTGCTGCGCTGGCATCTGTGGTAACAATGATCCATGGCTGCGGCCCTAATTGACGATGCTGTACTAGCGCTTTTTGTCTTGTCCACCACCAGAGACTCTGGTGCATATGGCTGGGCTAGACGAACCTCCTTCTAATGCATCAGGGAGCCCTGTTGGAAAACTCTGAGTTTCCAGTGAGGCCAGGGGATCTTCAGGATACATGAAGACATTGCCCTGAGAAAACTCCTGCACTGGGATGCTGACATCACTGGCACCGCCGATGCCTGTTGGAACTTCTCCCTGAGTTTTTGAAGAGGCAAAGAGACTGTGGCCGCCTGAGTTTTGAACTGGGCCCTCAGGTAGACCATACTCTGTAGGTTCCAGCTGTCTTTTTTTTTTATAGCTGACTATCTAGCCTAATGACTGTAAGGTGGACAGCAGGAGCTCCTTCTGCGTCTGTAAAAGGAGGATGATGTCATCCAAGAAATGATGGGCTCTGAGCCCTTTCTCCCTCAGTGGGGCCAAGACTGCAATCAGAACCTTGGTGAAGGTTCGAGGAGAAGTGGATAGGCCAAAGGGAAGACAGACAAATTGTTAATGGCTGTCCCCCACTGCAAACCTGAGGAACTGTTGGTATGACTGAAGAATCGGGACATGCAGGAAGGCATCCTGTAAGTCCACCGAAATCATCCAGTCCCATGGTTGAATTACCTGAATTATGGTATGGAGAGACTCCATCTTGAATCTCTCTATCCGGATGAATTGGTTCAGCTTCTTGAGTTCGATCACTGATCTGAAGCTCCCCATTTATTTATTTATTTTTTGGACCAGAAAGAGTGGCGAGTAAAAGCTTGTAATCCTTTGACAGGCTGGAACTGATATGATTGCCCCTTGAAGCAACAAGATGTTGATGTAGTCCTGAACAGCAGCTAACTTCAGGAGCAACTGGGTTGTCTTGGTGGGGGTGAAGGAGCATTCCGGAGGCTGCCGTTTGAGCCGCTAACAATGGCCTTGCGCTTCCGCTAACAATGGACTGCACCCACTGACCTTGGAAGTGATCTTGCCAGACCTGGGCAAATTTGAGCAGCCTGGCTCCAACCGCCTCCCCCTGGGTGGGCCTGGCATTAAAATGGGTTCTGGGTATCTGCAGGGGCCTTGGCTCTCTGTGATCTTACGAAGGTTGACTGTGTACCCCTCCAACCCCTTCTGGAGTCCTTGGATGGGCGCTCCTGATTTTCTCGCTCCTTTCTCCCGTTCCTCCCTTCTTTAGAGAATGCTCCGGGTCCTCCCATTCTAGTGCAGCTTTTACTGCCTTGATGAATGGTGGCACCATTGCAAATTCAATGCCTGAACCTTAATGATCCTCAGCCAAGGAGGAGGCAGTATCTTCTCCCTCTGCTTGGAAGGTTGGCTGCAATACTGGGTCTGGAGAATCAGCCAGCCTAATCCACTGGGCTGGGGTGACCCTGGAAGTGCCTGGTACCTTTCTAGTTAGAGAGGGTTGAATGGCTTGGTTTAGACCTGGTGCAGGGCCCATACTCTGTTCGTCTGCTTCTGTCCCTGGTTGTCCAAGACGACCGGAAAACTCTGCCAGGGAGTCGCAGACTACTTTCTTGAGCAAGGTCACCACCTGCTGACTCTCATACTCCTGGTCTTTTGGCAAGCTGCTTGAAGCAGTTGCTGCAAATGAGCTTTCCTGGCATAGGGTCATCTCCACATGACCAGTATTTGCCTTTCGAGTGCTGAGCCCTTGGAGGAGAAGCTGTGTGCTTTCTTTTTAAGCGTATATTAGTGCTCTTTGTACTGGGGTCTGTCAGGACTGGAGGAGTCACTCTCTGCCCTGGAAAAATCCTTATGATCCAGACAGACAAGAAGGCACGTTCGTCAGGGCATAACGCACTCTTCTTATTTACCCAAAGTTGGCCCTTACCTGATAGCGCAGTGATCTTGGTTGTGTGGCGGAATGTGTGTTGTTGGACTTTCCCATCGTGTGTACACAAGTCCGTCGGACAAAAGTCGAAAGTACAAACACGCATGCTCGGAAGCAGAAGCGGTCGGTCTTGTAAACTAGCGTTCGTAATGGAGAATTAACATTCGTGACGTGGCAAATTATGAAATCTCCAAATGCAGTGCACAATTCTCTTCTTTTTTAATGGGATAATAATTAAGCTGCTTTGCTGGTGATACTGATGGAGTTATTGCAAACAAATTTTCAAAGGCTTTTTTTTTCTAGTGATATCAAGAATAATATTAATTTTTTTTTTTTTTATTTGTGCAAGTTACCACAACACCATTATCCCATAGTTTTTAAGAACAAAGATACAACTAGGTTGGTGTCCCTTGTCAATTTTACACTGTATTTTTTAAAATGTAACTGCCTACTCCCAAACTGTCATTTGAAGTAAAACACATAGTAAAGTATTATTCTCCAAAACCTTTTAATTGTGCATTAAAATAAAAAAATTTAGACATGCTATCTGCCAATAGGAAGTAACCAAAAAGTACATTCTATGCATACAAAAATATAGACAATTTACCAAATCAAATCATTTTCAACCAAAAAAATAATGTCAAAGCAATAACTCCAAGGCCAATAATAAATAACATGTTATTTCCTCCGATTCTGCAACATGTCTGGTTAACGAATGGCCATTCAGAAACGAACTGAAAAGCACGAAATGAAAAGCGATAAATGAAAAACGCGAAAAGAAAAGCGTGAATCAACACTCACCAAACTTCTACTAACACAAAATTAGCAGAAGGAGCCCAAAGGGTGCCGCTAAAGAGCTGAAAAACCAGGTAGTGCGTTTAGTACATCACTACGTTCGTAATTGTTGGCCTACATTTGTGTGACCGTGTATATGCAAGACAAGTTTGAGCCAACACCCTTCGAAAAAATTACACGGTTTTGTTGGCGAAAAGTCCGATCGTGTGTACGGGGCTTAATGCTTTTTTTTAAAATTTTGTATACGTAAAAGTTTATACATTTAGACTTAAACTCTATATAGGTGTTAATTTATATATACAAAGTCAATATTTTACAAATAAAATTTTTACAGGATACATTTACTACACTATAAGAGGAAAGCCAGCAACACCTACATATTTGTTTTCAGTCTTCCCATAACTAGCTAAGCGAGATCGTCCACTCTGCAGTCAGTTTAATCTAACCTTGGGCCAGACATGCATTGCCTGGTGGCTGAAAATGGTAAATATGAAGCATTAATATGCAACATTTAACCAACTAAAAAAAAAAAAATCAAAATATTATTAAACTGTTTAAATTCATACTGTATACACAATATAAAGGAAAAAAAAACCACTATGCATTTTCTTTAAATGTCTTGCAAGCTGCGGTGTACAGGACAAGATTCACAACTTTTTCCTGTTTGTCTTCAAAAAAAAAAAAAAAAAAAAAGAGAACAGATGTTTGATAAGCATTTCCAAGTCAACACTAATACACTAACACTAAGAAGAAAGGTAAAGATTATTATAAAAACAAACATGACTCTCCCTTGCCCAGAATTTCTCTGATCATGGTGGTAGACATCTGCTAAGTTTAGTTGTAAGAAGTGACTCACTAGGTAACATCATTAACCCAAGAGTGAGGATTCTGCAGAGGAATTCCTATTGGAATTGGCTGTTGGCACAGAGGCCCATGTGACCTGGATGAGGAATCCTCTTATTAATATTTTCTGTGATTATTTATACTAGTCTTTTTCAAGATGTGTAGAGTTACCAATACTAATGGAGTTAAATACCGCACAGAGTATACTGTACTAGTTTCTACATGATTAATATTTTTTAGTAACAAGGTTGTTTTATTCAACTTTATAGTATTTTTTATTATTCGTTTTTTACATTTGATATATTTTGCTATTTGGTATGTTTGTTATGAAAACTACCGTTAATGGTTATTGTTATATGTCCCCCTGCTGTCCAAAGTGTTTTTTTTGTTTACTGTCCTGAACCACAAAATGTTTTGATAATACCAGGTACTGCATACAAGGCCGTCTTTAACATGGGCAAAAGGGACAGCTGCCCAGGGCCCAGTCATTGTTGTGGGGCCCAAAGCAGCTGCCTCTTGAGCCGTGCTGCCCATACCTGCCAACTGTCAGGAATTCTAGTAAATCTCCAAAAATCTGAGCCACAGACAGCACATCACAAATCAGTGTACCACAGTATTAGTGATTGCTGCTCACTGTCTGCAAGGACTGGAATTTCCACCCCCTGTACCTCCCCCTACCTCGCTTTCCCAGCTGCTTTGCAGGCACTCTCCTGAAGGGACATACCTGGGGTGGAGCCGAGTCCTGGCTATTGATGTTTGAGTGGGCAGTATGGGGATGTGCCCAACCTATGAGATTGCGCCTGCTGGGAAGAGGGTGGGGTGACAGCGAGCTGAGCAGAGGGAGCCGAGTTCCAAGCTACTGTGTCTGGAGGTAAACTTATCTAGAAGCACATCTTGGATTAGCTTGCAGGCACCTTTATACTAAGTCTGCTGGGTTACTGCAGCTTACCATAGAAGTGCTGCCTGTTAGCTGACAAATGAGAAGATGGCTTTTTTTTATGTAGCAATGGGAAAAAAATGGGCTCATTAATGATTGCCTCCAGGTTTTTACTGTCCCCTGGCGTGTGCCCTCCCAACCCTCCTGGTGTGTGCCTTCCCAGCCCCTATACTGTACCCTCCCACTCCCCATACTCTTCCCTCCAGACCCCCCTGGTGTGCACACTCCCGAACCCCCCTGTATGTTCCCCTCACTCCCTGCATTGAACTCTCCCGACCCCCTTTACTGTGCCATGCTGACCCCTCGTACTGTTTCCTCTTGACCCCCTGACCTCTTCCCCATGTGATGGTCTGCCTTGGTGTGTCCTAGTCCTCTGCCCTGCTGATCCCTGTACTTTGTCCTATGTTCTAATGACCTCCGTACACTGCTCTACATCCCACTGGCACCTGTACACTGTCCTGTTGCCCCCTGTCCTCTGCTCTACTGTCCCCCCTATTATCTCTCCTGTTAACTCCTGTCCTCTGCCCTACTGTTCCTACTGACCTCTGTACGCTGCCCTACATACTACTGACCTCTGTACACTGCCCTACACACTACTGACCTCTGTTCACTGCCCTTCCCACTACTGACCTCTGTACACTGCCTTACATCCTACTGACCTCTATACACTGCCCTACACACTACTAACCTCTGTTCACTGCCCTACCCACTACTGACCTCTGTACACTGCCCTACATCCTACTGACCTCTGTACACTGCCCTACACACTACTGACCTCTGTACACTGCCCTACACACTACTGACCTCTGTACAATGCCCTACACACTACTGACCTCTGTACACTGCAATACATCCCACTGACCTCTGCACGCTGCCCTACCCACTACTGACCTCTGTCCACTGCAATACATGCTTCTGACCTCTGTACACTGCTCTACATACTACTGACCTCTGTACACTGCCCTACATCCTACTGACCACTGTACACTGCCCTACACACTGCTGACCCCTGTACACTGCAATACATCCTACTGATCCCTGTACACTGCCCTACATCCTACTGACCTCTGTACAATGCCCTACACTCTACTGACCATTGTACACTGCCCTACATACTACTGACTTCTTTACACTGCCCTACATACTACTGACTTCTTTACACTGCCCTACCTACTACTAACTTCGGTACACTGTTCTACATCCTACTGACCCCTGTACACTGCCCTACATCCTACTGACCCCTGTACACTGCCCTACATCCTACTGACCCCTGTACACTGCCCTACATCCTACTGACCACTGTACACTTCCCTACATCCTACTGACCTATGTACACTGCAATATGTCCTACTGACCTCTGTACATTGTCCTACATATTACTGTGAGCGATAATAATGTGCAGTAACCTCTAGCAACCAAGTGAGCAATAATGATGCACAGTAACCTATAGTAACCCATCAGTTAGCAGTAATGATGTGTAGTAACTTCTAGCAACCAATCACTGAGCAGTAATGATAAGCAGTAGTCTATATCAACCAATCAGTGAGCAGTAATAATGTTCAGTAACCTCTAGCAACCAATTGATGAGCAGTAATGATGTGCAGTAACCTCTAGCAACCAATCAGTGAGTGGTAATAATGTGCAGTGACCTCTAGCAACCAAATCAGTAAGCAGTAAGGATGGCAGTAAGTAAATTCTTGCAACCAATCAGTGAGCCTGGACTAATCAGTGAGCATGGATCAGTTTTTGAGACGTTGGGGTGGAGAGTGAAATGTTTGCATATGGAGGTTGATTCTAGTAATGCGAGTCATTTTCACTGACACCACTAGCAGGTGACCTGTTTAAAAGCTTTGTATTTTGTACATATGAGGAAAGGTTCTCACACATATGTAGCACTAACTCCGAAAGAGCCACTGTAATTTAACTGGTTCTTTCCGAAGATTAGTGCAGAGGCAGCCAGGCACAGAGCAACAGTTCATTAACTCAGGGTCAGCAGTGTGTAGGGGGTGTCTTTTTAAAGTTTTTTTTTTATTGCTGAAGAACTTGGCTAGGGTAATATGGGATACTCCAGATTTACTGAATATTTTCAGGAGAATACTCCACTGGCTCCACCACCCAAAGGAAATAGCACACAATCACTAGGACTCTGAGTTCAGGTAAGTACTCACAATGTCACAGGATCACCGGATGCCTCCTTCCAGAATCCACTGGGCACTTTTCAGTGAGGGAAATGTTAATGCTCACAATGCCACTGGAGAGTCAGCCCCCTTCTAATGTCCATCAGGCACTTATCAGTGAGCTCTCCAGACCAGGTCCTTAGGTGTAATTCCTTTGATTAGCTTAAAAGAAGGATTTTAGAAGTATGCCCCGCAGCTATGCCACAGCTGGGACCTCGATAAACATGCAGCAAAGTCAGCAGTTGGCCCAGAGGGGCATAGCCCCTCAGGCTAGGTACTCCTCCAGTAGAACAAGGAAGAGCTGCCCCAGGCCTCAGACTATTCATGTGCTCCTCAGCCACCCACTGGGCACACCTCCCCAGGGATTGGCCAAAGTCCCAAAAATATTCAGAGTACTTATTTGACTTGTTTAGCTGGTTAGTGGGCATGCAGGAAGAGGCAGGGAATGGGCTTTCATTTACCACTGTATACACGCCCACATGTGTGACGCTCAGATGTGATAGAGAGGGAATGCTTAGCATAATAACTCACTGAAAACTGAGCATGTGTGGAGCTACCAACACCGTTCTGCAAAATCTCTAGCTGAATTGGGGACATGGATAGAAGGGGGAGATAGAGAGCAGCAGGATCAAAAAACAAATCACATAGTGACTGATTGAGTGTGAACAGCATGTAATACACCATTTATTGATAGTTTGTTATGATGTGGGTTTAGAGACACTTTAATTATGCAGTTTCATTAAACCTGAAAGAATGCCCTACAATACCAGTTTCCCTTCTAGTTTGAGTTTAAGACCTAATGCACTCGGATGTAATTAGGCACAAAATTAGGTATAAAAAATGTTTTCTGGCAGCTGGGGACCTGCAGGTGGGGCATACAGCCAGTCATAGAAGTGAATAGTTGCATACTCCTGTATTCATGTAAACGCAGATGCTTTTCTGTATCAGCATTTACCCACACATATATAAACTATGTAAAACCTTGAATGTGCCGCTTCCACGGAAAGGTAAATATGTTGTGTGCACATGCACTGGTAAATGCACACACAAAGAAGCATTGGCTTTTTACAAAAGTACTGGGACATACAGCCATTTACTTCTATGGCCAGCAGTATGCCCCACCTGCGGGTCCCCAGTAGCCAGAAAACTATGCATTTTTACACTAGCCATATTTAATGCCTAATCACCTCCATGCGCATTTAGCCTAAAATTGCAGGCTCAGCGAATGCAAGCAACATGCTGAACATTGCAGTCTCTGGCAATGTATTCAAAAGCAGAAAAACACCTTCAATAATTAATGTGGAGTTCTAAAAAATTAAAAGAGAAATAGGTCATTATTGAATATTGTGCTAAAAAAGCAATACAAATGTCTGTGCAGGCTTTAACAGCAATATTGTAATATATTTTATATTTATATGATGAAAACACTTGGGGGGTCATTTACTAAAGGCAAATCCACTTTGCACTTGAAAGTTCACTGCAAGTGCACTTGGAAGTGCAGTCGCTGTAGATCTGAGGGGAAGATCTGAAATGAGGGGAAGCTCTGCTGATTTTATCATCCAATCATGTGCAAGCTAAAATGCTGTTTTTTATTTTCCTTGTATGTCTCCCTCGGATCTACAGCGACTGCACGTTCAAGTGCACTTGCAGTGCAAACTGGAGTTGCCTTTAGTAAATAACCCCTTTAGTTCGCACAAAGCTGTTGTTTCAAGCCATAGTATGTTGAATGCTCCCACGCAAAGCATAATGCCTGCACAACATGTTTAGTGGATGGGTTTAGTCATGAGCTCCAGACTTCACGTGGCAAGATATAAAAAAAAAAAAAAAAAAAAAAATTGGCTGCTGGCACCTATCTTTTTATACATGGATGTTATTCCCAGGGTTTCTAGGGACAATGCAAATAAAAAGAAAAACCTTTATGTTTTTATTTCTATTATAACTATACTTAGCTAAATATGTGAGATGGGACAGACACCTGTTCCATTAGGCTGCTGGCTCTCAGGTCTACACATTTCAATGAATAGAACAACACAAAGAAGATCTGAAGAACAAAAGCCCAGGCAACAAAGGCACAGCTGAAAGGACATCATTTCTATTACAAAAATGATATAAAATATCAGATTAACCCATTGTTAACGGGGGGGGGGGGGGGGGGGGGGTTCATTGCCAATTGTGTCTGGAGAGGTTTTTTCTTAAAGAAATTTACCTGTTACTTATTATTCAATGAAGTCAGCAGGAGCCCTAATATACAAATTCTACACTCTTTTAACAATCTGCATTAAAAACAGGTTTTAAAGAGGAAGCCTGTTGGGGAGATCTCCTTTTACTTCCTGCTCTAGTGATACAACAGGAAGCAAGGAGAAATCTATTCAATATGAGGGGAAATTACTTTGTACAAGGTTGTCATGGAACAAGTTCTTCCACTGGAAGATTTACCTTTAACTCCTATTCTGTACATTTTTGCATTTTACATTACTTTTTGTCCAGGTGATCCCCAGGACAAATAACGAGGTGAATCTCCCCAGCGAAGGAACAGGCAGCACTACAAACCTGACAGAATTTCTAACACCTGCCTACAAAAGGTTTTGGATTCACTGTACATTAACTTTTACGGAAGAGGGGGAAAATGTTAGTCTGATTGAAAAAAGACACAAATCCATCTAGTTTAACTAATAAAAGTGGAAAAAAAAAATATAGAGAGAGAGATATATCTCTCTATATAGATATATATATATATATATATATAGATATATATCTCTCTATATATAGAGAGATATATATCCTAAAAAAAAAAAAAAAAATCATACAATACTATATACCCAATCCTATACCCACAGTTGATCCAGAGGAAGGCAAAAAACCCCAGCAAAGCAGGATCCAATTTGCTCCAGCATGGGAAAAAATTCCTTCCTGATCCCCGAGATGCAATCAGATGTTCCCTGGATCAACTTTACCTATAAATGTTAGTACCCAATTATATTATGTACGTTTAGAAAATAATCAAGGCCTTTTTTAAAGCAATCTACTGAGCTGGCCAGAACCACCTCTGGAGGGAGTCTATTCCACATTTTCACAGCTCTTATGCCGCATACACACTGTCGGAATTTCCAACAAGAAATGTTCGAGGTGAGCTTGTTGTCGGAAATTCCGACCGTGTGTAGGCTCCATCGGACATTTGTTGTTGGAATTTCTGACAACAAAAATTTGAGAGCTGGTTCTCAAATTTCCCGACAACAAAATCTGTTGTCGGAAATTCTGATCGTGTGTACACAATTCCAACGCACAAAATTCCACGCATGCTCGGAATCAAGCAGAAGAGCCGCACTGGCTATTGAACTTCATTTTTCTCGGCTCGTCATACGTGTTGTACGTCACCGCGTTCTTGATGTTCGGAATTTCCAACAACATTTGTGCAACCGTGTGTATGCAAGACAAGTTTGAGCCAACATCCGTCAGAAATAAATCCAGGATTTTGTTGTCGGAATGTCCGATCGTGTGTACACGGCATTGCTGTGAATAAACCTTTCTGTATTTGGAGATTAAATCTCTTTCTCTCTAGACGTAAAGAGTGCCCCCTTAACCCCTGTGATGACCTTAAAGCAGAGCTCCACCAAAAAAGGGAAGTTGCGCTTTAAGCACCCCCCCAAATATGCCACATTTGGCATGTCATTTTTGAGGGGGGGGGGACAGGTACCTAGTTTTGACAGGTACTTGCTCCCACTTCCGCTCGGGCCGCTTAGGCGGCCCAAACGGAAGTTCTGCTCTCCCCTTCCCTCCTTGCAATTTTCTGGTACATGTCACAGGTCCCAGAAGATTGCACGACCAATAGGGAGGTACTGCGCGACTCGCGCATGCACAGTGCGCACCCGGCTGTGAAGCTGCAAGTTGTCCTAGCCAGGTGCCCACACTTGCAATGTCGGCACCACCACGGAGAGGCAAGGGTTCGGGCGGCCGCATCGCTGGACTGTGGGACAGGTGAGTGTGTGTTTATTAAAAGTCAGCAGCTACACTTTTTGTAGCTGCTGACTTTTAATAAATACAAAAATGAGTGGAACTCCACTTTAAAGTGAATAACTTAACACTTATGCCGCGTACACACGATCGGACTTTCTGGCATACTTGGTCCGGCACACTTTCTGACAGACTTTGTCCGCCAGGTGCACCGGACTTTAAAATGGACGGACCTGCCCACACAGGACCGGACTTTCCGGCGGGCTAAGTCCGCCCGTCTTTCCGATGGACTTTCGCCGGAGTTACGGCGGACTTTCAGAATGAACAGACTTGCCCACACACAGACAAGTCCTTTCCTGACCGGCCGGGCTGCGTGCTCAGGACGGGGTCTGGTATGGATTTTAGGGGGGACCCCACGCAGTTTTTTCGGCGTAGGGGCTTCCCTTTAAAATCCATACCAGACCTAAGGGCCTGGTATGCCCCATGCTCGCCGCAATAGAAAAATTTGTTTTTCCTATTGCAGCGAGTGCGAAATGCAATACCCTGCCCTTGCGTCGTATCTGGTCCGTTGGACCAGTATACAGACGAGCGGGCTTTCCGTCGGACCAGCACACAGACGAGCGGACTTTCAGCCAGAAACTGAGTCCGACGGAAAGATGTTTCAAATCTAGGTCTGGCGGGCTTTTGAGAAAAAGTCCGCCGGAGCCTACACACGGTCGGATTGTCCGGCAGACTCTGGTCCGCCGGACCAGGTATGCCAGAAAGTCCGCTCGTGTGTACGCGGCATTAGTTTTGAATGTTAACTCAACACCAAAAATGTAAATGTCACATTTTCAACATGACTATGCTACCTGTCAGAAAAGGAAACAAATCACTGCACTATACATATCTGTTTTACTGTGGTATAGGCAGGTCTACTGTGTAAATCTTAGGGCAGGATGTACAGAAATACAAGTCCTCTGCAGGGACGTGCAGTCAGGTGAGGCAGGGCCTCACCTGCCATGAACATTAAAAAAATAAATAAATTAAGCTTCGAGGGTTGTAGCTCGGCGACCTGGAGTCATAGAGACCCCAAATTTGGGGGTATGTAGTCTAATGCCGCGTACACACGAGCGGACTTTACGGCGGACTTTGCCCGGCGGACTGGATTTCGTCGGACAGTTCGATGTGTGTGGGCTCCAGCGGACTTTTGTTGTTTGGACGGAATTAGATTTGAAACTTGTTTAAAATTTATCCGTTGAAATCGAGTCCGGTCGAAAAGTCCGCCGTCTGTATGCTAGTTCGACGGACAAAAAGCCACGCTAGGGCAGCTATTGGCTACTGGCTATGAACTTCCTTGTTTTAGTCCGGTCGTACGTCATCACGTACGAATTCGACGGACTTTGGTGGATTGTGTGTAGGCAAGTCCGTTCGTTCACAAAGTCCGTCGGAAAGTACGTCGAAAAGTCCACCGGGCAAAGTCCGCCGTAAAGTCCGCTCGTGTGTACGCGGCATAAGTGCTATCTCACCACTGGGGCTCCTAGGACCTATGGTTCCAGAGATATGGGACTCCTTGCACAGCCTGTCAGAAACTAAATACAGAGCAGCCACTTTGAATACAAGCTGACATACTCTGCAGCAGACTGAAAGGATGAGCTCAACGTGCCTCTCACTTCTAGTCAGAGGCACTGAGCTCAATAAACAGCTTGGAGTCTTGGACCAATAGTACAGTACCATTGGTCCAAGCTGTCCAATAAAAATGCTGCAGTGGAGGCACGCCTCTCACTGCAGTGTCATAGAAAGGGGCATGTGTCTAAAAGACAAATGCTTCCTTACAGCCCAGCCCTCTTAACTACAAGGAAAAAACATTGGTTTATGGGTATAAGATTTACCCACAATCCATGTTTTTCTCACACAGTTAAGAGAGAGAATGAGAATCTGCTGCCGAAAAGGTACTGTTATATTCAAGCTAAATCATATATATGTATATGCTATAACGTAATAAGTTATTATTTATCTATTTACTGTGAAATTACTGGTTGCAAGTTATAACTTCAAACATCAGTAATTTGTCCATTAAGCCACCTGTTTGAGTACAGATTTTGAAAATATAGTAAATTACCTTAAAGTGATTGTAAAGCTTCGATTATTTAAAAAAAACAAAGAAACGTGTCATTCTTACCTCCACTGTGCAGCTCGTTTTGCACAGAGTGGCCCCAAACACTGTCTTCTGGGGTCCCCCGGCAGCTCTCGCGGCTCCTCCCCGCATCAGATAATCCCCTCGGAGAAGCGCTCTCCTGGGGGGGGTTACCTTGCGGTCGCGCTCCTGAGTCCATCATTCGGCGTCCATAGCCGCCGAATGTATGACTCGCCCCCGCCCCCCCGGCGCCCGCGTCATTGGATTTGATTGACAGCAGTGGGAGCCAATGGCTGCGCTGCGATCAATCTGTCCAATCAAGACTCGAGAACACCAGGCAGAGGGACAGCGCGTCCCTGCCGGGTGAAGTTCCAGGGCTCAGGTAAGTAAAACGGGAGGGCTGGGGGGGGCCAGTCAATGCCAGGTGTTTTTTGACCTTAATGCATAGGATGCATTAGGGTGAAAAAACACTAGGGTTTTTCAACCCCTTTAAAAACAATATATAATAATTATTTGTATAGTACTTATGGTAATTAACCCCTTGCCACCCAGGCCAATTCTGACACTTCTCTCCTGCATGTAAAAATCATATTTTTTTTTGCTAGAAAATGACTCAGAACCCCCAAACATTTTATATATTGTTTTAGCAGACACCCTATGGAATAAAATGGTGGTCGTTGCAACTTTTTATGTCACACGGTATTTGCTCAGCAATTTTTTTAAACGCGTTTTTTTGGGGGGGAAAAAAACTATTTCATAAATAAAAAAAAAACAACACTAACGTTAGCCTGATTTTTTTGTATAATGTGAAACATGATGTTACGCCGAGTAAACAGATACCCAACATGTCACACTTTAAAACTGCGCACACTTGTGGAATGGTACCAAACTTCAGTACTTATAAATCTCCATAGGAGATGCTTAATTTTTTTTTTACAGATTACATGTTTAGAGTTACAGAGGAGGTCTAGTGCTAGAACGATTGCTCTCACTCTAACGATCGCGGCGTATGTAACCTGTGTGTATCTGGCTCTGATACTAGCCAGTGCCTCACCAGCCACTAACCTCACCACACATCCCCGGTCCTCTGGTAGGTAAAAAAATGTGATCTTATATGTATTTTATCCTTGTATTTAGCCAGGAGTTCAGCTTTGATGCCACGCTTACTAAATCTTGAATAATATCTGTGACCATGCCTGCACAAGCATCATGAGTGCAAAGTGATTTTGTCTTGTGTAGACAGGTATGTCCTTTGCCTTATTACCAGGTTCTGTTCGGCAAAACCAAACACTTTAAGAATGAGTAGGATTCACTCACACAAGACTATTTTAACAACAGTCTATCAAACAGAGCTCAGAGCAGGCAGGTAATGGTGCCCACTATGTATGTGTATGTGTATAAATGTTGGAGTGCAGTTTGCATAGCTCCCAACTGTCCCTGATTTCGAGGGACTGTCCCTGATTTTGATCAATGCCCCTCTGTCCCTCTGTCTCATTCCTCCTCATTTGTCCCTCATTTTGGTCTGATCTATATAGATGTATATAAATTTGCACTTTTTATCTATCAAAAAGTGTTTCCCAGAGCTAAACCTTTCATCTGATTTCTAAATTGCTGCATTTGTAAATTCCAAAAGCCAATATAAAGGAATAGTAGTGGTAAAAAAGCACTTGTGGGTTTAGCCAATCTTGTTTTTCTGTACTATTCTCCTTTAAGGGGGCGTGCAAGCTGTTGTGTCCTATGCCTGCATACTTTTGCTGATAGGTGTCCCTCATTCCTATCTCAAAAAGTTGGGAGGTATGCAGTTTGGCATGCAAAAATGCTGACAACAATAACACAGAGGGGTTGATTTACTAAAGGCAAAGAGACTGTGCACTTCTGCAAGCACAGTTGCTCCAGCGCTAAATAAATGTGGGAAAAGTTCTCTTTGCAAAGAGTACCCAATCACATGCAAGGAACATTTAAAAAAACTGCAATTGTGTTTGCACATGATTGGATAATGGAAGTCAGCAGAGCTTCTGCTCATTTACTAAGCTCTGGAGCAACTGCACTTGCAGAATGCAACTGTACTTTGCAAAGTGCACAGTCTATTTGCCTTTAGTAAATCAACCCCATAACATTTAGGGATGCCAGTGCATGTGATGTGTTCTTCTTGTTCCTGATGATTGTGTTCTTCATGTGAATGACCCCAGCTTGTATTCAGCTAGTGTCTATAGACTTCCTTTTAATTTTTTTAATTTATTTTTTATATTGGTCACTCTGTATTTGGTTTCTATTTACAACTTTGGCCTATTACCATCATTAATCAGCTTGATACCACCCCTGATTTGCCCTAACACTACTAACATTGGGGTTGATTTACTAAAGGCAAATAGACTGTGCACTTTGCAAAGTACAGTTGCATTCTGCAAGAGCAGTTGCTCCAGAGCTTAGTAAATGAGCAGAGGCTCGGCTGACTTCCATCATCCAATCATGTGCAAGAAAAACTACTGTTTTTTTACATTTTCCTGGCATGTGATTGGGTATTGTTTGCAAAGTGAAGCTTTACCACATTTACTAAACTCTGGATCATCTGCACTTGCAGAGTGCAAGTGCACCTTGCAAAGTGCACAGTCTATTTGCTTTTAGTAAATCAACCCCATTGACTGTGAGACCTCAGAATGTCTGAGTCTGTTTTTCATGCTCTGTTTTTTTTATAAGTCCTTTCGGAATAATAAAGGCATGGTCATCAGTAACAATTTGATAGGCACAGAAGTATACACATGATGGTACAGAGGCTTTGTTATCTTTCCATGCTGCAGGGTATTTCCAAGGATCTCCAACATTAAGATGGTAAAAGTGATACAAATGAAACTAGCACCTCATTGTATTACATTATGTTGGGATAAGAACCTGACACTGCCAGCAGAAAGCTACCAGATATATTGTCCCTATATGTCTGCAGGGCAACATATGTTATGCTATACCTTTTCCATTCTACCTTTTGTTACAATGCATTGACAACAAAAATACACATGGAAGAATCTCTAGATGACTATGACTGAGGTCAATGTCAAATTTTATGCAAAGAAAAAAAAAAAAAAAACTAACAATGCAGTATCATTGTGTACATGAATATATAGAATATCAAACAAAAGGAAATACCCTGCACTTGAAATACTGTAATAATGAAGTGCAGTATTGTGTTATTGCTCTTACACAGAACCTATAAACATTTTATTCCTGAGATACAGAAAAAAAAAAAGTTAGTTGTTTCCTCATTTAACAATGAACCCCTGGTTGTACAAATCTCTAGATGGGTGAGAAGAAAGTGCAATTATGTACCATTTATTTACGCACATTTATGAAATTAATATGTGATGTGCACATTTCATTTACATGTTTATATTTAGGGTAGCACTACACTATATTTGTGTTTGGTCTACTGTACGTGTAACTATGTGCACTAGTATGGGAGAGTGAAGAAAAGTGTAGTTCTCATTAATATATTAATTAAAAATAATGCTTTTTACATCCCAAAGTGCAGAGTCTGTGGTCAGCTGAAAAAAAAAGACATCTGTGCCTTCTTCACAGGACAGGAATGTGCAGTCATGGGTAGGCAGGTGAGGCTGAATGCCATGCCATGAATACCATGAACATTAAAAAAAAAAAATTGAGTTTCGAGGGTTGTAGCTTGGTGACCTGAGGTCACAGAGACCCCAAATTTTGGGCGTAGGTAGCCTAAGTCCTACCCCACCACTGGGGCTCCTATGACCTATGGTTCCGGAGATATGGGGCTCCCTGCACAGCCTGTCAGAAGCTACATACAGAGCGGCCAGTTTAAATACAAGCTGACACATTCTGTTTGCAGCAGACTGAGAGGTTGAGCTCACAGTGTCTCTCCTCACTTCTTGTCAGAGACACTGAGCTCAATGGACAGCTTGGAGTCTTGGACCAATGGTAAATTACAATTAGCCCCAGCTGTTCAATAAAAATGCTGCAGTGGAGGCATGCCTCTTACTGCAGTGTCATAGAAGGGGCTAAAAGACAAATGCTCCCTTCCAGCCCAGTCCTCTTAACTACAAGGAAAAAACATGGGTTTATGGGTATAAGATTTACCCACAATCCCATGTTTTTCTCACACAGTTAAGAGGGAGAATGGAAATCTGCTGCTGTTGAAAAGGTACTGTTATAATCAAGCTAAATCATATATTATCATGCTATATGTTATAAGATAATAATTTCTTATTTATCTATTTGCTGTGAAATTACTGGTTTGAAATTATAACTTCAAACTCCAGTAACCACCTGCTTGAGTACAGTTTTTGGAAATATAGTAAATTACCTTAAAAACAATACATAATAATTATTTGTATATTACTTATAGTAATTAACCCCTTGCCACCCAGGCCAATTCTGACACTTCTCTCCTACATGACTTTTTATGTTACATGGTATTTGCGCAGCAATTTTTCAAATGCTTTTTTTTGGGGAAAAACTGTTTCATGAATATATAAATAAAAACACTAAAAAAACCCTGATTTTTGTATAATGTGAAAGATGATGTTACGCCAAGTAAATAGATACCTAACATGTCACGCTTTAAAATTGCGCACACTCATGGAATGGCGCCAAACTTCAGTACTTAAAAATCTCTATGGGGCATGTGAGTATATCCTCTTTTGATCCTCCTTCCGCTGACAATCCGTACTGGCACCAACCCATTCCACCTGCTGCAGTACCCGAGGTGATCCAGGAGTGTTTCCAGCACTTCAGGGGGCCCATGATGACCCATAAAGGAGAGAAAGATGCCGCGGACGCAGCGGCCATGGAGGCCCAAGATGGTGCCCTCTTTCCACAGCCTCAGAGAACAGCACGAGACGCTGATAAACAACAGTAGGTCAGCGGTAAGTCCCTCAAGGCCCACAAGTTGCAGAGGAAAGAGCAGCCCAGGGACATGATTTATTACACTCAAAAGCTGCAGGGGACAGGCTGCTCTGTTTCCATGCAAGCACAGGCTCCTGCACATGAGCCGGACAGACAGCACAGCATCTCAGCTTTAGATGACACACTGCCTCTGGATATCCCCCCTGTTCCTACTCCTGATCTATTTGACACGCTGCGGGATGACACACAGCATCCCATACTCACTGAAATCCTGCGTGCAGTCCAACGGTGCGTGGCCTCAGTGGATGGCCTGAAAGTTTTGGGGTCTCACAGAAAAGGTGTCCCTTCTGTGACAGAACCTCCAGAAAATAAGGGAGAAAACCACTGCTGTGGAGGGCAGAATTAGTGACATGGAAAATCAATTGCCCCCACTCACCAGAGACATCAGGGTAGCGATACAACAAGCAGCACAGGCCAATGCCAAAACAGATGATATAGAGAACCGCCTGAGGCGGAACAATGTCCGCATTGTGGGGTTCCCCGAAAAAGTTGAGGGCCAGGACCCCGCAGCATTTACAGAGCAATGACTGCAAGATGTATTTGACAGGGAGGCCTTTACCTCACTGTTTGCGGTTGAGCGGGCCCACCACACACCACCTCGGCCCCTTCCCCCTGGCAATCCACCGAGATCCATGTTGGCCCGACTCTTGAATTACAAAGACCGTGAGATCATACTCAGATTGGCAAGGGAGAAATGCTCTGTTCATTTTAATGGGACTAAAGTTTCATTTTATCCTGATTTCTCGGCTGGGGTGCAATGAAAGCAAGCTAAATTTTCAGATGTGAAGAAACATCTACAAAAACTCTAAGTAACATACGCAATGCTGTTTCCAGCCAAACTGCTAGTCACAGCCAGAGGGCAATCTGCATTCTTTGAATCAGCCTCTGATGCAGCTGCATGACTGAATCACAATGAACAGGAAACGTCAGGATGCCGACAGGGGAGGCTGACACCTGGAGACCCGATCTGGCATGGCCGGTATGATGTCTGTTGACACTATTCAAGTCTACTACTTACACAGCGGGACACTTTACAGTTTGACTAGAACAGCGCTTTGAATAGCTTCTGACACAGTACTAAGCACCAAGTTCAGTTCCATGCCACAGTGTGTGAGTCAAGCTTGCACACTTCTATTGTGTTCCACTGTATCCCAGTTGCAGGGACATTCTTGTTGGTGCCTGGTTGGCACATGTTTTTCTACCAGTTACTGGCAGGTGGGGAAAAGGAGGTGGATCATTCCCACCCCATTCAAGTTGGCTATGGCCGCTCAGCAGACTAGCTATGTACTATTCTTTAATCACTTAAGCCCCGGACCATTTGGCTGGCCAAAGACCAGAGCACTTTTTGCGATTCGGCACTGTGTCGCTTTAACTGACAATTGTGCAGACGCGCAACGTGGCTCCCCAAACAAAATTGACGTCCTTTTTTTCCCACAAATAAAGCTTTCTTTTGGTGGTACTTGATCACCTCTGCGGTTTTTATTTTTTGCGCTATAAACAAAAGAAGAGCGACAATTTTGAAAAAAACAAATTTTTTTTACTTTTTGCTATAATAAATATCCCCCCCCCAAAAAAAAAATAACATTTTTTTTCCTCAGTTTAGGCCGATACATATTCTCCTGCATATTTTTAGTAAAAAAAAAATAGCAATGAGCGTTTATTGATTGGTTTGCGCAAAAGTTATAGCGTCTACAAAATAGGGGATAGTTTCAGCAATTTTTATTGTGACTGCGACATTATGGCGGACAGATCGGACAATTTTGGCGCTATTTTGGGACCATTCACATTTATACAGCAATCAGTGCGATTAAAAATTATTTTGTACTTTTTGCTATAATAAATATCCCCAAAAATTATATAAAATAAATTTTTATTTATTATTTAATTTTTATTTATTATTTTATTTATTTATTTTATTTTTTATTTATTTTCAGTTTAGGACGATACGTATTCTTCTGCATATTTTTGGTAAAAAAAAATCGCAATAAGCGTTTATTGATTGGTTTGCGCAAAAGTTATAGCATCTATGAAATAGGTGATAGTTTTATGGCATTTTTATTAATACATTTTTTTTTACTAGTAATGGCGGCGATCAGCAATCTTTATTGTGACTGCAACATTATGGCGGACCGATCGGACGCTTTTGGCGCTATTATGGGACCATTCACATTTTTACAGCGATCAGTGCGATTAAAAATGCATTGATTACTTGTAAATGTGACTGGCAGTAAAGGGGTTAACCAGGAGGGGGCTCTGCAGGGGTTAGGTGTGTCCTAGGGAGTGACCACCACCGATTTTAAAATTGACAACGTTGTCATGGACAGACACAGATGGCCACCATATAGTATTTATATATTTCTGACCATTGCCTGTTCCTCCTTGATGAATTACTTTTTTCCTTCCCCCTTTTTTTGTGATATGCGTAACTAATTCAGAGGAACGCACCTAGACCACGGCTTCAACGCCACTGGTGTAAGCAATTGTCCTTAATCTATACCGGCTTAGACATTATTGCACCTTCGCCTGTTATTACCACATAACCTAGTAGAGCCTTTGGTTCTTTTTTATCCTAGTGTTGTTTTTCATAGTTATCTCTGGGCTGTATTGCCCAAATTTGGATTTGGTCCTAGATTTATTGTGTGGACACGGTTACTGTATAGTTTTCCACAGGCCACCATACGCATGTCAGACAGGATGTCTCCTGTCTTTGCACTGGGCAGGGGGACTAGGCAGGGTTGCCCCCTGTCCCCCCTGCTCTTTGCAATGGCCATTGAGCCTCTCGCTGCCCAGGTACGGGATCATCCACAAATCAGGGGATTTCGATATGGGGACCTGCATGAGAAAATCATGCTCTATGCTGAGGATATGCTCCTCTTTTTGGAGGACGTGGACAACTCATTGTCTCATGCAATGTCACTTCCTTTAAATACTTAAGCATTTACATATCCCCCAAACTGACTGATTATTATAGTCTAAATATATACCCCTTACTGATTCGTTTCAGAGACAAAATAAACATATGGAACCAACTTAAAATGTCCTTAGCAGGGAAAACAAACCTCATTAAGATGATTCTTATGCCCCAATTTCTATACTTGCGCCACAACACACCTGTGGTTATTCCACTGAAAATATTTTGAGTGGTCAATTCTCTATTCAAATTACTGCTATGGCATAAAAATCCCCCCAGGATCAAATTGGAGCAGCTGCAATATCCGAAGGAGGGGGGTGGTTTTGCACTCTCCAACCCTTGGATATACTATTTGGCTGCACAGCTGCAGCACTTGACAGGAGCTATGGCTCCCAGACCTGCTGGTTCGTCAGCTAAACTCCTGCTTATTGGCACGAGGGCAGAGTCTGTACAGGAGGGCCTGGAAGCACAGCTGTTTCATCGGCCCAACAAACAAATGCCCACTTACACACTTCTTCAAAAGGTGTGGAATAAAGTCAAACAATTGCAGCAAGTAACGGGGTATACAGCTTACAGCCCACTTTGAGGGAATAAATCATAAGGGGGATTTGCCAAACTCCAACAGGGACTCAGGTGGTGCTCCCTAGGAATAACCCACCTCATGCATGTCTTTCATAACGGGAGATTGTTCTCTTTCCCAGACCTGCAATCTAAGTTTGCACTGCCTTCCAACATGCTATTCTACTACTTACAACTTAAGCACGCTGGTAAAGCACAAGGCGCCGCAGTAGAATGGGTACAATCACCCACTCCTGTTTTCCACATACTTCAAAACACAACAGACACAAAGGGTATAATAATCCAATGCTATCTTATGCTCCTATCCGCACTCTTAGAGGGATACCCCATGAAAGCAGCGGTCCAGTGGGAGGAAGACTTAGGCCCTATTACAGGAGATCAGTGGGAAGAGGCCCTTCAAGCTGTTAATACTTGTTCGCTGAACGTATTGCAAAAAAGTATCCCAACTGTATATCCTGTTGAGAGCACACTATACACCAGTAAAACTTTATAAAATGGGCAAACTACCCGACTCGTGTGGCTAGTGTAAAATAGTGCCAGGTGATACATCTCCTCTGGCGTTGCCCCAAACTCCATAGATATTGGAAGAGGATCCTGGCCACACTTAACCAGGTATTCCAAACAAATGTTCCTCTCGATCCGCTATGTTGCCTTCTAGGTGTACTGGAGGAGGCAATCCCAGAGGAAATGACAAGGATGGCCTTCGCTAGAGCCTTATTCCAAGCTAGGAAAATAATACTTATGGGCTGGAAATCTGCCATTCTGCCTACGGTTAAATCCTGGATTCAACACATGGGTAATACCCTTATCCTGGAAAAATATATATATCAACGTAGGGGGAATCCTGGGAAATTTGACAGATTATGGGCCGCATGGCTTGATACACCAGGAATTAGTCCCAGAGAACTGGTACAGATGAGGCTACTCAGATGCCCATAGATACAGTGGTTGCCCGGGCAATGCTTGATTGAGAGATGTGTAACATTGTAGGGAAAATGCTGGGATGATATGGCTGCCATTACAATGGCAGGGGTTTGCAGTGTATCACCATATGGAATTAAACAATGTATATGCCATGCAATGACTACTCACCCTTACCTGTTTATTGAAGGTTATGACTAATGGTTATGTAACTGATTTTTCACTGTCAAATTGAGGTTTAATGTAATATTTGTTTGGACTTGTTTTTTTTTCTTTTGCAAAAAAAACCTTTTGATTTAAAAAAAAAAAAAATCTCCATAGGCAACGCTTTAAATGTTTTTACAGATTACAAGTTTAGAGTTACAAGAGGTCTAGTACTAGAATTATTGCTCTCACTCTGATGATCGCGGCGTATGTAACCTGTGTGTATCTGGCTCTTATACTGGTCAGTGCCTCACCAGCCACTGACCTCACCGTACGTCCCTGCAGGACACTATTAGTACATATAACCGATACAGTGTGAAAATGCTGTAACAGACCCATTCACACTTATGAGTTGTGGTAAGTCTTGGTAAAATGTGCTTTACAGCATGTTACTGCAATGCCTGGCTCATTGCGAATAGCACCCCAATGCACTCATGTTTAGTAGCAGCTAATGCACTCAGTACATCACAAAGTACATACCATGCATTGTAGTGTGCTGTGCTGTAAAAAATGACTATATGTTGGATTTTTTGTCCATTGCAGTGCGTTATAACATGCGCTGATGTGTATTGTGTTAAACACACCAATGCAAGGGAGGGCTGAAGTGTGAGTCTGCCCTAAAGTGTAAATTAAGGTATGGCCTAGTAATGAGTGGCCCTCAGGTACATCCAGTAGTAGAACATTATTCCCAAGAGAGTTTTTTAAATACCTTATGTAGCCCTGATCTAAGGCACACTATGGACCACTGACAGTGTTACACATTCTTCAGGCACTCACACACAGCTTTTTCTTTTTTGAAAGCCCACGGTTTGTGAACACACTCAAAAACTTCACCCGGTGCCAAAAAAATGTGCACACACATAAAGAGTGAAACACAAAAACGTGCAACGGGTGTACACAAGTCCTCTAAAATCAGAGGACGTTGTCCTGATTCCCTGGGGCATTAGGCTCCAGACGGGGACAGGGGTACTTACAACCAGACGGATCCCATCCTCTGGAGGGTATGCCGAAACAGACCCATCCAAGTACTAGGTGGGGCTCCCCTAAAAGGAGACCCCATGACAGAGGGCGAACTAAGCCAGAAGGCCTTGTCCACCCCCTCCCAAGACTTTCAGGGCAGGCCCGAGGACCTACACCCTACCAGTCACACACGCAAAAACCATGTACAAACATCAAAAAGTGACAAACATAAAGGGCTTAAAAAAAAGAAAGTGGGGGAGAAGGAAGTGGAGAGAGTGAAAAGTGACCATTGTGCTGGACAAAGGCTGGCCCTCCGGCCAGGAATCAAAAATTCCTCCAGACCCAGCCAAAAGGCCTGGCCCGGGAGGGAGATGAGAAAAAAAAAGTGTAAATGGTGGAGTGACTGTGGTGCCATAAATCAAAGTGACCCTCGCTCACAGTGATTTTACGACACCCCTGGACTGCCACTCCAGGGGCACATACCCCATGGGCTTCTTTTTGGGCCCGAACCTCAGCCGGACCAGTGCAGCCCTCCATCCCTGCCAGATAGAGAGCCTTTCTAGGTTTTCTCAGGGAGAGCCATGGGCGTCCAACGTAGCCTCCACCGGTACTAGCCTTTCCAGGCCCCCATCATTCCAGTGGATTTGCATGACAACGCCTTGATCCACTCAGTCAGGGCAACAGCTCCTCCACCTGACGCTGACAGGTACCGCGACCACACCAATCCTAGCCAGAAGGCCGGGATGACCCAGCCTTTCGGCCAGACCAGCAGACCAGTGCAGCACCCATCCTCACCTTCTGGCCTGCTCAGACTCGACCATTCACTAGCCTCCATGACCTAGGAGCGCCAGCGTGGACCCACTGAAACAGACCATCCAGGTATCATTACGCCAAAGAATTTGTATAGCCCTCCCCGTTGGGAGCAGCACAGCGATCACAACTGATAAGAACAGATACTACACTTGATCTTAGCCAAAAGGCCGAGAAGCAGACTCACACACAGCTAATGCTGTAGCTGTTCTCCCTCTCCTTTCTGACAGTGAGGAAAGGAGAAAAGAGAGAAATGCTGGACATTTCCAGTGCTGTGCACCACCTCCAGGGAGAGCAGAGAAAACCGTAATGCTGTTGCTGTGCAGCCTGGGAAAGGACAAAGCCTGCTGGGAGGAGCAAGGACTTGTGGGGGTGTAGTCCTCAGAGAAACTGAGAATGTAATACAGATTTGCTCTCAAACTACAGATCCCAGAATTACCAGAGCTCTGGTGAGAGGAATAGGAAAAACTGTTGTTCCTGGGTTGGGGCAGTCACAGAGAGGACATGGTGGAGGACACATATTTTGTAAGAAGCTGCTGTCAGGTCAGTTTGCTGCAATGTCAGGGGCGCAGGGAGCCTGAGTACCATACATTTCCTGGTCTTTGGGAATGCCACTGTCATGCCAGCTGTTGCTATTTGATTGTGGGGAGAAGGTTACTGCAGCTGATATGGATGAGCCTTGGATGGAGAGTGGGAAGTCAACCTGTGAGCCGGTAAGAGGTCGATGGCTATGTCCCATTACACCTTAGTTAAAGTGGACTAAACTGTATCTGAGCACCACAAACTGAAAATTCATTTTTATTATTCAAAGCAAACGTACCCATGCATTCATGTCTCTCTGCTACATTTTGGTAAAATGGTTCTAAAGGCTCAAGGTTTTTTACCTCATGCATAAAAATATGCATGAAGGTAAAAAAACCTTCTGTGTGCAGTAACCCCCGCCCCCCGAATACTTACGTAAGCCCCATTGCAATCCAGCGATGGACACAAAGGTCTCGGCTCTCTGGGGACTCTCCCTCATCATTGGCTGAGACAGCACCATCAATCCCAGCCAGTGAGCCAATGAGAAGAGAGAGGGGATGGGTCGAACGGCAGCTCCCTGTATTAATGGACACAGAGTAGCAGCTCGGGAGTGAGCCTGCTTGGGTGCCCCCACAGCAAGCTGTTTGTTGTGGGGGCACTTGGTAGGAGGGTGGAGCCAGGAGCGCTAGTGTGGGATCCAAGAAGAGGAGGATCGGGGCTGCTCTGTGCTGGAGCAGGTTTACGTATACCATGTTTGTTATTTAAAAAAAAATTGACTTTAATGTCACTTTAACCACATGCCGACCGGGCCATAGCCAAAAGACAGCTACAGCGCGGCCGGCTTATTCTGGGAGGGCGTCCATGGACGTCCTCACAGAATCACACTCCCACGCGCCCCCTGGGGCACGCACTCGGGAATGTCCGTGACCGTCGGGTTCTCTGGACCCGGCGCGTCATGGAACGGAGTAAAGGGCCAATGACTGCGGCCCTTTACCATGGGATCGCTCTGTCCAATGACGGAGCGATCACTTGTCAACAAACCGGAGCTTGTCCAGTGCAACTCCTCCCCTCTCCTCGCACCAATCAGTACAGGGTGCAAGGAGAGGAGGGAGCTGGGTGCAGCAGTGCCGTGGGCTGTCTCTGGAGTGCCCACAGTGCTGATCTGTCTCCATCCAGGCTCCATATGTGCCCATCCATGCCCTACATGTACCCATCCAGGCTCCACATGTGCCCATCCATGCCCTATATGTACCCATCCATGCTCTATATGTGCCCATCCATGTTCCATATGTGCTCATTCATGCTCCATCCATCCATCCCTGACTCACCTGTGCTCCATCCCTGCTCCATCAATCCCTGGCTCATCCGTGATCCATCCATCCCTGGCTCATCCGTGATCCATCCATCCCTGGCTCATCCCTGATCCATCCATCCCTGGCTCATTTGTGCTCATCCGTGCTCATCCGTGCTCCATCCATCCCTGGCTCATCCATGCTCCATCCGTGCTCCATCCATCCCTGGCTCATCCGTGCTCCATCCATCCCTGTCTCATCCATGCTCATCCATGCCCATCCATGGCTCATTCTTGCTTATTTATGCCTCATCTGTGCTCATCCATGCCACAGCAGTGCTCATCCACGCCACATCAGTGCACATCCGTGCCACATCAGTTCTCATCCATGCCACATCAGTTTTCATCTGCGCCACATCCATGCCACATCAGTTCTCCTCCATTCTGCATCCTTGCCACTACAGTTCCACTACAGCGCCCATCAGTGTCTCACAAAAGTGTAATAGGTAGTCAAATTTGATTTAAAATGTATGTCCCTGACGGTGCTCCCTGCATGTTGGGCCTCTTTATGTGGCCAGGCTGTGTAAAAGTCTCGAACATGTGGTATCGCCATACTCAGGAGAAGTAGCAGAATGTATTCTGGGGTGTCATTTTTGCTATGTACATGCTATGTGTTAGAAATATCTTATAAATGGACAACTTTGTGTAAAAAAAAATGCGTTTTCATTTTCTTTGCACATTTTCCAAAAACTTGTGAAAAAAAATTACAAGTTCAAAAGACTCATTATGCCTCAAAAACTATACATTGGGGTGTGTACTTGGGGGAATTTTGTGGACGTTTCCATTGTCCTGGTGCTCCAGGGCCTTCAAAAGTGTAAGAGGTAGTCAAAAAAATGAATGTAATTTATGTCCCTAGAAGGCCTGATGGTGCTCTCTGAATGTTGGGCCTCTGTATGTGGCCAGGCTGTGTGAGAGAAGTAACCTGTTAATATGACAATTCTGTGGAAAAAAAAAAGAAAATCTTAATTTTGCAAAGAATTGTGGGAAAAAATTGCAGCCTCAAAAAACTCACAATGCCTCTTTCTAAATACCTTGGGAATGTCTACTTTCCAAAAAGGGGTAATTTGGGGGGTATTTGTACAGGCATACCCCACTTTTAAGCACACAATGGCGTTTATTTACTAAAGCTGGAAAGTGCACAATCAGGCTCACTTCTGCATAGAATCCAATGAGCTTCTAACCCCAGCTTGTTTAATTAAGCTTTGGTAATAAAACCTGGAAGCTCATTGGTTTCTATGCAGAAGTGAGCCTGATTTTGCACTTCCCAGCTTTAGTAAATAAACCCCATTGTGTACTTAAAAGTGGGGTATGCCTGTACTGTCCTGGCTTGTTAGGGTCTCAAGAAATGAGATAGGCCGTCAGTACATCAGGTGTGATCAGGTGAGATCAGTTTTCAGTGATTGGCACCATAGCTTGTAGACTCAATAACTCTCACACGGACCAAATAATTTGCACTTATTTCGGTTATTTTTACCAAAGATATGTAGCAGTATAAATTTTGTTCAAAATGTATGAAGAAAAATTTCTAATTTGCAAAATTTTCTAACCGAAACAAAGAAAAATGCATTTTTTTACAACATTTTCGTTCTTTTTTAATTTATAGCGCAAAAAATTTAAAACCCAGAGGTGATCAAATACCACCAAAAGAAAGCTCTATTTGTGTGAAAAAAGGACAAAAAAATCATATGGGTAGCATGTTGCCTGACTGAGTAATTGTCATTCAAAATGTGTGAGCACTGAAAGCAGAAAATTGGTCTGATTAGGAAGGGGGTTTAAGTGCCCAGTGGTCAAGTGGTTAAGAAATCACGTTAAAGAACAACCCATCTTCATTTCTAGCCATTGCCATCTTTTTTTTTTTTCTTGAGTAAGGGCAGATGGTCCATGTAGCATTTACTTCCTGGAATCCATCTGCCCTTAGCTCAGGAATGCAGGCAGAAGGGTGTGCTTAGCTGGGAAAGCCCCTCCTCCAGTTGAAAGAAAGATATGCCCATAAAGACTCATGGGATGTATGACATCATTTTGACCTAGGCCAGAAACCAGGAAGCAACAGAAGAAATGTAAAAACAAGTAAATATATAATATACAATATCTTCCTATCTATTTAGTAATGCTGACAGCATCAACATTAAAAATAGACAATGTTGATTAACCACTTAAGGACCGCTCGCCGTCGTTATATGTCAGTATCCTCTTCTTCGACGGGCGATCTGCTTCAAGATAAAAGTGGTCTCTGTGCCAGATTCACCGCGAAATCACTTTTTCCGGCGGCGGGAGAGGGGCCACCCTCCCGCCGCCCTCCGGTACCCTCCGCCGCTACCGACGACTCCAGTGATCGGATCCTCTCCCTAGCCTGATATGGAGACGAGTGAGGGGAAGATGGCCCCCACCCATCACCATATCATTGCAGGGCAGAAGCGACGTCAAAACGTCATTTTAGCCCATAGCTCTTAAATTTTTTTTCTTTTTATTGTATTTTAGTGTAAATAGGAGATTTAAGAGGTCCTGTCATGCTTTTTTTCTATTCCAAGGGATGTTTACATTCCTTGTAATAGGAATAAAAGTGACGCAATTTTTTTTAAAAAAAAGAACAGTGTAAAAATAAAAGGTAAAATAAATAAGAAAAACATTTTTTTAAATGCGGCCTGTCCGCATACGTGAGTAGCGCCCGCAAATGAAAATGGTGTTCAAACCACACATGTGAGGTATCGCTGTGATCGTTAGAGTGAGAGTAATAATTCTAGCCCTAGAACTCCTCTGTAACTCAAAACATGCAACCTGTAGAATTTTTTAAACGTCGCCTATGGAGGTTTTTAAGGGTAAAAGTTTATCGCCATTCCACGAGTGGGCGCAATTTTGAAGCATGACATGATGACATGTTGGGTATCAATTTACTCGGCGTAACATTATCTTTCACAATTTAAAAAAAAAATTGGGCTAACTTTACTGTTGTCTTAATTTATTAATTAAAAAGAGTGTATTTTTTCCAAAAAAAAGTGCGCTTGTAAGATCGCTGCAAAAATACAGTGTAACAGAAAGTATTGCGATGACCGCCATTTTATTCTCTAGGGTGTTAGAAAAAAAAAAATATATATATAGATATAGATATATATGTATATCTATATCTATATATATATATATAATGTTTGGGGGTTCTAAGTAATTTTCGAGCAAAAAAAACTGTTTTTAACTTGTAAACAACAAATCTCAGAAAGAGGCTCAGTCCTTAAGTGGTTAAGAGAGTTTAGTTCCACGTTAAAGGAACAGTATTGCCTATTAGGGACACTAGTATCTACCGCTTTACGAAAAGCGGTAAAATATTGCATGTGGTGAAATACCGCAATTTTTTGGACACTCATTAAAATTGCTTGTAAAATACTGCATTTTGGTATTTATCTCATGAAACCATGCAGTATTTTATCTCATGCGATATCCAGTTGGATGAATACAGTGGAGAAGAATTAGAACCCCTGTCAGTTTTTATTGCTAATAAAAAGGTAAAATGGTTTAAACCGTAGAAATATGCTAACTCACTAAGGGCCAGTTCACACCATAGAAATGTAGTCCAGATGTATTCCAGATGCTTTTCTGCATGCGCATTTTTGATGCATTTTTCATGCATTCCAGTGTGTTTTTGATGCAGTCCATTGCATTTTTCCCCCTCTTTTTCTTAACCTTAAATAAGGACATGTGTGTTCGAGTGCGTTTTTGGTGCATTTAGGTGTGCTCTGGTGCTTTGTGCATTTTTGTGGTATTTTACAGCGTTCCAGTGCAGGAAAAATGCAGCATGTTCTACTTTTTTTCTGGAACTGGAACGCAAAGGAAACGCAAGCACTGGTATGAACTATACCATTGAAAACCATATAACCTACTTTCCCTGTGTTTTTGATGCAGAAAAAAACGCACTGGACTGCATGTAGTGTAAACTGGCCCTAAATCAGTGCAGTCCCTGCAGCATATGTATTAATACAAAAGAAAAAGGTGACGAGAATACCCGTCAAAGGGAAGCTGCTTTCACAGGACACACGTGGTGTATCAAACAAGTTCAATTAATTAAATACAAAATATCTTTACAAACGTCAAATATTGAATGGAAATCAAAAATCACACACATATATAAATACCCTTCTTCCACCAATAAAAAAAATACAATGTTGTCTTTTTTTGGTGGAAGAAGAGTATTTATATATATATGTGTGATTTTTTTTTTTTTTTTTTTTTTTACTATTTCCTTTCAGTATTTGACATTTATTTTCCAGCAATTTTTTTTATACTATTTCCTTTCAGTATTTGACATTTATAAAGATATTTTGTATTTACTTAAAGTATAACTAAAGGAAAAAAAACTTTTGTTAGTTTTGGATCAGGTGGAGAGGTATTAGAACACCTATTAGGTTTTACTGCTGTTTGTGTCCTATTTAGGGAGATGTATCCTCTCTATTTGTTTACCATTATCATTGAAAGTGAAATGAAACGAAAATCCCAAATTTGGGGTTGTCACCAGAAAAATTTTCAAAGGGGACACTAGTTCTGGTGACCTGAGGAACCCCAAGGGATTTGCAGGGATTTCCTCTCACTTCCTGTTTTGGCAATGGGACAGGAAGTAAAGATAAATCTCCCCAATGTAACATAGATGGCAAAAAATAAATAAATAAACTGACAGGGGTTCTTACTCTTCATTACTCTATCCAAAATAAAAAAGGGAAAAAAATTGTGTGGGGTCCCTCCCCAATCCAGACCAGGCACTTCAAGTCTTTGTATGGATTTGGAGGGGAACCCTCATGCCAACATTTTTTTTAAAAATGCTCAGGTAAGGGTCTGGTATTGATTTTCCCCCAAAATCAATACCAGACCCTTACCTGAGCATGCAGCTTGGCAAGCCAGTAAAGAGGGTGGCAAGTGAGCGCCCCTCCCCTGAATCATACAAGGCCACATGCCCTCAACATGGGGGGATGCTTTGTGGCAGGGGGGCTCTCCCCCCCAAAGCACCTTGTCCTCATGTCCATGAGGTCAAGGATCGGTAGTTGTGGGGATCTATGGGCAGGGGGCTTATGGGGATCTGGAAGCCCCCTTAAACTAGGGTCCCTCGGATCCCAGCCCCCCATTTATAAAAAAAAGTCCCCCCCCAATGTAGATCCCACGTCAATCGTGATTAACGCCAGCCGCCAACCCGAAAAAAAAACCCCTTAGTTTATTTAGCAGGAAGAGGCAGCGGAACTGTCATTCAGCAGAAGCCTTCATCGGGAGTGGAGCTTTTTTTTTTATTATTCTTTTTGGGTCAATGGCCAGCGTTCGTCGTGATTAATGCTGGATATACACTGGTGGACAATTTTTTTTAATTTTTTTTTTTTATTAAAGGCTTTGTAAAAAAACTGCCTTCTTCTTTTTTTTGGTGAATGAGTAGGGGTACTATGGGGCTTCCAGATTCCGATAAGCCCCCTGCCTGCAGACCAAAGGACCTAGTAATTATTTTCAGGAGCCCACTGACAGCTAATGACTCATCGGTTGTTAGGGATGCGACAGCTGCCCACTCCTTAACAACAATGAAGTTACTGGACACCAGCGTCAACTTGACACAAGGTTTCACTACTAAAATACCGTATCACTTTTGAAAGGTGCTGTGCAGTATCTTACCACATACTCAGATGTGGTAAGATACTGCTTTCTGAATGGAGCCCATTGTATTATGTTTGGAGTAATTGGGAGTTTTTTTGCAGAAATTGATGTATATGCTTGTCTATACACAAAAAACTCTCTAGAAATCTGGCAAAACGACAGGAGAAAAGAAGTATATTTTACTAAATGTAATGGGTGGATTTACTAAATGTAAAAGGGTGGAGTTGTTCCAGAGCTTAGTAAATCAAGGGAAGCTCTGCTGACTTACATTATCCAATCATTTCCAAGCCAAAATGCTGTTTTTTATTTTCTTGCATGTGATTGGTTATTCTTTGTAAAGTAAAGCTTTACCTCATATACTAAGCTCCGGAACAACTTGCAAATTGTACAGGTTATTTCCCCTAAAGTAGAACTATAGGCAAAACTTTTTTTTTCCATTTTGGAAAGAGTAAGGGAGGGTTATAACCCCTGTCAGATTTTTAAAAATATGTTGCCATCTGTGTCCCGATTGGAAGCTGTCCCCTCTATAATGGGAGCACAGATAAGAACAAAAACCTGAAAGGTATTATGATCCACCACCACTCTATCCAAAACAAAAAAAAAATTTTCCTTTAGTTATACTTTAACCACATGCCGACTGCCCGCTGTTTGACGGCGGCAGACTGGCTCCCCTTGCGAATCAGTGTAGCTGTATGGCGGCCGCTTTAAGGGGTATAGGGGGTGCACTCACTGAGGAGCCAATGCGCATGCTGGCAGCCACGATGTCCACCAGGCACCCGCCATCGCTCGTGACAGAGCAGGAACATGGATCTGTGTGTGTAAACACACAAATCCACGTCCTGTCAGGGGAGAGGAGACAGATCATGTGTTCCTAGTATATTGGAACACCAATTGATCTCCTCCCCCAGTCAGTCCCATCCCCCCGACAGTTAGAACACACAGTGAGGGAACACATTTAACCCCTTGATCGCCCCCTAGTGTTAACCTCTTCCCTGTCAGTGACATTTATACAGTAACCAGTGGCTATTTTTAGCTCTGATCGCTGTATAAATGTCAATGTTTCAAAATAGTGTCAAAAGTGTCTGATCTGTCCACCGCAATGTCACAGTTGCGATGCAGATCGCCACCATTACTAGTAAAAAAAAAAGAAAGAAAGAAAAATGCCATAAATCCATGACCTATTTTGTAGGCGCTATAACATTTGCGCAAACCAATCAATATATGCTTATTGTGATTTTTTTTTCCCCCAAATTGTAGAAGACTATATATTGGCCTAAACTGAGGAAAAACTTTTTTTTTTTTAATATTAGGATATTTATTATAGCAAAAAGTAAAATATATTGTGTTTTTTTTTTCAAAATTGACGCTCTTTTTTTGTTTATAGCACAAAAAAAAAAAAACCGCAGAAGTGATCAAATACCACCAAAAGAAAGCTCTATTTGTGGGAAAAAGAGGACATAAATTTTGTTTGAGTACAATGTCACACGACCGCGCAATTGTCAGTTAAAACGACGCAGTGCCGTATCGCAAAAAGTGCTCTGGTCAGGAAGGGGGTAAGTTCTTCCAGGGCTGAAGTGGTTAAGTAAATCAAACTCAATGATTTCCATATTTCCATATTTCAGTTTTACTGCATTACTGTTGTGAGAATTGATCCAAAAAGGCAGAAACTACTCAAAATTGGCTATTATATTTGACATTCTTACATATTCTTAAATACTGCATGCCTACACCACTACTTCATTACTGCATGTATTTAATGATTTATTTCCTTCAGTGAATTGGGCATAATACCTTTTCATGTTGTATTTACCGAGCGTTTTCAGTATTTTGTGGTAAATACTGCAAAAGGGCATAGTGAATTGACAGTTTCAGGATAGCATGAGATTTTTAGGGAAAATGTGTCCAGGGACCTAAATACAGGCATACCCCACTTTTAAGTACACAATGGGGTTTATTTACTAAAGCTAGAAAGTGCAAAATCAGGCTCACTTCTGCATAGAAACCAATGAGCTTCTAACCCCAGTTTGTTCAATTAAGCTTTGGTAATAAAACCTGGAAGCTGATTGGTGTCTATGAAGAAGTGAGCCTGATTTTGCACTTTCCAGCTTTAGTAAATAAACCCCATCGTGTACTTAAAAGTGGGGTATGCCTGTACCACATACAATCTGCTTTAGTGAATGGAGCCCACTGTCCTAGCACCTGGGCTTGGAAGGACTTCATTTTTAAACTCTGGGAGTTTTTCAGGGAAACCTCTGCAAAGCATTCCCTGCAATCTCTGGGGGTCCTAGGGGAACTGAAAAACACATTGAAAGGTACCCAACAGTGTACGCTCTTAAAGTGTTTGTAAAGGCAAAAGTTTTTTTACCTTAAAGTGTTTGTTAACCCCCCAAAAAAATTCATATCCTGGTCCCTTAACTAAATTACAAAAAGCGGTAACCCCAAGCCACACTCGGGATCGCATCGCAGGATCCAGGCAAAGTTACTTACCTTGTCCCCAGGATCCTGTGATGTCTCCTAGTTGTGTGTGTGAGCTGTGTACTCCGCTCGATCTATTATAGTGCCGGGCTCCGTTCTCTACGAGCGCCATGACACACGGGAACGGAGCACGGCGCCAAATTCAAAAAGTGAAAAACACATTACACATACAGTACACTGTAATCTTACAGATTACATTACTGTATCCCATTATTTCACCTCCCTTTGTCCCTAGTGGTTTGTCCAGTGCCCTGTGCAGTTTTATATTATATATACTGTTCTTTCTGCCTGGAAACTGGAGATTGTCCATGGCAACCAAAAAGTGTCCCTTTACGTCAAAAGTGGTTTTAGACCAGCTAGAAAACAGCGATAATAAATTAGAATCACTTGCAGAATTGAGGGATAGTGATTTGTGGGGAAATCCATCATCAAACACTGAAAGTAACGACAGTGACAATTCTGCAACTGAGCAAATTTCAGTGTTTTTGATTTGATTACATTTTAATATTATTATATTATTATTTATTATAATTATTTATAGTTTTTTATTATATTATATTTTATGATTTTGTGTTTCAAACTTTATCATACCCAGGATGTCTACAAGACTCTGGTTCGGACAGATTTAAGTGAGTTATTCCTAAGAATTACAGGCCTACAATATAAAACACCAAATTTCCATGCGAAACAATGTACCGATTTGAGATGCAAAAATCTGACATCATACTGCCAGGGAGGTTAGAGCAGATTACAAAGCACAGTGCTTGTGCTGTGTAATCTGCCCCCTCTAAAAAAAACTCCCTGAACCTGCAACCTCCAAAAAAAAAAAATTGTCACTGCCAGGCTGGCATACCACACTGTGTGAAGCATTTTACAAAACGAGCAATGAAAATACCGTTTTTCAGCTGTCTTCAGGCCGGTCACGTGACTCACAGCCGCTTTACAGCTACGAGGCAGGGCTTCTGCGGGTGGTGCTGAGCGGCCACTTGATCTCCCCGGCTGATGTCAGAGGGAGATCACGTCCCCTCCCGTAGAAGCAATCCATCAGAGCTGGAAAGTGGCCGCGAGTCATGTGACCGGCCTGAAGACAGCTGAAAAACGGTATTTACACTGCTCGTTTTTTAAAATGCTCTAATAGAGGGGCTGGCATAGACTTAGACAAATGGGTTCACAAACCCTTTAATGCATTCTCTGCATTACTGCATTTTTTACCCTAATGCATTCTCTGCAGGGCTGCTCTGTGCACAACCATTGCACAGAGCAGGTAAGTATAACATATTTGTTATTTAAAAAATATTTAGGATTACAATCACTTTAATTACTATTTTCGCTTCAGTACTGGAAATGGTAAGGTTCATGTTTTGCTTATTTGTTAGTAATACTGTCATATATATATATATATATATATATATATATATATATATATATATATATATATATATATATAAACAATGTAACATTGTATTTATAATTACTATGTTTGTTAAAAACATCATTCTTTCTAATTCCCAAGCATATTTTTTACCATGACTCCCTCTTTTAACAACAATAATATAACTATGCAAATACATACACCAGTTTTTGTTCTCTATTAAAAAGGTAATATAAACACAATTTGAAATAAAACATTTCACAACTTAGTAATGCCCTCATTCAAAATGTGCATTTATTAAAAAAACAACTTTTTTTTAAGGCTGGGAAGTGAGGGGGCAGATAATTAGATTTTTTTTTAGTAGTATTTTAATCTGTCACACCCATGCTAGGCACGTGTTGTGTTGTACATGCATGCATTTACATGATCGGCAGCAGTGTACAGCCAAAACTTTCTTACAGCTCCAGTCTGTTCACACATACATTATTGGTGTCTGCTTATGTAGACAGAAGTAGTAGGACTTGAATGACTGATAAGCCATTCTAATGGGATTTTTTTCAATGACAGGTTATAACATTGGGATTTAAGCTGCGGAGTGTTATAGAAGAATGTTCAAAATAGCTGACATAAAAAAACACACTTTTATTATTTTTTATCTTTTTTTTAATGCAAATTATAATTTGACAGATGCTGCTTCTTAGAGCCTTAAAGGAATTTTCCATTAATCATCTGAGTCCCACCACCTTTAACTTATACAGTGCATCCAGAAATTATTCACAGCGCTTCACTTTTTTCCACATTTTATTATGTTGTATCCTTATTCCAAAATGGATTAAATTCATAATTTTCCTCAAAATTCAAACAATACCTCATAATGACAACATGAAAGAAGTTTTTTTTTAAATCTGTGCAAATGTATTAAAAATAAAAAATGAAAAAAAAACCCCATGTACATAAGACCCCTTTCACACTGTGCCACCACCGGCGTCCGGTGCCACTTTACCGTCGCTTTAGCTGCGCTATTCGGCCAGTAGCGGGGCGGTTTTAACCCCCGCTAGCGGACGAAAAGGGGTTAAAACTGCCCGCAAAACGCTGCCGGAGTGCCGTTTTGCTGGCGGTATCGCAGCGCTGCCCCATTGATTTCAATGTGGAGGAGCGGTGAGTTCACAGCTCCTTCACCGCTCCAAAGAAGCTGCTGGCAGGACTTTTTCTGACGCCCTGCCAGCGCACTGCTCCAGTGTGAAAGCCCTTAGGCTTTCACACTGGAGTGAATGGAGCAGCTGTTTTAGGGTGGTTTGCAGGAGCTATTTTTAACGCTACAGTATAGCGCCTGGAAAACGCTCCAGTGTGAAAGGGGTCTAAGTATTCACAGCCTTTGCCATGACTCTCAAAATTGAGCTCAGGTGCATCTTGTTTCCACTGATCATTCTTGAGATGTTTCTACAACTTGATTGGAGTCCACCTGTGGTAAGTTCAGTTGATTGGACATAATTTAAAAAGGCACGCACCTGTCTATAGAAGGTCCCATAGTTAAGTGCCCTTTCACATTGGGTCCGCCGAGTGTTAGCGGTAAAGCACCGCTCATTTTATTGCGCTTTACTGCTGTTTAATCAGCGTTTTTTTGCCCACTAGCTCGGTGCTTTTAACCCCCCAGCTGCCGAAGAAGGGGTTAAAAGCACCCGTGTTGTGGCGCTTCCAAAGTGCTTTTCAGGCACTTTGGAAGCGCTGCCCATTCATTTCAATGGGCAGGACGGTTTGGGAGCGCTGTATACAACGCTCCCAAACTGCCCCAAAGATCCTTCTTGCAGGACTATTCCTATAGTTCCGCAAGCGCACCGCCCCAGTGTGAAAAGTCACATTGAAATTAATGGGAGGAGGTTTTCAGGCGCATTACAGGTCTATATCTAGCGTTAAAACACCTGAAAACTGCCTCAGTGTGAAAGGGGTCATACAGTGCATGTCAGAGCCCAAACCAAGCCATGAAGTCCGTGAATTGTCTGTAGACCCCGAGACAGGATTGTATCAAGGCAGAGGTCTGGGGAGGGGTACAGAAAAAGTTTGAAGGTCTCAATGAGCACAGTGGCCCCTATTATCTGTAAATGGAAGATGTTTGGAACCACCAGGACTCTTCCTAGAGTGGGTCGCCCAGCCAAACTGAGCGAACAGGGGAGACACTCGGAGACACTGGGCAACTGTTGACTTACTTCCGGGTGCTCTGAACACATGCTATACCCGCCCCACCTGGCTGGGAGTGTCTCTGAGTGTCTCCGAGTTTTCCAGGAAGTGCTGGGAGCCACCACCGCCCCCGTACCTCTGACCAAGTATACACAAGCGGCTTTACGCAGACAAGCACCAGACTCCTTAATAGTGGTTATTTTTTTTTACATTGTGAGTGTCAGTCCACTTTTTGTACATTAAAACTGTGATCATACTATACTTAGATGGAGCTGCTTCACGCTACTTGTATTGCAAGACCTCGTTTGTATATCAAGTTTAAAAAATGTAAAGAAATTTTGCTTGTCTTCCAAAACACTCACAGATCAAGTTACTCACTATCCAAGGTTTTACTGTACACTTAAAATTTTAATAGAAGCTATATTAACCACTGCATATATTGCTATATTAACTAAAATGCACTGATTACTGTGCAAATTACACTAGCAGGGAAGGGGTTAAACACTAGGGGGCAATCAAGGGGTTAAGTGTGTCCTAGGGAGGTGTTCTAACTGTGGGGGGGTGGGCTTCCACTGACATGACAGAGACCACTGCTCCCGATCACAGGGAGCAGTAGATCCCTGTCATGTCACTAGGCAGAACGAGCAAATGCCTTGTTTACAAAGGCAGGCATCTCACCGTTCTTCAGCTCCATGAAACGATTGCGGGCCTCTGGTGGACATCGAGTCCGCAGGACCCATGGGCACGGTCATGGAGCATGCAGCGCGCGCGCCCACAATGCCGCGTCTTAAAGGGGACATACCTGTATGCCATTTTGCCCAGCCGTGCCATTGTGCCGACGTAAATCGTCGTGCGCTGGTTGGCTAGTGGTTACATTTTTTTTTTTTAATTAGATTACTGATATCCATTAGTAGCTAAGCTTTTCACTGGAATATTTCATATGCCAATACAATGTCACTTTTTTAGTGCATGTGATTTCTGTGCACATACTACTGCTATTATGTTCACAAGCATTTAATGAGCGCAAAAAAGCAATTTTTCTACATGCAGCGTTCATGTACCTATATAAAGTCAACACAGGCAAATTAATCATGCCTTTACACAATTTCTATCATTGTACTGGTACCTTCACCACTCACCTATACTCTCTCAATAATCACACTACCTCCATTTTTTTGCAGCCATTTTTATTTGGATTCATGTAGATAGTGGGCAGAGACAAGTAACTATTGTCCCTGCTGCTTACATTATTGAGGGAAAAGGAAGAAACTACAATGTGCCTTATGGAAAAAATACTTAGGTTGCTTTATGAAGACTGGAGCCGTGGTTCAGAGCAACCATTTATTTTATAATTTAAACAATTAATCTGATTGGTTGCTGTAAGCTACTGCTCTATTTTTACTACAATTTCATAAGTCTTTGGTCATTGGTTAATATTTAGTTTGCTAAAGAAGTGTACATCGTAATCGGCTGCCATGATTTTATTCATTAAATCTCTTTTCCTTATTTTTTTATCTGTTTTTGCATCTCAGTCCTACTCATCTCCTCCAGCCCATCTCCTGTCTAAATGCATTCATTTCATATTCAGCTGTATATCTCATTGCTCAGGATCATCATCCTGATAGTGCCAACAGAGAACCATCCCTGCACAATGTTTGTTGGCATGGCCACATGTAGTCACCATTATGAGCACATGTGACAGGTTGATCGCACAGGAACATAAGAGAGCATTGTCACCTTATAGTAGGAAGTGCCTCAATAAGAACCTTCATGGAAGGATCTCCATATATTATTTTAATAAAAGAGTTTAAAAGAATAAAAAAAAAAGAGTGTGACATTAAAGTAGTATCCTAAAGTGTATAAAAGAGTATATTGATTGGCTTTTGATCTACTTTAAAGCTGAAATCTGGTTTTCAAAAAAAGCCTCCTTTGATGCCATCCTGTCCCGCACCTGTTTTAAAAATACCCTTAATACATTCTTTTTACCTGGGGTCTATTGGGTGGTCAATGGATAATAATGGATTTTTAAGACCCACATTTTGGGGCAGGGGAAGAAAAATGTGTCCTACATAATTACATGTTTCCTTCAGATGATCTATAAATATACAGATGTAATTGTTTGTTGAAGTTTTATTTTATAGTTGTTCTGTAATACTTTACAGGGATCATTGAACACGTCATTCCATGTATTTACCCAGTTTGTTTATGGAGTGACATATAGAGATTGTTTGGCTGCACCTACGCTTTTCACATCCTCACTGCACATCACATTACAATAGATAAATATCACTCTGGTGTCTTGCCAGTATTACCAGTAATCTCATTTAGCATGCATACCTATAGTAAGAAAACGAGTGCTGAAAGATCTGCTACTTTAGCAGCTTTCAGGGGCTTTTGGTATTTGCAATAATCAGAATTTGCAAATTATGTCATGATCTAAAAGTGAGTCACATCACTTGCTAAAGAAAGTGTCATCATCTGGCTTATAGACATAACAGAATGATGCATGTATATTTTATGTCCACACATCTGTCAACAAGTACATTTCATGGGCCCATTACCCAACTCTCCCATGTTTTGATTAGCATTACTATTACTGCTAAATTCAGTCATTACTCTTGTGGGGCCTCAAGGTGACATCAGTGTTCCACTGACGCAAATAGAAGTTTGTCCTGGATGAGTTCAATCTACTTGTTTTCTTTACAATGATGTATAATATAATATACCATAAAGATATGGAAGCATGACAAACATGTGCAAGGTTCATCATGATTTTTTTTGTTCTCTACAGTGGCGGCCGCTTCATAAGGGGTGCAGGAGCGCCGCCCTCCTAATCCATGCTCCCAGCCCTTAATCTACATGCAGGGCACTGGACGCATGGATTCCAATGATTTTGCGCCCCGAGCCCACCCAGTTGTGTGACAATAGCGAGGCACAGGCCTGGATGGGGTAAGTTCGGGGCTGGCGGGAGGCCCGACGGAGGCGAGCGGAGGGGCGATTGATCGATCGAGTGGCCGATCAGGGGAAAAGCGATCCATCGAGTGAGCGACGGGGGGTTGGGGGTGGTTAACTGGCTGGAGGAAGGGGGGGTGGCTGGCTGGGAGGGGGCTGCGGGCTGCCCCCCCCCCCCAAGAAAATTATGCACCAGCCACCACTGGTTCTCTATATACAGTAATTGTAAAGTTACAGCCACTCTCAGGAGCTGATGTACCAAAAGTGAGTTAACCACAAATTCTTGCTGTTCATAGCAACCAAATAGTTTAGTGAGCTGCAGATATAAGAGTTAGAACCTGACTGAATCCTATGGGCATTTTTTTCTCACAGCACAGTATCTATGATGTGTTAGTTCACCTTTACAGAAAAAATTTAATGGTGAAATAAAACCCGGACAACCTCCCCACACCCCCTGGTCTCTGCTGTGCTTTCCTTCGGGGTTACTGATAGGGATGGGCCGAACAACTCCCCCTCGCCCCGGTTTGGTTTGCACCAGAACACCTCGAACAGGCAAAAAGTTCTAGCAAACATGCAAACCCTATTAAAGTCTATGGGACACGAACATGAAAAATCAAAAGTCCTCATGTAAAGGTTTATATGCACGTTATTTCCATAAAAAGTGTATTGGAACCTGGGTACTGCCCTAAGGGACATGTATCAATGCAAAAACAAGTTTTTAAAACAATCGTTTTTTCAGGAGCAGTGATTTTAATTATGCTTAACGTGAAACAATAAAAATTAAATATTCCTTTAAATATCGTGCGGGGGGTCCCCTTAGTCTGCCTGTAAAGTGGTGCATCTGTGTGTGTTCTAAAGGAAAAAATGTAATGTAAACTTGCTTGCGGCTGTAATGTATTGCCGGCTCCCTGCAATATAGATTAAAAATTTATGAAAAAAACAGCGTAGGGCCCCCCAGTCCATACCAGGACCTTCAAATCTGGAATGGGTTTTAAGGGGAACTCCATGCCAAAATGTAAAAAAAAATTGGTGTGGGGCCCCCCAAATCCATACCAGACCCTTATCCGAGCTTGCAGCCTGGAGGTCAGGATGGGGGGGAAGAGTGAGCACCCCCCCCTCCTCAACCATACCAGGCCACATGCACTCAACACCCCAAAGCACCTTGTTCCCATGTTGATGGGGACAAGAGCCTCTTCCTGACAACCCTGGCGATTGGTTGTCGGGGTCTGCGGGCGGGGGGGCTTATCAGAATTTGGAAGCCCCCTTTAACAAGGGGGAACCTAGATCCCAGCCCCCCCATGTGAATGGGTTTCTTCAAAAACTGTCTGCTGTGGTTTACTTTTTGACACTTTCTTGGTGAATGGGTATGGGTACAATGTACCCGTGTTAAGGGCAAGCAGCCTGGTATAGTTCGGGGGGCTCTCTCGCTTGTCCCCCCCCTTTCCTGGACTGCCAGGCTGCTTGCTCAGCTAAGGGTCTGGTATGGATTTTGGGGGGACTCCACATCAATTTTTTTTTATTTTGGCATGGAGTTCCCCTTCCAATTTATGCCAGAACCAAAGGGCCTGGTATAGATTTTGGGGGGACCCCACGCTGTTTTTTTAAACAATTTGACGTGGAGTTCCCCTTAAAATCTATACCAGACCCAAAGGGCCTGCTATGGATTTTGGGGGGACCCCATGCCGTTTTTCTTTCTTAATTCTGTCATAGGGTTTCCCTTAACCACTTCAATATATTGTAATACTCTGCACTGCACTATATACCCTGCACTGTATTATATATACTACACTGACTGCACTATATATTCTCCACTCTATTATATATACTATACTAACTGCACTATATACTCTGTAATGTATTTTATATATACTACACTGATGGCACTATATACTCTGAACTGTATTATATATACTACACAGACTGCACTATATACTCTGAACTGTATTATATATACTACACAGACTGCACTTTATATTCTGAACTGTATTATATATGTAGCGGTACCCCCATAAGTGTTGTGGCCCACCAGTCACCCTGCCCAGCCCAGTATTCAAGTCCTCAGTCACTCCAAGGCAATGAACAGTCCATAACTGTTGACTTTTAGAACAAAGAATTGGAACAACTTATATACACTCCGGTATATACAGATCTCTCTTCCACCAGCACAACTTTTACTGCAGACCATTACTCCTCAGTTCCTCCAGCACTCTACTTGCTTGAGCTCCCAGGCACAGCTAGCACCACATAGTTAGGCCTGACACTGGCTCAGCCAGGCCTTAGCAACTTTTGCAGGCAGGGACCGCGGGCCCCTTTTTAGTGTAGTGATGAGCTGTATTATTTGTACTATACGGACTACACTATATACTCTGAACTGTATTATATATACTACACTGACTGTACTATATACTCTGAACTGTATTATATATACTACACTAACTGCACTATATACTCTGAATTGTATGCCTTTGCCCAATCATGGCTCTCACAGCGCATTGCGCTATGATTGGCCAAAGCATGCAGGTCATGCATGCTTTGGCCAATCAGCAGCCGTCAATGCATTGCGATATCGCAGTGCATTATGGGGTGCTTTGGAGCGGTCAAACTTCCCGCAAGCGCACCATTTGTTTGTTTGTTCTACGAACAAACGAACAGCTGATGTTCGAGTCTAACTTACGTTCGATTCGAACATCCAGCTTATCCCTAGTTAATGAGCTCTCAGTGTTCCCATAGCCGATCCAGAAATTTGAAATCCACACTCTTCTCCCTCTTTTTTGTGCAGTGCTTATGGGACGGAGCAGGGTGATTCTGATTGGTTAGCGCCTGCACAGTGAGTTGCAATGGTCCATCCTGGAGGCACTGCACAGAGAAGATGGAGAAGCAAGGGGGTTTCAAAACCCTGGACCACTAGACCCGCTGTGGGGACATTGATAGGTCAGCAACCCCAGAGGTAAGTACAGCAGGGACGCAGCCTAAACAAAAGCATTATAACATTATAAAGCTTCAAACAGCTTTGCTGAAACCTTTAAAGAAAACTTTAGTAATCAGATAGAGAGGTTAAACACATGTTTTGAAGCTGACTGTCACTAAAGAGTCCCTATCACTAACTCAAAAAATTGCAGGTAAAAGCACTGAAATAAAAAGTATTTTAAATGCTTACTTGCAATAACTTCCCTTTCCATAAATTACTTTTTACTCACTTGCAATGTGCCTTTGAACTTGCTAGAAAATTTGACTGCTCCAGGAAAGTTGATTTGTGCCACTCAGCACTCCCATTAGGATCTGTGCTTGACATTACCATACTGAAGCTGAATATTGTTTTAGAAGCCTTCAAAAAAGCCAGATGCTTTGAAACAGCTTGGTCAAAGCTTGCTGTACACAAACTCTTGTACAAGTTGAAATCTGTGTGAAGAACTTAAAGCAATATCACACCAGCAACATTTTGCTTGTCTAGCCATCTTCAAATTGATGGCGTTTCATCGGCTGCAGTGGATACCATCAGAAACTGCTGAAGCTGGCAAACCTATTGCTCCAAACACTGCAAAAAGTTGAGGTTTCAGCAAATAAGTTACAAATCAATTCCAATTTCTTCAATATAGACCATATATCTGTAGCACCCTCCTAGATAATTTGCTAGTTAGGTAAACTATGCTCTTGTAGCTCTCCTATAATCAGTTGAGCATTTTGTGATTGCTTTGGGCTGTTCTGGGTTCTGCAGACTACAGGTGTGAGTGCTTCCCCCTGATAATAGTGGGTTGGGAAAGTTAAATTGGCAGCCTGAATATTTCTGTGGTTCTGACCAACTTCCAGGGTAGGGTGCTCAGAAGGCGGCTGCATACATAGGGTGGATGTGAGGAAGTCCGACCAAATCCCAGCTCACAGTACTGGTCTAAAAACCCTGCTCCAAAGAGTTGGAATCCATCATGATTACTGTGGCAGTGACCAAATAGCCACAGGCACAAGCAGTTGTAGTCAGCAATGGTAATGAAAACAATGGCTGAGCATATTGTTAATAAATCAATAATACATAAATAAATAGATAATGATAAATAATGATTAATAAATGAGTTAACGGTAGCCTAGAGTGTCAATCCAAAGCCAACTGCTCTAAATGTGGGGATACTGCTGAGTAACCGGAGAGGGCGCTCTCTAGCAGGTAGATTGGTGAAAACAAACAGATGCAGGCGCAAACCCCATAGTGTAGCGTGTATTTAAAACCAATTTAATAGATGAATAAAAATGCACTCACAGAAGCTGTATGTGCTGAGAATAACATTGTGGGTGATAGAAGACTCATGACTCATCAGGAGATGACCAGGGGAACTACAGCCTTGGCCACCAGCTAGGGATGGAGCGTGCCAAGATGAAAAGGCAGCTGCTGCCACTGGTACTGGAGCTGGAACTTGAACCTGGAAGAGAACAGAAACCCTGACATCAGTTCTCACACATGTGCAGTGGAAACAGGGATGCATTTTGAAGCTGTCAAGCTTCTTTCCCAGCAGTCTGACCTGGGAGCGATTATACTGGGGGACAGACTGACCTGATGGGGCTTATACTCAGGGACAGGTTGACCTGGGGTGGATTATACTAGGGGGACAGACTGACCTGGGGGGAGGATTATACTGGGGAACAGACTGACCTGGGGTGAAATATGCTGGAGGACAAATTGACCTGGGTGGGAGGGGGAACGGGGAAGGATTATACTTGGGGACAGACTGACCTTGGGGGAGGATTGTTCTAGGAGACAAACTGACTTGGGAGGATTGTATAGGGGGAAAGATTGACCTGGGAGGAGAATTCTACCGGGGGACAAACTAACCTGGGGGTTTATACTGGGGTACAGATTGACCTGTAGGGGGGGGGGATTATACTCTGAAACAGACTGACCTACGGGGGATTATACTGGTGACAGATTAATCTGGGAGTGAAGGATTTTACAGGGGGACACACTGATTTGGGGGGGAGTTTTACTGGGGGACACACTGATCTTATTTTATTTACCGACGCCTATTAAGACTCTGCCACCATTAACACAATTTGGCCACAGCCACTGCTCGCCATGGTGCGCCACTTCACTACTCTCCTTGGGGCACCCAAAGGTGTCCCAGGTCTTTTACAATTCTACAGTGTATACTACAAAAAAATTGCCGTGCGCCAGTAAAGTGTTGGTTTGGTTTGAAGAAAAGGTGGTAACCATATTCTACAAATATGACTACTAGAAGAAACAGTCTAAGGATGCAGCTACAATTGGGAGGGGGTGAGCCTTATTTCTAGTAGTAGAGAAGAGGATTATTCTGATGCTTCATTAAGTCCCAAACATAGAGAAGTTCCAGAGTGCAGCATTCAGTAAAGTTAGAAATATTTAGCATTGTACTCATGCTGTAACAGAAGCTGGAGTAGAGTCACAGTTCTTGAGTTATTTGGACACTACTTTATCTTACAAATTTGTTTTGGATTCTGGTTCTGGTTCTAAAAAAGCCAAATACTAATTTAACTGTACTGGGGGTATATGCCACCTCCTTTGTAGGTATATGGATACTGTGGTCCAAAATGCACTGCATGCTTGCTGAAAATCATATTTATCCAAATAACTCAATGTATATTCTGGTACTAAGGTGAGCACAAATAAAACATTTTTTTCCAGGGGCCCCTGCCCTTTCTCAACTCATGTGCCATTTGTAATGAACCATATCCAGTTCAGCTTAAACTTTCAGACAGTTGGCCTCACATTTTCATCAAGCACACTTTGACATGATGCAGAATTCATAGTTGGCTCGATGACTGTAAACTGCCCAGTACCTAAAGCAGCAAAGCAACCCCAATCCATAACATTTCCACCACCATGCTTCACAGCTGGTATAATGTTTTTCTCCCATAATGCATTCTTTGTTTTTGCCAAACCTATCTACTGTTACTGTAGTCAGAGAATTCTGTATTTGATTAATCAGTCTACCTGTAGGCACCATTTGAATGAAGATCAAATGTTTGCCTGTTTAAATATGTTGAGTTATGCCGCGTACACACGAGCGGACTTTCCAGCATACTTGGTCCGGCGGACCAGAGTCCGCCGCACAATCTGATCGTGTGTAGGCTCCCGCAGACTTTTTTTTCCCAAAAGTCCGCCGGACCTAGATTTGAAGCATGTTTCAAATCTTTCCGTCGTAAGTCCGCCGGACCCGTTCGTCTGTATGCTGGTCCGACGGACCAGATATGACACAAGGGCAGGGTACTGCATCTCGCGCTCGCTGCAATAGGAAAAACAAATTTTCCTATTGCGGTGAGCGCGGGTTCATACCAGGCCCTTAGGTCTGGTATGAATTTTAAGGGAAACCCCCTACGCCGAAAAAACGGCGTGGGGTCCTCCCTAAAATCCATACCAGACCCCGATCCGAGCACGCAGCCTGGCCGGTCAGGAAAGGGGGTGGGGACGAGCGAGCACCCCCCCTCCTGAACCGTACCAGGCTGCATGCCCTCAACATGGGGGGGTGGGTGCTTTTTGGGAGGGGGTGCCCTGCGGGGCCCCTCCACCACAAAGCACCTTGTCCCCATGTTGATGAGGACAAGGGCCTCTTCCCGACAACCCTGGCCGTTGGTTGTTGGGGTCTGTGGGCGGGGGGCTTATCGGAATCCGGGAGCCCCCTATAATAAGAGGGCCCCCAAGTCCCGGCCCCCCACCCTATGTGAATGAGTATGGGGTACATGGTACCCCTACCCATTTACCTAGGGAAAAAGTGTCAATAATAAAACACACTGCACAGGTTTTTAAAGTAATTTATTAGACAGCTCCGGGGGTCTTCTTCCGGCTTCGGGGGTCTTCTTCTGACTTCGGGGTCCCTCCGGTTCCTCTTCTCCCGGCGACCGGCTGGTTCTTCTCCGCTCTCTCTGGCCTCTTCTCCCGGTGTTCCAGTTTTTCTGCCGGCTCCTCCGCTATCTTCATGCCGCTCTTTTGTTAGCGGGGGCCCGGACTTCTGGCTTCTTGGCTTCCGTCAACTTCACCCGGTGACCACGCTCCCTAAAACATCACAATCCCAGCATGCCCAGGGACTGACGGCATAAGGGGGCGGGGTCTCTGCCTATATAAGTCACATCGGAGCGCTCAGAGAGCATTCCAGCCGGAGAGACCGTCGTGCCAACATCGGAAGAAGAGAAGAAGTCAGAAGTCCGGGCCCCCGCTAACAAAAGAGCGGCATAAAGATAGCGGAGGAGCCGGCAGAAGAACTGGAACACCGGGAGAAGAGGCCAGAGAGAGCGGAGAAGAACCAACTGGACCCCGGTAGAAGAGGAACCGGAGGGACCCCCGAAGTTGGAAAAAGACCCCTGAAGCCGGAAGAAGACCCCCCCGGAGCTGTCTAATAAATTACTTTAAAAACCTGTGTAGTGTGTTTTATTATTGATACTTTTTCCCTAGGTAAATGGGTAGGGGTACCATGTACCCCATACTCATTCACATAGGGTGTGGGGCCGGGATCTGGGGGCCCTCTTATTATAGGGGGCTCCCGGATTCCGATAAGCCCCCGCCCGCAGACCCCAACAACCAAACGGCCAGGGTTGTCGGGAAGAGGCCCTTGTCCTCATCAACATGGGGACAAGGTGATTTGTGGTGGGGGCCCCGCAGGGCGCCCCCTCCCCCAAAGCACCCACCCCCCATGTTGAGGGCATGCGGCCTGGTACTGTTTCATTAGGGGGGCGCTTGCTCGTCCCCACCCCCTTTCCTAACTGGCCGGGCTGCGTGCTCGGATCGGGGTCTGGTATGGATTTTAGGGGGGACCCCACACCGTTTCTTCAGCGTAGGGGGTTCCCCTTAAAATCCATACCAGACCTAAGGACCTGGTATGCACCGCGAATGGACTTGTCCGTGTGTGGGCAAGGTCCGTTCATTCTGAAAGTCTGCCGTAACTCCGGCGAAAGTACGGCGGAAAGACGGGCGGACCTAGCCTGCCGGAAAGTCCGGTCGTGTGTAGGCAAGTCCGTCTGTTCAGAAAGTCCGGCAGGAAGAACGTCGGACCAAGTCTGCCGGAAAGTTTGCTCGTGTGTACGGGGCATAAGTGTACAATTTGCATCTGATATACTTGATGGGAATTATAATCTGTACATTTCTGCTGCCAGGCAGCTGTCAAAGTTCTCAAAAAAGAATTGAAGGTTAAAAGTATAAATATATGCTGAACACAAACTTCTAACTATGGTGCAGTATAAATAAAGACAAAAAACAGAAGGTTAATTTATTTATCTTGACGGTAAAAACATTTCTTTATCGTACTTAACGGGACACAGAGCCATAGTAATAACTATGTGGGTTATATAGGCCACCTTTAGGTGATGGACACTGGCACACCCTAAGACAGGAAGTTCACTCCCTAGATAACCCCTCCCACTACCGGGAGTACCTCAGTTTTTTCGCCAGTGTCTTAAGTGTTGGTCACGAGTAAAGATGTGCTATGCAGAGGCTTTACTGGAGTATTCCTTGCTGGAGCAAGCCTTTGCAACTGGATCTATCCAAAGTGCCATTGAGGCCAAAGTGCATGGTACCTGGGCCTCGTGGCGGAAAAAAATAGGTTTTGCCTGTAACGCTTCTCTTTGAGAGCTGGACCCTGGGATTCAGTGCTTTGGTCATATTACAGTGCCATAAAGCTTACTGACAGGGTGCTATACAGGTCCAAGGCAGTGGAACCCCGATAAAAAGGGACCCCAGTCCTTGAAGGTTTTTTTAACGGAGCCCGCCGTGATGGGTGAAGATTGGGTCAGTCTGGTTTTACCACAGAATCCTGCGGCGGGAAAAGGTAAGTGGAGATTCCTAAGGGGTTTAAAAACTTTCTTTGGATTTCTCCTTGCACTAAATGTTGTCATGCCTAAAGTTGCCACTAAAGAGTGTAAAGAGCATGTACCTATTCCATGCTTTCAAATCTCGCTCTGTGTCAGTAGAAGCTGCAAGCTTCCTCCAGCTATCCGTTCCTGGCCACCAGTAAGATGTTTCGAGGGGGGGTTTTGGTTGGAATTACCCCCATCTGGGCAGTGTTTCCTCTCCACTCTCCAGGAGCAGGCAGGGGGATGCTAAAGGGTCCGGCGGTATGCCGATCCGCTCCCCCTTCCACCGCCCTCAGCAGTGGCGGCTCTCCTCTCTTCCCCAGTGCCTTCCTCCTCCACCTGCCCCCCCACACACGCCGATCCGATACCCGCAAGCGCGAGCGGAGATCACTTTTTTGAAAAAGAGAAGGGGGCGTAGTGAGGAAGTAGGGGGCATGGCTTAGCACAGCGTTGGTGCGGGCGTCACAGCGAAGGACGACATAGTTTACAAAACCTCCATTGCCAGATTCATTTGGCTGACGGAGGGACACAAAAGCAGACCTGGGCATGTGAGTGTAGGACACAGGCATTCCTCAAGGCACATTTACTCTGCATCAGGCTGAGCGTTTAATAGCAGTAACAATTACTGGACTATTGCTCAGTAGACATGTGCACACTGAAATATTTCGTTTTGGAATTTCGTTTTCGTCCGAAAAATAAATTTATTTAGTTACTCCCGAAATTCGCCTTTATTTATTTAGTTTCGTTAAAAAATACATTGCTCTGAAAATCCAAAATAATTAAGGTCGAATCTGTCATTGAAGGCTTATGGTGTCTGTTGAATGTTCTAAGAAGATTCGACGGAGCAGCTAAACTTTTCAACCCTGCAATAGTACATTTCTGGTCGAATGTTCCGCCTACAAGCTATAGTAGAATTCAAATGTTGTATGATACTAGTAATAATTATATTTATTAATTATTATTACTAGTCAACCAACATTAGAATTCATCTATAACCTATGGGTGGAGCATCTGACCATAAATGTCTGCTCGCGGCGATTGCTTCGTCGAATCTTCATGTCGAATCTTTTCTCTCTATGTCGAATAATCTTGGACTAATAGAGTTAGGTTAGGCACATTCGACCTTTTTTGCTATTGTCTCTATAATGTCGAATCTTTTCCCTCTATGTCGAATCTTTTCTCTCTATGTAGAATAATCTTGCACTAATAGAGCTAAAGTTAGGCACATTCGACCACAGGTTTGATGGACACAGATCGCTATTGTCAGCGTCATGTCGAATCTCCTATCTATATCGAACTGTTTTCGCAACAAAAATGAAAATATAGCATTTGTTTATGTCGGCTCTTTCGATTTTCGGATTCTGCACGTCGTTATCGTTTATTAAAATGATAATGAAAATACCCGAAATTCAGACGAAAGTGCATTCAGACGAAAACGAACGCACATGTCTATTGCTCAGTAGTGGGTGCGTTTTTTTTTTTAAGTACCTCTGCATTTGTGCTTAGGACTATGCATTCCAGAAGGGGACGTATAAATTTGTCAAAAAGGGGACCAAAGGTATCACCCTCCGGCTCTGAGGACCCTAGTCTCACCTCAGCAATGCCACCCCCCCGAAGATCCAGGGGTAGCTGATCAGGGTGAACCATCAGGTTTGTCAAGTGTTGCAACTGTTTCCAACACTTTAGCCCCTGTCTACATTACTGAGGATGTTTTCTCCTCAGCCTTGGTGGGGTTGGAGGAAAGATTGACTGTTCTAATCGCATCTTCCCAGCATGGGAGAATATGCAATAGGTCTCCTTCTACCGCCCATGTCCCTCAAACAGAGGATCAGTGGGCGGGGGAGGATGAGGCCCCCTCAGGGGACCCTGGGGAGGCTGGCTCCTCTTCTGAGGAATCAATTGTAGAAGAACCTTTTTCAGCTTCACAAACTGAAAAATTGCTAGTACAATTGTTTACAGAAATGAGTCAGCTGAAAGGCCCACTTCTGCTTTGGGTTCCCTAATCCTCCCCAAGCTATGCATGCTTTTCCTGTCCATCCATTGCTGGAACAGCTTATGTATTCTGAGTGAGATCACCCAGATAAACATTTTCTCCCTCCAAAAAAGTTTTCAACACTTTATCCTTTGGAGGAAAAATTCACAAAAAGGTGGAATATACCGGCAATTGATGCTGCTATTTCCTCTGTGAATAAAAATTTAACTTGTCCAGTTGACAATGCTCAAATGCTTAGGGATTCAACCTATAAAAGATTGGAATTCCTGTTAAAAAGCTTGCTTTCTTTGGCAGGAACAGTAACTCAATCTGCAGCGGCGGCAATAGGTTTATGTCAATTCCTGAAGGACCAGTTGAGACAAGTACTCAAGGTCATCCCTGATCAACAGGCACGGGATTTAGCTGAGTTGCCAGAGGCATTAAGTTTTTCTATTGACGCTATTAGAGATTCTATTCTTCAGGCTTCATGCCTTACGCTTGTACTATATGCATAGGATCTTGTGGTTGAAAAATTGGTCAGCCGAAGCGCCATGCAAAAAATTCCTGGCTGGGTTTCCTTTTCACTGTGAACGACTGTTTGGAGATGATTTGGATAAATACATCCAGAAAATTTCAGGTGGAAAAGTACCCTTTTTGCTAATTAAGAAAAAGAATATACGTCCTTCATGCCTCTAGGCAGTTGCGACGGTCTCCACCGTCAGGTTCAGGAGGTAAACCTCAGGGTCAACCCCAGGGACAGAAGAAGTCCTGCGGAAGGAAACCCACAAAGCAGAATCCTAAGGTCTCTTTATGAAGGGGCGCCCCCACTTGCGCGAGTGAGGGGAAGACTTCTGCAGTTCTCAAGGGTCTGGCAGGAAGAGTTTCGGGACAGATGGGTGGTCTCCACAGTAGCTCTAGGTTACAAACTAGAGTTCCGGGAGTTCCCGTCTCCTCGTTTTCTGAGATCAAATGTCCCCAAAAATCCAGAGAAAAAGAAGTGTCTCTTTCAAGCATTAGACCGGTTCTTGTCTCAAAGAGTGATCATGGAGATCCCCATGGAAGAGCAAGGGTTGGGGTTTTATTCAAACCTCTTCACGGTGCCAAAACCAAATGGAGATGTCAGACCTATTCAAGATCTCAAGGAGGAAAACTTCTGGCGTCAGTCGACATCAAGGATGCATGCCTGCATGTGCCTATTTTCCCTGCTCACCAGAAGTATCTACATTTTCGAGGTAGAAAAACTCAATTTTCAGTTTGTAGCTTTGCCTTTTGGTCTAGCAACTGCATCCGGGTGTTTACAAAAGTTTTGGCCCCATCTCTGGCCAAACTAAGGACTCAAGGTATAACAGTTATTGCATACTTAGACGACCTGCTCTTGATAGACAGGACAGTAGCCCGCTTAGACAAAAGCGTGGTCACCACAGTCAACTACCTGGAAGACCTAGGGTGGATCCTCAACCTAGAGAATATATGTAGGGGTTGGGGTAGATGTGGAATCACATATACTCCTGCAGAGGCACCATCCCCTAAGAATATGCGACTATGTTTCAAAAAAAGGTTAGAACAGGGTGGGACTTTAATTGTGCCTCAGAGGAGTATAATAAAAAATAGGATACACATACATGAATTATAGAAAAATATACAAACTTTATTCATCTGCCATACGGCAGTACCTTCTGAAAGTAAACAAGTTAAAATGAGTTACAGTCTTGACATTTTGAAGTCAGAGTGTGACAGTTCCCAGATAAAATAGAAAAGATATGGCCTACACGTTTCGCGGACAGTTCCGCTTCGTCAGGGCCTTGAGAGTAGCACAGTAGATATCACATGAATTCTAAAAATATTAATAAACAATATGTAAGTGACATGATTTAACATAGAAAATTACAAATAAATAAAAAGAAAGAAAAAGGATATGATAGTACATTTGTTTCACATAGGTGTGTATAAATATTGTATCATGTAAAACATTTGTTAATGCAAATTATACTTTATATTATAGAAAATCCAACAATATGTATATACACAGTTACATTACATAGATATTTATGAACACCGGCATTTTCGCATGCATGGAGTGTTCAAGTTCGAGTACTCATATAAATGCAAGCTGAAAAACATATAAAAAATGTGTATACATGCAAGAGTTTGATTCTCTCTACAATATAGACAATTTTAAATGTCAATATAGCCAATTTTAATCTCAAATACATGCATCTCGACTCACCCAGAGACTGTAAACGGAAGACGCCGGCTCAGAGGGACATAGGTTCGGCCTTTGTGCCCATGGGGACACTCCACTGCACCACAACGGAGGAAAAATGGCAGATGGAGAACCCCTATGTGTAAATGAGGGGGGGGGGGAGGGGAAAAGGAAGATTGAAATGGTGAGGGATAGTGGAGTGGAAAGAATAAGGGGGGGGGAAGAGAGGGGGAGGTGGGAAGGGTGATGGGAAAGAGGAGAGGGAAAGGGGGAGGAGGAAAGGGGAGGGGAAGAATGGGAAGGGGAAGAGAAGGGAGGGAAGGGGAAAGGGGGAGGGGTGGAAAATTAAAATGGTGAGGGATAGTGGAGTGGAAAGAATAAGAGGGGGGAGAAGGGGGAGGTGTGGTGGGTTTCTTCCCCTCCCTCTTCTCCTCCCCCTTCCCCTCCCCTTGGCAGGACTGGTACACCCTGACTTCAAAATTTCAAGACTATAACTCATTTTAACTTGTTTACTTTTCAGAAGGTACTGCCGTATGGCAGATGAATAAAGTTTGTATATTTTTGTATAATTCAAGTATGTGTATTCTATTTTCTATTATACTCCTCTGAGGCACAATTAAAGTCCCACCCTGTTCTAACCTTTTTTTGAAACATAGTCGCTCAACCTAGAGAAGTCTTCCTTAAAACCATTAAGAAGGCTAGAATATTTAGTTCTGATCATAGATACAGACCAGAAAAGAGTATTTTTGCCTCAGGCAAAGATCAGCGCCAAAAAGGAGCTGGTCCAGATCATCAGGGCCAAGAAGGACACTCCTATTCGCCTTTGCATGAGGTTGTTAGGGAAGATGGTGGCTTCGTTCGAAGCCGTTCCCTATGCTCAGTTACATTTGAGACTGCTGCAAAACAGTATCCTATCCGCTTGGAACAAAAGGGTCCAAGCCTTATGCCCCGTACACACGGTCGGCTTTTCCGACGGAAAATGTGTGATAGGACCTTGTTGTCGGAAATTCCCACCGTGTGTAGGCTCCATCACACATTTTCCATCGGATTTTCCGACACAAAGTTTGAGAGCAGGCTATAAAATTTTCCGACAACAAAATCCGTTGTCGGAATTTCCGATCGTGTGTACACAAATCCATCGCACAAAGTGCCACGCATGCTCAGAATAAATAAAGAGATGAAAGCTATTGGCTACTGCCCCGTTTATAGTCCCGACGTACGTGTTTCACCGCATTCAGAATGATCGGATTTTCCGACAACTTTGTGTGACCGTGTGTATGCAAGACAAGTTTGAGCCAACATCCGTCTGAAAAAATCCTAGGATTTTGTTGTCGGAATCTCCGATCAATGTCCGACCGTGTGTATGGGGCATTAGACTTCCCAATGCATCTTTCTCCATAGGTGCGCCAGAGCCTCAGTTGGTGGTGGTTAACCAAGAATCTGCAGAAAGGGAAATCCTTCATACCAGTTACATGGAAGGTGGTAACAACAGATGCAAGTCTTGAGGAGCAGTCCTGGAAGAGGCGACTGCCCAGGGGAAATGGTCCAGAACCGAAAGGACCTTGCCCATCAATATTCTAGAGATTCAGGCAGCACGCTTGGCCCTGAGGGCCTGGACATTCAGATTGCAGAATTGTTCTGTCAGGATCCAGTTCGACAATGCCACAGCAGAAAATCATGTACCTTGCCTATCGGCAGTCTTCATTCCAGGAATAGAAAATTGGCAGGCGGACTACTTGAGTCGCCAGCAGTTGTTCCCGGGGGAATGGTCCCTTTACCCTGATATCTTCCTGGCAATATATCAGAGATGGGGGATTCCGGACGTAGACCTATTTGCGTCCAGGTTCAACAAGAAGATCGAACTTTGTGTCAAGAACAAGGGATCCGCTAGCATGAGGAACAGATGTCTTGGTGACCCCGTGGGATCAGCTTTCACTGATTTATGCATTCCCTCCTATTCTGCTGCTTCCACAACTTCTTCGCAGGATCAAGCAGGTAAGATGGTTCTTGTGGTCCCGGAAGATCTTGGTATGCAGAGATCGTAAAGATGGCGGTAGGAGATCCATGGACCCTACCACCACGTCCGGACCTGCTGTCGCAGGGTCTGGTATTCCATCCTACCTTACAAACGCGAAATATAACGATTTGGCTATTGAAATCCACATTCCGAGGAAGCGTGGGCTGTCAGGATCAGTTGTGTCTACCTTGATTAATGCAAGGAAGCCAGCCTCCAGAGTCATATATTATAGAGTCTGGAAGGCATATGTTTCCTGGTGTGAATCCAGGGGTTGGCATCCTAGAAAGTATGTCATAGGTAGAATCCTTGCTTTTCTGCAAATAGGGTTAGAGATGAAGCTGGCCTTAAGTACTATCAAAGGCCAGGTCTCGGCCTTATCGGTATTGTTTCAACGACCACTTGCTTTGCATTCCCTGGTCCGTAATTTTATACAGGGGGTAACGCGGATTAATCAACCGGTTAGGTCACCCCTGAATTCTTGGGACTTAAATTTAGTTCTGTCGGTGTTACAGAAACAGCCTTTTGAGCCAATTTGACATACTCCCTTGGTCCTTTTCACAAGGAAATTCGTTTTTTCTGGTAGCCATATCTTCTGCAAGAAGAGTATCAGAGTTGGCTGCTCTTTCTTGTAAAGAGCCATATTTGATTATTCACAAGGATAATCTTTGTACTTTCTACCGAAGGTAGTGTCAGGTTTTCATCTAAACCAGAATATTGTTCTAGTTTCATTTTTTCCTGAACCTTGTTCTACAAAGGAAAAGTCGCTACATTCCCTGGATGTAATGAGAGCAGTCAAGGTCTACCTGAAAGCGACTGCCCAGATTCGAAAAACAAATGTTTTGTTTGTGCTGCCTGGAGGTCCTGGGAAAGGACAGGCAGCAGCAAAATCTACTAATTCTAAGTGGATTCGGCAAGTAATTGTTCAAGCTTATGGTTTGAAGAGGAAGATTCCACCTTTTCAAATCAAAGCGCACTCCACCAGGGCTGTTAGTGCTTCGTGGGCAGTGCATCACCAAGCCTCCATGGCTCAAATCTGCAAGGCGGCAACTTGGTCTTCAGTCCATACATTCACTAGATTCTATCAGGTGGATGTGAGAAGGCATAAGGATATCGCCTTTGAGCGCAGTGTGCTGCAGGCTGCAGTATAGGTCCTCAAGTCTGATGGCACCCTGTTTTGTTTGTGTCTCCCTCCCCTCAGATAGCATTGCTCTGGGACATCCCACATAGTTATTACTATGGCTCTGTGTCCCGTGATGTACGATACAGAATAAAGGATTTTTTTAACATCTTACCTGTAAAATCCTTTTCTTGGAGTACATCACGGTACACAGATGTCCCTCTCCCCTTTGGATACATGTATATTGCTTTGCTACAAAAACTGAGGTACTCTCAGTAATGGGAGAGGTTATATAGGGAGTGAACTTCCTGTCTTAGGGTATGCCAGTGTCCATCACCTAAAGGTGGCCTATAACCCACATAGTTATTACTATGGCTCTGTGTTCCATGATGTACTCCAAAAAAAGGATTTTACAGGTATAAAAATCCTATTATAACTGTCAAGAAAAAGATAACTATGTCACTATATCATAATGTTGCTTTTAAATAAAGCCACTTATAACTTTATAAAAAGGTTGTTCAATTAATATATACATTTAATGCATATATACATTTATAACCACATTTATTCAAAATGAATATATATTGCCTGATTTGGGATGAGAAAAAAAAAGTAATTATTTGTCTATTCAAAATGACTGCCATTGACTACTGACCAATGGGGGTATTCATTTTCTAACACAGCCAGAAGATAGAAGACTTTCACAAGGCAGTGTTGATTACATATAACAGTAACTAACACATCGTTTAGAACAATGGAAAACTGATATATGGGATATTGGTAATACTTTTCCAGAGTATTTGGTGACAGAAAAAAAGGATCATGTGCTACACTGGATTAACCACTATCGTCATTTAAAACCTTGCAAATGAAAGCAAACTTAATTTTAATGTTAACATTTTCAGTTCAGGTTATATGTGAAGATATATAAATGTTTTATACCGTATATTTTAGACAAGTAAATCTGCAGAGGTGCTTTTTACCAAGGGTTCAGTGTATACTTAAAAAAAATTTAAAATTCAAATTTTGATGCAATCCATATTGAAGTCAATTGGAGACAAATTTAATGAGCAATCATGGCTCCTTGTAGGGCTGCTGGGCAGTGGAGGCAGGGTCTTTTTGTACGGCTTCCAGGCTGACCAAAAATACAAAAATCCTTTAAATTACAGGTTTGGGTAATGACATAAAACTGTATGTGGAGTTATGGATCAGCGTGGTAGTCATAGACAGTCTCAGCGGGTATTCTCCCATGTTGAAGGCATGTGGCCTGGTATAGTTGGGGGTAGAGTAAGAGGGCTGTATTTTTGTTGGCCCCTTTCCTGAATGCCATTTTGTACTACTTATGCAAAATGAGAGATCTCTGGCTGGCTGCTGTATGTGAACAAACCAGCCCAGTTTTTTCATTACTACTGCTGCTCTCCTGCTAGCACTAGGGTTGCACCGATACCCTTTTTTTATTGGTGAGTACGAGTACTGATACTTTTGGTCAAGTACTCACCTGAACTAAGTACCAATACTTTGTGGTGCGATTTTAGCCCTAACAAAATGAATAGGTTCAAATTGAACTGCAAAGAACTGCATGCGCTTTGAACAGGAATGCGGTGCAATTCCTGTCCGAATCGCATGCAGTTTCCCTCACCACTCCTGTGTGAGCCCAGACTTGTCATAGTTATTTCAGCCTGGGTTCACACAGGAGCAGTGTGGGAAACCACATGTAATTTGGACAGGCATTGCACCACATTCCTGTTCAAATCGCATGTGATTCTTTGCGGTGCGATTTGCGCCCATTTATTTTGTATGGGCGCAAATTGCACCACAAAGTATCGGTTTTCGAGTAACGAAGCATTTTCACGAGTATGAGTACTCGTGAAAATACTCTGTATCTGCACTAATTCTGGTATCGGTGCATCTCTAGCTAGCACTACTGCCACACTCAGGGAAAATAACTTTTTACATTTCTTTAACATGTGAAAATTCATATGGGAGTTGAGCTTTTAGTGATTGGGTTTACATATACTTTAAAGAGCTGTTACTAACTTTTGTTCACAAATGTCTTGTATTCTAAATTTGAGAACAGTCCCCCTGCCCTATCCCCAGCCTTATTCCACAATAATGGACTGGTCACAAATTACCTTTATTTACTGTAAGTTCATTGAATAGGCCTCCATGATACCTTAAAATCCATGCTTAGTGAGAAAAAGAAAAGTACAAAATACTGTGTCATTTAGATGGAGAGATGCAGAGGCAAATAAACAATATTTAATAATGACAGTGAGCCTATCCCCACAAGGTCCTTGCTAAACAGGTCAAAGGAAATTTACCAGCTGATAATTATAGCTTATAATTCACATGAATCATTCAAAAATACCCACATGATGAAAAGATGAAAATATATACAGGCTGACAAATGTACTGATCTTCACAAAAGGAAAAACAAAAGTTTTAGTGTTTATGGTGCCATTATAAAATAACCAGTAGCTAAGTATGGATTGTGATACAACAGAATGCAATTTGTATAATACAAAAGAAAATGGTCATATGGTACTTTGAGCCAATACTCTTAATTATGAGCAGCATAGCCGTGGATGAGCAAGTTTAAGCAAGCCATGGCATAATAAACAAGTTCAGTGTACCTAAAACAATAGTTAGCACATCCAGTTATGTAGATTCTGTACAGAATAAATGCAGGAAGTATTTGCCTATGTGGATTCTTACTATATTATTCACTGGGATTGCATAAATACAAAGCCGTCAAAGCCATTTCAGCTATGTCATTAAAGAGATTCTCATTTTCAGTAACTTATGGGATAGATCCAAGACCCCATTTATTACTATGGTTTTAATCTATTTTCATTATTTACTGTTGTTATTACCTCATTATTTCTGTCATCTCTACAGTAATAAATATCTAATTGATCAGCAAGGCCTTTCACTAGTTTATCATAATGGGTAAAGTTTAAGAGAATTCTTCTAAAACGATCATTTTTTTTTCTATAAAATAATTTGTTTAGTAAATATAGTTTAGTAAATATAGTTAAGAAATTAATTTAGGTTTTCAAGAGTGTATCCACTTTTGCAGCCTAATTGAAATAACACCTATTTATTGATTAGTTACATTTTCCTATTAATGTAGCAAAACTTTAAAAGTATTTAAAAATTGCTGACTGAAATGCTTAAAAATCCTTACATGTTCTCCCTGCTTTGTAATGTTCAGGAGGGGACTGTGAAGTATCGTTTAAAGCGGGGCTTCGCCCAAATTTTGAACATTATCTCTATGCATTCTCTTCCTTGCCTAGATGCTGACATGCTGTGTAAAAAAATTTAAATCGCCGTAATTACCTTTTTTTTTCTAATCTTCTTAGCACTTCCTGGTTTTCCTCCCATGGGAGTAGGCGTGTTTCTAGCCTCTCCCAGACCTCCCACAGTCCCCTGGGAGCTAGTCACAGGCTTCCCAGCATGCATTGTGCAACAGCATCATCACAACATCTCGGTGAATGCTGGGAGCACAGCATTCACCGCATCCAGGAAATACATGCTTGTGGGCTTCAAATGCCTACAATGAAGATGGAAACCGCCTTCAGTGAATTTTATAAGTTATTCTTTACAACGAAATCAGACACAGGCGCACTTATTACACAGAACATGTGAGTAGATAATCATGAGAAGAAAAGTTTGTGAATGAACTCCAAAAAAAAAAAACGATAGATAGGTGGACCCCCGCTTTAACAATGGTAACCCTGTTTGTACAGTTCTTCATTATCAGCTGTAACCTAGACTAAAGACTGTCTGTACTAATAATGGATTAAACACCCTCATGCATTGTATGTTAATGAGGTATAGCTCACTCTGTGTGGGGACAAAGATATATATATATATATATATATATATATTATTATTATTATTATACAGGATTTATATAGCGCCGACAGTTTACGCAGCGCTTTACAACAACATTAGGGCAGACAGTACAAGTACAATACAATTCAATACAGGAGGAATCAGAGGGCCCTGCTCGTTAGAGCTTACAATCTAGGAGGGAGGGTCAAGTTATACAAAAGGGTAATAGCAGTGGGGGATGAGCTAATGGAGAAAATAATGCAGTTGTTAGATGGAGGCAGGATAGGCTTCTCTGAAGAGGAAAGTCTTCAGGGATCGCCTAAAAGTGGATAAATTTGGAGACAGTCTGACAGATTGGGGTAGGGAATTCCAGAGGATGGGCGAGGCTCGGGAGAAGTCCTGGAGGCGGATATGGGAGGAGGTGATGAGGGAGCTAGAGAGCAGGAGATCTTGGGAGGAACGGAGATGGCGTTTAGGTTGGTATTTTGAGACTAGGTTAGTGATGTAGCTGGGGGCACAGTTGTGGATGGCTTTGTAACTTATTGTTAGTATTTTGAATTTAATTCGTTGGGCGAGTGGCAGCCAATGGAGGGATTGGCAGAGAGGGGTAGCAGACACTGATCGGTTTGTAAGGTGGATGAGTCTGGCAGCAGCATTCATGATGGACTGAAGGGGGGATAGTCTATTTAAAGGTAAGCCAATGAGGAGTGAGTTGCAGTAGTCAAGGCGAGAGATAACCAGGGAGTGAATCAGGAGCTTTGTAGTTTCACTGGTTAGAAAGGGACGTAGTTTAGAGATGTTGCGGAGGTTGAGGCGGCAAGCTTTGGAAAGTGATTGGATGTGGGGCTGAAAGGAGAGTTCAGAATCTAGGATAACACCTAGCACCCTGACATGTGTGGACGGGTGGATGGTTTTGCCATTGCTCTTGACAGAGAAGTCAGGGGAAGAGGCACGTGGGGGAGGAAATATTATAAGCTCAGTTTTGGACAAGTTGAGTTTGAGGAAGTGGTGTGACATCCATACAGATATGTCGGTTAGTAAGTTAGTGATGCGTGAAGAGACTGATGGAGTGAGTTGAGGGGTGGAGAGATAGATTTGTGTGTCATCAGCATAGAAATGATATTGAAAGCCATGAGAGGCTATCAGCTGACCCAGGGAAGAGGTGTAGATTGAGAATAAAAGAGGTCCAAGAACAGAACCTTGGGGGACCCCGACAGAGAAGGGAAGAGGAGTGGAGGAAGTAGAATTGTAAGTGACACTGAAGGTGCGTTGGGATAGGTAGGATGAGAGCCACTGAAGAGCACAGTCACGGAGACCGATGGAGTGAAGTTTTTTGAGGAGGAGGGGGTGGTCAACCGTGTCAAAGGCAGCTGAAAGGTCCAGAAGTAGGAGTACAGAATAGTGTCCGTTGGTTTTTGCAGTTAGTAGGTCATTTGTGAGTTTTAAAAGAGCAGTTTCTGTGGAGTGTTGAGGGCGAAATCCAGATTGAAGGGGATCAAGAAGGTTGTTTTTAATGAGGTGGTCACTCAGTTGGTTGTAAACCAGGCGTTCAAGGAGTTTAGAGGAAAAGGGGAGCAAGGAGATAGGGCGTAGGTTGTTAAGATTGGTAGGGTTAAAGGACGGTTTTTTGAGTATGGGAGTGACCAGTGCATGTTTTAGAGCATCGGGGAAGACGCCAGAGGTGAGGGAGAGATTGAAGATGTGGGTTAGAGAGTGTAGGATGGGGTCAGAGGGTGACCTTAGCATTTGAGAGGGAACAGGGTCCAGGGGACAGGTAGTTAGGTGGGCGATAGAAAGGAGTTTAGCAACTTCGTCTGGAGTAGTAGATTTGAATAGAGGTAGTGTCAGTTGTATCTGTTGACATGGGGTCTTAGCTGGGGGAGATACCTGTAGAGTGGAGATTTCATCACGGATTGTATCAATCTTGTTTTTGAAGTGATTAGCGATTTCCTGGGCAGTGAGTAAATCAGTGGGGGGAGGCAGTGGAGGACAAAGTAGAGAGTTGAAGGTAGAGAAGAGTTTACGGGGATTGGATGAGAAGGTATTAATAAGAGTTGTAAAATAGGTTTGCTTGGCAGTGTGGAGGAAAGAATAGTATTTTTGGAGGGCAGATTTGTATTGGTTGAAGTCTTTGAGAGACTTAGTCTTGTGCCACAGACGCTCAAGAGCGCGACTACGTTTTTTGAGAATTTTAGTGTCATCTGTTTGCCAGGGTTGTAGGGGTCGAGGCCTGATTCTGCGTGTAGTGAGGGGAGCGAGTTTGTCCAGGGTGGAGGACAGAGATTTATTGTAGATGGATATGGCTTGGTTGGGGCAGGACAGGGGGGAGATTTTGTCATAGAGGTGGTCGGTAGCAGAGTAGAGGAGAGAGGAGTTGAAGTTGCGAAAGTTTCTACGGGTGACGGTTAGGCGATTGGAGGGAAAGGTGGTGGAAGACAGGGGGAGAGAGAAACTAATAAGGTGGTGGTCGGAGAGAGGAAAAGGATTGTTTGAGAAGTTGCATGGAGTGCATAGGTAGGTATATATTTTAGATATGCTATGTGAACAGGAAACACATACAAAATATGTATTGAGGTTTTCTCACATTTGATTGCAAAATGAGATATACCCTTTACATCTATTTTTTTTTAATAACTAATTTTTTAGTGCAGTAGGATGAGCTGCAGTGAAAAGTGGGTGGAAACACGAAAAACTCCCAAGTGGAGAAGAACAAACTCTTTAATTATATCAGGAGGCTTTAATTGTTGGGGTACCCAGGACATAAAGGAAGCCAGGCACCACCTGCAACAAAAATATAACTTTTTGGGTGGACTGGTACCTTTTCCTGCACATGGAGTTGCTGAATCTCATTGGAAATGAATAACTATATGCAGTATGTGGGTACCTAAATTCCTACATTTCAGTTTGCAGGTTAAGGGTCCATTCATACCAGCTACTGCGTTACAATGTAGCAGCTGGTGTGAGTTGCAGAGCAGGCAGTGCTGATGTGCTGATCTTGCCACATGACACTGTTCACTTTTTTTTTTTAAGTGTCCACTTATGTTGAGAAAAAAACATTCCCCTCCAAGGTTTATAACAGCCTTTGTTTCAGATTCCTACCTTTTTTTACTCTGAATAAATATGATTAGTGTCACAATTGTATACGCTTTTTTTTTTTTTTTTTTTGCTTTATTTGCTTCTTTTTTCCCCACAAAAGTGGAGTTACCCTTTAAAACTATTTTAATTAAAATGTCCCACAGTGACATGTCATAAAGTTCTATCAGCCGGCGTGCAGTGGAAAAAAACTATGGTCAGCTGTACATTAATTCAATGCACACTGCCAACACACCACCACAATGAGTCAAGGCATTTTGCTTTGTCTTGGGACTGTGCTGGAATAATTGCCCAGCGCAGTCCCACTGCACCTGGTATGAATGGAACCTAAAACATATTTTCTTGGCTTATGAAATTCTATCCATTTTTTTGTATTGTTATAATATTTTCTTTTAATTAGATCGTCATTTAAGCAATTACTTAAAAATGCACATTTAAATATGTAAGTGGGTCTCATAACAGTTGGACTTTCATTAAAATTCACATCTTATTGGTAGAACGGGGAATTCAAATTCTTCTTCTGTCTTAACTGCTACTTACTTGTGTTTCACACTTTTCTGAGCTGTTGAGAGTTTCTCCTGTTCCATATGGATATCAAGTAAACTATATCCAACTAATGTGAATTGATTTAATTTTTGCTAATCTGTTTATTGGGTCAAGAAAGAACAATTATTTTTCTGATTGTAACTTTCATGTTTAAAAGATTTCTTATATTTTGTATGCTTGTAGACTTATTGAAATAACAATAAAAACATTAGAAAATTCACACTTTACAACCAAGTAGTATTGCAGGCAGTCTATTACTTTCAGCAGTGGGACAAAGGGACCAAGAGATTCCTCCATGCACATAAACAAATAAAAAATAAAACAATTCTAAAGAGGAACAAGAGTTTTTAACACATTAGCATGCTATGCATGCTATGCTGTGGTGGGAGGTACACTGAAAAGAAAGTGGGAGCAAAATAAGCTCCATCGCCATTGATCATAAAAAAAAAAAAAACCTTTATTGATGTTCAGTAGCAGAAATAACAACAATAATAATATCGTAACGGAAGTATAATCGGTCCCCCTCTTCCCTCATTGATTTTAAGTCACAGTAAAAGCCCATTCATTTTGTTCAGTATGAGAAATAATAAACCCCCTTTTTAGTATTCAATGGCAGTAATAATAAACCTCATTCCTTGGTGTTCAGTGGTAGTAATAATAAACCCCATTCCATGGTATTCATCGGTAGTAATAATAAACCCCTTTCCTTGGTGTTCAGTGGTAGTAATAATAAACCTAATTCCTTGGTGTTCAGTGGCAGTAATAATAAACCTCATTCATAGTGTTCAGTGGTAGTAATAATAAACCCCTTTCCTTGGTGTTCAGTGGTAGTAATAATAAACCCCATTCCTTGGTGTTCAGTGGTAGTAATAATAAACCTCATTCCTTGGTGTTCAGTGGTAGTAATAATAAACCCCATTCCATGGTGTTCATCGGTAGTAATAATAAACCCCTTTCCTTGGTTTTCAATGGTAGTAATAATAAACCTAATTCATTGGTGTTCAGTGGTAGTAATAATAGACCTCATTCCATGGTGTTCAATGGTAGTAATAATAAACCCCTTTCCTTGGTGTTCAGTGGTAGTAATAATAAACCCCTTTCCTTGGTGTTCAGTGGTAGTAATAATAAACCCCTTTCCTTGGTGTTCAATGGTAGTAATAATAAACCTAATTCATTGGTGTTCAGTGGTAGTATTAATAGACCTCATTCCATGGCGTTCAATGGTAGTAATAATAAACCCCTTTCCTTGGTGTTCAGTGGTAGTAATAATAAACCCCATTCCTTGGTGTTCAGTGGTAGTAATAATAAGCCCCTTTCCTTGGTGTTCAATGGTAGTAATAATAAACCTAATTCATTGGTGTTCAGTGGTAGTAATAATAGACCTCATTCCATGGCGTTCAATGGTAGTAATAATAAACCCCTTTCCTTGGTGTTCAGTGGTAGTAATAATAAACCCCATTCCTTGGTGTTCAGTGGTAGTAATAATAAACCCCATTCCTTGGTGTTCAGTGGTAGTAATAATAAACCCCTTTCCTTGGTGTTCAGTGGTAGTAATAATAAACCCCATCCCTTGGTGTTCAGTGGTAGTAATAATAAACCCCATTCCTTGGTGTTCAGTGGTAGTAATAATAAACCCCATCCCTTGGTGTTCAGTGGTAGTAATAATAAACCCCATTCCTTGGTGTTCAGTGGTAGTAATAATAAACCCCTTTCCTTGGTGTTCAGTGGTAGTAATAATAAATACCTTTCCTTGGTGTTCAGTGGTAGTAATAATAAACCCCTTTCCTTGGTGTTCAGTGGTAGTAATAATAAACCCCTTTCCTTGGTGTTCAGTGGTAGTAATAATAAACCCCATCCCTTGGTGTTCAGTGGTAGTAATAATAAACCCCATTCCTTGATGTTCAGTGGTAGTAATAATAAACCCCATCCCTTGGTGTTCAGTGGTAGTAATAATAAACCCCATTCCTTGGTGTTCAGTGGTAGTAATAATAAACCCCTTTCCTTGGTGTTCAGTGGTAGTAATAATAAATACCTTTCCTTGGTGTTCAGTGGTAGTAATAATAAACCCCTTTCCTTGGTGTTCAGTGGCAGTAATAATAAACCCCTTTCCTTTTATGTTAAGTGGCAATAATAACTAGAAAAGCTACAATTTCTGGGGAAATTGTGTGAAATGTTCTTGCCTCCACCAGTAGTCTATAACTGGAGTGGGCGGAGTAACTGGGAGGAGTGGCTTGAGTAACTGTTGTGTGGTTGGAGTGGCTGGAGTAACTGTGGAAAGGTTGGACTGGGCAGAGTAACTTTATGGAGTGGGCAGAGTAACTGTGTGGAGTGTTTGGAGTGAGTAAAGATAGTAAACATTACACTAACCAATTAATTGATCAAATTTAAAAAGTACACATGACAAGCTTGATAGAGTGAGAAATGCATTTCAACTTATATGTATTTATATAGCACATTTAATTGCAACGTTGTTGCCCAAAGTGCTTCACAGTTACATTAAGACATACATTTATAAAAACATTAGCAGCATTATCAAGCCTAGCAGATGAAGGTATGACCACATGCATTTGGGGGGTCTCAGCATCTTGACGTAGAATGGAGGTGAAGGTGTGTTATCTGTTTGATGATAATCAGTGTTTACAAACACTGTTTCCTGGCAACGCTCATGCCCTGTTTATGCTTCACAACCACTGCTCAAAACACAATACACAGGATCATGATAGCTGTAATAACTGTGCAGTACTTCAAACGATCGTATTTTAAAAACTATAAATCCTACAGCGAAGAGCTTTATATTGTGAGAATCACAAGACCCAGACCTAGATTTTAATGTATAGTATGTCTCTGAAATATTAAAAATGAAGGCACAGTCGCAGTTTAGAAATTGCCCTTCAAATTTGAAGGGGCTAGAGTGTAGTTTCAATGAATGTCAATGGACGGTGTGAGTTGCAAACAAATGGTCATATTGTGAAAACTATCAGGACTATGGCTTAGCCGTGGACATGTTTGGTGGCAGCGGGGATAGCTAAACATTTTGATATAAGATTTGTGTAGGTGGGCTTGAAAATGAGGGAGTGGTGGCAGTTTAGAAATCATGTCCTGATTTTTCAGCTTTTGTCACCTCCCACTCTAGTTTTGAACATTTCGCCATTTATTCCTATGGGACCAATTTTGCCGCAAAAACGACGATATTTCGTGAACCATTCGGCGAAACGTTCCTCAAAGTAATAGCACACCAATCGGGAACAATCCGCACGTTTCGGTATATTACTGTTTATGCAGTGTAAAAGCTGTGGGAGGAGTTAGGGTAGTAAATTTGGCTGTAATAAGAATAATAATATATATGTGAGATAACAGTAAGTGGTCTTGCTATGCAAGGACACTTAATAAACCCCCATACATCCGCTGCTCTATAGAGGACAATGCAGTGTCCAATCAGGTCTGCCAGAATAACTGACAGGCAAACCTGATCGGACAACCTGTGTGAAAGGGGCCTTTTAATGGCCTGCATTAGTGTTCAGATACAGTAATTATATACGCTTTTCACCTAAAAGTGTCCAAAATCCAGTAATGACAGTATTCAGTGTATAAATTCCATGTTTTATTTTCTATTAACAGAGGAGGAGTCACCTTTTATTAATATCATTTATTTATTTTAGCCTTGAAAAAGTATTCACACCCCTTGAAATTTTCTACATTTTGTTATGTTACAACCAAAAACGTAAATGTATATTATTGGGATTTTATGTGATAGACCAACACAAAGTGGGACATAATTGTGAAGTGGAAGGAAAATAATAAATGATTTTCAAACTTTTCTTTACAAATAAATGTGTTAAAGTGTGGCATGCATTTGTATTAAGTCCCCTTACTCTGATACCTCTAACTAAAATCTAGTGGAACCAATTGCCTTTAGAAGTCACCTAATTCGTAAATAGAGTCCACCTATGTGTAATTTAATCTCAGTATAAATACAGCTGTTCTGTGAAGCCCCCAGAGGTTTATTAGAGAACCTTAGTGAACAAACGGCATCATGAAGGCCAAGGAACACACTAGACAGGTCAGGGATAAAGTTGTGAAGAAGTTTGAAGCAGGGTTAGGTTATAAAAAAATATCCCAAGCTTTGAACATCTCACGGAGTACTGTTCAATCCATCATCCGAAAATGGAAAGAATATAGTACAACTGCAAACCTACCAAGAAATGATAGTCCACCTAAACTGACAGGCCGGGCAAGGAGAGCATTAATCAGAGAAGCACCCAAGAGGTCCATGGTAACTCTGGAGGAGCTGCAGAGATCCACAGCTCAGGTGGGGAATCTGTCTACAGTACAACTATTAGACCCCTTTCACACGGGGGCGCTTTGCAGGCGCTACAGTGCTAAATATAGCGCCTGCAAAGCGCCCTGAAAGAGCCGCTCCTGTCTCTCCCGAGGGCTTTCACACTGGAGCGGTGCGCTGGCAGACCGCTAAAAAAAGTCCTGCTAGCAGCATCTTTGGAGTGGTGAAGGAGCGGTGTGTATTGAAATCAATGGGCAGCACGGCTATACTGCCGGCAAAGCGCTGCTTTGCGGGTGGTTTTAACCCTTTCTCGGCTGGTTTTAACCCTTTCTCGGCTTTCACAAGTGAAATTGTGAAATTGACGGTAAAGTGCCGCTAAAAATAGCCGCACCCACCACCCCAGTGTGAAAGGAGCCTAAGTCGTGTACTCCACAAATCTGATCTTTATGGAGTGCCAAGAAGAAAGCCAATGTTGAAAGAAAGCCATAAGAAAGTCCCATTTGCAGTTTACAAAAAGCCATGTGGGGGACGCAGCAAACATGTGGAAGAAGGTGCTCTGGTCAGATGAGACCAAAATTGAACTTTTTGGCCTAAAAGCAAAAAGCTACGTGTGGCAGAAAAATAACACTGCACATCACCCTGAACACACCATCCCCACCGTGAAACATGGTGGTGGCAGCATCATGTTGTGGGGATGCTTTTCTTCAGCAGGGACAGGGAAGCTGGTCAGAAATGATGGGAAGATGGATGGAGCCAAATACAGAGCAATCTTAGAAGAAAACCTATAAACAGACAGATACAGCGCTGATAAGACGTGACTAAAGGTGCTGAGTGCTAACCAATGTGCTAACAATAAAAATAAAGTAATAGATAAATGATGGACTACATATCACATGCAGTCTAGGGTTACACATATAACTATTGGATATACATAGTGAAACATAATAGGTGATTGCACAAGAATATTACACATATAGGCATACCGCATATAATGTGAAAAATAAAATAAACCATAAGTGTTAACCAATAAATATTGGCAGCTGAACTGATGGATATAAACAGTGGTTGCTCCCAAGACAGAAATATGAATCCTAGCAATAGTCCCAAAATGGATACCAACAAGACTTGTCACTAAATCAGCTGGCAGGACGGTCCTGCAATGTTACAGCAGCTCCTCCTCCCAGGCTGACAGCCTTTCTTAATGGTAATATGCAAGGTATATCTCTAACGTGGATCAGTGGAAGAGATGACCGATGCTCAAATCGAATAAGCCATAAGTAGACAATTGACCACCCAAAACAGAGGAAAAAGCATATAGTGAAGTACTGTGAGTGTTTGGCAAATCACTAGCGCTACAAACCGCTACTCACATACTCCCGGTTGTAATCAGGCATATCAGACAGTCTCCGCGATCGCCGCTTACAGCGTGCGTTCCACGGAGTCAGGAAGGAAAACGTCACTTGGTTGTACAAAAGCCGGATGTTACGTCGACGCGTTTCGCCCCTCCCCCAGGGCGTCATCAAAGGACTCAACATCCAACCCACAGCCATAAGAATATATAGGATGTGTGGGATAAGTGACAGCCAATCACGGCTAGTGGGACGCACCCGCCTCCACATGTCCTGAATCATCATATCCTGTTACAATCCACCACAACTTTATTACAAAGGATGAACAGCATACAGTTAGTGTACATAGGACAAATAATATATAAATGTGAACGTCTCAATCTCATAGATTTACAGCTTATGACTAATTGAGAATTAAAACAAATATATGGATAGGAATGATTTAACATAAATACGTAAATAATAATGAAAAAAACATAAAAATAAAAAAATAATAAAATAAAATGAAAAAAATAAAAATAAAAATAATAATAAAAAATAAAAAATAAAAATAAAGTAAAAAATAAAAAATAAAAAATAAATAAATAAAAAATAAAATAAAAAATAAAAATAAAAAATAAAAAATAAAAAATAAATAAAATATAAAATAAAAAATGAAAATAAAAATAAAAATAAAAATAAAAATAATGAAAATAAAAAATAAAAAATAAAAAATAAATAAAAAAGAAAATATATAAATGAAAAAAAAAAAAAAAAAAAAAAAGAATATACAAAAATATGGATAAAAATAAAATAAAACATAGAAATTAAATAATAAATAATAAGAGTAGATATAAATTCATTATAGATGAAAAATAAAATAAAATAAAATTGAATCGGAAACATCCACCATAATCGAAATGAATGAATGGGATGCATACTCCATGGGATCCTGAAAAGGAATATACCACCCATTCACCCATAGTAGACATAAAATATAAAGGTGTAACCAAAACCCTCTTCCCCAGTCTCAGAAATAATAATGATAATTTACCAATTAGATAAAAAACAGTTAAGATCTAGCTCAACATTGAGCCCCTGAGGCTGTAAAGTGCGAAGTCTATGAATCCATTGGGTTTCATTTTGTGAGATAGCTCTCTTGAGATCCGAGCCCTGCCAGTGTGCCTCCACTTTATCAATGCCACAAAAAGTCAGGAGACCATTTCAGGCTAGTCCATAATAGGGATCCTAGTCTCCTGACTTTTTGTGGCATTGATAAAGTGGAGGCACACTGGCGGGGCTCGGATCTCAAGAGAGCTATCTCACAAAATGAAACCCAATGGATTCAAAGACTTCGCACTTTACAGCCTCAGGGGCTCAATGTTGAGCTAGATCTTAACTGTTTTTTATCTAATTGGTAAATTATCATTATTATTTCTGAGACTGGGGAAGAGGGTTTTGGTTACACCTTTATATTTTATGTCTACTATGGGTGAATGGGTGGTATATTCCTTTTCAGGATCCCATGGAGTATGCATCCCATTCATTCATTTCGATTATGGTGGATGTTTCCGATTCAATTTTATTTTATTTTATTTTATTTTTCATCTATAATGAATTTATATCTACTCTTATTATTTATTATTTAATTTCTATGTTTTATTTTATTTTTATTTTTATCCATATTTTTGTATATTCTTTTTTTTTTTTTTTTCATTTATATATTTTCTTTTTTATTTATTTTTTATTTTTTATTTTCATTATTTTTATTTTTATTTTTATTTTCATTTTTTATTTTATATTTTATTTATTTTTTATTTTTTATTTTTTTTATTTTTATTTTTATTTTTATTTTTTATTTTATTTTTTATTTATTTATTTTTTATTTTTTATTTTTTACTTTATTTTTATTTTTTATTTTTTATTATTATTTTTATTTTTATTTTTTTCATTTTATTTTATTATTTTTTTATTTTTATGTTTTTTTCATTATTATTTACGTATTTATGTTAAATCATTCCTATCCATATATTTGTTTTAATTCTCAATTAGTCATAAGCTGTAAATCTATGAGATTGAGACTTTCATATTTATATATTATTTGTCCTATGTACACTAACTGTATGCTGTTCATCCTTTGTAATAAAGTTGTGGTGGATTGTAACAGGATATGATGATTCAGGACATGTGGAGGCGGGTGCGTCCCACTAGCCGTGATTGGCTGTCACTTATCCCACACATCCTATATATTCTTATGGCTGTGGGTTGGATGTTGAGTCCTTTGATGACGCCCTGGGGGAGGGGCGAAACGCGTCGACGTAACATCCGGCTTTTGTACAACCAAGTGACGTTTTCCTTCCTGACTCCGTGGAACGCACGCTGTAAGCGGCGATCGCGGAGACTGTCTGATATGCCTGATTACAACCGGGAGTATGTGAGTAGCGGTTTGTAGCGCTAGTGATTTGCCAAACACTCACAGTACTTCACTATATGCTTTTTCCTCTGTTTTGGGTGGTCAATTGTCTACTTATGGCTTATTCGATTTGAGCATCGGTCATCTCTTCCACTGATCCACGTTAGAGATATACCTTGCATATTACCATTAAGAAAGGCTGTCAGCCTGGGAGGAGGAGCTGCTGTAACATTGCAGGACCGTCCTGCCAGCTGATTTAGTGACAAGTCTTGTTGGTATCCATTTTGGGACTATTGCTAGGATTCATATTTCTGTCTTGGGAGCAACCACTGTTTATATCCATCAGTTCAGCTGCCAATATTTATTGGTTAACACTTATGGTTTATTTTATTTTTCACATTATATGCGGTATGCCTATATGTGTAATATTCTTGTGCAATCACCTATTATGTTTCACTATGTATATCCAATAGTTATATGTGTAACCCTAGACTGCATGTGATATGTAGTCCATCATTTATCTATTACTTTATTTTTATTGTTAGCACATTGGTTAGCACTCAGCACCTTTAGTCACGTCTTATCAGCGCTGTATCTGTCTGTTTATATTTTCAAAGTACTATCACTTTTTTTACAGCAGCGATAAGGTTTTGGTTCATTTGTCGCTAGCGCTGCTTTTTTCATTTATATTAGAAGAAAACCTGTTAGCGTCTGCAAAAGACTTGAGACTGGGGCAGAGGTTCACCTTCCAGCAGGACAATGACCCTAAATATACAAACAGAGCTACAATGGAATGGTTTAGATCAAAGCATATTCATGTGTTAGAATGGCCCAGTCAAAGTCCAGACCTAAATCCAATTGAGAATCTGTGGCAAGACTTGAAAATTGCTGTTCACAGACGCTCTCCATCCAATCTCACAGAGCTTGAGCTATTTTGCAAAGCAGAACGGGCAAAAATGTCACTCTCTAGATGTGCAAATCTGGTAGAAACATCTCCAAAAAGACTTGCAGCTGTAATTGCAGCAAAAGTATTGACTTCGGGTGCTGAATACAAATGCATGCAACACTTTTCACATATATTTGTAAAAAAAAATTGAAAACCATTTATCATTTTCTTTCCACTTTACAATTATGTGCCACTTTGTGTTGGTCTATCACATAAAATCCGAATAAAATACATTTACGTTTTTGGTTGTAACATGACAAAACGTGGAAAATTTCAAAGAGTATGAATACTTTTTCAAGGCACTGTAACTTTCCAATAATGTTTCAAAATATGTGTCAATGGCACTTTCCACCTACAACAAAAATATCACTTTCGGGGGAACTGGCATCTTTTCTTAGCTTATCTGATTCTATCCAAAACTGTTTTTATTAATAATCTTTACTGGATTATCATTAAAGAAATCAGTTAAAGTCGTACCTTGGAAGTTAAAGTGGAGTTCCACCCACTTTTACAACTCTTCAGCATCCCTCACTAAACTGTGCACTGCAAACAAATTGGATATTTTTTTTATTTTTTTCTCAGCACATACTGTATATCTGATGTATTCATTTTTCACTTCCTCCTCCCTGGCCGCGGCCCATCGCATCATTTCCTGTTTGCAGTGCCTTCTGGGAAGGGGCGGCAACTTCCTCTGAAACTGCCGTTGCTATGGAAACCTGACCTGAAACCTATTACACTGCTTGTGCTGCACTGAGCATGTGCGAGATCTGCAAGGATGAGATCCAGGAAGAAATACAGTCTGGCTTCAGATGCCCACACTTAAGTTGGCAACGGCCTGCTGTAAGTTTATAAAATAACAAACTACTGCTATAACTAACAAAACAGACCTTAGTTTACAGACTAACTTTACTAGAATTCATTAAGCTTGTGTATTATAGGGGTATTATTATTTAAAAAGTATAATTTCGGCCAGAACACCACTTTAAAAGTGAATTCTATAAAAGAGCTTTCTATTAAAATTCACACTTCATTGGTAGAAAGGGGGATTCAAAATGTTCTGTCTTCAACTTACTTACTTGCGGTCTCACTTTCCTAATTTGTTCAGGGGTTTGTCCTGTTTTTATATGGATGTCAAGTGCACTATATACAACTAAAGTGCATTAGTTCAATTTTTAATTGGTCTCTTTATGAGGTTGAAAAAGAACAATATAATCTTCTGACTCTAAATTCTGTGTTTGAAGCTTTGTTACATTTTTAATGCTTTAGACCTAGAATAAACAATAAAATCATTGCAAAGAAAATTCACACTATGCATAAATCAATAGGTCACATGTCAACATTAACAAATCACATTATTTTGCATTAAAAAGGTACCTTTCTTCTTCCCATGAATAAACTCTGCTGTTTTCTAGCTACTATTTCAGGCAGCTAAGTTCACAAGGTCTTGCAACCAAGCTTTACTGCAGAGCCTATTATTTTTAATCAGCAGTGAGATAACAGGATCAGAAAGGCATCTGGTTTGTAGTGTAGTACCTTTGCACCTATAAGATTAAACCAATAAAAAATCAAGTAAATTTAAATAATGGACCAAATATACACTTTTCATATTTAAATCTGCACAGTAATTATTTAAAATAAGCCAGTACTCATATTAAGGCCTCATTCACACAGCCATACAAAACACATTTACAAAGGTTTTTTATTAAACGGATGTGGATGCAGCTGCATTCATTTCAATAGAGACACTCACATAAGTGCGTAAACATGTACTGCGTTCCGATCCATACCACGAAAACCAACGATCTGAGTCTAAGGACATGAATATACATATACCGTGCATTCTGGTATTAAAAAAAAAGGACAATTTTTACGCATTTAAAGGGGATCTTAAAGCAAGTATCAGCATACACAAAAACTAAAACATCAGTAACATTTTTACGGCAATGTGCATGTAGCCTAGAAGTATAGTAGGCTAGCATCATGCCTAAGGACATCACAAGTTGCTTGCTACTATCTTCAGTGGCTAGACTTTTGCTCCCTCTCTGCAGTACCCTGCCATGTGTACTCTTTAGGCTGTCCCTTGGACTGCCTACCAGGTTTGCTCATTCCTCCTGCAGAGTGGGCATGACAGGCTGACATGTTACTTATTAAGTAGCCTTACATTACTTGTTAAGCAGCCTGACTGAAACAAGATAGCATCATTTTTATTTTTTATTTTTACTGTGTGGTAGCTTAGTGCTTAAAAAGTTGTGTTTCATTGGCAGCACACTGAAGAGCAGACCCTTGCTCCCATACAAATCACAGCAGTCCCAATCCCTAGAGCAGCCTTTCTCCACCTTTTCAACACAGAGGAACCCTTAAAAATATTTTCCGGTCTCAAGGAACCCCTGCTAAAAATTACTATATCTACAACTCATGATACATTAGTGTGTTGGTTAATGGGAAGAATGCCCCTTACACTTGTCGTAATTGGGAAGAATTACCCCCTTATATATCGTTAAAAAGATCAATGGTGTCAGTAGGAAGGGAACTTATTTGAGAGGCAGAATTGCTCATTGCTCAAGTAACCCCTAGCCACCTCTGGAGGAACCCTAGGGCTCTATATAAAAACCCTGGTTGAGAAACCCTGCTCTAGAGTTTCAATACTTGCCCTGCACGATGCTGCAAAGAAAAGAATGCTTAGAGCTCATTTACCTGGTTGCAGAGGGTCGTACACCTTTAAAAACTAGCGTATTACTATGGTACAATGGTAACCACACATCTGAGCATTTAAAGAGATGGATAAATGGCAGCTGAACACAAAGGGGTTGATTTACTAAAGACAAAAAGACTGTGCACTTTGGAAAGTGCAGTTGCACACTGCAAGAGCAGTTGCTCCAGAGTTTAGTAAATGAGCAGAAGCTCTGCTGACTTTCATCAACCAATCATGTGCAAGCAAAAATGCTGTTTTTTTTTTATTTTCCTTGCATGTGATTGGGTATTCTTTGCAAAGTGAAGCTTTACCTCATTTACTAAGCTCTGGAGCAGCTGCACTTGCAGAGTGCAATTGCACTTTCCAAGGTTCTATTGGCCTTTAGTAAATCAACCCCAAACTGTCTATGTCCAGAGGTGCACATTCCTGTAAGCAAACATTTAGATGCTCAGCTAGTGCTACCAGCATACAGCCGCAGTCCATCATGGATTTGTACAAGTGGCTGTGCTCAACATCTTTCATAAATATGTTTTTTTCATAACAAGTGCATAAGCATTGCTGATCGTAGCACTGGGAACACAAACAACATTGAGAAAAGTGGGTGAGCTCTCCATTGTGCGGCTGGCACATGGCTGCTTTTACAATACCAATACAAGGTCCCACGTAATATTTTTTTAAAGTGCATTTAGCTGTTTGCTAGATTTTAGCTTTACAATTACAGTAAGATGTCTGTGAAAAAAGCTAGGTTGCTATATGGTCTGGAGTACTACAAAAAACTGGGCTATTATTGTATTGAGCAGCATTGGCAACAGTTTTGAAGACAGAGTACTTTTCTTTAAAATGCAAATGTATTTATAATAGTGTCCTTGGGTTCGTAACCCATTCTTAGTAGTACATACTGTATATTTGATCATTTATTTACATTTGAATATACAAGGGAAGGTTAATTGAATATAGAAAGGAAATACAAAGAAAGTTTTGCCAAAACTGAACTTTTACATTTAGTACTCAGTTAATCAAATTCAGTTTGACAGTGCCAGTTAATTTGCAACTCATTTTTTTTATTTTAGAAAGGGATTAACTGGGGCCTATTGTTTTATGACTTGCTCTTTATTTGCATCTTCCTAAAAATAACTGGTTTCTAATTTATCTTTTATGTCTTTCTTTTCAGTATTGAATTATAATGTTGCTACGTGATGCTTTTAGCAGCATGGTGTGTTAGGTTTATGTCCATCTGAGTGTTTTAAACTTAAAATGAAACTCTAGTTTTGTTGTGAAATAAGTCCCCTCCAGGTAAACTTATACATTGAAAGGGTTTAAAAAAGTTACTGCAAACTCATACAGACGAACTCCAATGAGAAATTAGATAAATACATATTACTAGTCCAGAAATAGTACAAATATAAATACAGTTTTTGCTACAATAGTCAACTATAATCCAGAGATGCCCCTTGCAGTAATTCTCTACTCTCATTAGATGTCCCCAGTATCCCAGGTTGAATGACAGACAGCGTCATGCAACCCACTGTCAGAGAACTCACACAGCAAGCACCCGTCTCCGTGCAGCAGCTGCCAATCCTCGTTCTGCTAATGCCAATGTGCATGCATGGAACCGTAGCCAGAGACAAATGAGATCCAGGGTGGGCATGCACAATGGCACCTCTATGCGAACGTGCACGTGTGCTAATGCGCGCCAGCAAGTGCCAAGGCGCTAATGTGCTAACGCGCATGCGCCAATGTGTTAAGGTGCTAACGCGCATGCGCCAATGTGCTAATGTAATAATGCGCATGCGCGCACGCACGTGCGCTGGCGCGAATCCTGGCACACAGCACCCTATATAAACAGAGAGTCTGCCTAGCATCAATGCTGGATTGTCTTCAGCTTGTTCCTGTGTTCCTGTTGTTATTCTGCCTGATTGACCTTGTTCCTGAAAACCCGGCTATCTTCTGACCATTCTCTTGGCTCTCCCCTGCCTGCTGAACCTGCCTCTACCTGCAATACTGACCTTGGCTTGAACTTATGATTACGGCTCTACCTCCTGATTCTGTACCCTGCTGCCCATCTGTTGCCAACCCCTGCCTGTTCCTGACTACGGTTTTGCCTTCTGACTTGGTACCCCGCTGCCAGCCTGTTGCCGACTCCTGCCTGTTCCTGATTCTGCAGTTGATCCTGATCTGGCTCCCGCTGAACAAGTTTGGTGACCAGTTTCCACATCTCCTCAGCAAACGTTCCTGTATCTCCAAGTTCCAGCCTCCTGCCTGCATGCACCTGCATCCTTTCGTTGCCCTCGCACTCCCTGTACCCACCACCAGGGGTGCTTGGACTGGAACCGTGCAAGAGGCCACCCTCATCATTTTGGGCTCCGCTGTAAGGTACGTGACACCCACTTCCGCTGAAGTTGCTGTCATAGACCTGCAAGCTGGAGTGTTGTCATTGCCTAGGCTATTTTCTGCACAGCACTTACATGCCATTATGTGCAGCAGCAAGGACCACCCCTGAGCTGCCACCAGAGACAAGAACAAGGACTTTTGGCATCACCCAGACTGGCCAGAAGGTCCATGAAAAAATGTACATTCACATGGTTGTGTTTTTTTGAGGTTTTTTTGCTTCTGGTTTAACTTTTTCTTTAAAGTGGTTGTATAGTCATTTTTGTTACTTTTACCTACAGGTAAGCCTATAATAAGGCTTACCTGTAGGTAAAAAAAATATCTCCTAAACCTTTACGGTTTAGGAGATATTCCCCTTGCTATGAGCCGCTGACTGCAGCGGTGCATGCGCACAGGGGATTCTCGGCTGAAGGCCGGCAACCGCCGGACCTTGCCGAGTAAGAAATCTCCCGTGCGCATGCGCGGGAATGACGACATCGTGGTTTCAGCCACTCACAGCGCTGGAACCGCGATACCCGGAAGACACACCAAGGCAACATGACAGCTCCCTCGGCGTGGACCAGGTAAGATACCGACGCCTCGTTCTAAGGTAAGTATTTCATAATGAGCTAGTATGCGGTGCATACTAGCTCATTATGCCTTTTGCTTTACAGGGGTAGAAAAAAAAAATTTTTTTTGCGGGTATACAACCGCTTTAACTCTGAAAATACTGAACAAAGCCTTGCCAGCACTTCTGTCAAGCTGACTGCTAAATATTAGGTTCTGCATTTATTATCACCACAATTATCTATCTCAGTCTTAAGCCCCATACACATGGGCCATGGTGATCTGACTGGAAGTGGTAGCAGGTACCTGACAGAACCAGATATCCACTCCCCCCCCACACACAAAAAAAGAGAGCCAAACATGGCAGTGGAGAGGGATGTAAACAAGCGCAGCTTACCTTTTTGGGTAAAAGCTTTAAACACTTACAGAGTGAACAAGAGTTGAATACTTATCAGCCATAAATGAATAAAAAAATAAATCAGCCTGTGGGCCCAAGAAGCACTCAGACAAAGCCTATGGGGATGGAAGTACACACAACTATGGAGTGGATTAACTAAAGGCAAATAAACTGTACACTTTGGAAGTGCAGGTGCACTGTACAAGTGCAGTTGCATTAATTTTCCCCAGGGCTTAATTAATGTGGTGAAGCTTCACTTTGTAAAGAATACCCAATTAGGGACAAGGATTTTTTTTTTTTTTTAAATGCATTTTTGCTTGCACATGATTGAGTGAAATGGTTGCATAGTCTGCAATTTGCATTTAGTAAATCCACCCCTAACTATATCAGAAAAAAAATCCACTCCCTCCTTGTAAGACTCGCCTTTTGCTGTGCACCAGCAATTTTTTTGAACATAGGGCCACCCTATGGGGAAGGTTCCTATTCACTTTCATGTGGAATATAGGGACATGAGAACACTAGCAGAAATAATGTGGATATCGGATGGAATTTATGTTTTTGTTATTATATTTTGTTCCATTGATTGTTATTTTTTTAGCAGTATTTCTGTGTGACAGTGGGTCCTTGCATGTACCCCCATCCCCACGTGCTTTGCCCGACTGCTTTTTGGGTGCATGGCCGGATTGTCTTTCATTTATTTATGGCTGATAAGTATACAACTCTCACTGACTCTGTAAGTGTTGAAACATTTATAACTAATACGTTCCCACGCGGACTTCACTTGCTGTCTGTGATATTTATGGGTTTTTTTTACTGTATATGTTCATATAGATATAAAGGTTAATCTTTGCCCCTGAGAAAGGGAAATTCGAAACATGTTACAAAAGTTGTATCATCTTTCGTTTCCACGTGTTTCGTGTTTCTTATACATTAAAGTATACAGTATGTACCTGTCTGTATTATGATGAACATGTTAATGAGAGTATACCTCTGTTAGCAGTGAATCAGCCAATGATTTTTTGTTTCATTTTGGAATATTAAAAGTTTTGACATTTCATATAAAATGAAAAAAAAAAACTTGTGGATGGTGGTACACCCAAAATACTATATTTATGTTATACATTTGGGTATGAAATGTCTGCAGAGGCCTCCAAAGCCCAGCCTTAATGGTTGGGTCTCAAAACACTTAAAGGGGTTGTAAACTCTCAAGGTTTTTCACCTTAATGCATTCTATGCATTAAGATGAAAAACCTTCTGTGGTGCAGCAGCCCCCAGAGCCCCCCTTTTACTTGCCTGAACTCGATCGTTCCAGCGACGGAGACGAGCACAGCAGCTACAGCCGCTGTCTTGGGTCCTCATTGGATAGAATGATAGCAGCAGGAGCCATTGGTTACCGCTGCTGTCAATCAAATCCAGTGACATGGGAGTCGGGGGCAGGGCTGAGTCCTGCTGTCTGTGTCAATGGACGCAGCAGCAAGACTCGGGAGCACGCCCACATGAGTGCCCCCATGGAATGCGGCTCTCCGTGGGGGCACTCGAGAAGAGGAGGAGCCAGGAGCGCCGCTGTGGGACCTATGAAGAGGAGAATCGGGCCGCTCTGTGCAAAACCCTTGCACAGAGGAGGTACGTATGACATGTTTTTATTTAAAAAAAAAAAAAAGAAAAAACCTTTACAACCCCTTTAAGCCTAGTATATACTATTACTGTTTTTTTCTTTCAACCCAGGGGGCTGAACAAAAAAACTGAAGAGCTCAGGAGAAGTCACTGATGTTAGCACAGTGATTTCCCCCACTGAGCTATTGTGTTCTGACATGGGGAAGGTCCCCTGCCATAACACTCTGGTCAGCACCTGAGCGTGCTGATCGGATGCCGATCGGCAGATGTTTTTCGGTCATGCCCCTTCGTCAGAAGCCAGCCGGATTCTGTTGGACAGGCTTGCGTACACATGGGCCGATTCTCTATTGAACCGGCTGATGCCACCCGATATTTGGCCCATGTGTACACCCCTTTAGGCAGTTCTCTTGTACATCTTAATACTGCCTGTATGTCTATTCCATTCCTATATGCCAGTGAGGTAGTCCATCATAGTGATGGGCCATTTTGGAAATGAGAGGGTTGGGTTATAACGGCAACCTCCAACACTACTCAGAAGTGCTCTGCCTGTTAAAACAAAAGTTTTGCAGGCTGCTGAAGATATGTGCAGGCACTGCTATTCCTGCAGTAGTTTTGTTTTTCTGCTGAAAGATTCTCTTTAAACTAGGGAATAACGCCATTAAGTTAGCACAACATCAAGATCGTTTTATTGTCCAGAAGTTAACATCTTATGTGTATTATGCTTAGCAATAGGTACTCTATACAATACATGAAAAATTACAATATCAAAAACTAGATGTATTGTTTATAGCAAACAATTATTTACAGTTTATTTCATTCTGCAATAGAGAAAAGAAAACATGGAACCTGAATTTGCTCTTATTTTCATAATGAATCCAATTACTATATTATTCCCTGGATGTGAAGCTGCCTCCGAGACAAATAAAACAGAAAAGGATTACTATTCAGAATAGTCAAACTATGTATCCTGAATGTCAGGTCACAGAATTATGGTACTACAATTACCTACCCGTAAAAGTTGATTCCAAAGTTATTTTTAAAGGTTTGTGCTGACAATAGATTTAACTACACAAGATGTTCTGCTACATTTCCTTCAGTAAATAATCCCTAGTTTCTGCTAACATTTACTTTGACCAAGTTCCCACAGCCGTGATGTAAGCCTTGAAGGAAAGAAAACTGAATGGTTGGTGAGAACATATCAGCAGATGAGGCTTTTTCTCAGAGGTTTACACTGTAATACTAAGCTGTCATGCATTTGTTGCATACAAATCTTGGGTGCATTTATAGCCTGGTTAACGTAGGAAAACTTCATTTGACAAGTAAGGCTCCCCCCTTCATTGAGCCTCACTATTGTGTTGCCTGTTAAACAATTCAGTGGCCCTGGAACTCTTTTGCCGCGTACACACGAGCAGAATTTCCGTTGGAAAATCTTGGATGGTTTTTCCGACGGAATTCTGCTCAAGCTTGGCTTGCATACACACGGTCACACAAAAGTTTGCTGAACTTTTGACCGTCAAGAACGCGGTGACGAACAACACTACAATGAGCCACAAAAATGAAGTTCAATGCTTTCGAGCATGCGTCGAATTGTTTCCGAGCATGCGTAGGAATTTTGCGCATCGGAATTGGTACAGACGATCGGAATTTCCAATCGGAACTTTTTTCGACCGAAAAATTGAGAACCTGCTCTCAATCTTTTGCTGGCTGGAATTCCGCCAGCAAAAGTCCGATGGAGCATACACACGGTCGCATTTTCGGACCAAAACCTCTCATCGGACTTTTGCTGGCAGAATTTCCGCTTGTGTGTACGGGGCATTAGCTGTGTAGGCAGCCAAAACAGCATGCTGTTTCGGAACAGCTTTGAAAGGCAGACATTTGCACTGGCTTTCAAACAAGTGTCTCTTAGTCTGGACTTATCTACTGCAGAGGACACCCTGTCGTGGACACTTGTGTTGACACTGGGGTTCCTTTCTTAAGCTTGTTGTTCTTGAGGAACCCTTGAAATAATGTGCGGGGCTCACGGAAGCTTTGCTAATAAAAGTTCATTGGGGGGTCAATGCCTCTCACATTGGTGGCAGGTGGGAACATTGCCACCCTTACAAACAGCCAACGTACTGTATATAAACATCCTGGAGAAGAAATGGTTATACCAGGATCATGGTTGCAGCTACAGCCATGATCCTGGTATCAGATTTTTCATCCAGCAATCCTCTTTCAGGTAAATGTGATCTGAGCAGCTATACAGCCACCTGATCACTTTTACAGAGCTCAGAAAGCCCTCCTCCCGGCACCGCCTGTAAGCAATCTGGTTGACTGCACACAAAAGAGGAGAAAAATAAATTCCTCCCCATCCTCTGATCTGAATTTAAGTGGGTGCCTTGGAAGGCAGAGGAGGGATCAGGGGTCTTATAGATCCTTGATCTCTCAACTAGGAGCACCTTTCACCAGGGCCATATTTAGACCTTGGGGGGCTCATACGCACAGAGTTGGTTTACATTCTCAATGACTGACACACATTTTCAAAATGCATGACACAACGTCATTCTGAGGTCACACATGCACACACACATGTAGTCATGGGCCACCTTCCAGAGTGTTAGTGCTCTATGTGTGGTTCACTTGAGCTGCCAAAATTTTTTTTTTTTAAATGATGCAATATACATTTTCAGAGAAAAACCTTTTACAAAGGAACGCATGCAAAATATTACCCCCTTAAATTTTTCACTCTTTGTTATATTGCAGCCATTTGCTAAAATCATTTAAGTTCATTTTTTTTCCTCATTAATGTACAAACAGTACCCCATATTGACAGAAAAACAAAGAATTGTTGACATTTTTGCAGATTTATTTAAAAAAAACTGAAATATCACATGGTCCTAAGTATTCAGACCCTTTGCTGTGACACTAATATATTTCACTCAGGTGCTGTCCATTTCTTCTGATCATCCTTGAGATGGTTCTACACCTTCATTTGAGTCCAGCTGTGTTTGATTATACTGATTGGACTTGATTAGAAAAGCCACACAACTGTCTATATAAGACCTTACAGCTCACAGTGCATGTCAGAGCAAATGAGAGTCATGAGGTCAAAGGAACTGCCTGAAGAGCTCAGAGACAGAATTGTGTCAAGGCACAGATCTAGTCAAGGTTACAAAAAAATTTCTGCTGCACTTAAGGTTCCTAAGAGCACAGTGGCCTCCATAATCCTTAAATGGAAGACGTTTGGGATGACCAAAACCCTTCCTAAAGCTGGCCGTCCAGCCAAACTGAGCAATCGAGGGAGAAGAGCCTTGGAGAGAGAGGTAAAGAAGAACCCAAAGATCACTGTGGCTGAGCTCCAGAGATGCAGTCTGGAGATGGGAGAAAGTTGTAGAAAGTCAACCATCACTGCAGCCCTCCACCAGTCGGGGCTTTATGGCAGAGCGGCCCGTCGGAAGCCTCTCCTCAGTGCAAGACACATAAAAGCCCGCATGGAGTTTGCTAAAAAAACACCTGAAGGACTCCAAGATGGTGAGAAATAAGATTATTTGGTCTGATGAGACTAAGATAGAACTTTTTGGCCTTAATTCTAAGCGGTATGTGTGGAGAAAACCAGGCACTGCTCATCACCTGTCCAATACAGTCCCAACAGTGAAGCATTGTGGTGGCAGCATAATGCTGTGGGCGTGTTTTTCAGCTGCAGGGACAGGACAACTGGTTGCAATCGAGGGAAAAATGAATGCGGCCAAGTACAGGGATGTCCTGGATGAAAAGCTTCTCCAGAGTGCTCAGAAACTCAGACTGGGCCGAAGGTTTACCTTCCAACAAGACAATGACCCTAAGCACACAGCTAAAATAACGAAGGGGTGGCTTCACAACAACTCAGTGACTGTTCTTGAATGGCCCAGTCAGAGCCCTGACTTAAACCCAATTGAGCTTCTCTGGAGAAACCTAAAAATGGCTGTCCACCAATGTTTACCATCCAACCTGACATAACTGGAGAGGATCTGCAAGGAGGAATGGCAGAGGATCCCCAAATCCAGGTGTGAGAAACTTGTTGCATCTTTCCCAAAAATTCTGTGTTTTTCTGTCAATATGGGGTGCTGTGTGTACATTAATGAGGAAAAAAAATGAACTTAAATGATTTTAGCAAATGGCTGCAATATAACAGAGTGAAAAATTTAAGGGGGTCTGAATACTTTCCGTCCCCACTGTAGGTCCTGCAAGCATAAGTAAACAGTGATTGTACCACACATGTGTGGTATCGCCAGGAACATCAGTGTGAGAATGATAATTCTAGCCCCAGATCTTATGTTTGACGAGGTTATAGAGGCTTAAGCATTATTTGCATTAAGATGGCAAGCTCCCCCCACCCCCTCAAATATCACCTGTTACATAGTAGGCGAGGTTGAAAAAAGACACACGTCCATCAAGTCCAACCCATGTGTGTGATTATATGTCAGTATTACATTGTATATCCCTGTATGTTGTGGTCGTTCAGGTGCTTATCTAATAGTTTCTTGTAAACTATAGATGCTCCTTGCTGAGACCACCGCCTGTGGAAGAAAATTCCACATCCTTGCCGCTCTTACAGTAAAGAACCCTCTACGTAGTTTAAGGTTAAACCTTGTTTCTTCTAATTTTAATGAGTGGCCACGCCTTGTTAAACTCCCTTCTGCGAAAATGTTATATTCCTATTGTGGGGTCACCAGTATGGTATTTGTATATTGAAATCATATCCCCTCTCAAGCGTATCTTCTCCAGAGAGAATAAGTTCAGTGCTCGCAACCTTTCCTCATAACTAATATCCTCCAGACCCTTTATTAGCTTTGTTGCCCTTCTTTGTACTGTCTCCATTTCCAGTACATCCTTCCTGAGGACTGGTGCCCAGATCTGGACAGCATACTCTAGGTGTGGCCGGACGAGAGTCTTGTAGAGCGGGAGAATTATAATTTTATCTCTGGAGTTGATCCCCTTTTTAATGCATGCCAATATTCTGTTCGCTTTGTTAGCAGCAGCTTTGCATGCCATTGCTGAGCCTATCATCTACTAGGACCCCCAGGTCCTTTTCCATCCTAGATTCCCCCAGAGGTTCTCCCCCAGGTGTATGGATTGCCTTCATATTTTTGCCACCCAAATGCATTATTTTACATTTTTCTACATTGAACCTCATTTGCCATGTAGTTGCCCATCCCATTAATTTGTTCAGATCTTTTTGCAAGGTTTCCACATCCTGCGGAGAAGTTATTGCCCTGCTTAGCTTAGTATCGTCCACAAATACAGAGATTGAACTGTTTACCCCATCCTCCAGGTCGTTTATGAACAAATTAAATAGTATTGGTCCCAGCACAGAACCCTGGGGGACCCCACTACCCTCCCCTGACCATTCCGAGTACTCCCCATTTATCACCACCCTCTGAACTCGTCCTTGTAGCCAGTTTTCAATCCATATACTCACCCTATGGTCCATGCCAATGGACCTTATTTTGTACAGTAAACATTTATGGGGAACTGTGTCAAATGCTTTTGCAAAATCCAGATACACCACGTCTATGAGCCTTCCTTTATCTAGATGGCAACTCACCTCCTCATAGAAGGTTAATAGATTGGTTTGGCAAGAACGATTCTTCATGAATCCATGCTGATTACTACTAATTATACCATTCTTATTACTAAAATCTTGTATATAGTCCCTTGTTATCCCCTCCAAGAGTTTACATACTATTGATCTTAGGCTAACTGGTCTGTAATTCCCAGGGATGTATTTTGGGGCCTTTTTTAAATATTGGTGCTACATTGGCTTTTCTACAATCAGCTGGTACCATTCCAGTCAGTAGACTGTCAGTAAAAATTAGGAACAGTGGTCTGGTAATTACTTGACTGAGTTCCCTAAGTACCCTCGGGTGCAAGCCATCTGGTCCCGGTGATTTATTAATGGTAAGTTTCTCAAGTCTAATTTTAATTCTGTCCTCTGTTAACCATGGAGGTGCTTCCTGTGATGTGTCATGAGGATAAACACTGCAGTTTTGGTTACTGAAGCCCCCCCGATTCCCTCGTGAAGACTGAGGAGAAGAATAAATTCAATACCTTCGCCATCTCCCCATCCTTTGTAACCAGATGTCCTTCCTCATTCTTTATGGGGCCAATATGATCTGTCCTCCCTTTTTTACTGTTTACATACTTAAAGAATTTTTTTGCTCTCCTCCACTATGTGTCTTTCATGTTCTATCTTTGCCGTCCTTATTGCACCCTTACATTTCTTGTTGCATTCTTCATAAAGTCTGAATGCTGATGATGATCCCTCAACCTTGTATTTTTTGAAGGCCTTCTCCTTTGCTTTTATATGCATTTTTACATTGGAGTTAAGCCATCCAGGACTTTTGTTCGCTCTTTTAAATTTATTACCCAATGGCTAATGCCCTTATTTGATATGCTCTTAAAGCAAACCCATCTCTCCTCCATGTTCTTTGTTCCTAAGATTTTATCCCAGTTTATGCCTTCTAGCAAGGCTCGCAGTTTAGGGAAGTTGGCTCTTTTGAAATTCAGTGTCTTTGTATTCCCCTTAGGTTTCCTATTTGTGTGATTTATACTGAAGCCAATTGACTTGTGATCGCTGTTACCTAGATTGCCCCGTATTTCCACATCCGTGATCAGGTCTGTATTGTTGGTAATCAGTAGATCCAGTAACGCTTTATTTCTTTATTGGGTGTTCCGAGATTGCACTAATAGTATATTGCTACTATACTTACCTTGGGTTTATGTGCTTTGGTCAACTTACCACTAATTCCCCCAATACTACCCTCTGGAATATGTTCCGCGCAGACTATCTCTACCTCTGGACCCTCCCCCATCGCCTAGTTTAAAAACCCCTCTAACTTTTCGGCCATCTTTATTCCCAGCTGATCTGCGCCCTCCTCATTTAGGTGCAGTCCGTCCCTTCTATAGTACCGGTTATCGACTGAGAAGTCCTCCAGGAACCCAAATCCCTCCTTACCACACCAGCTCTTCAGCCACTTGTTTACTTCCCTAATCTCCCTCTGCCTTTCTGGTGTGGCTCGATGTAATGGTAGTATTCCTGAGAATACTAGCTTGGAGGTCCTTTTCCTTAATTTAGCTCCTAAGTCCCTAAAATCGTTCTTTAGGACACTCCATCTGCCTCTGACTTTGTCATTGGTGCTAACGTGCATCATGACAGCTGGGTCTTCCCCAGCCCCTCCCAGTAATCTGTCCACCAGATCCGTGATGTGCCGAACCCGAGCGCCAGTAGACAACATACTGTTCGGCGCTTCAGGTCTTTGTTACAGATTGGCCTCTCTGTCCTTCTAAGATTTGGGTCCCCTACCACCAGAATCTGTCTTTCCTTTCCCTTCGCTTCCCCCCACTCTCACTGGAGGAGTTCTTCCCCCGGCAGCTAGGAGAGTCCCTCAGCTCCAGCAGTGCTGGTCCCTGACTGGTTTCACCAATGTCACTCAATGGAGCGTACTTAATGGGATGTTCCAGCCCTGGATCGGCCTCCCTGGCACTTCCCCCTCTACCCTTCCTGACTGTCACCCATCTGCTCTTTGCTAGTGCCTGCACCTCTTTGTTGCCACCCGCCTCTGTGCTGGCCCCAGCTGGTACCTGCCGTGTATGTTCCTGGCTCTCTTTTAGTATGGAGGGACTTCTCACCTGAGACCGATCTCAATCCAGCGCTGTGCTTGAGAGCAGCAGTGCTGTATACTCTCTCTCTCCTCACAGGACATGGAGCGGGAGCTGCTGCTGTCAATCAAGGAGGGAGCCTGGCTCCCGACTCGGGGCAAGCCCGCACGAGTGCTCCCATAGCAAGCGGCTTTCAATGGGGACATTCAGAAGGAAATATGAGCCGAGATCGCCTGTGGGGGACTCCAGAAGAGTAGGTTCAGGGCCACCATTGCACAAAGCAGGTAAGTATAACAGGTTTGTTATTTTAATAAATAAAATATATCATCATAAATCGTGACATACCAAAATCAACAAAGTGATCATAGTAACACACTAAAAACAGCGCTAGTGTTGAGCTAAATGGATAATGTGGCCAACTACACATGCAAAAAAAAGTCCTTCAAGAGAGAAGAGCAGTAAGAATAATGGTTCAGATAGTGTTCATAGGTGATCAAAGTAGAAAAGTTCAGCGTGCACCTTCCACCGATCCATCCACTTCCACCCTGTGAGAACACACTCCCCTCAGGGGGTTAAACTCACCAGAGCCTAGTAATAATAAGCATCCAAATAAGGGGAAATCCAAGCCACCAGCCACTGTCAGCTACCCTCCAGAGGAATCCAAGATGGTCAGGGCTCATAAATCACCAAACAACAAAAGATAAAGCGCACATAGCGTAATCCTGTTTATTAGATATAAAGCCCTTCACATCACACAAAGATCCCCCCTTCAAACATTATACGTACATTGTAAAAGCAATCAAAAGAGCATATCACAAGGAAGCATTTAGACACAGCACTTCACCGTAATCGATTCCAGCCGGTTCCGCTTTCCAGGCACCAATCTCTGACTTCCTGGTTGCAGTACAGGCTGTGGTGGAGCGCAATCGTCACTTCCGGCGTCGTGTAGGCCACGCCCTGACGCGTTTCGTCATATCCTGACTTCAACAGAGGGCGTCCCTGTGGGGGACTCCAGAAGAGTAGGTTTAGGGCCACCATTGCACAAAGCAGGTAAGTATAACAGGTTTGTTATTTTAATAAATAAAATATATACCTTTACAATCACTTTAATCACTCTAAATTGATAAACTGTAAAAGCTTTTTTAAGTGTCGCCTATGGAGATTTTTAAGTAACATAGTTTGTTGCTATTTCATGAGTGTGCAAAGCTTTGAATCTTGACATGTTTGGTATCTATTTACTCAAGGCTACCTCATCTTTTGTATTTTCCAACAAATTGGGTATTATACCATGTCTGTGTGCACCGAAATGCATTTAAGTGAGTTTTTTCCTTAAAATTTGCGTTTGATAAACGGCTGCGCAAATATCTTGCGACATAATAAAATTTAACAACCACCATTTTAATCTCCAAGGTCTCTTCTTTCAGAAATGATATAATGTTTGGGGATTCTAAGTAATTTTCTAGCAAAAAAGCTGATTTTAACATATGAGAAATGTCAGCATTGGCCTGGACACAAGTAGTAAAAAGAAAGTAAAACAGTAGATAAAACCATAAACATATAGGTATTTCATCAATGTATTTGGTCAATTGACTGAGGTTCTGCTATAAGACAGTAGTGAAATGATCAGGGTAGCAGCAGTCGCATTTGCGACTGGGCCCTGCAGTTCCGCCACTTCAGGGGGGCGCGGGTCCCTCCGCTCATCCGTCTGTCAGTGTGAGGGGCCCGCGGGCCCCCCGCCCATCCATCTGGTAGTGTGAGGTGCCCCAGGGCCCCCTGCCCATCTGTCTGCCAGTGCGAGGGGCCCACAGACCCTCTGCCCATCCGCCAGTTGCTCTGCCGCAGGGGGGCTTTCGTCCGCTGATAGCATTTAGGGGAGAGAAGGCAGAGCTGAGACTGTGGACCGCCCCACCCCGCCCCTATCCAGAGAGAATGTAGGGAGGCGGGGCGGTCACTGAAAGTCAGCTGACCAGCTGACACCAATTGAGTGAAGGGGGAAGATTTCTCTCCTCTGCGATTGCTAGGAGTCCCCATGAGGCAAAGGCATCCCTAGGCTGGAGGCACCATGTGACTGAATTCTGAGGAGGAATCAATTGCTTGAACTAAGTGACAAATTGCCAGTGCAATCAATCCCAACCTCCACTACCTCTGCCTCTTACTGATCTTATCCCCCCACCACCGCCGCTGCCACCCCCCCTTAACACCACCACTGCCACCCCCCTCAACACCACCGCTGCTGCCACCCCCCTCAACACCGCTGCTGCCACCCCCCTCAACACCACTGCTGCCACCCCCCTCAACACCACCGCCACTGCCACCCCCCTTAACACCACAGCGAGAAAAATGAAGTTCAATAGCCAGTGCGGCTCTTCTGCTTGATTCCGAGCATGCGTGGAATTTTGTACGTCGGAATTCCACGCATTCCGTGGAATTCAACACCACCGCTGCCACCCCCCTCAACACCGCCGCTGCCACCCCCCTCAACACCACCGTCGCTGCCACCCCTCAACACTACCACTGCCACCGCTGCCACCCTCCTCAACACTATCACTGCCACCCCCTCAAAACCACCGCCGCTGCCACCTCCCTCAACACTACCACTGCCACCACTGCAACCCCCCCTCAACGCCACCACTGCCACCCTCCTCCAAACTATCACTGCCACCCCCCTCAACACCACCGTCGCTGCCACCTCCCTCAACACTACCACTGCCGCCTCTGCCACCCATCCTCAACACCACCACCGCTGCCACCCCCCCTCAACACTGCCACTGCCACCCCCTATCAAAACCACCACCGCTGCCACTGATGCCACCCCCCAACACCCCTCAAAAAAAAAAGTATCAAAATCATGTATTTTCGGGGGGCCTTCATGATTTCTTGCACTGGGGCCCTGAAGTTTCTAGTTACACCTCTGCTATAAGATGATGTTTAGTATAAAGGACTTTACTGGTATATAACCTGCCTGAGCATGTCCGCTAGTAGTTTTGCAGTTTTGAATAACATTGTCAAATTTGCATTTACAATAATCAGTGGAATTTAGACTACAAATATGTTGTGTTTCTATCTGCAGCATTATGTTTGTTGTTAGTTAAACACAATTGCAGAAGAACAGGTGTTGATTCAGCCAGCCCCATAAGTCACCTTCAGCAGGTGAAGCTTTTTAATATATTTTATTGTTTTAATGTATTTTAAGTGCTAATTTATCTTTGATTCTCTTTAACACAACTAGAAGGGTTTAAAATGTACAGTCCGAAGCACAAGGGAACATGCAGGTACAATCTGATCACTGATGGAACTTTCCTACAAATGATCTCTTCACAGACTTATATATTTAGACCTACATGGAACAAAGAGAGAAACACTGTTAAAGTGAAACTCCAACCCAATTTTTTTCTAGTGTTGGACAGTGATTGGAAGGGTTAGAATCTCCTTGTCCCCATTGGGGAAATTTCCTTTTACTTTGCGTGCCATTAACACAACGGGAAATGAGTAAACATCTCACATCTGACAGCTTTCACTGGAACAGGAATTTGCCCCATTTTTTCTGGTAACACCTCAGATATTTAGACTTCTTTTCACTTTTTGCCCAGTCATGCAACACAAATGAAATTTGTACAATTTTTTTACACAAATAGAGCTTTCCTTAGGTGGCATTTAATCACCACTGTGTTTTTTTTACCTTTTGCTAAATAAACTAAAATAGACCAACATTTTTGAAAAAAAAAAGTCATTTTTGATAAAAAAAGTTTGCAAAAAAATTATCTTTCTTCATAAATTTAGGCCAAAAGGTATTCTGCTACATTTCTTTGGTAAAAGTAACCCCAAATCAGTGTATATTATTTAGTCTGTAGGAAGAGTTTGATCAATCCTGATGTATTGATGGCCTATCTCATTTTTGGCCCGAATATTCCAGGACATTACAAATAACAACCAAATTACCCCTTTTTGGAAAGTAGACAGTTCTAAGTATTTAGTAAGAGGCATGGCGAGTTTTTTTAAGTTGTAATTTTTGTCACAGTTTTTTGGAAATTGAAGAAATTAAAAAAAAAAAATTCTTTTCACATTTTTGTACATAGTCACCAGTGCAGTACAGTGTCATCATAAAATGGGTGTAGTGGTGATCAGGGACACTGATTGGTGACAGCACGTAAAAAAAAAACGAAAAAATACTTTTTTTTTTTTTTTATTACAATTTTTTTACATACTACGACCAGAGCAATACAGTGTTACCACAGTAACATTGTACTACTGTGCGGAGGTGATCAGGATTTTTTTTACACATTATGGTTTCTTAAAAAAGTGAAACTAACTGTTAAAAGCAACTGTTTTTATGACTGAAATCCATTAATTTAGTGTGTGCTATTGTGGTTAGCTGTGATTGGCCACAGTTAGGCCCCTTTTCACAAATGCGGACCGTTTGTCCATTTTTCATACATCCATTGACAATGATCATCCATTTACATCCGTTTACATCCTTTTCCATCAACATCCGTTTTTTTGGAACGGATCAAAGCCCTATCTTTCTTTCATTAAAAAATGGATCAGGTGAAAAATGGACGTAAACGGACAAATGGTCCGTTTGTGCATTAAGTAATGGCTTCCTGGGCTCCATTGGTTAAGGATTCTAGCTGAGAGATGTAAAAAAAATTGATGAAAAACTGATGCCAAACTGATGTAAACTTCATCTGTTTTTCTTTGAAAAAAAGTGACTGAACTGATGAAACGAATGGTTCGCATGTGTGAAAGCGGCCTTAACCACTTCAGCCACGGAAGGATTTACCCCCTTCATGACCAGGCCATTTTTTGCGATACGGCACATGCACAACAGCAAACCTGTGAAATAAATGTGCAAACAACTGCGCTAACCACTTAAGAAAAAAAGGGGGGAGCAGCTACATACAGTATGACAAACAACCTCTGCAAAAAGAAAATAAAAAAATGTAGCACATACTGAACAAGCTGAAACATTCGGTTAATGATAACAAAATACAATTGGGCAGTGGCGGCCCGTCCATAGGGGGCGCAAAAAAAAAGTAAAAAAAAAAAAAATTATTATATATATAATTTTTTAATTTTTTTTTATTACTGGCCCTTTAAAAAAAAAAAAGGAAAAAAAAGGTCCTCAAGTGCACTGTGTTCGGACGCCGGACACAGTGCGACGCCGGACACAGTGCACTTATAGGAAGCGCCACGTCTATGCAATCACAAGATTGCAGACGTGGCGCTGCATTTGCGGGCGTTTAGCCCGCCTTGTGGCGTTTTCTGAAGCGCCGAGTAGCTTCCGCCCGGCCATAGTAATACATACTACAGGCGCCGGGTGGAAGCTACTCGGCACTTCAGATTTGATTGACATCTGCCCTGAGTCAGATGTCACTTCCTGATTCTCTCTCTCATTGCGCCCGAGAGAGGAAACAGGAAGAATGCTGGTGCCAGTGTGAGGAGGAGGACACCGCAGGAGACCCAAGGTAATTACCGCTGGCGCTGTGTGGAGAATTGGGGGGACAGAGGCTACATTTGGGGGGACAGAGGCTGTATTGGGGGGGAGACAGGCAGCATTTTGGGGGGGGATAGAGGCTGCATTTGGGGGATGGAGGACAGATGCTGCATTTTGGGGGCGGATAGAGGCTGTATTTGGGCGGGGTAAGGAGGCTGTATTGGGGGGGGACAGAGGCTGTATTTGGGGGGGACAGAGGCTGCATTTTGGGGGGGGACAGAGGCTGCATTTTGGGGGGACAGAGGCTGCATTTTGGGGGGGACAGAGGCTGTATTTGGGGGGGGCAGAGGCTGCATTTGGGGGGGACAGAGGCTGCATATTGGGGGGGACAGAGGCTGCATTTTGGGGGGGACAGAGGCTGCATTTGGGGGGGACAGAGGCTGCATTGGGGGGACAGAGGCTGTATTTGGGGGGGACAGAGGCTGTATTTGGGGGGACAGAGGCAGCATTTGGGGGGACAGAGGCTGCATTTGGGGGAACAGAGGCTGCATTTAATGGGACACAGGCATGCTGCATTTGGGGGGGACAGAGGCTGTATTTGCGGGGACAGAGGCTGCATGGGGGGACAGAGGCTTCATTTGGGGGGGGGACACAGGCATGCTGCATTTGGGGGGGCACAGGCATGCTGCATTTGGGGGGGGGACAGAGGCTGCATTTGGGGGAACAGATGCTGCATTTAATGGGACACAGGCATGCTGCATTTGGGGGGGGGGACAGAGGCTGCATTTGGGGGGGGACAGAGGCTGCATTCGGGGGGGACAGAGGCTGCATTTGGGGAGACAGAGGCTGCATTTGGGGGGACAGAGGCTGCATTTTATGTGACAGAGGATGCATTTGAAGTGACACAGGCTGCATGTAAGGACGGACTGCTGGGGACACCTGATGGCATCTGGTTGTGGGCGACGTGGCTAGTGACACACTCGGGGCTCCCACTGATTCTGCATTATGGTGAGTTGAATGATTTAATTTTATATTACAATGTAATAATAGAAATAATGTGCTTCAATCATCCTGACACCATAGCAACCATGGTGCCAGGATGATTGAAGCGCTAACACCAGGTGTTTGGAGTATCTTTATCTGCTGATTGTTAAACTTTCTAGAATACACATTTCTTTTGTTGTGTAGGATCTAGGCCTGCTGTCCCTCTCTCCCTCTCCCTCCATCCCTCGTTGATCTCAGACGCTAACCACACCACCTTAGAGCCACGCCCACAATTTCGCAGAAACCACGCCCATTTTCACCAAGTGGGAGGGGTCAAAAAGGAAGGGCGGGGTCTGGTGCCCCCCCATCCTAAAACTTCACCAGCCGCCACTGCAATTGGGTACATATAAATAAGTCCTTGGAACCTAATAAGGTGTATTTAAGGTGAAAACCAACAAAACCATGTATAAACACCAATAGCAGAAAGATGAAGTGTCCAACTGTGAATAAATACAGGCACGAACCACTCAGGGATGGTGAGTATCCGAGGGCTGGCAAGGATGAAGTAGGTCCGTAGGTAAGAACAATGTCACAAAATACAGCATCAATGGATGAATGATAAATGCATACTCTTACTGGATCCGGTGGACTCCCCTGTCAGCGACATGGAGTCTTAAAGGCAATGTGCCCAGCAGAGCGGGTAAAGGAATATCCAGGCAGATGAAAACTTCCGAGGTGGACTCCACAGGACCTCCAGGGATCATCAAGGTAGATCGTCACCACTGGAACTCAAGATGGAAATCCTGGAGGTAAGTGTACCACGTGTGGCAAAGGCCTTTTACCTTTTTTTATCTGCACTATGTGGAAGCATTTCTTTTTTCTCCACATATTGCTTTGATGGGAGATAATGTCCAGCCTTTGCCACACGTGGTACACTTACCTCCAGGATTTCCATTGTTCTTACCTATGGACCTACTTCACCCTTGCCAGCTCTTGGATACCACCACCATCCCTGAGTGGTCGTGCCTGTATTCATTCACAGTTGGACACTTCATCACTCTGCTATTGGTGTTTATACATGGTTTTGTTGGTTTTCACCTTAAATACACCTTATTAGGTTCCGAGGACTTATTTATATGGACCCAATTGTATTTTGTTATCATTAACAGAATTTTTCAGCTTGTTCAGTATGTGCTACATTTTTTTATTTTCTTTTTACAACAGCAAACCTGCCAAGAGTCGGCCGCACACCAAAACTCAAGGAACGGGCAAGGAGGGCATTAATCAGAGAGGCAGCACAGAGACCTAAGATAACTAAGGATGAGACGAACACCCCCCCGGTTTGGTTCGCACCAGGACATCCAAATAGGCAAAAAATTCGGAAGAACACACGAACACCGTTTAAATCTATGGGACACGAACATGAAAAATCAAAAGTGTTCATTTTAAAGGCTTATATGCAATTTATTGCCATAAAAAGTTTTTGGGCACCTGGTTCCTGCCCCAGGGGACATGTATCAATGCAAACATTTTTTTTTAAAACGGTCGTTTTTTCGGGAGCAGTGATTTTTTTTAATGCTTAAACTGAAACAATAAAAATGAAATATCCCTTTAAATATTGTGCCTGGGGGGTGTCTAAAGTATGCCTGTAAAGTGCCCTTCAGGTTTGGTATGGAAATTAAGGGGAACCCTGTGCCAATTTTTTTTTAAAAATGACGTTGGGTTCCCCCTAAAATCCATACCAGACCCTTCAGATCTGGTATGGATTTTAAGTGGAACCCTGCGCCAAATTTTAAAAAACAATGGCGTAGGGGTCCCCCCATAATCCATACCAGACCCTTATCAGAGCACGCAACCTGGCAGGCCGAAGGAGAAAAGAGTAGGGGGCGAGAGAGCCCCCCCTCCTGAACCGTACCAGGCCACATGCCCCTTAATTTCATGTGGCCTGGTACGGTTCAGGAGGAGGGGGCGCTCTCTCGTCCCCCCCTCTTTTCCTGCGGCCTGCCAGGTTGTATGCTTGGATAAGGGCCTGGTATGGATTTTGGGGGGACCCCCACGCAATTTTTTTAAAATTTTTGGTTCAGGGCCTGGTAATTGACTGCCATTTTTTTCAATGAGTTTTATCTATATTGCCGAGAGAAAAAAAATTTGCATTGATACATGTCCCCTGGGGCAGGACCCAGGTCCCCAAACACTTTTTATGGCAATAACTTGCATATAAGCCTTTAAATTAGCACTTTTGATTTTTCATGTTAGTGTCCCATAGACTTTAATGGTGTTCCGGTGGTTTTCAAATTTGCCCCAAACACGGCATTTTGTTTGGTGTTCGTCCGAACATCCGAACAATCAAAGTTCGACCCGAGCTTATCCTCGGGCCGAACCGTTCATCCATTCCACAGCAGAGACTGGAGTATCTGTACATAGGATGACAATAAGCCGTACGCTCCATAGAGTTGAGCTTTATGACAGAGTGGCCAGAAGAAAGCCATTACTTTCATCAAAAAAAAAGGCACGTTTTGAGTTTGCGAAAAGGCATGTGGGAGACTCCCAAAATGTATGGAGGAAGGTGCTCTGGTCTGATGAGACTAAAATTGAACTTTTTGGCAAAGAAAACGCTATGTCTGGCGCAAACCCAACACATCACATCACCCAAAGAACACCATCCCCACAGTGAAACATGGTGGTGGCAGCATCATGCTGTGGGGATGTTTTTCAGCAGTCGGGACTGGGAAACTGGTCAGAGTTGAGGGAAAGATGGATGGTGCTAAATACAGGGATATTCTTGAGCAAAACCTGTACCACTCTGTGTGTGATTTGAGGCTAGGACAGAGGTTCACCTTCCAGCAGGACAATGACCCCAAACACAATGCTAAAGCAACACTTGAGTGGTTTAGGGGAAACATGTAAATGTGTTGGAATGGCCTAGTCAAAGCCCAGACCTTAATCCAATAGAAAAAAGGCTCTCACTTTCGCCACTTTCGGCTCCACTCGTAGTCCCGCCCGGAATGGGTGTGACTGTGAGCGGAGCTAGCTGAACCAAGCCGAGTACACTCGGCTAGGTTCGGGTGGCGCTTGAGTGAAACCGAAAGTGGCCGAGAAGAGCTGAGGACCGGCTCTGTGTATTTCGGCGCCGGCAGCGCCATTTTCAGATCGCGGTCGATGTGAAAGATGATGTCATGCCGCTAGAATCGTGATCTTTATTCTAAGTAAAAAAATGGTGATTCTGATTTTATCCAGAATCCTGCAGCTCTAATGTAAACAAAAAATCTCAGGTGGTTACGTGGATGTAAAGAACTGATGTAAAAATGGATGAAAAACTGATGTAAACTGATCCGTTTTTTCTTTGAAAAAATGTGACTGAACTGATGAAACAAACTGAAGACATGTGTGAAAGGAGACTGATAGAAAACGTGTTTCTTTTTTATGAGTGAGTTTGTGCTTGTATACTATTATTTCTGCATAAATAAATTCTTTATTACAAGAGTGGAGCAACTATTGTTTATAGCAACTCTGTTTTGCTCTACACCTCTGACTTGGTGTTCATGAAGCCTCACAAGACACAGAAATATTTGATTCCTTGGACCTTATGGATGGGACAGAATAATATTGATATAACTTGCAAGTATATTTTTAAGAAACATGTTCCAAACAGATAACAATCACCTAAAATTAATCTAATTATTTCAGTCTGGAAGATAAAATAGCTAGTGATGTAAACAGAAAGGAATGAAAACTATTTAGGACACTGTCAGTTATACACTGCATTCAGAATTGATAAAAACAGGTATTATGAAAAACATCTAAATCAAAGGGCCTTTTTTTTTTTTTTTTTTAACGATAAGAACGCTTTTAGTGGTTTCTTTTCCTTTCTCTTTCACTTAAATAGCTGAAAATACAAGATCCTATTATTTAAACTGAATGCCAAATTGTATAGCCAACCCAGCATCACAGAGCTTCTAGCTGAAAAAAACATCCAAGCTGTACCCGCACATATGTAACACAGGCTTTCTTCACTTCATTGGCATCTTCAGCTTAAAGTGTTTGTAAGCTATAACCTTGTAAAATAGCCTACGCAGTTTAAAATAGAAAGGAAAGGCAAAAAAAGGTTAAGTGATCAACTCTGTTCCCTCTGTTCTCAGCTGCATAGGAGCTGGGGGAGGAGAAGCAGTAGCACACTGAGCCTACCAGTGAAAGGCTGTGTAGGGGGAGTGTGTCAGGACAAGTCTGATCATTGGAGGAGAGTACACTGAGTTCCCAGCATAGCTAGAGAACTGACCACAGTATGCGCTCCTGCCTAGTGTGGTCAGTTTTTAATAGGAAAGAAAAGGCTGGAAATAGCCGGAACACCAGGAATTTCCCATAAAGGAAGCAATGCAAAGACAACAGGATACTTTCTCATACAAGACCATGGTAAAGCAGGCACATATCAGGAATAGCAAATGTTGGGGAAACAAACACTTTAAGAGCTGCAGGGTTATACTAGTCAGGTGGCTGTCAGTGGTGAAACTAACGCATACAGCATGGACATCCAGCACACCTGGAAGTGTTAAAAATGCCAAACTTGCCAGTGGCAGGTGGCATTCTACAAAAGATCACATTTACCAGTGGTACTGGTAAATATTAAGTTTGGAATAAGTGAAGATTTACTTTATGTTCAATACATTTGAATTGTTTCAACATAAAGAGTATCACAGCGGTGACAATATGATGAAGTTTGCAGTAAAGCAAAAAAACCCTTACATTTCCAAAACAGAGAGATATAAGCATTAACATAATCAGGAAGAATTCAACAACTCCAGCAAATCCTCTACAAGGAAGATGTTCTCTATACAGTCTGAGGTCACATATAATCAGGCAGTCACCAACAATAGTACTATAATAAAACGCCATAATTAACCTTGAAAAAAGGTCATGAGAAAGCCCGAGAGGGAAGAAAGGATAGAAAAGGAGAAAGGTAGAAGAAAGGAGAGAAAAGAAAAAAAGTGGTAATGGTAGGGGAAGAGGATCCCCAAGATGCAGAGAGAGCTAGGTCGGAGGCGTAAATAAACTGGAAGGGAAAGAACCTGGAGACTGTATAGCACCAGAGGTCTGGGACAGGGACATGTGGATATAGGAGGCCCATGGTTCCTAAGTTTGTTTGAACAGATTGCTTCAGTCATTAATAATACTAGCAATTTTTTCATGAATCATGATCCGTGATATGTGATTTGTGTTTGAGCCATCCAAAAGATACCGAGGGTGTCTTCCATGCTCCTGCTATAGTGACTGTCACCGGCAGCAGGATAAAATAGACCAAGCGTTTCAATGGGCGTGGCCACCCGGGTGGCAAGTCATTAAGTAGAGCTAAGTGTGGTTGTTGTTCAATTGAGAGCCCCGTCACTTTTCGGAGCATCAAAAATGCCCTATTCCAGAAATGCTTAATTTTAGGGCATTCTCATCAGATATGAAGCATAGAACCTTGCAGCATACAGCCCTGTAGTAACTGTGTTATACATCTTGGCCAGGCGAGCAGGGACAAAGTACCATCTGGTTAGTACTTGTGAAGATTCGCTCTAATTATCTAATCATGTGAAAAGCAAATTTGTGTTTATTTCATCTGCACATGGCTATGTATTCAAAGCAAACACAGCTACAATTTATTGATTGAAGGGATTGTAAAGAATCACCTTGTAAAACAACTTATTCAGTTTAAAATAGTAATAAAAGAAAATCATTTGTGTATAGATATATGAAAAAAAAAAACATTACAAATACCTTTTTCCCCTTCTTTATTATTGATCACATTTCCTCTGTTTTCAGCTGCATAAGAGCTGGGGCAGGAGAAACAGCAGCAGACTGATCTTCCCAGAGAAAGACTCTGCAGGGGGGCGTGTCAGGACAAGTCTGATCATTGGAGGAGAGCAGTTCCTAGTGCGGCTAGAGAACTGACCACAGTGTACTGCCCTGCTGAGCGTGGTCAGTTTTTAATAGGAAAGCAGAGAGACTGGCAGGAACACCATGAATTTTACACAAAAGAAGCAATCAAAAGAGAACAGGATACTTTTTCATACAATTACATGGTACAACTAGCACATATCTGTAACATGTTGGGTTTACAAATTCTTTAACCACTTCAGCCCCGGAAGAATTTACCCCCTTCCTGACCAGAGCACTTTTTGCGATTCGGCACTGCGTCGCTTTAACTGACAATTGCGCGGTCGTGCGACGTGCCTCCCAAACAAAATTGACATCTTTTTTTTCCCACAAATAGAGCTTTCTTTTGGTGGTATTTGATCGCCTCTGCGGTTTCTATTTTTTGCGCTATAAACAAAAATAGAGCGACAATTTTGAAAAAAACGCATTATTTTTTACTTTTTGCTATAATAAATATCCCCCAAAAATATATAAAAAAACTATTTTTTTCCTCAGTTTAGGCCGATACGTATTCTTCTACATATTTTTGGTAAAAAAATCGCAATAAGCGATTATTGATCGGTTTGCTCAAAAGTTATAGCGTTTACAAAATAGGGGATAGTTTTATGGCATTTTTATTAATCATTTTTTTTTTTTTTAAATGGCGGCGATCAGCAATTTTTATTGTGACTGCGACATTATGGCGAACACATCGGACATTTTTGACACATTTTTGGGACCAGTGTCATTTATACAGCAATCAGTGCTATAAAAATGCACTGATTCCTGTGTAAATGACACTGGCAGTGAAGGGTTTAACCACTAGGTGGCAGTGTAGGGGTTAAATGTGTCCTAGGGGCGTGTTTCAAACTGTCAGGGGGATGGGCTGTGTGTGTGACGTCACTGATCTCTGCTCCGATGACAGGGAGCAGAGATCGAGTGACACTGTCACTAGGCAGAACGGGGAGATGCTGTTTACCTCAGCATCTCCCCATTCTTCTTCCCCGTGAGGCGATCGCGGGTATCCCCACGGCGATCGACTCACGGTGCTGTTTCCTTTTACCTGGTGAAGGCACTTAACTAAGTGCTCTGTACAGGTTCCTCGCTACCATCAGGGGAGTAACATCACAAATTCAGTGCTGCAATAGTGCCCCAAGACCACTGGTCCCCTGCCTTCCTCCTGTAATGATGTCAGTCCTCTTCTCTCATCTAAGAGGACCCTGCTGCTGTCCATCCAATAGTAAGTGTCCACTTCGCACACCTGAAAAAAGATCCTTCCAGAAAGTAAACGAAAGAGAAGATCCTTACATCAGGTGAAAAAAAGGACAGATGGTGAAAAAGAGGGACAGTCCCTCCCAATCAGTGACAGTTGAGGGGTATGCATCAGGTTTGCTGTTTTCATATTACATTGCAGTTTAGTATCATTGGCAACTATTTGCAGTTTAAAGATGAAAAAGGGGAAAAATGAACTCTAAACAGTGGTGGACTTAATGGAACTTAATAAGGAAAATATATGCCTCCTGGTATTTTTTATTTCTGTAGAACCGCTGAAAATACAATCTTCTTATTTGAACTTAGCAGGGCTTCTAAACTAAATGCCGACTTTTACATGTTACACTATTTTAAACATATAAGTTGAACACAAAGGCTTAAAATGTGTGAGCCACAAAGACAAAAAATATGTACAGTTTTGCCCCAGAACGCAATATTTGAACTACAGACACTTTTTTTCCGTAAGGAGCTTGGATTTCCAATCTGCTGTTTAAAGTGGAGTTCCACCCAAAAGTGGAATTTCCGCTCATTTGTCTCCTCCCGCCATCTGGTGCCACATTTGGCACCTTTTGGGGGGGGAGGGGGGATGTGGATACCTATCTTTGACAGGTATCCTTTTAGCACTTCCAGGGGCCACAGCCGCGGCTGTTGACGTCACCACTCGGCTCCCTCCTCCTTTCCCTGCCGCCAAGCCAGTAGAAGAGAGGAGTGGAGTCTGATGGGGTCACTTTATTATTTTTTCTTTTGTGACCCTAACATTCTTACTAGAAGAAGGAAGCAAATAGTTATGACTACTGACCACAAAAATATGTTTTTATACAGTATAGTCCATGGCAGCTCTATTTATGTTACTTTGTAATTTGTTTGACCGGTGCCTACCGGTGGAGAAATGAGTTTTCTATACTGGAATGTTTCCTGAAACTGTGCAATGCTGTCAACATTACAAATACCCAGTCATGTACACTCCATTTAAAGTGGAGGTTTCGACCACCGCTGCAAAAATTCAAAGCCAGCAGCTCTAAGCTTTAAAGGCTTAAAATGTGTGTGGCTCACACATTTTAAGCCTTTGTGTTCAACTTATATGTTTAAAATAGTGTAACATGTAAAAGTCGGCATTTAGTTTAGAAGCCCTGCTAAGTTCAAATAAGAAGATTGTATTTTCAGTGGTTCTACAGAAATAAAAAATACCAGGAGGCATATATTTTCCTTATTAAGTTCCACAGCTGCATGCACAGTAGGGTTCTCGGCGGGAAGCCGTAAGGCTACACTGCTGGGTTCCCTAACCCGCAATGGTGCCAGCAGCACCCAACAGCTAATGGAAACATCAGCTGCGGTGCCAACATCGCTGGACTCCAGGACAGGTAAGTGTCCTATTATTAAAAGCCAGCAGCTGCAGTACGTGTAGCTGCTGGCTTTGAATTTTTGCAGCGGTGGTCGAAACCTCCACTTTAAATGGAGTGTACATGACTGGGTATTTGTAATGTTGACAGCATTGCACAGTTTCAGGAAACATTCCAGTATAGAAAACTCATTTCTCCACCGGTAGGCACCGGTCAAACAAATTACAAAGTAACATAAATAGAGCTGCCATGGACTATACTGTATAAAAACATATTTTTGTGGTCAATAGTCATAACTATTTGCCTCCTTCTTCTAGTAAGAATGTTAGGGTCACAAAAGAAAAAATAATAAAGTGGCCCCATGAGATTGTTACCCCTATCACCCATTTGTTTTTAAATCATTTATATTCCTAAAAGAGGGCTATGATGATTGTTAAAGTGGAGCTAAAACCAAAGATCTAACTGTTTACTAAAACAGTTACATTCAAGGTATTGTATGTCTTAAAATGATAACTGTCACAGTTGCATGTGCTCTCAACCAAACTGTCGGCTGGTGTTACTACTGATCACATATGCAGCACCATTTAACTGGTTGAGTGTTGGTGACTAAAAGATGTTGGTTTTTTAATGGTTAACAGCGGCCCTATTTGGTAATAAAAGTTAAAGTCTAATTCATAATTAAAATAGGGGCCATGGCCTAAAGTTTTCCCACAACCTTCATCATGTGTTTACTTCATTATTTAGATATATTGTTATAAAATGAGGTGCAGGAGATACAGTCAATATACCACAAGTGTGCATTGCCTCTACTCTATCTCACAGGAAAATGTATTACCAAATGAATCTCCTTCATAGGCTTGAATGGGTGGAGATTAATTGCATTAATTCCTCATTCATAGGCTGCAATTTTTACATTTTTAGTCTATCCCTGAGACTCTATCCATGGCCTCCTAAAAATCCCCCGTAGCAGCTAGAGAGTTCTTTATTCTTTGAATATTTTTTTTACATATGTGTCACACCTAAATAATTCAGATCATCAAACTAATGGCCGGACATTCTCCTTCAGAATTCATGGTTCCATCAATTATGACAAGTCCGAATCCTGAAGATGCAAAGCTGTCCCAGACCATCACACTACCACCACCATGTTTGACTGTTGGTATGATGTTCTTTTTAGGAAATGCTGTGTTAGTTTTACACCAGATGTTACACAAGAATGGTCCACAGAATATTTGCCCAAAAAGTCTTGGGGATAATCAAGATTTTTTTGGCAAATGTGAGACGGGGCTTTGTGTTCTTTTTGGTCAGCGGTGACTTTCACCTTGAAACGATCCCATGGATGCTATTTTTGCTCTTTCACTGACACTGACCTTAACTGAGGCACGTGAGATGTGCAGTTCTTTAGATGTTGTTCTGGGTTCTTTTACGACCTCCTGGATGAGTGGTTGTTGTGCTCTTGTAGTATTTTGGGTAGGATGGCCACTCCTGGGAGTGTTCACCACTGTTCCAAGTTTTCTCCATTTCTGGATAATGGATCTCACTGTGGTTGGCTAGAATCCCAAAGCCTTAGAAATGGCTTTGCAATACTTTCCAAACTGATACATGTCAATTACTTTGTTTCTCATCTGTTCTTGAGTTTCTTTAGATTGCGGCATGATGTGGTGCTTTTTGAGACCTTTTAGCATGCTTTGTCTGACAGCATCTATTTAGATGCTGGGTTGCACAGTGGTGTAGTGGGTAGCACTCTTGCCTAGCAGTAAAAAAGGTCACTGGTTTGAATCCCAACCACGACACTACCTGCCTGGAGTTTGCATGTTCTCCCTGTGCCTGCGTGGGTTTCCTCTGGGTACTCCGGTTTCCTCCCACACTCCAAAGTCATGCTGTTAGGTTAATTGGCTTCTGTCCAAAATTGGCCCTAGTATATGAATGTGAGTTGGGGACCTTGGATTGTGGGCTCCTTGACGGTAGGGACTGATTTGAGTGTGCACTGTATGTGTGGAGTGCTGCGTAAATTGACGGCGCTATATGGGTACCTTAAATAAATAATAATATAATAGATGAGCATCTTAATGAGACACAATGTACAGGGATAAGGACAATTGTAGACACGCACCCACACTCACTCAGGTTGAACTGGATGGACTGGTGTCTTTATTCAACCTTACTAACTACGTAACTAGGTAGATGATTTCTTGATTCAACAGGTCTGGTAGTAATCAGGCCAGGTGTGGCAAGTGAAATTTAATGCGGTTTTCCAAAAAATGTAGTTTAAAGCGTTTGCTACCCCAAAACTTCATATTACTGATATGTGCCTACTGTACCCTGTACTTGTATGAGGAAATATCCTGCTCTCTTTGTATTGCTTCCTTTATGTGAAATCCCTGGTGTTCCTGCCAGTCCCTCTGCTTTTCTATTAAAAACTTACCACACTAAGCAGGAGAGCACAGTGTGGTAAGTTCTCTAGCTATGCTGGGAATTTAGTGTGCTGTCCTCCAATGATCAGACTTGTCCTGACATGCCCCCGCTGCACAGTCATTTACTGGGAAGCTCAGTGTGCTGCTGCTTCTCCTCCCCCTGGCTCTTATGCAGCTAAAAACAGAGGGAATGTGATCACTTATAAAAAAAAAAAGGGAAAGAGGTATTTATAATGTATTTGTATATGTGTAAAAAAATGTTTGCCTTTCATTGTGATTTTAAACTGAATGGGTTGTTTTACAAGGTTATAATTTACAACCACTTTAAATCCAGTTCATTCATAATTTAGGGGGGCAATTACTTTTTCACATAGGCCCAGGCAGGTTTGGACAGCTTTTTTTCCCTTACGAAATGAAATCATCATTTAAAAACTGCATTTTGTATTTACACTTTGATGATCTGAATCATTTAAGTGTGACAAATATGCAAAAAAAAAATCAGAAAGGGGGCAAATGCCTTTTCACAGCACTGTATAGGGATTTGCATTTGCAATATTTTCTATTTGTATTTTACAGTAATAAAAGTGTTCAACCCATTTCCTCTGCCCCAGACTTTCATGGACCCACCCCTGGGGCAAGGTCATCATGCAGCCTGCAAGTACTATAGCACCTAATGGTACTCACATGTCACCTCCATCAGAAGTTTCATTTAGAGACATCTGGTCTGAAAGTAAACCGCTTCGGCTGCTTTCTCTATTTAGCAATCCCCAAAGTGCTCTGGAAATCTTGGTAAAAAAAAAAATGGTGTTTATACACATGATGTTACATATTTTCTAAATAAAAAACTATTTAAAATTGAAATTGTTTGTACCACAAAGGCTGCACACATACAGGATTTATATAGCGCCAACAGTTTGCGCAGCGCTTTACAACATGAGGGCAGACAGTACACTTACAATACAAACCAATACAGGAGGGATCAGAGGGCCCAGCTCGTTAGAGCTTATTATAACATAAGTCCAGTCAAAACATCTATTCAGTTTACTTAGTTTACTGCCTTACAAAAGATCTTGGCACAGAGACTTTAAGGATTTGTAGTACGGCATTTTTTTTTTGCGTCCAGTTTTAGGGAGTCCTAGAGAGTAACCTAGAATTAAGACAAATCAAGTCTCCTCTGCATTAAAAAACGAGAAAAGAGGGGTGGGGGCGCCACCTAAGTGTAGTATTAATATGTCAGCAATTATTGCACAAAGTTTAAAGACACTTACAGGAAGAAGAAAAATTCATGCTCATCATGTGTGACCAGTCTTGTGACCTCCGCCGTCCTGCAGGCTCCACATGCGGAACCAGAAGGCTGGGGTGGACTGTAAGCAGCCTGGGACACCTCTTGGTCCAGAGGTAGCAGAGATCTCCACGCTAACCAGCTTATCTCTGCTACCTCTGTAGCATATTTGAAATTAACTTTCAAATATATTTACCATAATTTGTAGACTCTATAACTTTCACACAGACTAAATAATATACACTGATTTGGCTTGTTTTACCAAAGAAATGTAGCAGAATACATTCTGGCCTAAATTTATGAAAAAAAAAAGATTATTTAATTGCAAAATTTTATAACTTAAACTAATAAAAAAAATTCAAAATGTTTGGTCTTTTTATATTTATATAGCAAAAAATAAAAAAACCCAATGGTGATTAAATACCACCAAAAGAAAGCTATATCTGTCTCAAAAAATTATAAAAATTTCATTTGGGTACTGTGTTGCTTGACTGAGTATTTGTCATTGAAAGTGTGACAGTGCTGAAAGATGAACATTTATTTTATTACAGGTACTTAGATAGTGCCATTAATTTACGCAGCTCTTTACATAAGTATTGTATATTCACATCAGTCCCTGCAATCATAGAGCTTACAATCTAAGGTTCTAAACTCACATTCATACATACACATACTAGGGCCAACTAAGACAGGAGCCAATTAATCTAGCAATAAGCCTTTGGAGTGTGAGAGGAAACTGCAGGCACAGGGAGAACATGCAAACTCCAGGCAGGTAGCGCCTTGGTTGGTATTCAAACCAATTACCCTAGTGCTGTTAGGTGGAAGTGCTAACCACTTAGCCACTGTGCTGCCCACGAAAATTTTACCTAGACTGGAAGGGGAAAGTGTCCAGACTTGAGGTGGTTAATGAAGGTTCGCTTAGTTTAGTGGACAAGGTTATGCTATGTTCACACTGAATACCTAATCACAGGGCAGCCATCAGAAATTCTGGGGTCCCTTACACAGCTTTAGGCCTGGGCCCCCCTGGCCTGACCACCAACATTCCCTAGGGCCTAGCCACTGGCCGTACCAATTTGCTCACTGACATACCATACCAAGTCCCATTCCTCCTCCTTCCCATGTCCTCTTCCTCCTCCTCCTCCTTCAGTCCCATCTCCCCATATCATGTCCTCTTACAATCTCATCTCCCTCATCCCATGTCCTCCTCCTCCATCCCATGTCATCTCCTCCTCCTCCATCCCATGTCTCCTCCTCCTCCTCCATCCCATGTTGTCTCCTCCTCCTCCATCCCATGTCCTCCCCCTCCATCCCATGTCTCCTCTTCCTCCTCCATCCCATGTCTCCTCTTCTTCCTCCATCCCATGTCCTCCTCCTCTATTCCATGTCTCCTCCTCCTCCTCCATCCCATGTCTCCTCCTCCTCCTGCATCCCATGTCCTCTTTCTCCATCCTATGTCTCCTCCTCCTCCATCCCATGTCCTCCTCCTCCATCCCATGTCCTCCTCCTCCATCCCATGTCCTCCTCCTCCATCCCATGTCCTCTTCCTCCATCCCATATCTCATCCTCCTCCTACATCCCATGTCCTCCTTCTCCATCCCATGTCCTCCTCCTCCATCCCATGTCTCCTCCTCCTCCATCCCATGTCCTCTTCCTCCATCCCATGTCTCCTCCTCCTCCTACATCCCATGTCCTCCTCCTCCATCCCATGTCCTCCTCCTCCTTTCCATGTCCAGACTTTTTTTCTTGTCCTGCAAGCGCAAAGCTCCAGTGTGAAAGAACTCATTCTTTTCACACTGGGGCTGCAGAAGAGGCAGTTTACAGGCGCTTTTCAGGCGCTATTTTTAGTGCAAAAACGCCTGTAAAACTCCTCAATGTGAAAGTAGCCTAACAGGACAGATTCTATAATTAGCAAACCCACATGAAAAGTTACCTGGGGGGGATACATAAATTGTGAGATATCAAAGTAATTCAGACACTACCTGTAATATAACATTCCACTTAGTACATGTGTGTACAGACAAAGCTACTCACCAGCATCTGCACGGGGGAGGAGCCAGGACATTGATGCAGAAAAGTGGTAGAAAGGAGCCCTTTCATTGCATGCTGATGACTGGAGGGGCGTGTCGGGGAGATCTCTTCCTGCCAATCACCTCTGATCCCTCCCCAGCACTCTGCTTTCCATCTTCTCCATCTGCTGCAGGGATGAGCTCCATGGAATGTAAGCAATCTCTGTCTCCTCCTCCTGCTGCTCGATCTCCTCAAAGTGGGCAGCTCTACCACTTGTAATGGGAAGAAGATCAGGCACTGGGGGAAGCAGCAGGAGAAGGAGAACATCAGATGAGACCAGCAGGAGCACCCCCCCAGTTTAAGTCCTGTTCCCGGTCACAAGGAGCTGTCCCACCGTGGCCGTGGGACCCTCTATACTTTTTGCCACTCCACAACACTTCCTGGTTGCCGGGGCAACACCAAGCTCACTCCTCACAGGCGCCGCCAATTAGAAGCCTCCGGGTGCACTTCTTCGGCGTTTGGTGGAGGGGGAGGTAGGCGGAAACTTTTCCACCTACCTCCCCCTCCACCAATCCTAGCAGTTGTGCATCCTGGGGTGTCTAATCGGCGGCCCCTGTGAGGAGTAAGCTTGGCATTGCCCCGGCAACCAGCAAGTGTGGCCAAAAGTGGCTGTCAATCATCCAGCCTTCAGGCAGTGGGTGGAAATACCTTGGGGGCCCGAGTCGCTCGGACATCCGGGCCCCTTGGGATGCCCGGGCCCCTTACATGAGTGTGGTCTGTACCCCCCTGATGGCAGCCCTGCCTAATCATATGCAAGGGAAATAAAAAGCAAAAATGTAATTATTGCTTGGACATCAACAGATAATTGAAGTGAACATATCATATCACCTTATTCACTAAGCTAAGTGAAATTTATCCACTGCTTTAGAAAATCAATGTCACTGTCTCTGTGCACATAGCATACAAGAGTTAATATTAAAACTTAGATGACTCAAAAAAAGCATTGACACAACTTCATGAGCTATTAACTAATTTCGACACAAGAATCTGAACTTACAAAATAGGACTTGTCTCCCTGCTTGCTTGCATGCACATGGCCTTGGCTTGTGACAGAGGTCCTTTAGTTTGTTATAATAAGGTCTTGCGTTTCAGTAGGCGCAAAGGTGAAAATTATTTTTATAGTTAATTTTATCGGATGATTCATATTAATTGCTGTATTTGGCCGTTCATTTCATGAATCAGACACACATTAACAGCTGTGTGTCACGATCTGCATATTGCTAGGAATTACACTTTCACAAGCCAACTGCTGCATAATCCAGCTTGAGTTTAGCTGCCTGGATGGATTTTCCTTTGACCTGCACTAATAACATTCAGACTGTTTTATATATATGGCTTCTATGGCGCCATGAATTGCTGGTCCATCTTATCATAAGATTGTATTCTGTGCTCATTATTTTTCACAAACAAGTATCAGGAATTTCAACATATGTAGTACATTACAGAGTAAAGGCTTGCACAGGTATGATTTATGAAACAGTTATGCTAACAGAGGTGAAGATCAATTTGAATGCTGACAAACTGCCTCTGCTGTTTAAACATCTCCTTTAATAGAATTAAAGCCCGATTGAATCTTTATGTTCTAATAGTGGGGCACTCAGTCTGGCTAAAAAGTAAGTAAACAGAATATCCGGATTGCTGTTCTCACCCAAATCACAAGAATCTGAATCTCCAGACGTCTGACATGCACAAGGTGGGTGTCAGACCACTGTGCTCTATGTTAGAGAAGCAATCTGGATCTCCAGCATGTTGCTGGCACTGAGTTTTTTGGTATATGGCTAAATGCTAATTCAATAAAAAAAAAAAAAAAAGACAATACTTTGTTTTTTAGCCAGCTTACTTTCTGATAATAAAACATAAAGTTTCAACTGAATTTAAAGAGGAGTTCCACCCAGGGGGTCCAGTAAAAAAAAAAAAAAAATTAAAAGTCAGCAGCTACAAATACTGCAGCTGCTGACTTTTAATTGGACACTTACCTGTCCCTGGGTCCAGCGATGCGGGGGATCGAAGCCCCGCTCGTCTCCCCCTCCGTTCAGCAGCGCGCCGTGATTGGCCGCTCAGTCACCTGGGACCTGTAATGGGTCCCAGATGATTGACAGCGGCGAGGGAGCAGAGCGGAGCCCTTCCTGTGCCGAGGGGGAAGTGATGTCACCAGCCCAGGCACTGGAAGGGGCAGACTACGAGGGACCCCCTAGCAACAGGCATTTAGAGGAAAGTTAAAAAAAAAAAATATCCACATTTTTTTTTTTTTTTTAGGATTTTTCATGTATTTTTGTTTTTTTGGGTGGAACCCCACTTTAAAGTTTTCTTTATTTTGTAGAAGAGAAGAAATTATCCTTACTGAATTCAAACGCATCATCTTTTTTTTAAGTTTTCACCACAATCATCAAGCTAAGGGAAAATTCCTTTGCAAAGTGGCCAGCCTATTTGCCTTTAAAAATCAACCCCCTTAGCCATTTATGAGCCATTTATGAGCATTGGGCTCATCATAGGGGCATGCAAGCATTTGTATTTTAGGACTATTTTTACAAAGGAAATAGCAGGTCAAGATCTGCTAAAAAATTTCTTTGCACTACTGAATCATTAATATGATATGTGCACGATGCCTATATCCTTTTCCTCATGCAGTGCAGCAACATATACTGCAAGGCAGGAACCAGTGGGTTATTATTAGTCCAGTGGGTTATTTTTAGGATAGTATATGCCAGCAACTTGACAAATATGAAATTTTTGTCCCCCAGGCCCAAGAGGTGCAAGGCAGCATAGCATCTCTAAATTAGCCTTTAGCACTGGGAGCCCAATATTGTTTCTAGCGTGGAGCTTAAAACAAAAACTGTTCCCTAAATGTCACCAAGTTATAACGTTTTCCTAATGCTGGGTACACACGATCGGACATTCCGACAACAAAATCCTGGATTTTTTTCCGACGGATGTTGGCTCAAACTTGTCTTGCATACACACGAAATTCCGAACGTCAAGAACGTGGTGATGTACAACACGTACGGCGAGTCAAGAAAAATAAAGGTCAATAGCCAGTGGTGCTCTTCTGCTTGAGTCCGAGCATGCATGGAATTTTGTGCGTTGGAATTGTGTACACACGATCGGAATTTCCGACAACGGATTTTATTGTCGGAAAATTTGAGAACCAGCGCTCAAATTTTTGTTGTCGGAAATTCCGACAAGAAATGTCCGATGGAGCCTACACACGGTCAGAATTTACGACAACAGGCTCACATTGAACATTTGTTGTCGGAAATTCTGACCATGTGTACGCGGCATTACACTAAAGCCTCGGAATGCTAAAAGAAGTTTAGCGCTACCTGCGCAGGAGCCATTTGGTGTGATGGGTCCTCTGTTCTGCCACGACTCTGTAAAATACTTGCTCCCCACAGGCACACCTAGTTACTCACACCTGTCTAACTTAAGCATTAATATTCTACCACTCTATAACAGTGCCCAGAAAATAGACCACAAGCAAGTTGAGAAGTACTAGGATGAAAGTATTATTGAAGGGTAAGCAAATGGAATGAATAGAACAAATAAACAGGACAACAGGATATCTCAGACTGACTGGCGTGCAGGGTAGCCTCATCTGTAGCCATTAACTTACACCGCAATAAGGCCCCATTACACTAGTCCACACAGTATCAATAAAAATAGCATCAACTTTTAAAGCATGAATGGTATGAAACAAACCTTGCTGTAACTCTTAGTAATGGCTACACACTCTATGCATACAGCCCCAATAGTGGGTGGGTATATGTACTGCTGGCAAAGGGGTAATCCTGGTAGTGTCTAAAATCATTTCCCATATCCCTGTATACTGTGTTCCCTAAGATGCACATCCAAGAGTTTTTTTTAAAACTATCAATACTTTCTGCTAACACCACCGATTGTGGAAGGGAGTTCCACATCCTTACCACCCTGATCATCGTGTCTGTCTCAGATTACACAAAGAGACAGCCTACATCCTTAAAAGATCTGTGATTAGTTCTCCAAGACATTTGCAACAACCTACCTGCCGAGTACCTTCAAAAACTGCGTGCAAGTGTACCTAGAAGAACTGATGCTGGTTTGAAGTCAAAGGGTAGTCACACCAAATATTGATTTGATTTCCATTTTAATTCTGTTCACTCACATTTTTATCAATTTACAAAATGCAAACAATTAAAATATATATTTTTGAAAGCTTTCTTACTTTACAGCAGGAGTAGGCAACCTTGGCACTCCAGGTGTGCTGAAACTACAAACCCATCATCCTTCTTCTCCTGAGGGTCATTGCAATGCCTCTTGGGACTTGTAGTTCTACAACAGCTGGAGTGCCGAGGTTACCTATCCCTGCTTTACAGCATCTCTTGTAGGCAGGTGCTTACAAGGGCTTAATGTGTCTGCTTATGTTAAGCATTTCTTTCCCCTGGCTGTGCTCATTTCATTATGTTAGTTGAGCCAGCCAGGTGCCAGATATTACAATGTTTGTATGCTTTACTGTATTTTCAGGTTGACCTAAGAGCTAGGGGTAACCAGGTTGCAAGGACTAACATTTTCCTACCCTTTCTAGCTTACCTTTTTAGGAGCCTAATCAGGGTTCCTGTAGAGGGTCTTGAGCCTGGAGACCCCTATGGACTTGTAGCTGTTAATCATGAACTTACTGCCTTTATGGATGCCTATCTTTGACTATAAGGGACTTTTAGTGCTTCCTGTAGCTCTAGCGCCTTAATGGACTTTTGCCTTTAAAAGGTATTGCTTTATGGACTTGCCTCCTAGGTATCCACACTCTATGGATGTTAGAAGAGCTCTGCATAGGAGCTTCTTGTTGAGAACTGTACTGTAATCAGCAACTACCTCAGTAAAGGATATGATTTGCTTACTTGCTTTGCCCTGTCTGAAGTCTCTTAAAGGGGTGCATGCACAGCGTATCACAAGGACAGGGCTTGCAACACAACAAGGGGACTGTGCTAGAGGAAGATGCAATACATGGGTCTAACACACAGGGTACTGTCCAGTGGAAGTTAATATGTTTATGCTAAGAGCTATGGTATTTGTGTCACATGCAAGGCAGCCGATCAGCCAGGAAACTGGCAAGAGTGATGGTTACTCTGGTAGTGGAGGGGGTTAAGTGATCGGCACTTCCACTAATGGCCAGTCCCCCACTCCGTGGGACCAGACCCACGGCACATAGTGTGTAGGGACCCAGCCTGAAGTCATGCAGGAAAGAGAGATGTATGAGGTACCTTAGGGAAGTTAGCAAGCGTGGAGAGTGGGGAGAAAGCGTTTCCTGTATCCCATAACAACAGTGGGATGGTCACTAGGAGAGAGGTGATATGCATTGCTGGATTGGTGCAGCACTGTACAGGCCCAGCGGTACCAGCCTCAAAATACTGCCCACCTGGGAAGTGATGTCCACTATGTATAAAAGTGTTCAGGTGCCATCAGCGTAAAGGAGTCAGCCACGGAGTACAAAGAGTCAACAGTGTCACTGCAGCTCATATCTAAGTCCGGGAGACCTGCTTTAATGTTGATTGTCACATCACCGCAGCTCCCAGCCGGAGTTCAGGCATTAGTGAGTGCAGTTCCACTTGTCCCCACATGGGCATCTAAGCCCCACCCACACACCTTCTTAAGACTTTTGCATAGTACTGTACACTAGCGCTTTGGTTTGCAGTAAACATGTGCATGCACATATGAAATTCTGCATTCAGGGAATACATCATACCCACATCAGTGTATATCCGAGTACACTTGTGTACAACCATTCACTTCTATGGATTTTTGCACACCCCACCTGCAGCTTCCTGAGTGCAGAATATCAGTGGGATTTTACGCTCCAGAGATTTGTATGCCTTAAATCATCAGTGTGCCTGAGGCCAAAGTGTTAGGGAATACAACATTGGAATTTGTCCCCAGAACCTGAATAGAAGGTAAACCTTCCCCAATTCTCTGGAAACGTTGATTCGTAACAGCAAATTGTCTTGTCTGTGAACCCTTTCCTGAGACAAGGAACAGCAAGAGGAATGCAGAGGTTGACATTCCCCCCTCCCTCTGCATTCCTCTTGCCCGTTGCTTGCCTCAGAAAGTGCTCACAACCAGGATAAGCTGCAGCTATAAATCAACCGTTTCCTTCATAGCTGTTGTCAGATCGGCTGTGGGAGGAGGAAAGAGAGAGGAGAGAGGGAGCAGGTCAATAGTAACTAGAGTTGGAAAGCACTTACTACATGTACTTTTTCTTGTAGGAGTCAGAACAACAAAATAAAATTATAAAGATAAAGCTTCTTTAAGTCCTCCACTTGATTTGGCTGTGCTTAATAAATGTGCTGTGCTTTTGTATATAAAAACCTATAAAAGAAAATATCCAACTTAAGAAGCTGAGAAAACTTTCATTTATTTTTTCTTCTATTTTAATTTTTTGATGAACTGTTTGCTATACAAATAATTCAACAGCAGTTTTACGTCAATGAGCAAACTGGCAACTGCAAATGAACACAGGTGCTGGCAAAATAGTTATTTACTTTTTGTAAAAGGACTGTTGGAGCTCCATTTAAAAATGGATCACACTCAGAAGCAGAGGCACAACCATAAGGTGCAGCGCTCTGGTGTGAACATCTTAACACGGCCCCCTTATTCTTATGCAGAATTCAGTGAGTTGACATTTTCCTTTTAGTAAGTTGTATCATAAGCTCAAAAACAAATTAACAGATTTGTAAAAGAGGTAAGAGAAATCTGTCTTTACTTTAGTTCATTCCAACCTCCTTCAGATTGAGCCTTCAGAATGCTGCAACACAATTCATAAACTTGTGTGCTCAGCTTAAATAAATTGAGAGGGGTGGTAGAGGACACTGCCTGCACTAGTTTATAAGAAAGAAAAGGGAACACTAGGAAACAGTTCAATAGATTATTCCTTTGTGTCTGCCTTTTTATGTCACTGGATGGAAGACTATCATCCAGAAATGGTAGTAGTCACTATATTTGAGTCTTCACGCTTTATTACACTCACTATACCCCCTTTATCCCCTGTTGCAGGAGACTCTCAGTCACAAATGAAGGGAAAAGTTCATATACATTTTAAATGTACTTATTAAGGACATAACAGTGCAAAGTGGATTTGCCTTTCGTAAATAACCCCCAGAGTGTGTTTATAGGGAGAAGAGGAATAGAGTGGGTAGGCATGGGAAGGGAAACAAAAATAAATGAGAGAGTAGAAGAAAAGGAAGAATGCAAGACCAAAAAAGTTAGGTGGAATGGAAAATTTAAAACAAACTCCGGGCATTCTTTTTAAATAATAAGGCACCCACCCAGTTAACAGAATAAAAAAGCATGTCTGGTTAACTTCATTCAGTCCCCCCCCCCCCCCCATATTTCCTTTATTTTGGCCACACAAAATCATCAGAAGAAGAGGAGCAAGAAGACATTGGACAAAGTACTATACTAGCAAAAAGGCATAGCATGGGGAAGCCGGGCTTTAAGGCTTAAAGCAGGGTTGCTCAACCTGTGGCCCTCCAGCTGTTGCAGAACTACAAGTCCCATGATGCAATGCAAGCCTGACAGTTACAAGTGTAGCAAGGTCCCAGGCCTCCTTCGGTCTAATAAGGACCTCCAGGGCCAGGGATAGCTGACATTCTTCTGTATATGGTGAGTTGTGAGGCATAGTGGGTGCAATGGATGATCTGCCTCCCATAACAGCATGAGGATGCAGGCTGTAGTGGAAATCTCCTCCTACCTGGACACTCAGCACTCGGGCAGACCCTGCAGGGGGGGCGGAATACAGGGCACTTTTACCCCCTTCCTGCCCAGGCCAATTTTCAGCTTTCAGTGCTGTCACACTTTGAATGACAATTGTGCGGTCATGCAACACTATACCCAAACTAAATGTTTATCATTTTGTTCACGCAAATAGAGCTTTCATTTGGTGGTATTTATTCACCACTGGGTTTTTTATTTTTTGCAAAATAAACAAAAAAGACCGAAATTAAAAAAAATAAACATTTTTTTCTTTGTTTCTGTTATAAAATTTTGCAAACAAATCATCTTTTTTCATAAATTTAGGCCAAAATGTATTCTGCTACATTTCTTTGGTGAAAATAATCCAAATCAATATATATTATTTAGTCTGTAGGAAAATTATACAGTCCACAAACTATGGTATATACGGTATCTGAAAATTGATCAATACTGATGTAATGACATCCTATCTCATTTCTTGAAGCCTGAAAATGTCAGGACAGTACAGATATCCCCCAAATGACCCCTTTTTGGAATGTAGACAGTCCGAGGTATTTAGTAAGAGGCATGACAAGTTTTTCGAAGTTGTAATTTTTGTCATCATTTTTTGGAAAATGAAAACAATAAAATGTTTTTTCTTTTTTTTTATGTACTGTCACCAGTGCAGTACATCATATAACTGGCGTGGAGGTGTTCAGGGACACTGACTGGTGACTGTATGAAAAAAAAATATATATATTATTTTTGTTTTCTTTTTTTTAACAATTTTTTTAACACACTTTAACCAGAGCAATATAATGTTACCATAGTAACATTGTACTACTCTTGGGAAGTGATCAGTATTTTTTTTATTTTTCTACACATTATGTTTGCTTATAGCAATGCATTTCATTGGTATATGCAAGCATTTTACTGAATGAAATCAATTCATTCAGTTTATTTTGTTGTAATTAGCTGGGATCACATGGCACAGATGGGCTGTGATTGGCCCAGTCTGTACCATGTGATCACTGTGACTAATCACAGCTAGCAACACAATTGTACACAATCTATGGCTTGAAAGGAAGCCAATTGTTTACCACTATCTTGTGACCTGCTGTGATTGGTTACAGCGGTCACATGGTACCAGCAGCGGGCCGGTACAGTGATCAGTCATCGGCTGTGTCCAGTGAACACAGCCAGTGACAGATCGTGCCACAGTGTGGCCCCTGCGATTTGGGAATATATCATATGAAGTCCACCCAGAGCGATGAGAGGCCGGCCCCGACATCATTCTGTCATATGCCGGCCAGTAGCTGGTTAAATATATGACAGAGTAGATAGATTCAGAATTATTAGTAAGGCATATTGGGTCAAAGGATGCCAAGTTTTAAAAATCTGGCACAATATCATTGTACTTTAGTAAGTTTTAAGTTGGGTCTCCTAATTATGGCAGTTTTCTTCAAATCCAGAAATCTCTGCATTGAGGAAAACAGAGTGTAGGCTGATTTCAGTAGGCCATTTTGCCCAAATTAGCTAGTTCTAGAACACAGACTTAATACCTAGTATTTTTCCCAGCTGCAAGATGTTATTTCAATGATTCAGATTTCATATTCATAATAATCTGAAACTTGGCTTAGACAAGAGAGAGGTATGAAAATATTTTACAAGTAATCTCAGCATGACACATGATTATCCATTATCTTCTGATCTTTCCAAGCGGAGGTGGAATTTTGATGAGACTGTTGTGGTTTAATGCATTAAAAGATTTAGATAGAAACTAAAGTCCGTATTTAAAAGAAAACCAATGTTTTGTGAGGTATAATGCTTAATATAATGCCGAATGTTGCTTCCAGTATTTTTTCTGTTCAATATACAGTGATTTAACCACTTCAATACTGGGCACTTATACACCTTCCTGCCCAGACCAATTTTCAGCTTTCAGTGCTGTCGCAGTTTGAATGACAATTGCGCGGTCATACAACACTGTACCCAAACTAAATTTTTATCATTTTGTTCCTACAAATAGAGCTTTCTTTTGGTGGTATTTGA